>JARQOD010000004.1:409315918-409402164 GCA_033576555.1 Oophaga sylvatica
CATGGTCTAGATGTTACCTCATCAAAGGGATATTTCCTTTTGAGGGAGGGAACCGTAGCATTTTTCCTATCTAATTTGTCCCATTCTCTTCTTATCAGGCCCTGGACATTGTCATTTAGAGCGAAGACTCTCTTTTTCTGGCCCAGACCCCCAAACATAATGTCTTGAACAGACTTATCCGGCCGAGGATCTGCTACCCCCATAGTGCTTCTTACTGCTTTTACTAGGGGGTCTACCTCCTCCAGGGGAAAACAATGGGGTCTATCCGTCTCCTCGTCCGAAGACCGAGATAACAGGGTCCGATGTTTCGGAGGCTATCTCCCCTGACGTGGAGAGGTCAGATTGGGGGCTACTTGGGGCTCCTTTCCCCCTTTTTTTGTCTCGTCTCATGGACATTAAAGCATTCTGTACTTCAGATCTGATTACGGCTCTGAGGTCTGTACCATCAGGGTTTTTCTTCATATAGGATCTCCTGTGTACATGTTTCACAGAGCATTTTCCCCCAGATTCTGGGAGCGCTCCACCGCAAGTGGGGCATTCCCTATTCTTTCTCTTCCCCGTCCCCTTTCCTTATAAGGGAAAATAAGGCTATTATAATAGTGCACTTTCACGGAGATCACTCACCATATTGGCACTTTCGCAGGTACCGAGACAGGAGGCGGAATCAGATCCTGAATAGGAGAATCCGCAGACGGTGACTTGCTTCTCGCAGCGGACCTGCTGCGCTGTGTGGAGTGACTGCTCGATCTGATGTCCGTCCATCTTGGTCTTTATGCCTGTGGTGATGATGCTGCTCCTTGGGCTGCTGCTGCCTGGGCTGCTCCTGCTGCTGGTCGCTATCCATTTCCTTAGGACGCTTCCAGCCAGGAGCAGCTGCAAGCGCCCATTTTTAAATCTCCCGCCTCTGTGACGTCATCGCGTCCCTGCGTCTTCCCCCGGGAGGCGCACTGCGCATGCGCCAACTCCAGGACCCAGAAGGAGTACCTCTACTTCCGGGGCAGGCGCCATCTTGGATTCCTCATGTGCGATGGCGCCCGCCCCCGGGCTCCTGGTCTCCCACAGCCCCTGCAACAAATCTGAAGCGGCGGCTGGCGCTCCCGTCCGTACACCCCGCAGCCCACTCGGACCCGGCGGTGGCGGCTTCGGGAACCACGCCCGCCGTGGCAGGGGCCTCCCCGCTGCCATAAGCCCGACGGACCTTATTACAGGTACCGATCTGCAGGATCCCTGTCAGGGACAGGAACCCAACTGGGGGTGGAGGAGAGGTACCGCCTTTTTATCTGTAGGGTTCCTGTCCCTGATGGACGAATCCCCCTCTCTCCGTGGTGCTGTCATGGGGGAGGGAGAAAGTCAGTCAAGAAGGGTTAAATGAATGAAAATACAGTAAATCGGTTAACCACTTACATGTTTTCTCAATGGATACCATTGTATTAAATATTCTAGTTTTGCGGTATACTGACATATACTGGACAGACACAGACCAAACACACTTATAACCAGTGTGAACATGCTTAGCACGTAGTTTGGTTGCTTTTCCAGTGTACAAGCTACACTTACATCAAAGTGATGTGAACCCAGCCTGACAGAGAAACCAACACATCTCTAGGGTAACCATGAAAAAATAGACAATGAATGACAAGCAATATGGTTCCAGCAAATCCAGAGCCATATGTGGGTTTGGATGCAGTTTATTTTTTTTTACCAAACACAAGAATTAATGCAAAAAGGAGATAAGGTATCAGTTTCTGAGTTTCTTTTTAACCTAAATTAATAAGTGGAAGAGCATATTTCTTACCTTCACAGTTGGGATACAACCTGTTGGCACGCTCTCTACTGGCACATAGCAGGTATAGCAGTAAAACATCCTGGAACTGTTACATTTTGGGCATTTGCTCTCCCTTTCTTTTGTGCAGTTTCAAGTACCACTTGAGATGAGACTTTCAGTCTCTCCAATAGGTCATCGTTTCCGGACATAGCTTGTTTGTTACTCGACATATATATGATCTGGAATAAGAACAGATGTGTTTATTGCTGTGTCGTCAGACAACCATTTTCCTAATGAACTGATTTTTAGAACAGCATTCACTTGCTGTGTAGAGTCATTGTGGTGTCGCACCAGCCCTGGAAGTCTGCGAAAAGTACAAAAACCTGTCAATACAATATCAGGAAAAGAAAACTGAGGCAAACAGTCCTCTCTCCACTGTGGTGCTCTGTGGACAGGCATTACTTCAAATATATTCCACCCTAAAAGCAATTCTTGTAAGTAAAAATTCCTCTGTAAAACAGTGTCTACGGTGATCAATATGAATTAAAACATACACAGGGACAGTAAAACCAGACAGAGCAGGATCATGAGTGTGTGCATGAATACAACTGATCCCAGTACTTGGCAGCGGCCACTGAGCAGTGTGATGATGCTTTTGTGTTCGGCCCGTCAGAGATGATAATAGATACCGTATATACCCATGTATAAGCCGAGATTTTCAGCCCATTTTTTAGGGCTGAAAGTCCCCCTCTCGGCTTATACGCGGGTCATATACGGGGGTCGGCGGGGGAGGGGGAGCGGGGGTGTCGGATTATACTCACCTCTCCGCCGCCGCGGTCTCTGCAGCCCCCCTGCTTCTCCCACGATCTCCGGCTCCTTCCTGCAGCGGTCACATGGCACCGCTCATTAAAGTCATGAATATGCACATATTCATGACTTTAATGAGCGGTACCATGTGACCGCTGTAGGAAGGAAGCGCTGCTGAGAGCGCCGGGAGGAGAGGCTGCAGGGACGCGCGGCGGAGAGGTGAGTACAGCGATATTTACCTGTCTTCTCTCCACCGCTGTGTTGCGTCCTCGTCTGACTCTTCTGGCTGTGAATGATCAGCAGAGGGCGCGATGATGTCATTAGTGAGCGCCGCGCCCCCTGCCAGATCATTCACTGCCGAGGACCAGGAAGAGGACGCAGCGCTGCGGTGCAGAGAGGAAAGGTAAATATTACAGGTGCTGGGGTTCTGAGTGAGCGGTGACGCCGGCACCTGTCCCCCATAGCGCGCCGGTGTCCCCGCCTGCTCAGGACCCCGGCACCTGGCCCCCAGCGACGAGAGGTGAGTATGTCATTTTTTTTGCAGCATATGGGGCATAATCTGGAACATATGGGGGCATAATATGGAGCATATGGGGGCATAATATGGAGCATATGGGGGCATAATCTGGAACATATGGGGGCATAATATGGAGCATATGGGGGCATAATATGGAGCATATGGGGCATAAGCTGTGGAACATATGGGGGCATAATATGGAGCATATGGGGGCAAAATATGGAGCATATGGGGGCATAATATGGGGGCATAAACTGTGGAACATATGGGGGCATAATCTGGAGCATATGGGGGCAAAATATGGAGCATATGGGGGCATAATATGGAGCATATGGGGGCATAAGCTGTGGAACATATGGGGGCATAATCTGGAGCATATGGGGGCAAAATATGGAGCATATGGGGGCATAATATGGAGCATATGGGGGCATAAACTGTGGAACATATGGGGCATAATCTGGAGCATATGGGGGCAAAATATGGAGCATATGGGGGCATAATATGGAGCATATGGGGGCATAAGCTGTGGAACATATGGGGGCATAATCTGGAGCATATGGGGCAAAATATGGAGCATATGGGGGCATAATATGGAGCATATGGGGGCATAAGCTGTGGAACATATGGGGGCATAATATGGAGCGTATGGGGGCATAAGCTGTGGAACATATGGGGGCATAATCTGGAGCATATGGGGGCATAATCTGGAGCATATGGGGGCATAATATGGAGCATATGGGGGCATAAACTGTGGAACATATGGGGGCATAATATGGAGCATATGGAGGCATAAGCTGTGGAACATATGGGGCATAATCTGTGGATCATACGGGGGCATAATCTGTGGAATATATGGGGGCATAATCTCTGAAGCATATTGGGCATAATCTGGAGCATATGGGGGCATAATCTGGAGCATATAGGGGCATAATCTGTGCAGCATATGGGGGCATAATCTGTGGAGCATCATATGGGGGCATAATCATTTTTCACCCTAGGCTTATACGCGAGTCAATAAGTTTTCCCAGTTTTTTGTGGCAAAATTAGGGGGGTCGGCTTATACACGGGTCGGCTTATACATGAGTATATACGGTAATTAGTGGGAGTATCTGATCCCACCCATATGATATTGATTACCTTTCCAAGGATAGGTCATCAATAGCTACATCAATCAAAATTAGATTGGTACAAACTGATTCACAGGACCCAGTCCAGTGGCCACGTCGATAAACTATGGCCACTGGGCTGGGAGCCATAAAAACTGCATCTTACCTGATGCCATCCGAGGCTCTTCATTTGATTAGCTAACCTAGTGACATCACATGCACGTGACGCCGCAACAATGTTGCACTAAGACAGCTAATCAAAGGAGAGGGAGAGGATGTTGTCAGGTAGGAGGAGGTTCTCAGGGGTACAGTCCCATGGCCACAGATTCCTGACAGTAAACTATGAGCTTTGTATAACTACACTTCCACCATTGACTGACAGCTTTCTGCCTATGCACAGAGTACATACGTAGCTGCCAATCAGTGGTGTGGGTGGGGTTATACAGTGCTCAACATTCAGAGAACTGGTAAATCTGCAGCAGAAACTGTGAATTAATCACAAATGGGGAAAGATTCCCTTTAAGGGCATGTGCATACCATTTCTTTAAGACAGTACTTCAGCATTTTTTTATTTCAACACTGGAGTACAGCCACTAATCTAAGTTCCCTGACCCTAGTATTTTACTTAAGCCGCAGTCTTCAGCTGTTCCCGTCGCCGTTCCTGTCATGCACCGCCATCTGAAGTCAGAGGTAATGGTAACAAGCTTTCAATGTAAGTCTGAGAGCCTTGTACTGGTTCTCAGACTTAGGGCTCGCTCACACTGGTGTATAATACGGATGAGTGCAATGAGAGAAAACATCGCATTGCATTCTGACCAATGTCAGTAAATGAGTCTGTGCTGATCTGTGAGTTTTTCTTCAGCTCTAAATCGGACTGAGGAAAAAAAAATCACAGCATGTGGTGAGTGGATGTGATAATTGGATCGCACTCGCCAATGCAAGTCAATGGGTGAGAGTAAAAAATAAATCGCAAAGCACAAGGCGCATGTGGTACTAAAGGGTGTTTAGCCTAATTAAACCCATTAAATAATTTAAAAAAAATTAACTGGGGTCCCCCCTATTTTTCACAACTAGCTAAGGGAAAACAGACAGCTGTGAGCTGGTCTTATGCTGGGTTGGGCCCACTAACCATGGAGCTTCCCAGTCTATTAATATCAGCTCACAGCTGTATGCTTTGCTTTTGCTGGATATAGAAATGTAATTCTCTCTTTTTACGTCTTTATCCCCTTTCTGTCATATGACGTACTATCCCATCCATGTGCCCTGGGACTTAATTCCCAAGGACAGGATAGTACGTCATTACAGACCAGCTGCACTCACGGGGGAGCGCGGCAGATCGCGGCCGGGAGTCAGCTGACACCTGGCACTCACAGCTGACACCTGGCACTAAATGCCAGGAGCAGTCACGAACCGCTCCCGGCATTTTAACCCCGGAACACTGTGATCAAACAAGACCGCAGTGTTCCGGTGCAGGCAGAGGCATCAGGAGAAGCATCGGCAGGGAGGGTGCTCCCTGCATGCTTCCCTCAGAACAACGCGATGAGATCGCGTTGTTCTGAGTGTCTCCAAGAAACTAATGATTTGCTGGTTTTTGCGCATTCTGCCTCACAAAAATCGGAATAAAAAGCGATCAAAAAGTGTCATGTGCCCGAAAATGGTACCAATAAAATCGTCAACTCGTCCCGCAAAAAACGAGACCTCACATGACTCTGTGGGCCAAAATATGGAAAAATTATAGCTCTCAAAATGTGGTGATGCAAAAACTATTTTTTGCAATAAAAAGCGTCTTTTAGCGTGTGACAGCTGCCAAACATAAAAACCAGCTATAAATAGTAAATCAAACCCCCTTTATCTCCCCCTTAGTTAGGGAAAAATAATAAAATTTAAAAAAAAGGAAGGATTTATTTCCATTTTCCCATTAGGGTTAGGGTTGGGGCTAAAGTTAAGATTACGGTTACGGTTGGGATTAGATTTGTGGTTAGGGGTGTGTTGGGGTTAGAGTTGGAGTTAGAATTGGGGGGGTTTCCACTGTTTAGGAACATCAGGGGCTCTCCAAACGCGACATGTCGTCTGATCTCAATTCCAGCCAATTCTGCATTGAAAAACTCAAACGGTGCTCCTTCTCTTCTGAGCTCTGCCATGCGCCCAAAAAGTGGTTTACCCCCACATATGGGGTATCAGCGTACTCAGGACAAATTGCACAACAACTTTTGGGGTCCAATTTATCCTGTTACCCTTGGAAAAATTAAAAATTGGGGGAAAAAAGATCATTTTTGTGAAAAAAATATGATTTTTTAATTTTACGGCTCTACATTATAAACTTCTGTGAAGCACTTAGGGTTTCAAACTGCTCATTATGCATCTAGATAAGTTCCTTAGGGTGTCTACTTTCCAAAATAATGTCACTTGTGGAGGGTTTCCACTGTTTGGGCACATCAAGGGCTCTCCAAATCCGACATGGCGTCCGATCTCAAGTCCAGCCAATTTTGCATTGAAAAGTCAAACAGCGCTCCTTCCCTTCTGAGCTCTGCCATGCGCCCAAACAGTGGTTTCCCCCATATATGGGGTATCAGCGTACTCAGGACAAATTGTACAACAACTTTTGTCGTCCAATTTCTCCTGTTACCCTTGGTAAAATAAAACAAATTGGATCTGAAGTTTATTTTTTGTGAAAAAAGTTAAATGTTCATTTTTTTTAACCCTGCTTTGGAACCATGAAAAAAAATCACTGCTTTGGTACCATGGGGTCTAAATGACCCCAGGCTCAAAATCGTCATATTTCATTAAAATTAACATGCTGGCTGTTCAGAATAATCAAGTGTTATTCTGTCACCATTTCAGAACACAGTTATGAAAACAAACGTAACTTTGAAGTGATTTATTTGTCATCATCAAACACAAACTGAAATTTATACCAAAATGCTTTACTAATAACTAAAAGTATTCAAATTCAATAAAAAAAATGCACAATAATTACAAATGTGTGGATTTTAGTAAAAACAATGACAACGAATGATCTGGCAATAAATTTAGCCCTTGCATTCACTGCACGTCATAGTGCCATGTTTTTCACAAATGAACTTCTTGCAGTCATTACAAGCAAAACTCGTCTTTTTGTCCTTCGATCGAGGACAAACATTGCATCGTTTGCGCTGTCCTGTAACCCTGCTGGTGTCACTTGCAATGTCTGATGGTGTCTGCAAAATTCCACAGCTGCAGATGATTTGCTTTACATCCTTTGGCGTTTGATGCACATCCAATCGCTGACTTGCATATGGAGTGATCAGTGCAACTGTGACTTCCTTCAAAAACTTATTGCGTCTGTCAACTTCTTAGATGCTTAATTCGGTACATTTTCAATAAAAATAACATACGCATTCATCGCAGCGCTGTCAATCATTCCATAAAAGACCCTCATTGGCCACCGATTTGTTTTTCTAGCAGTGCTGTACAAGCTGCACATTTGATCATGACTATCAACGCCTCCTTTTTGGCTATTGTAGAAGGCATTTATTTCTTCTTTTCCAGTTTCTTCGTCTTTCTCTTCTTTGCGATGCATGGTCGACAGAAACACAACTCTCTTGTTCTTCTTTGGCGCAATGGAGAGCAGTGTAAAGTCGTTTGCATGATCAAAAGCATACTGAACTGTTCCTTGATCGGCTTTAGCCAGAAAGCTTGGAGGTATACAAGCTTTATTCTTCAATGTGCCAACCAAAGTCAAATTGCGAGCCTTAAGCTCCAAAGCCAAGGGAATCGAAGTGTAGTAAGTGTCAATTGTAACATTTCTGTTCGTTCCAACAATTGTAGGAATCAAATCCAGCTTGGGTAGGAATTGGCAATCCTAGAGCATGAGTTCCAGCTCCTTTGTAAATCTTTGAAGAAACCGAATAAAAGTTCTTGCTGTCAGCCATGACATATACCTTGATACCATATTTGCTTGGCTTATTTGGTATGTACTGCTTGAAGCCACACCTTCCTCTGAATCCAAGCAAAGATTCATCCACGGTACACCCAACTCCAGGAGAGTAGTTTGCTTCACAAGCCAAGACAAATTGATTGTAAATCTTGCTAATCAGTGCCAATTTGTCAGCTTCCCGTCTTTGATCTCGAGTGGTGGAGTCATCAAAGCGCGAGCAATACAGAAGAAATTAAAAAACGTTTCTGACTCATAGCTGCTATGCAAATTGGCCTTCCAGTGCCATCTTTCTTCCAAACACTTGCTGTGCTTTCTTTTCCACTTTTTGTAGCACCCAAGAAGAGCAGAATTCCAAGTAGAGCACGAATCTCGTCAATGCTTGTGTCATACAAATAATCAGACTGGGTCTTGTATTTCACTTAAGCACTTTGAATTTTTTGGTTCGTCCATTTGACGACTTCTTCAATCAAAGCATTGTTGAAAAAAAGTTCAAATGATTTCAAGGGCGTATCTGCAAGACGTCCATCACCCTTTGGTCCTGGTTTGTCCTTGACAATGTTTCGGATTGGAGTTCGTGGCATAGTCTTTGGCTGTAGCAACCACTTATAGCCATCTTTGCCAAGAATTTCACCTGAAGTATCATCGTCGTCCTCATCATCGGAGGAATTAGCGTCGCCAGTGTCAGCCAGAATAGCACTTTGTTCGCTGTCCGAATCCGATACGGCATTGAGATCTGCGTCACTTTCGACCCAGCTCAAATTATCTCCCAAATTACCTTCATTATCAGTATCGACATCACTAGAAGCATCCAAAGCTGCCAATATTTCATCAGGAGTCATCACAGTTCGTCTAGCCATTGTTTATTTACAATTATATTACAAAACCTGTGAATAAACAGAAAATATTCAACAAAAAAATGTCAGACAATAAAGGTACTATGGGGTCAGGAGAGTCCCAAACACAGAAAATTGAAAATAACTTTGAAACAAAATTGAAAAACAAATTCAAAATATCATCAACATAAGCAGAATTATGTTACTTGAAAATACATAGAAGGTCAATGTCTGAGATTGACCAGTTTTAGAAATATTTCAATTTATTCAGCGCTGGGGTCTATATGACCCCATGATTCCACAGCAGGAATTCCAAAACATTCCAAAAATTCCTGTGAAGCACCAGAAGGGCTAATAAACTTCTTGAATGTGGTTTTGAGCACCTTGAGGGGTACAGTTTTTAGAATGGTGTCACTTTTGGGTATTTTCTATTATATAGACCCCTCAAAGTGACCTCAAATGTGATGTGGTCCCTAAAAAAAATGGTGTTGTAAAAATGAGAAATCGCTGGTCAACTTTTAACCCTTATAACTTCCTAACAAAAAAAAAAAATTGGTTCCAAAATTGTGCTGATGTAAAGCAGACATGTGGGAAATGTTACTTCTTAATATTTTGTGTGACATATCACTGTCATTTAAGGGCATGAAAATTCAAAGTTGGAAAATTGCGAAATTTTCAAAATTTTTGCCAAATTTCCGTTTTTTTTCAAATAAACGCAAGTCATATCAAAGAAATTTTATCACTATCATGAAGTACAATATGGCACGAAAAAACAATGTCAGACTCACCAGAATCCATGGAAGCGTTCCAGAGCTATTACCTCAAAAAGGGACAGTGGTCAGAATAGTAAAAATTGGCCCGGTCATTAATGTGCAAGCCACCCTTGGGGGTTAAGGTTCCCAATTCTGAACTACTTCGGATTTTCATGTTTTTTTGTTTTTTTTTTATTAAATTGATGAAAGAGGTGTGGGAGAGTGTTTTTTAAAACAAGCTATTTTTTCTCTGTGTGATGCACCAATTCTGGGGCAACTGTAGGCTTGTATTTTTAGGGTGGGAAGGGCCCAATAACTAGGGACCTTCCCAGCCTAATATAAACCTGCAGATGGAAAAAGACCTTGGCTGGAAAAATACGTGGTACCCCACGGCATTTTTTTTAAATGATTTATTTAATAGATTTGATTAGGCTAAACAACCTTTAGTGCCACATGAAAGGCACTAAAGGGTGAACGTTTCTTACATGTTGGGGCATGTGAAATTATATCTTTTTATGATAGCTATACATTCTATTTATCTTTATTTGTATATAAGATTGTTTTATTAGTTAGAAAACTAGCTGTAAATGGATTAGAGAATTACAGTATGTAAGAACTGATGTTAAAAACGCATTACATATGGATGCTATTTGAGAAAACAGGGATTTTTTTGTGTACCCACCATAAAAGCCTTTTCTCCGAGCCACTCATTGGGGGACACAGGACCATGGGTGTTATGCTGCTGCCACTAGGAGGACACTAAGCAAATACACAAAAAAAGTTAACTCCTCCTTCTGCAGTATACACCCTCTGCTGGCTCTGTCCTGAACCAGTTCGGTGCCAAAGCAGTAGGAGCTCATAAACATAAGTGCAATATGCCAAAACCAACAATAACTACAAGCCAAATGGCAAACAGGGTGGGTGCTGTGTCCCCCAATGAGTGGCTCGGAGAAAAGGATTTTACGGTGAGTACACACAAAAATCCCTGTTTCTCCATCGCCTCATTGGGGGACACAGGACCATGGGACGTCCTAAAGCAGTCCCTGGGTGGGAAAACATCACAACGTGTGAGACCTCACGCACCCAATGTCTTAAAAAAGCAATTGATTTGAAGGCAGTCTACAGATGCGAAACTGCCGATTGCAGAATCTGTCTGCCAAGGGCCGCATCTGAAGAGGCTAAAACATGAATGTTGTAATGCTTAGCAAACATGTGCTGGACCAAGTCGCAGCTCTGCACACTTGCTGAGCGGAAGCCTGGTGCCGAATAGCCCAGGAAGCCCCCATTCACCGAGTGGAGTGAGCCTTAATCCCCGCCGGGATAGGCTGACTTTTGACACGGTAAGCTTCTTGGATCACTGAACGAATCCATCTGGCAATCGTGGCCTTAGAAGCAGGATGAACTTTCCTGCGTCCCTCCGGAAGCACAAACAGGGCATCCGATTTGCGGAAAGAAGTTGTTCTGGAAATGTACCTCCTGAGGGCCCTGACCAGGTCCAAAGTGTGAAGAGCTTTCTCAGTACGATGGACCGGGGCCGGACAGAATGAGGGCAGAACTATGTCTTCATTCAGATGAAAAGCCGAGACGACCTTAGGCAAAAAAGATGGAGACGTCCTGAGCACCACCTTGTCTTGGTGGAAAGCCAATAATGGAGGTTTGCAAGATAAAGCTGCCAGTTCCGAAACCCGTCTGATGGATGATATCGCCACAAGAAAGGCAACTTTCCACGAAAGAAGAGAGAGAGAAACCTCAAGTATGGGCTCGAAGGGGGTCTCTTGTAAGGCACTGAGGACCAAGTTAAGGTCCCAAGGTTCCAAGGGCATCTTGTATGGAGGGACAAGATGGGACACGCCTTGGATGAATGTCTTAACCTGCGGCTTGAAAGCTATCCTTCGTTGGAACAGAACGGATAGAGCTAAAATTTGGCCTTTGAGAGAGGCCAGCGCTAGGCCAGAATCTATCCCAGCCTGAAGGAACTCCAAAATGGAAACGGTGGAGAACACCAAAGGAGGCCAACTGTTATCTTTACACCATGAGAAAAATGTCTTCCAAACACGATGATAAAAACGCATGGAAACAGGCTTCCTAGCGTTAATCATGGTTGAGACCACACGCTGTGAGAATCCGGCCTGGGCTAGGATCCAGGATTCAATGGCCAGGCCGTTAAACTCAGCACTCTCGAGTTCTGGAGGTAAATGGGTCCCTGGGAGAGGTGGTCTGGACGATTCGGTAACCGCCAAGGGACGTCGGCGAGCAGGTGTACTAGCTCCGCATACCACGTTCGGCATGGCCAGTCTGGAGCGACAAGGATTACTGGAATGCCCTCTGCTTTGATTTTTCGGATGACCCGAGGGATCAGCGGAAGTGAAGGAAAGATGTAGGGAGACGGAATTGGCTCCATGGCAGTACTAGCGCATCGGAGCCGATGGCTAATGGGTTGCGAGACCGGGCTATGAACGCTGGAACCTTGGCGTTTGCTCTGGAGGCCATGAGGTCGACGTCCGGAGTGCCCCAACGCTGACAAATCTGAAGGAAGACTTCCGGATGCAGAGACCACTCTCCGGAAGCTATGCCCTGGCGACTGAGAAAGTCCGTCGCCCAATTTTCAACTCCAGAATGTGAACTGCCGAGATGAGCGAGTGGTTCGTCTCGGCCCACTGCAGAATGTGCGTCACTTCGAGCATCGCTCTTCTGCTTCGTGTGCCTCCCTGGCGATTGATGTACGCCACGGCCATGGCGTTGTCTGATTGGATCCGTATGGGACAACCTGCTAAGAGATGATGGAAGCGGTGAAGAGCTAGCCATATCGCACGGATCTCGAGGATATTGATTGGGAGGTTGGCTTCCTGAGTAGACCAACGTCCCTGAGCCGTGTGGTGACGAAAGATCGCTCCCCATCCGAGGAGACTGGCGTCGGTGGTCACTACTAGCCAGTGTACCGGAAGGAAGGAAGGAGTTTCCCTGATCCAGAGACGACTTTACCGTCCACCACTTGAGAGACTGTCTGATCCTGGCTGTGAGACGAAAGCAGTGATCCAGGTAGGCTGGATTTTTGTCCCAGGCTGAAATCAACGCATGCTGGATGGGACGGAGTTGAAATTGGGCAAACGGCATTGCCTCGATGGATGCTACCATTTTTCCGAAGACCTGTATGGTGAACCGCAGGGAGTGAGACCTGGCAAGAATTAGCAGTTGGACTCCCCGGGACAGGGAGGATATCTTCTCTGGAGGGAGAAATACCAACCCTCGGGAAGTGTCCAGGATCATCCCCAAAAAGGAAATTTGCTGGGATGGGACTGGGGAGGACTTTTCTAGGTTCACTAGCCACCCTAGGCGAGACAGAGTGTCGATGGCAACAGCGACACTCTCTGCACAAGCTCGATAGGACGGGCCCTCGACGAGAAGATTGTCCAGGTAGGGCACAATTACCACACCCCGAGAGTGTAGGATGGACATGACAGCCGCCATGACCTTTGTAAACACTCTGGGGGCGGTGGCGAGTCCGAAGGGCAGAGCAGTGAATTGAAAATGTTCGTCTCCGATCGCAAAGCGTAGAAATCGCTGGTGACTTGGGAAGATCGGGATGTGAAGATATGCATCTTTGATGTCGATGGACGCAAGATATTCTTTTTCGAGAGAGGCGATGACTGACCGGAGGGATTCCATCCTGAAGTGGCGTACTCTGATGAATTTGTTCAACAGCTTTAGATCTAGGATGGGGTACATGGTTCCATCCTTTTTTTTGGGACCACGAACAGGTTTGAGTAAAAACCCTTGAACCTTTCCATGGTAACTGCGACAATGACTGCGCTTTTGCGGAGGGCATGTATGGCCTGATAGAAAAGGGCTGCCAATGCCCTTGTCATACGAGACTGGAAAAAACGTGTTGGCGGGGGAAACTCGAATTCGATTTTGTATCCGAAGGACACGAAGTCCTGACCCATTGGTCGTGGACGACTGCAAGCCAGACTTGACAGAACAAGAGTAGACGCCCGCCTACCCTGTCCGTGTCCGCCGGACACGGCAAGGAGTCATTGAGAGAACTTGCGGGAAGGAGTGCTCTTAGGTCTGGACCGGGAAGATGTTTCTCCAGGAGTAAGATGGTTTGAATGAAGAATGCTAATTTCTGTCCCTGCGTGGGGGACGGGCCGAACCCGCAGAGGCGGGTGAGGAAGACCAGTTTGTGGAGCCGCGAAAGAGTCCGGAGCGAACCTGAAATTGGTTCCGAAAGGGTCGAGTAGATCTACGTTGGGGTAGAAATTTACTCTTCCCCCCCCCCCGTGGCATCCGAGATAATCTGATCTGGTTTCTCTCCGAACAAGCGCCCGTTTTGATATGGCAAGGAAGTCAAAGATTTCTTTGAAGCGGAGTCTGCTCGCCATTCCCGGAGCCAAAGGGCTCTTCAGATGGTAACTGCGTTTGCGGCTGCTTGTGCAGCGCAATTAGCAGTGTCTAGCGAGGCATGGACAACGTAATCACCGGCCCGGGCGATCTGGTAGGCGAGACTGGATACCTCGGGAGGTAGACTATTGTGTCGACTGATTCCAACTAGGGCCTCTGCCCAGGCTGCTATCGCTCTGGCTACCCAAGTGGTGGCAAAGGAAGGGAAAAGTGCTGTCCCGGCAGCCTCGAAGACTGACCTCACCAGGTTGTCAATCTGGCGATCAGTGGGATTTTTGATGGAAGATCTATCCGACAGAGAGAGGAGAGTTTTTGAAGCTAGCCTCGATATGGGTGGGTCCACGGCAGGGGACTCGGTCAACTTTGTTTAGAGAAGATGCAAAGGGGTATCGCGTCTCAAGCGGCTTTTGGCCTGTGAACCGTTTATCTGGGCGACTTTTATGTCTTTGCACAATACCTGTAAATTCAGGATGGTTGGCGAAAACCCTGTGAGGGCGTTTTGTTCTTTTGAAGGACACGGGGTGGTCCGGATTGGACCCAGGTTCCTCCTCTACTTTGAAGACCTGATTCACAGCCTCGATGAGAGAGTCTATAGATTCCTGGAACTCAGGGGAGTCCGGGTCTGTGGCTACATCTGACTCATATTCAGAGTCGTGTTCGCTGTGGACCCCTGGTGAGGGAGAACGAGACACAGAGTTAGAGGATGCAGAGGCATCTGAGTTCCGTGGAGACGCGTCACGGGTACGTTTCCTAGAATGCTGTGCACTCTGTGACGCTCTCCGGGCCTTGTCTGCGGAAGACTCTCGTATGGCTGGGGGGCCGTCTAGAGAAGGTACAGAGATGTCCTGGTTTAAGGAGGAATCACGAAAAGGCTTCTAAGGCCTTAGTAAGAGAGTCCATGGACTGGGCCAAGGAATTAGCCCACTCAGGGGGGCTGGCCTCGCTGTGCACAACAGTAGAGGGGGGGGCTCCTGAGAGCATGAGGCTTCGCAGGCCGAGCAAAGAAGGTTAGGGTGTCTCCGAGGCAGGGAGACGTTACATGCGGTACATGAGGCATAGATCACTGTGTGTGACTTTTCCGCCTTCTTAGTAGCTTTTGGCTGAGACATCGTCTGACTGCTAACGGACTGTAGTGCAGTGCTTACAGTGTATCTGCAGCGGGGGGGTTAAGATATGTGTGCAGGCAATGTGATAAGTGGCTTGTGCAGCTTACCCAGGTCCTGCGTCCTGTGTCCGGCGTCCGTGCCCCCAGAGAAAAAAGCTCTGCCAGCCGTCTATGCAGGAAAAGATGGCGCTTCCCCCTCTTCCTGGGGTTGGAACGCGCCAGGAAGTAAGGCCCGAGAAGAAATCTGGCGCCTCTCGTTTGCGGTGAGAAGCGCCAGAAAAAGAGAGGGCGGAGTAGAGGACGAGGGAGAGTACCGCCTCCTCCTGTGCTAAGCGCTGGCACTGTAAGGCCGTGAGTGCATTGAAAAGGGGGCGGAGAGAGCCGGGAGGGCGGGTTTGGGCCTAGCGTGGCCTAAAGCCGGGGACTAAATTAGCAGCCTTAGCCGCGGTGACGGCCGTGATCGCTGTAGAGGAGGGGACGCCTGTCCCAGGCGCCAGCCCTGGCAACCGCTAAGGACGGGATCTATCTTTCCTCCCCCGCTGCTGTACTCACTCTGTGGTGCTTGGGATGTAGCAGAGTCGCGAGCGCTGCGTGGCCACACAAAAGGAGGATTGCAGTGGCGTCCCATAGATGCCGCAGGGAAGCCTTTGTGCTGTTGCCCGGGAACCGTAGCGGGCTGAAGGCCTGGCTCCGGAAGGGGTACGTGGGGGCAACACCCCATGTTCCCGTCCGTTGTCGGTGCGGGGAGATCGGACCCATTAAAGGATCCGTCGCCCCTGATGAGATCCCAGGCAGATGTAAAGGTTGCAGGATGGGGTACAGGGAGGCGACACTCCGCGTTCCCGCCTGTTGACGATCTTGGGAGATCGAGACCTTGAAAGGCCCCGTCGCACGATTAATCCATGTAAAAAGTAAAAAATTTTAAATAAAATAAGAAAGTTGATCAGACCCTAGTGCCTCCTACAGACACTAAGCAAGAACTGGTTCAGGACAGAGCCAGCAGAGGGTATATACTGCAGAAGGAGGAGTTAACTTTTTTTGTGTATTTGCTTAGTGGCAGCAGCATAACACCCATGGTCCTATGTCCCCCAATGAGGCGATGGAGAAAATCGCATTGTACTTGCATGACACTTGTCCTACTTCTCTGGATTGACATCACACCGATTTTTTAATCACTACTGTGACTCCAGCCTTACACTGAGTTAAGACTTCCAGATTGCCCAGCAAACACTGGTATGATCTGAAAGGTGACAACCTGCAGAAGACGACCGAAGCAGCACTGATAACAGATGAAGACGGCAGCTAGTAAGTATGAACTAGGGGCAGGAAACTTAGATTTGTTGCACCACTTCAGCGGTAAAATAGAAAAAAACGCTGAAGTGGTGCTTTAAGACGTTAAAGTTTTCCTAGGCAAAACCACTTCAGGAAGAAGTCGGAAGTCTTTTTTTTCATGAAGAGGCTTCGCTGGTGGTTTTGTTGCTATTAACACTGTAACTACTGAGCGGAAGCCACCCGATGAGTGAACATGGTACTTCTTTTAACCACTTCATGGTTCCCAAACCCTGCTGTCGTTAAAAGAAATAACAAAAGACTGAACATGTGTACAGCAATGTTGTTTTTACAATGTTGTACAGTATTTTTATGTTCTGTGGTGCTTTTTCAGACAGATTCAATGCGGAATTCACCTGAAAAAATACATTTTACCCACCTATCCCAAAATTGTTTTTACAGAAACATTCCCAATCATTTTTTTGGCCTAAAGCTGTATAAATGTAAGTGTATTGCAGAGCAGTGTGTTAATATATCTCTCAATCACTGTCTTTCCCTGATTTCCAATGCAGCTGTGGTCTACTTTTTGTGACTTCTATTCCGACTCACATTGTGCTCTGTGTTTGAGCTAGAAGTGGCTTTTACAATCGAAGTCTATTAGATGTCAGAACGAGGAGGCACTATAGACTTACATTGTAAGGCCAAGCTGACACGTTCAGTATTTGGTCAGTATTTTACATCAGGATCTGTAAGCCAAAACCAGGAGTGGAACAATCAGAGGAAAAGTATAATAGAAACACATCACCACTTCTGTATTTATCACCCACTCCAGGTTTAGGCTTACAGACACTGAGGTACAAAACTCACCAAATACTGAACGTGACGTGTGAATATGACCTAAAACAGACTTCCAGTTCACACATAGAGACCTGTCTGATCCAGTAAGTTGGAATATAAGTCATGTGACCCAGAAGAGGACCAGAGCTGGAAACCCAGGAAAACAGTGATTGGTGAGCATATTACTGAACTTGCTCTACAGTACATACACATTAACCCCTTCACCCCCAAGGGTGGTTTGCACGTTAATGACCGGGCCAATTTTTACAATTCTGACCACTGTCTCTTTATGAGGTTATAACTCTGGAACGCTTCAACGGATCTTCGCGATTCTGAGATTGTTTTCTCGTGACATATTGTACTTCATGTTAGTGGTAAAATTTCTTCGATATAACTTGCGTTTATTTTTGAAAAAAACGCAAATATGGCGAAAATTTTTAAAATTTTGCAATTTTCAAACTTTGAATTTTTATTCCCTTAAAACAGAGAAATATATCACACAAAATAGTTAAGAAATAACATTTCCCACATGTCTACTTTACATCAGCACAATTTTGGAACCAAAATTTTTTTTTTGTTAGGAAGTTATAAGGGTTAAAAGTTGACCAGCGATTTCTCATTTTTACAGCAAAATTTACAAAGCCATTTTTTTTAGGGACCACCTCACATTTGAAGTCACTTTGAGGGGTCTATATGGCAGAAATTACCCAAAAGTGACACCATTCTAAAAACTGCACCCCTCAAGGTACTCAAAACCACATTCAAGAAGTTTATTAACCCTTCAGGTGCTTCACAGTAACTAAAGCAACGTGGAAGGAAAAAATGAATATTTTACTTTTTAGCCACAAAAATTATCTTTTACAAACTTTTTTTTTTATTTTCACAAGGGTAAAAGGAGAAAATGGCAGGGTGGATAAAAATCAATGATTTTTTTAAAAAATCAAAAAAATCGGATTTTTTGATTTAAATCGGATTTTTTTGATTTAAATCGGATTTTTTTCAATAAACTGCTTTTTGAGGAAAATATTTTACCATCCAAAGGTTCTTCCATCATGAGATAAAGCTGAGTTGTTTAACTCAGTACAATAAAGGCTGTATATGTGATATTGTAAATTTAAGATGAGAGGTACAATGGTGAGTAGGAAGATATAAACACCTGTCGCACAAAAAATCAGCACATCTGAATCCAAAAAGTGGTCTATCAAGCACAGTATATCAGATAATGTTGAAATAAATCAGTCAATTTAGTATCCGGACAGGAAAACAATATATATTCCCAAAGTGGGGTAATATATCATTCCATATAATATGTGGGATAATTAATCCATCATATCCTGCCTGGAGCATAAATGTGCCAAAGAGTAAGACAGATAGATCTGATATGGCATTAGAGAGAAGAGGGGGACAGAAAAAAGAAAGAAAATCCCCCCCACACATCTACCAGCTCCTGTGAGGTGCCATGTCAGCTGCGGAAAAAGATGCTGGAAAGTGCTTACCCATATTGGGGAAATGTAACGGACCAGGTACGTGCCCCGACGCACGTTTCGCTCCTTGAGCTTCCTCGGGGGCAGTGTGTCTTACTCTTTGGCACATTTATGCTCCAGGCAGGATATGATGGATTAATTATCCCACATATTATATGGAATGATATATTACCCCACTTTGGGAATATATATTGTTTTCCTGTCCGGATACTAAATTGACTGATTTATTTCAACATTATCTGATATACTGTGCTTGATAGACCACTTTTTGGATTCAGATGTGCTGATTTTTTGTCCGACAGGTGTTTATATCTTCCTACTCACCATTGTACCTCTCATCTTAAATTTACAATATTGTGAACATTTTTGTAATATTTGTTAATAAAGTTTGTATCTTTATATATATTATTGCCTCATGTCTCTATTTGGGCTGGAAGCTCTAATTCTTTGTGGTATATTAAATGATAGAGAGTTGCCCTGTTCCATTTTGGAACTATGTTTAAACATGTCACCCAGAGTTCTGGTTTAATCAAAAAAAGGCTGTATATGTGTAACATTCACAATGCCATGCTCTTCCAGAGGTTTCTGTAGGATTAGTGGGCAGTTTCTCTCCTATGTTATCACAGACGCTCGCTTTACTTACGCAGTTCTCAAAAGCGGAATTTGACTCCAGCCTCTTCTTCACGGCAAAAATGTTACAACATGAACAGAGTTGAGAAAAAGACCTTAATCCTATTGTTCTACAAACCTATGAATACAGAATCAACCCCTTCAGTGCCAAGTCCAAGAAGTTAGACAATGTTTCTGATTGTTTGGAGTGGAATAGATCTGCACAACACAAGAAGAATGTGAATCTAAGTGTGAGGAGGAGGAAGGGCAAGCAGACAAGAAAATGATCACGTGTGACTTCTCTCCTCCGTTACTAGTGTTTGTAATAACAGAGGATGTAGTTTAGGCTCACAGAGCGGAGCCATTTTGTTGGGGACTGCCAGTGATACTGACAAGTAGGCTGTCACTGAGGACGACCGGCAGCATCTATTCTGTTAGTCCATGCTGCTCGCTGTATTATAAACTGAGCACAGATACGTGGAGAGTATCACACACTGGGATTATTCACAGCACATGACACACTGCATGTATCTAGATACAGGGCTGAGTGTAGTGTATCGCATTATGGGATTAGATACACCGGTCTGGGGCATATCGCACTTGATGAAATTAGATACACCAGTCTGGGGCGTATCGCACATGATGAAATTAGATATACCGGTCTGGTAGAAACTTTGATTTAAATCACTGATTTAAATCAAGCCTTACTGACTAGTGATTTAAATCGTGATTTAAATCGTGATTTAAATCAGTTTGATTTAAATCAAATCCACCCTGGAAAATGGACAGATAAGGTTGTTATGCAATTTCTCCTGAGTACGCCAATACCCCATATGTGGGGGAAAACCACTGTTTGGGCACACGGCAGAGCTCGTAAGGGAAGGAGCGCCGTTTGACTTTTTCAAACTAAAATTGGCTGGAATTTAGATTGGATGCCATGTCGCGTTTGGAGAGCCCCTGATGCGCCTAAACAGTGGAAACCCCCCACAAGTGACACCATTTTGGAAACTAGACCCCCTAAGGTACTTATCTAGATCTGTTATGAGCACTTTGAACCCTCAAGTGTTTCACAAAAGTTTATAAAGCCTGGGTGTGAAAAAAAAATAAATCAATTTTCCACAAAATGATTTTTTTAGTCCCAAATTGTTGAATTTTCCCAAGGAAATTGGACCCCAAAAGTTGTTGTCCAATTTGTCCTGAGTACGCTGATACCCCATATGTGGGGGGGGAAACTGTTTGGGCGCACGGCAGGGCTTGGAAAGGAAGTAGTAACGTTTTGGAATGCAGACGTTAATGGGGGTCATGTTCCGTTTGCAGTGCCCCAGATGAGCCTAAACAGTGGAAACCCCCCACAAGTGACCCCATTTTGGAAACTAGACCCCCTAAGGAACTTATCTAGATCTTTGGTGAGCACTTTGAACCCCCAAGTGCTTCACACAAGTTTATAATGCCCGGGCATGAAAATAAAAAATCCTATTTTTTTCCCACAAAAATTATCTTTTAGTCACTAATTTTTTATTTTCCCAAGGGTAACAGGAGAAATTGGACCACATAAGTTGTTGTACAATTTGTCCTGAGTACGCTGATACCCCATATGTGGGGGGAACCACTGTTTGGGCGCACGGCAGAGCTCGGAATGGAAGGAGCACCATTTGACTTTTTCCAACCAAAATTGGCTGGAATTGAGTTTGGAAGCCATGTTGCATTTGGAGAGCCCCTGATGTGCCTAAACAGTGGAAACCCCCCACAAATGACCCCATTTGGGAAACTAGACCCCCTAAGGAACTTATCTAGATTTTTGATGAGCAATTTGAACCCCCAAGTGCTTCACACAAGTTTATAACGTAGAGCCGTAAAAATTTAAAAATCATATTTTTTCCACAAAAATGATCTTTTCACCCCAATTTTTTTTTTCCAAGGGTAACAAGACTCCAAAAGTTATTGTGCAATTTGTCCTGAGTGCGCTGATACCCCATATGTGGGGGTAAACCACTGTTTGGGTGCATGGCAGAGTTTGGAAGGGAAGGAGCGCCGTCTGACTTTTTCAACGCAGAATTGGCTGGATGCCATGTCGTGTTTGGAGAGCTCCTGATCTGCCTAAACAGTGGAAACCCCCATAAATGACACCATTTTGGAAACTAGACCCCTCAAGGAACTTATCTAGATGTGTGGTGAGAACTTTGAACCCCCAGGTGTTTCACTAAAGTTTATAACGTACAGCCGTAAAAATAAAAAATCTTTTTTTTTTTTTACAAAAAATGATTTTTTCGCCCCCAAAATTTTATTTTCACAAGGGTAACAGAAGAAATTGGAACCCAAAAGTTGTTGTCCAATTTGTCCTGAGTACACTGATACCCAATATGTGGGCGAAAACTACTGTATGGGCACACGTCGGGGCTCGGAAGGGAAGTAGTGACGTTTGGATTGCAGACTTTGATGGAATGGTCTGGGGGCGTCATATCACATTTGGAGAGCCCCTGATGCACCTAAACAGTGGAAACCCCCCACAAGTGACCCCATTTTGGCAAGTAGACCCCACAAGGAACTTATCTAGATGTGTGGTGAGCACTTTGAACCCCAAAGTGCTTCACAGAAGTTTATAACGCACAGCCGTAAAAATAAAAAATCTTTTTTTTTTTACAAAAATGATTTTTTTCGCCCCCAATATTTTATTTTCACAAGGGTAACAGGAGAAATTGGACCCCAAAAGTTGTTGTCCAATTTGTCCTGAGTACGCTGATACCCAATATGTGGGAGAAAACTACTGTATGGGTACACGTTGGGGCTCGGAAGGGAAGTAGTGACGTTTTGGATGGCAGACTTTGATGGAATGGTCTGGGGGCGTCATGTCGCATTTGGAGAGCCCATGATGCGCCTAAACAGTGGAAATCCCCAACAAGTGACCCCATTTTGGAAAATAGACCCCACAAGGAACTTATCTAGGTGTGTGGTGAGCGCTATGAAGCCCCAAGTGCTTCACAGAAGTTTATAATGTACAGCCGTAAAAACAAAAAAATAATTTTTTTTGTACAAAAATGATATTTTCGCCCCCAGTTTTTTATTTTCCCACGGGTAACAGAAGAAATAGGACAAATTGCACAATAACTCTTGGGGTCCAGAGTACGCTGATACCCCATATGTGGGGATAAACTACTGTTTGGACGCATGGCAGAGCTCAGAAGTGAAGGAGCACCGTTTGACTTTTTCAACGCAGAATTGGCTGGAATTGAGATCAGACGCCATGTCACATTTGGAGAGCCCCTGATGTGCCTAAACAGCGGAAACCCCCCAATGTTAACTCCAACCCTAACCCCAACACACCCCTAACCCTAGTCCCAACCCTAACCACAAACCTAACCCTAACACACCCCTAATCCCAACCCTAACCCTAACTTTAGCGCCAACCCTAACCCTAACTTTAGCCGCAACCCTAACCCTAATGGAAAATGAAATAAATACATTTTTTTAATTTTATTATTTTTCCCTAACTAAGGGGGTGATAAAGGGGGGTTTGATTTACTATTGATAGCGGGTTTTTATGATTGGCAGCTGTCACGCTAAAAGACGCTTTTTATTGCAAAAATAGTTTTTTTGCATCGCCACATTTTGAGAGCTATAATTTTTGCATATTTTGGCCCACAGAGTCATGTGAGGTCTTATTTTTTGCGGTACGAGTTGACGTTTTTATTTGTACCACTTTTGAGCAGGTGACATTTTTTGATCGCTTTTTATTTCGATTTTTGGGAGGTTAGAATGAACAAAAATCAGCAATTCATGAATTTCTTTTGGGGAGAGCGTTTTTATTGTTCCGCGTGTGGTAAAATTGATAAAGCAGTTTTATTCTTCGGGTCAGTACGATTATGGCGATACCTCATTTATATCATTTTTTTATGTTTTGGCGCTTTTATAGAATAAAAACAATTTTATATAAAAAATAATTATTTTTGCATCGCTTTATTCTGCGAGCTATAACTTTTTTATTTTTTCGCTGATGATGCTGTATGGCGGCTCGTTTTTTGCGGGACAAGATGACGTTTTCAGCGGTACCATGTTTATTTATATCGGTCATTTTGATCGCGCGTTATTCCACTTTATGTTCGGCGGTATGATGATAAAGCATTGATTTTTTGCTTCGTTTTTTTTTTAAGGGGTTCACTAAAGGGGTTAACTAGTGGGACTGTTTTATAGGGGGGGTCATTACGGACGCGGCGATACCAAATATGTGTACTTTTATTGTTTTGGTTTTTTTATTTACAGGAAGAAATGAATTTATTGGGGAATTTTTTTTTTTTTTTAATTTATTTTGGATTTTTTTTTTATAACATGTTTATTTTTATTTTTTTTTAACTTTTTTACTTTGTCCCAGGGTGGGACATCACTGTATTTTTTAAAATCGCTGGTGTGACAGTGTGCACAGCACACTGTCACACCAGCGATCGCTCAGGCAGTGCAGCAGGCTTCTCCGTGCCTGCTCTCAGCAGGCACTGAGGAAGCCGCCTCCCTCCAGGACCCCGGCGCCATCTTAGATCCGGGTCCTGGGAGGGAGGAAGCCCTCAGAACAGCGCGATCACATCGCGCTGGTCTGAGGGTCTCAGGGGGGCGCGCAGGGAGCCCCCACCCTGCGCGATCCTCCCCTGTGCCCCCAGTACACCGCGATCATGTTTGATCGCGGTGTGCTAGGGGTTAATGTGCCGGGAGCGGTCCGTGACCGCTCCTGACACACAGTCACGGGTGTCAGCTGTGATAATCAGCTGACACCCGGCGGCGATTAGCTGCGCTCCCCTCAGGAGCGCAGCTGATCGCCTATGACGTACTATCCCGTCCATGGGCAGAATGGCACGGGTTTTTATGGACGGGATAGTACGTCTAATGTCAGAGAGGGGTTAACATAGGTTTAAGAAATAAAAAAAATGGGATCGCTTCTTTAACCCCTTCACCCCAAGCCTGTTTTCACATTCATGACCAGGCCAAATTATTTAATTCTGACCAGTGTCGCTTTATGATGTAATAACTCTGGAACGTTTCAACGGATCCCCACAATTCTGAGACTATTTTCTTGTGACATATTGTATTTCATGATAGTGGTAAAATTTGTTCGATACAACTTGTGTTTGATAATGAAAATATCGAAAATTTGGTGAAAATTTTGCAATTTTCAAACTTTTAATTTTATGCCCTTTATTAGTTATGTCACGGTTGTTTCAAAAGGAGACACGCAAAATAGTTAATAAATAACATTTCCCCCATACTTTACATCAGCACAATTTTGGTAACAACTGTTTTTTGTTATTAACTTAGAAAGGTTAAAATTAGGCCAGCGATCGCTAATAAACAGGCAATCCGTGCATGTGTTGAGTCTGTCCACCGCCGCAAAACATGCAGTTACGGGGGCTCGAGCATATTAGCAGAGCACTACAAGATAGGCCGAGGTCACACTTGCGTGTTGTGAATGGACTTGAAATGAGTTCTGAGCAGAGGCTCCCTCTGGTGGTTACAAGCGGTACTGGACTGTCCAGTGAAGATTGTGAGGAGTGGGAATCAGGTGTTACTGACTGGTCTTATATAAGGGAGTGGCCTTCCCATCAGGGTTGCCGGTGATCAATTGTTCTGGTCTCATTCCTTGAGTCCTGTTTCCTTTGTAGCCTGCTGTGTGGTGTCTGCATCTCCTGCTAACAAATAAGACATTTTCTTCTTTTTGCTTTTGTGCTTGATTTTTGCATTTTGTCCTGCACTTCTGTGGGGGCCTTCAGGGTCCCCTCCGGGGGCTTTTGCCCTCTCAGTTTAGTTCAGCCACTGATGTTTGTACTTTTGCTTTTTCCAGTTTTTTCAGTAGCTGCTGTTTTGATTTTGTTACACCAGAGAACTAATTTAGGTGGTAGAGGTCGTGTGATCTCAGGTGATTTTGAAATTAGTAGAGTTGGTGCTTTTCAGGGTTTTTTGGGATTGCAGTAAGTGCCCTTCCTATCCTTTTCTATTTAGGTAGTTTGGGCCCCAACGTTTGCTCATACTATTTTCTGTCTGTGTCAGTATCTTGTCTAACCGCCATTACATGTTTGGGGGCTTTCTATGTTCTTTGGGGATCTGCTCCGGGGCAGATAGCTTTCCTCTTTCTATCTTTAGGTGTAGTTAGTTTCTCAGGCTGTGACGAGGCGTCTAGGACCAACGTAGGAACGCTCCACGGCTGCCTCTAGTTGTTGTGGTTAGTCAGGGTACTGCAATCTCATAGATTCCAACTTCTCTGGTGTATTGCCTTTTTTACCTGCACTCCTCAGCTACCGAAACATAACAGTGTCACCGGCCTAAAAATTGAAAATTGTATGGTACTCACAGAAGGGAAAAAATATTGTGAAAGAAAAAAGGTTGTCAGAGTTGTCAGAGATATTTTTCTGTTTGTTGCATTTTTTTTTCCCTCTGTATCTCTGGGTGCTGGGGAGGATTTTTTTTTCTCTCAATGGAGTTTGCACAGTTGTCTGGCCGTGTGGATCAGCTTGCCACTGAGGTTCGGAGTATTGCTGCCTATCTTGCTAGGTTGCCTGTTGTGGAACCTAGGATTCCCATGCCAGATTTGTTTTTAGGGGATCGAGCTAAGTTTCAGAATTTCAAAAATAATTGTAAATTGTTTTTTGCCTTAAAATCTAAGTCCTCAGGGAACGCAGTGCAGCAGGTTCAAATTGTCATCTCTCTCCTGCGCGGCGATCCTCGGGATTGGGCTTTTTCCCTGACACCTGGGGATCCTGTTTTGAGTGATGTTGATGCATTTTTTCAGGCTTTGGGGTTATTGTATGATGAGCCTAATGTCACTGATCAAGCTGAAAAAGCCTTGTTGGCATTAAATCAGGGTCTTGATGACGCTGAGTTATACTGTCAGAGATTCCGTAGGTGGGCAGTCCTGACCAAGTGGAATGACGACGCTTTGGCGGCCCTTTTTCGGAAGGGTCTGTCAGATAATGTAAAGGATGTTATGGTGGGATTCTCTGTCCCCTCTGGTCTCAATGATTCTATGTCATTAGCGTTTCAAATTGACAGACGTTTGCGTGAGCAGAGAAGTATGCGTGGAATGGTGTTGCCTTGTGAACCTGCTTCTGAACCCATGCAGTGTGATAGAGTGGTGTCTGGAGCACAGCGTCATAAGTTTCGAAAGCGCAATGGGATATGTTTCTACTGTGGTGATGCCTCTCATGCTATTTCAGTCTGCCCTAAGCGGGGAAGACGTTTTGCACGCTCAGTTGTCTTGGGTAGTGTTCAGACTAAGTTTTTATTAACTGTCACTCTGATATGCTCTCTGTCCTCATTTTCTGCTCAGGCTTTCGTTGATTCTGGAGCAGCTATTAACCTGATGGATTATGATTTTTCTAAACGTTGTGGGTTTCCCTTGATACCCCTACAGAAGTCTATTCCCCTACTGGGGATCAATTCTACCCCTTTGGCTGAGAATAAACCTCAGTTCTCTACTCAGGTGATAATGAGGGTTGAACCTGATCATCAGGAGTGCTGTAAATTTTTGGTTCTGTATAATCTGCATGATATTATCGTACTGGGCTTCCCTTGGTTGCAGTCTCATAATCCTGTTTTGGATTGGAAATCTGTGTCTGTAACCAGTTGGGGCTGCCAATGTGTTAATACCAACACTCCTGTTTTTTTCTGCCTCCCCCAGGCTCAGGATGTTCCTGACTTTTTGATTGATTTTTCTGATGTGTTTAGCGAAAGTAAATCTGCATCCTTGCCCCCCCATAGGAGCTATCACTGCGCTATTGAATTAGTGCCTGGTAGTAAATTCCCTAAAGGTCGCCTTTTTAACTTGTCTGTACCTGAACATGACGCTATGCGGTCTTATATCAAGGAATCATTGGAGAAGGGTCATATCAGACCATCCTCTTCACCCTTAGGTGCCGGTTTTTTCTTTGTGGCCAAAAAGGATGGTTCATTAAGGCCGTGTATTGATTATCGTCTTTTGAACAATATTACTGTAAAATATCAATACCCGTTACCTTTGATTTCTGACCTGTTTTCCAGGGTGAAAAACGCTACTTGGTTTACCAAGCATGACCTCAGGGGGGCATATAACCTTATTCGCATTAAGCACGGGGATGAATGGAAGACGGCATTCAATACCCCTGAGGGGCATTTTGAGTACCTTGTGATGCCCTTTGGGCTCACTAATGCTCCTTCTGTCTTCCAGTCCTTCATGAATGACATTTTCAGGGATTTTGTGGATACATTTCTGATTTTTATTTGGATGATATCTTGATTTTTTCTAATGACTGGGACTCTCATGTGAAACATGTTCGAACTGTATTCCAGATTTTGAGAGAGAATGCTCTGTATGTGAAGGGATCAAAGTGTCTTTTTGGCGTACAGAGGATCTCATTTCTGGGATTCATTTTGTCCCCATCTGTTATTGAAATGGACCCGGTCAAGGTTCAGGCCATCTGTGATTGGGTCCAACCTACTTCATTAAAGGCTCTTCAAAGATTTTTGGGTTTTGCCAATTTTTATCGTAAATTTATTGGTAATTTCTCGGTTATTGTTAAACCATTAACTGATTTGACCAGAAAGGGTTCTGATGTGGTGAATTGGCCTCCTGAGGCAGTCTCTGCATTTCAGGAACTTAAGCAGAGATTCACCTCTGCTCCTGTTCTACGGCAGCCTGATGTTTCTCTGCCATTTCAGGTGGAGGTTGATGCCTCTGAAATTGGGGCAGGTGCCGTTTTGTCCCAAAAAGATCCAGAGACCTCTAAAAGTAACCCTTGTGCCTTTTTCTCTCGAAAATTTTCTCCTACTGAACGTAATTATGACGTGGGTAATGGGAGTTACTGGCCATGAAGTGGGCTTTTGAAGAGTGGAGACATTGGCTGGAGGGAGCCAAACATCGGGTGGTGGTCCTTACGGACCATAAGAATCTGGTTTATCTGGAATCTGCCAAGCGACTCAATCCTAGACAGGCCAGGTGGGCCTTGTTTTTCACACGTTTTAATTTTGTGGTTTCCTTTCTTCCTGGCACTAAGAATGTTAAGGCGGATGCCCTCTCGAGGAGTTTCCTTGCGGACTCTCCTGAGTTATCTGATCCTTCTGTTATTTTGAAAGAGGGTGTAGTTCTTTCCGCCATCTCACCCAATTTGAGACTTGCTCTGGAGGGTGTCAGGAGGATAGGCCCGAGCGCTGCCCTGTTGGAAAATTGTTTGTCCCGGACCAGTGGAAAAAGAGTGTGATGTCTGAGATTCATTGTTCCGCGTTGGCTGGGCATTCCGGAATTTTTTGTACCAGAGACTTGGTTAGTCGGTCCTTTTGGTGGCCTACCTTGTCTCGTGATGTCAGGGAATTTGTGCAGTCCTGCGGGACTTGCTCTCGCTCCAAGCCTTGCTCTCGCTCTAGTGGTTTGTTGATGCCATTGCCTGTGCCCAAGAGACCATGGACCCATATCTCTATGGATTTCATTTCCGACCTCCCTGTTTCTCAGAGAATGACCGTCATCTGGGTGATTTGTGATAGGTTTTCCAAGATGATACATCTTGTGCCATTACCTAAGTTGCCTTCCTCCTCTGAATTGGTGCCTTTGTTCCTTCAGCACGTGGTTCGTTTACACGGCATTCCTGAGAACATTGTGTCTGACAGAGGAGTCCAGTTTGTTTTCCAGATTTTGGAGGACCTTTTGTTCTAAACTTGGTGTTCAATTGTCTTTCTCCTCGGCGTTTCATCCTCAGACCAATGGTCAAACTGAGAGAACAAACCAGACATTGGAGACATATCTAAGATGCTTTGTGTCTGCTAATCAGGATGACTGGGTCTCTTTTTTGCCTTTGGCTGAGTTTGCTCTTAATAATAGGGCTAGCTCTGCCACTTTGATGTCTCCATTTTTCTGTAATTCTGGGTTTCACCCTCGATTTTCTTCAGGACAGACGGAGGCTTCTGTCTGTCCAGGTGTTGACTCTGTTGTGGAGCGTATGCAACAGTTTTGGGACCAGGTAGTGGAGAGGTTGTACCTCTCTCAGGAGAGGGCCCAGCGGTTTGCTAACCGGCATAGGACTGATGGTCCTCGGTTTAAAGTGGGGGACTTGGTCTGGTTGTCCTCAAGAAATATTCCTATGAGAGTGGCATCTCCTAAATTTAAGCCTAGGTTCATTGGACCTTATAAGATCATGGAGATTCTTAATCCTGTTTCTTTTCGTTTGCTTCTTCCAGGGACATTTAAGATCCATAACGTGTTCCACAAGTCCTTGTTGAAGAGGTTTGTTGAGCCAGTGGTTCCTACTGCTTTGCCTCCTGACCCTGTTCTGGTTGAGGGCAATATGGAGTTTGTGGTTGAGAAAATATTGAATTCTCGTTTTTTCTAGACGGAAACTCCAGTATTTGGTTAAGTGGAGAGGTTATGGTCAGGAAGACAATTCTTGGGTGTTTGCTTCGGACATCCATGCTAGGAGACTCATCCGTGCGTATCATAGAACTCATCCTGACCGACCTGGTTGCTCAAGTGAGGGTTCGGTGACCCCTCCTCAAGGGGGGGTACTGTTGTGAATGGACTTGAAATGAGTTCTGAGCAGAGGCTCCCTCTGGTGGTTACAAGCGGTACTGGACTGTCCAGTGAAGATTGTGAGGAGTGGGAATCAGGTGTTACTGACTGGTCTTATATAAGGAGTCGCCTTCCCATCAGGGTTGCCGGTGATCAATTGTTCTGGTCTCAATCCTTGAGTCCTGTTTCCTTTGTAGCCTGCTGTGTGGTGTCTGCATCTCCTGCTAACAGATAAGACATTTTCTTCTTTTGTTTTTGTGCTTGATTTTTGCATTTTGTCCTGCACTTCTGTGGGGGCCTTCAGGGTCCCCTCCGGGGCTTTTGCCCTCTCAGTTTAGTTCAGCCACTGATGTTTGTACGTTTGCTTTTTCCAGTTTTTTCAGTAGCTGCTGTTTTGATTTTGTTACACCAGAGAACTAATTTAGGTGGTAGAGGTCGTGTGATCTCAGGTGATTTTGAAATTAGTAGAGTTGGTGCTTTTCAGGGTTTTTTGGGATTGCAGTAAGTGCCCTTCCTATCCTTTTCTATTTAGGTAGTTTGGGCCCCAACGTTTGCTCATACTATTTTCTGTCTGTGTCAGTATTTCATCTTGTCTAACCGCCATTACATGTTTGGGGGCTTTCTATGTTGTTTGGGGATCTGCTCCGGGGCAGATAGCTTTCCTCTTTCTATCTTTAGGTGTAGTTAGTTTCTCAGGCTGTGACGAGGCGTCTAGGACCAACGTAGGAACGCTCCACGACTGCCTCTAGTTGTTGTGGTTAGTCAGGGTACTGCAATCTCATAGATTCCAACTTCTCTGGTGTATTGCCTTTTTTACCTGCACTCCTCAGCTACCGAAACATAACACTTGCGAGTGTGATGCGCGTGTCTCTCGCATCAATACCCGGCACTGCCGCCGGCACTCGGGACCAGAGTGTGCAGCTGCATGTATTTCTATGCAGCTGAACACTCCGGTCCGAGTGCAGGCGGCAGTGCCGGGTATTGATGCGAGTTTCTCGCATCACACTCGCAAGTGTAACCTCGGCCATACTCTGATAACACCTGAGCATGCTCGCTCAACACTAATCAGCCTCTCTCACACGGGAGGAAGCGTGTCAACTCCTGCCCTGAGAATGAGCTGACAGGCCACTGTCCCTGGATGAACCCGGGCCATCTTTCGGCTCAGGATCACCATGGAGACCATCGGCTCAACGCAATCAAAATCATGCTGTGCCGCTGGGAGTAGAGGGAGCTCCCTCCTTCTGTGATGCCCCTCAATGTCTTTATCCCTACTGACAACAGCATCAGGGTGTCTAAAGGCACTGCCACACTTAGCGATCGCACCAGCGATCACGACAACGACACGATGAGATCGCTAGTGCGATCGCTATGTGATCGCTAGTTAGATTCCAAACACAACTCATCAGCGATCTGTATAACGACCTCTGCGGTCGTTGGGAAAACCTAGTCCCACCTGCGACGCTGGTGAAGTCGTTCATAAAGGGTGTCACACTCAGCGATTCAGGCTCACCAGCGGGACACCAACAACCAAAAAACGGCTCAGAACGTTCATAAGCGATCAGCGACATCTCAGCAGGGGCCACATCGCTGCTACATGTCACACACAGCTAAGTTGCTAATGAGATCGCTACTGCGTCATAAATGGTGACGCAGTAGCGATCTCGTTAGCGATCTCGCTTAGTGTGGCATACTCTTTACCCCCACGATCGGTATTTGCACAGATCATGGGCGTTGCTGCAGGGTGTCAGCTTTCATATAGAGCTGAGCTGACACCTGCCTTTGATCGTGGCGGCGTTCAGTGTGAGCCCGCACAATCATAACGCCGTATATATATGGTAGTTTGCGGGAACGCATGTCGTGAAAGGGTTAATCAGTGCTGGATCCTACCTGTCCTTTTAAAATTGCAGGATTCTAGCCGAGAAGAAGCATGTTTGACAAATATTAAGTTTAGGGTCCCACCATAGAGAAGTTGCCTTGCCGTGGTTGATGGTCACACATGAATTGCCAATTTCTGTGCCAAGTACCTTCATTCTATAAGTATATTCTATACTAGCTGAAGAGCCCGGCTTTGCCTGGGCATAGTAAATAACTGTGGTTAGTTATAACAAATTATGATTATCCTCCATCCCATAGTCCAGTGCCCATATACCCATCACACATATTCCATCCCATAGTCCAGTGCCCATATATCCATCATACATATCCTCATCCCATAGTCCCGTGCCCATATACCCAAGATACATATCCTCCATCCCATAGTCCAGTGCCCATATACCCATCACACATCATCCATCCCATAGTCCAGTGCCCATATACCCACCACACATATCCTCCATCCCATAGTCCCCTGCCCATATACCCATCATACATATCCTCCATCCCATAGTCCTGTGCCCATATACCCATCATACATCCTCCATCCCATAGTCCCGTATCCTCCATCCCATAGTCCTGTGCCCATATACCCATCATACATCCTCCATCCCATTGTCCCGTACCCATATACCCATCACACATCCTCCATCCCATAGTCCCGTGCCCATATACCCATCCTCCATCCCATAGTCCTGTGCCCATCTACAGTACAGACCAAAAGTTTGGACACACCTCATTTAAAGATTTTTCTGTATTTTCATGACTATGAAAATTGTACATTCACACTGAAGGCATCAAAACTATGAATTAACGCATGTGGAATTATATACTTAACAAAAAAGCATGAAACAACTGAAAATATGTCTTATATTCTAGGTTCCTCAAAGTAGCCACCTTTTGCTTTGATGACTGCTTTGCACACTCTTGGCATTCTCTTGATGAGCTTCAAGAGGTAGTCACCGGAAATGGTTTTCACTTCACATTTGTACCCTGTCAGGTTTAATAAGTGGGATTTCTGGCCTTATAAATGGGGTTGGGACCATCAGTTGTGTTGTGCAGAAGTCTGGTGGATACACAGCTGATAGTCCTACTGAAAAGACTGTTAGAATTTGTATTATGGCAAGAAAAAAGCAGCTAAGAAAAAAGAGTGGCCATCATTACTTTAAGAAATGAAGGTCAGTCAGTCCGAAAAATTGGGAAAACTTTGAAAGTGTCCCCAAGTGCAGTTGCAAAAACCATCAAGCGCTACAAAGAAACTGGCTCACATGAGGACCGCCCCAGGAAAGGAAGACCAAAAGTCACCTCTGCTTCTGAGGATAAGTTTATCCGAGTCACCAGTCTCAGAAATCGCAAGTTTACAGCAGCTCAGATTAGAGACCAGGTCAATGCCACACAGAGTTCTAGCAGCAGACACATCTCTAGAACAACTGTTAAGAGGAACTTTGTGCAGCAGGCCTTCATGGTAAAATAGCTGCGAGGAAACCACTGCTAAGGACAGGCAACAAGCAGAAGAGACTTGTTTGGGCTAAAGAACACAAGGAATGGACATTAGACCAGTGGAAATCTGTGCTTTGGTCTGATGAGTCCAAATTTGAGATCTTTGGTTCCTACCACCGTGTCTTTGTGCGACGCAGAAAAGGTGAACGGATGGACTCTACATGCTTGGTTCCCACCGTGAAGCATGGAGGAGGAGGTGTGTTGGTGTGGGGGTGCTTGGCTGGTGACACTGTTAGGGATTTATTCAAAATTGAAGGCATACTGAACCAGCATGGCTACCACAGCGTCTTGCAGCGGCATGTTATTTCATCCGGTTTGCGTTTAGTTGGACCATCATTTTTTTTTCAACAGGACGATGACCCCAAACACACCTCCAGGTTGTGTAAGGGCTATTTGACCAAGGAGAGTGATGGGGTGCTACGCCAGATGACCTGGCCTCCACAGTGACCAGACCTGAACCCAATCGAGATGGTTTGGGGTGAGCTGGACCGCAGAGTGAAGGCAAAAGGGCCAACAAGTGCTCAGCATCTCTGGGAACTCCTTCAAGATTGTTGGAAGACCATTTCCGGTGACTACCTCTTGAAGCTCATCAAGAGAATGCCAAGAGTGTGCAAAGCAGTCATCAAAGCAAAAGGTGGCTACTTTGAAGACCCTAGAATATAAGACATATTTTCAGTTGTTTCACACTTTTTTGTTAAGTATATAATTCCACATGTGTTAATTCATAGTTTTGATGCCTTCAGTGTGAATGTACAATTTTCATAGTCATGAAAATACAGAAAAATCTTTAAATGAGGTTGTCCAAACTTTTGGTCTGTACTGTACCTATCCTCCATCCCATAGTCCCGTGCCCATATACCCATCACACATCCTCCATTCCATAGTCCTGTGCCCATATACCTATCATACATATCCTCCATCCCATAGTCACGAGCTGGGTGGCGCTGAGCAGGGAGTTCCTGGAGATGTGCTGTTATGTAATCTGGCAGTGTGGCACTGTGTGCGGCTCTGTGTACAGCCGCTGATGATGCGATTTTCTACGCCTGTAACAATAGAGCACAGCAGTAATAGAGGAGGGGGGATTCATTTCTGTCATCTGCTCTGTTCTGGGGGCAGACAATGGCTGGGAGCTTATGTTCCAGGGATGCTAGATTTCTCCCACCCGGTCAGTGTCTGCTGAGGTGTTGTGGAGTGCTATGGGCAACACAGGCAGTGTAACCTGTTGTGGTCAAGAAGATGTGCTTATGAAATATATATATTAGATATTTAATACATATATACATACACACACACACTGTGTGTATATACACTACCGGTCAAAAGTTTAGGGTCACTTAGAAATTTCCTTATTTTTGAAAGAAAAGCAGTTTTTTTCCAATGAAGCTAACATTAAATGATTCAGAAATACACTCTATACAGTGTTAATGTGGTAAATGACTATTCTAGCGGCAAACGTCTAGTTTGTAATGCAATATCTTCATAGGTGTATAGAGGCCCATTTCCAACAACCATCACTCCAGTGTACTTATGGTATTTTGTGTTCGCTAACTGTGTAAGAAGGCTAATAGATGGTTAAAATACCCTTTAAAACCCTTGTGCAAGTATGTTAACACAGCTGAAAACCGTTTGGTTGATTAGAAACGAAGCTATAACTGACCTTCCTTTGAGCTTGTGAGAACTGGAGCATTACATTGTTGTTCATTAAACTCTCAATGCAAAAAAAGATTTCTTGGAAACTCGACAGTTATCCTTTCTTAGAAATGAGGCTATTCCATCGAAACATTACAGAAATAAGAATTACAATGTGTATACTCTTAGAGGTGAACAATTTAACCAGAGAGAAAATAGGCCCCTGCATCCAAGACAAGAATTAGACTTGTTTGAAAAATTGGTCACAGAAAGAGCTTCTATTAAACTATACCATTTAAAGAGTTAAATTGGAAGGCAACAAATGTAATGCTCCAGATTGTCAATAAGCTCAAAGGAAGGTCAGGTTTATAGCTTCTCTAATCAACCAAACTGTTTTCAGCTGTGTTAACATACTTGCAAAGGGTTTTAAAGGGTATTTTAACCATCTATTAGCCTTCTTACACAGTTAGCGAACACAAAATACCATAAGTACACTGGAGTGATGGTTGTTGGAAATGGGCCTCTATACACCTATGAAGATATTGCATTACAAACTAGACGTTTGCCGCTAGAATAGTCATTTACCACATTAACACTGTATAGAGTGTATTTCTGAATCATTTAATGTTAGCTTCATTGGAAAAAAACTGCTTTTCTTTCAAAAATAAGGAAATTTCTAAGTAACCCTAAACTTTTGACCGGTAGTGTATATATATATATACTGTGTTATTTATTATACGGGGCTTTGCGTGTGGAGTTAGTGTAGCTATGTGGAGTGGGCAGGGCTTGTTACACACATATACACTCATGTTTATATATATAGATTGCAGTAATGCAGTTTGTCATATATTCAATGTTTGCATCTTAGCGCTGCTGTATTCTATGGTTTGTATATTGTGCAGTTATCGCAGCTTGCACCTGTTCACACTTGCTTTATTATGTTAGGAGATGCTGGTTAGGTTTTTTTTCTATGTACAGATTGGGGCACACAATATCAGGCGCACAGTGTAACACTAGTGAATGACCGTGGCCGTGTGGAATTTCGGGCAAGTTTGGGTTCACGGTGACCGTGGTGTCACACTACGACATTGTTGTGGTTTAGCACCACCATGTCGCCGTGTAGCTGTCGCTCAGACATATTTGTGTCTTCTGAGATGAATTTCATACATTTTATTAATCCGCACATTTCTGGCAGCTGAGGTAACTGACACTGACAAGACCCCGCCATTACACTGCACAATGTCCCTGCACGTTACCTGAGCGTCCAGTCACAGGCTCCTGTGCACAGCAGACATGTCACCCAGCTTCTCGCCACCAGGACCAGTGACAGCCGGCAGCTTCTGCAGGTCGCACACAGGAAGAGGCCGCATGGGCTGCTGGGAGGAGTCTGCGGCGCTGCTGAGGTGACGGTGCCTGTGACGTCGGTGTGCGGTCCGGGGACAACTCGCTGCAGACTCTGCCGGGATTCATTACAGTGACATCACAAACACAGTCCCTGGGAACACAAAGCTACAGCTCAGTGTCTCCTGGGTCGGGGACACAATTAAAAGTGACACCAGTCAATGCAGGAAACTGTTGCCTATGGCAACGATAAACACAGCGGTCAGTGCCGGCTCTGAGGAGAGCTCCGTGTGTGAGTGCTCCTACCACAGTGCCCGTGTTCCTGCTGCCTGGACCATCTCTAGTCAGTAATGTTTCCTGCTGTCACACGTGTCCGACCGTGCCGTATGTAGAAATGCTTTGTGTAACACTGCAGCCATTATGTGTCCTCACCTGTTTACTAAATAAGCTCTAAAACTTCCTATTGACTGACAGCTAGTAAGCGCTGACGTGTGGCCCTAATCTACGTTCCCTGCCCCTAGAACTATGCCCTCCAGCCTCTTCCGCTTATACTCGCTTCAGCTAACGGGAACAAGCTCTCAGTGTAGGCCACATTCACACGTTCAGTATTTGTAAGACAAAACCAGGAGTGGGTGATAAATACAGAAGTGGTGACGTGTTTCTATTATACTTTTCCTCTGATTGTTCCACTCCTGGTTTTGGCTTACAAATACTGTGGTAAAATACTGACCAAATACTGACCGTGTGGCCTTAGGCCTCTTTCACACATCCGTTTTTTGCTGTCAGGCGCGATCCGGCGCTTTTTAAAAAAAAACGGATCCGATTTTTTAAACCGCTGGATGCGTTTTTTGTCATTGACTATCATTTGCGCAGGATGTTGTTGTGTTGCGTCCGTTTTTTACCGGATCCGGCGGAAATGTACATTCCTGCAGCCGGACAAAACGGTCACTGCAACGTTTTTTTTTTTGTGCCGCACCCTCGCGCAAACAATACAAGTCTATGGTGCCGGATCAGTCTTTTGTACAATCCGGCAAAAGACTGATCCAGATTCTGGAAACGAGCTATGTCTCTCTCTCTCTCTCTCTCTCTCTCTCCTCTCTCTCTCCTCTCTCTCTCTCTCTCTCCTCTCTCCCTCTCTCCCTCTCTCCCTCTCTCCCTCTCTCTCTCTCGAAAGAGGCCTTAGTCTATGAGGGCAGCGTCGGACTGGAACACCTTGGGCCCACCAGAGAAAATCATTCTTGGGGCCCACTATGTAGCTACATAGAAATAAATACAAGACCACAAATTGTGCAGTAAAACACACTAATATCAGGGTATAATATAAGGTAGTACATGTCTTAATTATGTAGTAGGAGTTGGGGTAGCCTCCCTCATAGATATTAAAGCAGCCCCCTCATAGGGGATAATGCTGCCCCCCATAGGGGATAATGCTGCCCCCCATAGGGGATAATGCTGCCCCCTCATAGGGTATAATGCTATATATATAATATATATATATATATATATATATATATAATAGATAGATAATAGATAGATACCATATATACTCGAGTATAAGCCGACCCCCCTAATTTTGCCACAAAAAACTGGGAAAACTTATCGACTCGAGTATAAGCCTAGGGTGGAAAATGAGATTATGCCCCATATGCTGCCCCATGTATTATGCCCCACAAGATGCTCCATAGATTGTGCCCTCATAGATGCTCCATAGATTATGCCCCCATAGATGCTCCATAGATTATGCCCCCATAGATTATGCCCCCATAGATTGTGCCCCCATAGATGCTCCTTAGATTATGCCCCCATAGATGCTCCTTAGATTATGCCCCCATAGAAGCTCCATAGATTTTGTCCCCATAGATGCTCCATAGATTATGCCCCCATAAGTGCTCCTTAGATTATGCCCCCATAGAAGATCCATAGATTATGCCCCCATAAATGCTCCACAGATTATGCCCCATAGATTATGCCCCCATAAATACTCCACAGATTATGCCCCCATAGATTATGCCCCCATAAATGCTCCACAGATTATGCCCCATAAATGCTCCACAGATTATGCCCCCATAGATTATGCCCCCATAAATGCTCCACAGATTATGCCCCCATAGATTATGCCCCCATAGATTATGCCCCCATAAATGCTCCACAGATTATGCCCCCATAGATTATGCCCCCATAAATGCTCCACAGACTGTGCCCCCATAGATTATGCCCCCATAAATGTTCCACAGACTGTGCCCCCATAGATTATGCCCCCATAAATGCTCCACAGACTGTGCCCCCATAGATTATGCCCCCATAAATGCTCCACAGACTGTGCCCCCATAGATTATGCCCCCATAAAGGCTCCACAGACTGTGCCCCCATAGATGCTGCAAAAAAAAAAAAAAAAAAAGACATACTCACCTCTCGTCGCCGGGGACACCGGCGCGCTATGGGTGACAGGTGCCGGTGTCTCCGCTGGCTCAGGGCCCCAGCACCTGCGATATTTACCTGTCACCGGGTCCACTGCTGAGCGCCGCTGTCTTCGGTCCTCCGGCAGTGAATGCTCAGGCAGGGGGCGCGGCGCTCACTAATGACGTCATCGCGCCCTCTGCCTGAACATCGCAGCAAGAGAGGACGCGATGACACAGCGGCGCTCAGCAGTTGGAGCGGGTGACAGGTAAGTAATGATATTCACTGCTTCCCATGCCCATGTGGGCGTGGGAAGCAGTGAATATTCATTTCTCTTTAGCAGCGGGGACAGGGGCTCCTGCCTCCTGTCACCCGCTGCTGCTCCGCTGGCATGGGGCCCCCATGGCAGCTGCATGGTGTGCCACTATTAGCGACACGCCACCGGCTGGGGGCCCCTGGAGCAGCGGGGGCCCTAGGCAACTGGCCCCTGTATACAAGCAGGTGCCAGGGCCCCCCAGATGCCAGGGCCCACCGGAGAATCCTCCGGTTCTCCGGTGGGCCAGTCCGACCCTGTACGAGGGTCTCGTTCTGGCTCTCAGACTTATATTGAGTTGTGACATCTGGCTCACCCAGCAAAGACTGGAGCGATCCAGCAGGGGACAACCTGCAGAAGACGACCGGGGCGGCACAGGGAGCAGATGAAGACGGCGGCTGGTGAGTATAATACTAGGGCAGGGGACTTACATTAGTGGCACCACTCCAGCTCTGCATTAAAAAAATGCTGGAGTGGTGCTTAAGGCAGTCATGTTGGCTCCTGTGACACCTCATGCATGCAGCATCATTACTTGGTCTAGATCACTGAAGGACGTGTACTATGCTTACAAGTGTGGGCCTGTCCTGCTCTCAGGTGCAGCCACCGTCTGTCAGCTGCAGGTCCCAGTCACAAAAGCAGTGGCTTGTCCTTGGTGATCTTGCAAGTGCATTACGCCTTAATGTATAGTGACGTCTAGGTACATCATAGCGGAGGTGATACCCTGTGGAAAGGGCTCAGGTGCTGTAGATGTGGCCTATGTTACATAGCCGGCAACTGTGTCTAAATTCAGTGTATTGTGCTGAGCTGCGCTCTGATGCTTGTACTAGATCTGATTGGTCTCCCATGACATGTCGGCCTCTGACCACAACAATCGGAACCTACTGAAGGACCGTTACGCTGGCAACTTGGAATTCCTGTGAAGTAGACCAGGATTTTCACTAGATACTGCAATGCTGTAGTATTGCAATATATAGTTTAAGCGATCGGACAATCGCATGTTCAAGTCCTCTAAAGAGATAAAAATATAAAGAAAAAAATTCAAATCACCCAACTTTTCCCCAGAATTAAAAAAGAAAAAGTATATCTAATAGTTGTTACTGGGTCCGTAAAAGTCTGGTCTATTAAAATGTAAAATTAATGAGAATAAAAATAAAAGACAAGAGAATTGTGATTTATCAGTCACCAATCCTCCCTTAAAAATAACAATAAAAGGCAATCAAAAAGTCATATACACATCAAGTTGGTATAAATAAAACCATCAGGATTTCATGCAAATAAAACCAAGCCTTCACAGACGGTAGCTCAGTCGCAATGACGACATAAACCAAACATTTTTCCTTTACAAATTTCTGATATCTTTGTCACCACTTATCACCTTCACCCCGAAGCCTGTTTTCACCTTCCTGACCGGGCCAATTTTTACAATTCTGACCACTATCACTTTATGAGGTCATAACTCTGAAATGATTCAATGGATCCCAGTGATTCTGAGAATGTATTCTTATGACATGTTTTACTTTATGACAGTGGTAAAATTTCTGTGATATGACGCGTTTATTTGTGAAAAAAATTGAAATTTGGCAAAAATGTTGAAAATTTTGCAATTTTCAAACTTAATTGTTATGCCCTTAAATCAGAGAGTCATATCGCACAAAATAGTTAATAAATAACATTTCCCACATGTCTATTTTATATCAGCACAATTTTTGAAAAACAATTTTTTTTGTTAGGAAGTTATAGGATTAAAAGGTGGCCAGCGATTTCTCATTTTTACAACAAAATTTGCAAAACCATTTTTTTTAGGGACCACATCACATTTGAAGTGACTTTGAGTGGTCTTTATGACAGAAAATACCCAAAAAGTGACACCATTCTAAAATCTGTACCCCTCAAGTTACTCAAAACCACATTCAAGAAGTTTATTAACCCTTTTAGATGCTTCACAAGAATTTTTGGAATGTGGAAGGAAAAAATAAACATTTACCGTATATACTCATGTATAAGCCGACCCGTGTATAAGCCGACCCCCCTAATTTTGCCACAAAAAACTGGGAAAACTTATTGACTCGCGTATAAGCCTAGGGTGAAAAATGATTATGCCCCCATATGATGCTCCACAGATTATGCCCCCATATGCTCCACAGATTATGCCCAATATGCTCCACAGATTATGCCCCCATATGCTCCACAGATTATGCCCCCATATGCTCCAGATTATGCCCCATATGTTCCACAGATTATGCCCCCATATGCTCCATATTATGCCCCCATATGTTCCACAGATTATGCCCCCATATGCTCCATATTATGCCCCCATATGTTCCACAGATTATGCCCCCATATGCTCCATATTATGCCCCCATATGCTCCAGATTATGCCCCATATGTTCCACAGCTTATGCCCCATATGCTCCATATTATGCCCCATATGCTCCATATTATGCCCCCATATGCTCCACAGCTTATGCCCCCATATGCTCCATATTATGCCCCCATATGCTCTATATTATGCCCCATATGCTCCATATTATGCCCCCATATGCTCCACAGTTTATGCCCCCATATGCTCCATATTATGCCCCCATATGCTCTATATTATGCCCCATATGCTCCATATTATGCCCCCATATGCTCCAGATTATGCCCCATATGTTCCACAGCTTATGCCCCCATATGCTCCATTTTATGCCCCCATATGCTCCAGATTATGCTCCATATGTTCCACAGATTATGCCCCCATATGCTCCATATTATGCCCCCATATGCTCCAGATTATGCCCCATATGTTCCACAGCTTATGCCCCATATGCTCCATATTATGCCCCATATGCTCCATATTATGCCCCCATATGCTCCATATTATGCCCCCATATGTTCCAGATTATGCCCCATATGTTCCACAGCTTATGCCCCCATATGCTCCATATTATGCCCCCATATGCTCTATATTATGCCCCATATGCTCCATATTATGCCCCCATATGCTCCAGATTATGCCCCATATGTTCCACAGCTTATGCCCCCATATGCTCCATTTTATGTCCCATATGCTCCAGATTATGCTCCATATGTTCCACAGTTTATGCCCCCATATGCTCCATATTATGCCCCCATATGCTCTATATTATGCCCCATATGCTCCATATTATGCCCCCATATGCTCCAGATTATGCCCCATATGTTCCACAGCTTATGCCCCCATATGCTCCATATTATGCCCCCATATGCTCTATATTATGCCCCATATGCTCCATATTATGCCCCCATATGCTCCAGATTATGCCCATATGTTCCACAGCTTATGCCCCCATATGCTCCATTTTATGCCCCCATATGCTCCAGATTATGCTCCATATGTTCCACAGCTTATGCCCCCAAATGCTCCATATTATGCCCCCATATGCTCCATATTATGCCCCATATGCTGCACAATTATGCCCATATGCTGCACAATTATGCCCCATAGTATAGGCCTCACATGCTGCTGCTGCTGCAAAAAAAAAAAAAAAATGACATACTCACCTCTCGTCGCTGGGGGCCAGGTGCCGGAGTCCTGAGCAGGCGGTGACACCAGCGCGCTATGGGGACAGGTGCCGATGTCACCGCTCGCTCAGGACCCCGGCACCTGAGATATTTACCAGTCCCTCGGTCCACCGCAGCGCTGTTCCCTTGATCTGACTCCTCTGTGTGTGATGATCTGGCAGGGGGCGGGGCGCGCAGTAACGACGTCATCGCGCCCTCTGCCTGATCATTCACACACAGAGGAGTCAGACCGAGGGAACAGCGCTGCGGTGGACCGAGGGACTGGTAAATATAGCATATACTCACCCCTCCGCCGCGCGTACCTGCAGCCTCTCCTCTTCTCCCGGCGCTCTCCGCAGCGGTTCCTTCCTACAGCGGTCACATGGTACCGCTCATTAGAGTCATGAATATGTGCATATTCATGACTTTAATGAGCGGTGCCATGTGACAGCTGCAGGAAGGAGCCGGAGATTGTGGGAGAAGCAGGGGGGCTGCAGAGACCGCGCCGGCGGAGGGGTAAGTATGATCCGACACCCCCGCTCCCCCTCCCCCACCGACCCCCGTATATGACCCGCGTATAAGCCGAGAGGGGGACTTTCAGCCCTAAAAAATGGGCTGAAAATCTCGGCTTATACATGGGTATATACGGTACTTTTCTTTCACAAAAATTTTCCTTTTGACCTATTTTTTTTTGCTTTCACATGGGTAACGTAAGAAAATAGACCATACAATTTGTTGTGCAATTTCTCCTGAGCATGTCGATACCCCATATGTGGGTGAAATCTACTGTTTTGACTTGGAAGTGAAGGAGCCATTTGACTTTTGGAATGTAAAATTTGCTGGCATAATTAGTGGATGCCATGTCACATTTGTAGAGCCCCTGATGTGCCTAAACATTGGAAACCCCCAACAAGTGTCACCATTTTGGAAACTAGACCCCTTAGGAAAACTATGTAGATGTGTACTGAGCTCCTTGAACCCCCAGGTGCTTCACAGAAGTTTATAACATTAAGCCGTGAAAATAAAAAAATAACATTTTTCCCTCAAAAATCTTTTTTAGCTCCAAACTTTGTATTTTCACAAGGGTAACAGGAAAAAATGGACCCCAAAATTTGTTGTGCAACTTCTCCTGAGTTTGCCGACACCCCATATGTCGTCAAAAACTACTTTTTAGGCACAGTGCAAAGCTCAAAAGGGAAGAAACGCCATATTAGGCCGGCGTCACACTCACCCTAGAAAAATACGGACCGTATTGTACGAGCGTAATACGCCAAAATGTTGCCGGCACAACAATCCGTATTTCATCCGTTGTCTGGGTGCGGCTGCGTATTTTGCGCATGTAAGCATCCGTATGCAATCTGTACAGCGTATTTTTCTCGCCGCCTTGCAAAATGGACATTTAACGGTTTTAAGGCTTGAAACTCATTCAAATCATCATCAGCAAGCCTATTTATTGGCTCTGCATCAGGTGGCAGCCCCCAATCTTCCCATTTTGGTGGTGTGCTTGTGTTAGAGTACTGCTGCTTGCTCGCCAACATGTCTGACACTCTTAAGTTCACCCCAACTGATCGAGTGTTGTACAACTGGGTTTTGTCCCGCCTCTTTGCCCAGCCTTACCCATTGATCGTTGATCCGCGGAGGAGGAGGCGAATGTGGGTGCATCCGCATTTGAGGCAACGCCTCACTAAAAGCCATTTTCACCGCCTGTATGCATCTCTGCGGACTCATCCAGACAAGTTTTTTCTGTTTTGTCGGATGACCATTCCCACATTTGATCTTTTGTTGGAGATTGTGCGGCCTGGGATCTCCTACCAGGATACCAGGATGCGCATACCTATCTCTGCAGAGGAGCAACTTCTCCTTACGCTACGGTATGTATTCCTCACCTACATACTGTCTGTTGATGATGTGTTTTCCCACAAGTTTGCCTTTACCCTAATGGCTGTTGCTGAAATATCCTCATAATATAGGCCATATATCACCTCGAAGTACCAGAACAATGATGTGTATGTCAAAAAGACAGAAAACTTTGACTTGTGGTAAATGTAACTTATGATTGTTTGGACATTAAATCATGTAACGGTTATGTATAGTGCGTTTGTTAAGCCTTTGTGCATGTGTAATGATTCTTCTCTCTACATTTGGTTACTTGTAGGTTCCTAACTACTGGCATATCCTATGCCGCACTCCATCTGGAGTTTTTGATTGGGAGGTCCACCATCTCTGGCATTGTGCGTGATACCTGCTCACAACTCTGGTACAGACTGCATCAACTGGTGATGCCTGAGCCAAAGATGGAAGACTGGAAGAGGATTGCCAGGGGATTTGAGGAGCAATGTCAGTTCCCAAATTGTATAGGAGCCCTGGATGGGCTCCCAATTCTATAATTAAAACAATATTTTTCGGTAGTGCTGTTGGCTCTGGTTGACAGTAACTACAGGTTTATAATTGTAGACATTGGGGCCTATGGAAGAAGAGACTCTAGAGTCTTCAATTCTTCCATTATGGGTAGGCGGCTGCGCAATAACCAGTTGCACCTACCACCAGCACGCCAACTTCCTGGCTCCAATATCGAACCTGTCCCATTTGTTGTAGTTGGGGATGAGGCCTTCCAGCTATCAAGGAATGTCTTGACCACCGTCGTCGGATCTTCAACTGGCGCCTATCACGGGCCAGGCGCCTGGTGGAGTGTGCCTTTGGCATTTTGTGTGCAAAATGGCGGGTCCTACAGTCTGCTATTCAGCTGATGAATCCAACGTCAATGAGGTCATCAAAGCATGTGTTGTTCTACATAATTTCACCAGAATGCATGATTGTGGCCCATCTGATGTTGGTGACAGTGTGGTGACCAATGTGTATATGCCTACACTCCATGTTATCCCTTTACGTCGCCCACTCTCAGGACTGAAAACCCGTGATATATTCACCCAATATTTTGTGTCCCCTGAAGGTACAACTACATGGCAAGATGATGCATTATCTATGCTGTAATATATTTCTGTGTATACATAAATGACAGTTTTCTATCATATAGTCTGTGTCTGCTCTTACAGTTCATACCAGGTTCAGACGATGGGCCAGCCACCTCTTCACCTCCCCTAACCGGGTCATTAATGGCCTCTGAGTCTGAGCCTGTCTCCCTCTCAGTGAAGTTGGATTGAGTTCTGTTGGAAAATTATAGGGGATTAGAAAATGTAGTAGAGGTGAGCCTAAACTGCATATGTGTTATGTGGTGTGATGTATGTACTTACGGTCTGAGATCCAGAATAGGTGCCAGAAAAGCCAGCCTGTTAAAATACACGCATTTTCGTTTTGTGGGTGCTGATGACCCGCTCTTGGCCCTCTGCTGCCATTCACGCCGGTATTGGTCGCGGATGCTTCTCCATCTTCTCATAACATCATCCACTGCAATGAGAAATATAATGTCATCAATTAGCTAGCTGCACAAAGCCACATTCTTCTACATACACGTACTATAGTCATGGGGGCCTTGTAGGATATGACTATCCTAACATTTTGTGGCCAAAAAAAAAAATACATTTTTTGGGTATAATCTGCGCTAAAACTACGTTATGACTGTGAAGACGTGTGCACATAAATCAAGTCACTTACTGATTCGCTGCTGCTCCTCGCGTGGGCTGTCTTCAAAGTGGGGAAACATCTGCCCACAGATGCGCCTCCATGCCGCCTCTTTCCTTGCGTGGTCTGCATAATGTGCATCTCTTTGGTCCCAAATTTCGGGCCTCTCCTGCACAAACACAATGAGCATCTCTACATTGATGAGGGTGGACATCATGGCCGACTCCGTGGAGGCGTTCTTCCGGGATGTCTGGCGCTCTTTTTGAGCTAATTTGCATGTGTCAGCTTCCTGCAGCATGTGTTGCACCATTTCCTGTGAGCTGCAGAAGTCTTGCGTATTTCTCGCAAGTCACACGTCTGGTCCGTGTGTAATCCGTTGTTTTCTCGCACCCATAGACTTTCATTGGCGTACAACGGGCATAATACGCGTACAATCTCAGCATGCTGCGGGTGTCTCGCACCATAAGATACGCCCGAGAAAAATACGCATGATCAGAGCTGCCCCATAGAGAAATATTGGTCCGTGTGTAATGCGTGGTTTTCACGCCTCTCACTCGTCCGTATTCCTCCTTTGTGTGACGCCGGCCTTATATTGAAGATTTTGCTCCACTTGTTTGAGGGTGCCATGTTACATTGACAGAGCTCCTGAGATGGCAACACAGAAGAACCCCCCATAGGTGACCCCATTTTACAAACTAAACCTCTCAATGAATTAATCTAGGGGTGCAGTGATTATATTGACACCACAGGTGTGTCACATACTTTTATACCATTGGGCAGTGAAGATAAAATAAATTACATTTTTACCACCAAGATTGTGTGTTAGCCTCAAGTTTTACATTTTCATACTGGACACCGCCTAATCACAGGTTATATGGTGTCCACAATGCCTCCATCTGCCTCATAGGGAATCTTCCTCTGGGGGTTCTTTCTGAATCATGTATTTAAGAGATTTAAATGGAAACCCTGCTGTAATCGCTCAGTGTAGAGCACAGGATAAATGTGCGCCGAGCCTTACTGGGATGTTTCGGAGGCAGAATGAAAAAAATCAACAGCATGTGAAGAATTAGTTTTATTTATTTTTTATGCCGTTCCTCGTGTGGTATAAGTGGTTAGACGACTTTATTGTTCGGGTCGGTGCGTTACAGCGATACCAGTTTTATAATCGGGTTTTTATGTTTGACTGCTGTCACACACTAAAAGATGTTTTTTATTGCGAAAACTAGTTTTTGTATCACCATATTTTGAGAGCTATAATTTTTCCATATTTCGGTTGACAGAGTCATATTATGTCTTGTTTTTTGCAGGACGAGCTGACGTTTTTATTGGTACCATTTTCGGGCACATTACATTTTTTGATCGCTTTCTATTCTGATTTTTGGGAGAAAGAATGAACCAGCAATTCAGGACTTGCTTTTTATTTTTTTCAATTGAAATGTATTGCAGTGCAGAGATCGGCACTGCAATACCAGTACCAGCCACTGGCCAATCAGAGGCCGGCAACTGACATTGGCATCTCTGTCACGGCTGCGTATGACATCACTGCCATGGTCCGCCCCAGAGGAGGAAGAGGACACTGTTGACAGAGGGAGCAAGGTAAGGTCAGGTGATAATAATTTTTTTTTTGTGTGTGTAAAGAGCGACAGAATATGGGACATTATTACAAGTACAAGATGGGGACATTGCAACAAGATGGGGACCATTATTACAGGATGAGGTACATTATTACAGGATGAGGGACCATTACGATAGGTTGAGAGACATTATTACAGGACAAGGGACATTACTACAAACGGGGTTCCAAAAGGATGGAAAATATTATTACAGAATTGGGGATATTTTTACAGGATGGGGGACATTATTACATGATTGGGGATATTATCACAGGACTAGGGATATTATTACTGGATTGGGGACATTATTACAGGATTATGGCCAGTATTACTATATGGGGCAAATTGGGAGACAAAAAAAGTAGGAAAAATATTTGGCCACTAAAAATGATGTTTTATGTAAAAACTGAAGTAAAAAAGATGACCTGTATCATAATTCATTATGATCAGGGGCGGACATATCATTGGTGCAGCCTGTGCAGCCGCATAGGGGCCCAAGAGGTGAAGTGGCCCATTTATACCTCCAAAGTAAGTGCAATTTTGCATTTTTAGGAGATCTTGTGCTGCAAAGATCCCATGTATTGTTCTTGCACAGGGGCCCTTTTCTGTCTACATCCGCCAGTGATTATGATAAATACCATTACAAAGAATAAAAAACAGCCAAAAATGTAAAAGAAAATGATGATCAAAAAGTCATGTAGAAAAATTATGGTGTCATTGAAAATGTCATCTTCTCCCGTAAAGAACGCGACCCTTCCTATTCAATTTTTTTCTATCTGTGGCTGATTCACCCGGCTAAATTTGAGACCGCTGGTCTAGTGCATTGTTTGCTAAATGCAGTCCATCATGTAGATAAAAAAGAAATCAGGCCCTAGATTTAAAAGTTTGATTTATTTTTCTCTAGTCTCCTTCCACGACAGCATAGGAGGTTGTCTCCACGCCCTAAAGGGGGACAGGAAGCACAAAGAGGTTAAAAACCCCTCCCACCTCCCATTTGCCAGTGTCTTTCCTGTCCCCCATGGGGCACGGAGAGGGTTCCAGGTATGCTGCGTGGCCAGTGACGGCAGTAATACCTCAGAAAGCTTCAGCCGGGCAGTGGTGGTCGTGGGCTCAGCCTTCCTCCTCCTTGCTGCTCCCATCTCCCCTTCGGGTGGATTCAGGGACCATTTCCTGGCCCACCTGCGTCTCCTTGTGGGTGTAAAGCGGACCAGTGATCCCCATACCGGAGGCCTCCCCTAGCTCTCCGGCTTCTCCCTCCCCTGTGCGCGCCCTTACGTGACCTGGAACGCAGTCTCTTCCGATTTCGGTCCCAAGCGGCCGCTGGAGCACCGATGTCGTGCGAAGCACGCTGAACACTACTGACGCCTGATTTGGGCACAGGGAGGGAGGGGGAAGCGAAACACCTGCGCTGTGGGCAGAGGTTATAGGACATATAAATCTGCCGGAAGACTTCTCCAGGTAAGACTGAGCCACCTGTCAGCATGGAGAGTACTTCCTGCCCTGACCTGCAGAGCCCAGCTCTACCCAAGCCTCAGTAAATGTGGTGGGGTGGCTCCTAGTGGAGGGTTGGGTACAATAGGTTCCCCTACTTATACTTTTCTCCCTTTATTTTAGGGAGACAAGTCTACCCATAAAGCCTCCACTAAAAAATACATTAAATGTGCCATCTGTAACGTGAAGCTGCCTTTAAGATGGGAGAAAAAAACTGTGCCAGCCCTGTACAGATAAAGTGGTCAGAGCAGAGCACCCCTCTCTGATTGAAGATATACGTAGACTCGTTAAGCAGAAGGTTCAGACCTCATTGGCCACGTTTACCCCTCCCCCCGCCGCCACCTTTGCCTGGTCCATCGCTCCCTAAAAAGAGAAGGATTCAGGTGGAAGACTGATTCAGAGTCAGATATCTCCTATGAGTCATCCTCAGGGAAATGGGAGGATGTTGCACCCCATAAAAACCCTGAGGTCAGGAAGTATCTCTTTTCCTCAGAGCACATAGAAGAATTGGTGAGCTCAGTGCGTAGTGCTATGGGGTTGGAGGAAGAGTCTATTCCCCAATCCATTCAGGACGAATTGTTTGGCGGATTACATACGGACAAACAGATCGGTTTTCCTTTACATGAAAGAATTATAGATATGATCAATCAGGAATGGGAGCTTCCAGAAAAGCGGCTAACCACCCCCTCAGATTTTAAACATAGGTTTCCGCTTGAAGAAGATCTTATTAAGTGGCCTATTCCCAAAGTGGATGTTCAGGTGGCAAGGGTTGCAAAAAAGACCGCCCTACCCTTTGAAGACTCTTCCAAATTAATATATCCAATGGATAGGAAGATTGAAAGTCTTCTAAAGAAATCCTGGGAAACTTCCACCTCTACTCTCAGATCCAATATAGCATCCACCTGTGTGGCCAGGTCCCTTTTCCGTTGGCTAGATGAGTTGGAGAACCACATCTCCCAGGGGACTCATAGAGAACACTTACTGGACTCACTACCCTTTTTCCAAAAAGCGACCGGGTTCCTGGCGGACTCCTATATGGAATCAATCCAAATTGCCGCCAGATCATTAGTCCAGGCTAACTCTGCCAGAAGAGCGCTCTGGCTCAAAATGTAGAGCGGAGATGTAACTTCAAAAATAAAACTATGCTCTATCCCCTTTAAGGGCAAGTATGTGTTCGGGCCAGCACAGGACGAGATCCTAGAAAAAGCCACGGATAGAAAGAAAGCCCTTCCTGAGCAAAAACCACCCAGGAAGCGTTTTTTTCGGACCTCCCAGTCTCAGCAATCCCAGACTAAAGGGAAGGGAAAAACTGTGAGATGGAGTTATGCCAAAGGGAAACCCAAGAATATTCATCAAAGAGGGCCTTCTTATAGAATTCGAGACCTCCCTCCCCGGGTCCTGAGAGTCACCTCCCTGATGATGTCGGGCCTTCAGGAGCTATTAAGCTCAAAAGAAATATCCCCAGTTCAAGTAAACGAGCATGGAAGAGGGCATTATTCCCGTCTCTTCATAGTAAAGAAACCCACGGGACAGGCTCAAATTATCATAAATCTAAAGGCTCTCAATCGGTACATTACGCAAATTCAAGATGGAGTCTATAAAATCAGCCATCCCTCTGATAGGTCCTCAATTTTTTATGGCGACTATAGATCTGAAGGACGCTTACTTCCATGTACCCATACACCCTCAACACAGGAAGTATTTGAGATTTGCAGTTCGGCTGAACCAGTGAGTAACACATTACCAATTCAATGTGCTTCCCTTTGGGATCTCCTCAGCCCCAAGGGTCTTTTCCAGTATCATGGCAGAGGCAGTATCGTACATACGGAAGCAGGGCATCTCCATTGTGCCCTACCTGGATGATCTGCTGATTATTGGTCCTTCCACCCAAATTCTCAGAAATCGTGTGACCAAAACTCTGGATATTCTACAAAACCTGGGATGGCTCCCCAACTTAAAGAAATCTCAGCTCCAGCCTTCAAGGACAATAAGATTTTTAGGGGTCCTTCTAGACTCGGGGAGGCAAATGTCCTTTTTACCAGAGGATCATCGCTGAAATTTATTGGCAAAGGTCTTGGACTTCAGAAAACAAAAGTCCCCTACCCTCCAGACGGCAATGTCGGTCCTAGGGTCAATGGCGGCCTGTATTAAGTCAGTGTCTTGGGCCCAGGCCCACTCCCGAATTCTGCAGGCACACATTCTAAAGAACTGGAACGGGAATCCCAACTTGCTAGGCAGAAGGATCCAAACGTCAGGGAGTATAAAAGCCTCCCTAACCTGGTGGCTAAACCCCAAAAATCTATGCAAGGGTGTAAGCTGGGTACAATCCCCCCTGGTTACAATAACAACGGATGCCAACAAAAGAGGCTGGGGGCTATGGTATCGCACACTCCGTGCCAGGGTGTCTGGATCATAAAGTAGGTGCCAGCATCCTCCAACTTCAGGGAGTCAAAGGCAGTAGAGAAGACGCTTCTGGCAGCAGGCAGTCTGATCTCGGGACGCCATGTCAAAGTGTACTCAGACAATATGACTACTGTGGTCCACCTCAAGCATCAAGGGAGCACGAGATTCGACAGTTTAAGAGGTGTCTCAACCTGACAATTTTACTGGGCCGAAAAACATCTCCTCTCCCTGACAGCAGTTCACCTAAAAGGGTCCGCCAATCTCCAGGTGGATTTTCTAAGTCACCAAGACATTCAGCCAGGAGAATGGAGCCTGAAGAACGAGGTATTCAGCATGTTGGTAGACAAATGGGTTCTACCAGAGGTCAACTTACAGTACAGACCAAAAGTTTGGACACACCTTCTCATTCAAAGATTTTTCTGTATTTTCATGACAATGAAAATTGTAGAATCACACTGAAGGCATCAAAACTATGAATTAACTCATGTGGAATTATACATTACACTTTACAAAAAAAGTGTGAAACAATTGAAATTATGTCTTACATTCTAGGTTCTTCAAAGTAGCCACCTTTTGCTTTGATTACTGCTTTGCACGTAGAAAAGGTGAACGGATGGACTCTACATGCCTGGTTCCCACCGTGAAGCATGGAAGAGGTGGTGTGATGGTGTGGGGGTGCTCTGCTGGTGACACTGTTGGGGATTTATTCAAAATTGAAGCGGTGAGCGGTCCAGCTCACCCCAAACCATCTCGATTGGGTTCAGGTCTGGTGACTGGAGGCCAGGACATCTGGCGTAGCACCCCAACACTCTCCTTCTTGGTCAAATAGCCCTTACACAGCCTGGAGGTGTGTTTGGAATCATTGTCCTGTTGAAAAATAAATGATGGTCCAACTAAACGCAAACCGGATGCAATAGCATGCTGCTGCAAGATCCTGTGGTAGCCATGCTGCTTCAGTATGCCTTCAATTTTGACTAAATCCCCAACAGTGTCACCAGCAAAGCACCCCCACACATCACACCTCCTCCTCCATGCTTCACAGTGGGAAGTTGTAAGTCACTGGCAAATGGGACGTGGGAGGGGTTTTTAACCTCTTTGGGCTTCCTGTCCCCCATTAGGGTGTGGAGAGAACTTCCGATGCTGTCATGGAAGGTTTCTAGAAACCGAATTACCAGTATATCTAATTCTATTGTTTGTTGTATAGTGGACTTGTCAAATGTTAAGGTTCTAGAAATTTAAATTTGGGGGATTAGAGATGTGTAAATGAACATGGTATATGTCAGCGGATTTTGTGAGGAAGACAAAGTTTGTCACTTAAAGTCTAACTACTGTGTCCTAAATGCACATTTAAATCACTTTAAAAAGTAGGAGATTTAGTAACAACTCATAATGAGGATGGTGACATTCTCAAAATGTTTGATTATATCCTGTTTATGATCAGATCACTATAGTTTGCAGACACCTAATTATAGAAACAGATACCGTAATTGTCAATCAAATTTTTTTTGTTCTCTTTTACCACCACTAACTAGCATCTTGCTTCCAGTTCAGAGAGCATTATGTGACCTTGGCAATGGTACTTATTTTATGATCAGCTATGAATGTGTAATGTGCCCAAGCCAGGTAGTCGTGGGCAAACTGCTGCTCCCACTTGCTCTGGTACTCTACAGCTAACATTTGTCCCCTTTCCGGTGTGCTGCTGTGTGTGGGGTGCATCACATTTATTTTTGGCCCATGGGCCCCCTTTGACTTAAGGTTTTCTTTAGGAAGTTTGGCAGCAATCAAACTAGAGGACACGGGATTCATAAAACAAACTTTTACTTGGCAACTGGCAATTTTTACAAACAGGCATATAGGATAAAGGCCTTAGCGGGTTGTCGTCTTTCACACAGGTACTGGACACAACTTCAGCCCTGATTCTCAGTATGGGTAGAGTGTCCCTCATTCTCTCTTCCCTAACACTAGAAACTCTTCACCACTAGCAACTGGTGTGCAACATCTCCCACATCCTAGCGTTTGAGTCTGTCTTTCCCTGGAGCCTCACAGTCTGAATGCGTCCATGGGCCTCAACGACCATCTCGAGGTTCCCAAGCAGGCAGGCAGAATCACACAAAAGGGTATTTTTGGCAATCCATTGCTCCCGAGTATTAGGCCCACATTGTCCCTAGCAGCCTATTGTGTGAGACTGCTCCTGCCAGTTCACTCTACTGTCCTCCACTGAACTGAACTGTCACTTGCTGAACTTGTCACTAACTCTCAGTTCCCCCTCCCCAAACCGGGCCGACCATTACTGTTAACCCTGTCTGGGCTAGACTGCAGCCCCAGTGGATGTTAACCTTGTCAACATGTATGAATATAAAATACATTTAAGCCCTTAGAGTGTCAGGGAGCAGACCATCAGCTCCACCACTCTTACAAATGATTTTGTATGTTTTCATTTTATGACCTTTTATGTTATAGTGATTTCTCTCAGACTTGTTTGTGTATTGCTTACTCATGTGTTTTGATTTCTTGTATAGTTTTACTCGATCTATATATGTAAATGAGGTCAAGTCTATTTATTGTCACTGATATTGATTTCCAGTTATTTCTGGTAAAGATACCGGTGCACATGTCTCTATTTCATTGATGCCCACTGTACGTAATCATACATAGCACAATGCTGAAGACAGTGTGCTTGTCACTGTTGTATGCCACTCTCAGAGAGGGCAGTATGAAGTAGCCGGCCGGTTCCCTTTAGGCTGAACACTGTATGAAGTCATAAACATGATGTAAAGTCTTTGGACCCAATTCATCAAGACCGGTGTTATTCATGATGGTCTTGATGAGGGAGTGTGCTGGAGTCAGACGTTCTAGATTCATGAAAAGATGCAAGCCTCTTCATGGAGTGTCTGACGAGTGACGTGCGCCTCCTTGCACAACGCCAGTAATCTCACTCCTTTGAGGTACTGTAGTGAGATTTCTGGCATATAGAATACCACAGCATATCTTGAATTAGACGAAGTATTGCGTCATGACCCCGCTATATACGGTCATGCTCCAGCTCCATCCATTTTGGCAGAGCTGCGATAAACTGTCTTGAAAGCGCCAAAAGTCACAAAATTTAGGTGCCTAAATTTTGCGACTTTTCAAAGGTTTTATGGCAGAATTTTGGCATGAAAGCTGTGATGAATCAGGCCCCTTGTGCCTAAACAGTTTATGTTTATTTATTTAGATTAATTTTTTCTTCATTGGAGTCTAGCGTGTTTATATTCCAGACATGCCGAGACCTTAATGGGATTGTGGTTGATATGTCAGCTCATGCTTAAATGCTGGTGGAAGTGTACAAGTGCAGCATTCTATTTGTGCTCCTGGCAGACTTGCAGGCAGCTTTACCAACATGATGGGAGACAATACGTGTTGGATGTACTCCCCAGAATGAAATGATAGTCACTAAATCTAATAAATATGTAATTTACTGTGAGACGGGCTCTTTAGTGCTGGATAGCTTTACTTGGATAAAGTACAATTACGCGAGGACTGAGCGCCAATAATCTTGTGCAATGGATATTGAAACCGATAAATAAGGCAGAAGAAACTGTAATTAATACCAGCTGTGAAGTGGATGTTCAGAGCTGGTAGCAGCTACATCCAGCCGGATCTCTACTGTTGCATAAAACAACTATAACGTGACTCAGGCTATAGTGCTACTTTTAACCTTTATTTCAATAATTTTATCAAGCTGATTAAACAATGTAAATATGTTGTGCTTTTAACCTGGTGGATATTACCTGATTTCAGGGCCGGACTGGGGATGAAGTTCTGTCTTAGGGTTCGCTCACATGACCATATTCATCGGACGAGAACTATCCTATGTTTCATTGGATACCACTCGGCCCAATTTTATACTATGGGCCAGTGCAAATCCGCTGTATTTTTCTCATGCCGATTTTGGTGCAAATCGCAGCACTTGCACCCTTTCAAGTCTATGGCTGTGTGTAAAACATCGGACTGCACTCGGATGTCATCCAAATGCAGTACAGCATCCATGGACTCAGACAATGGAGAAGACATTAAGTTCTCCATCTTCTCCACACCTGTCCTCCGATTCTCACATGTTAGAGAATTGGATTTTAGTAAACTGACCTCATATCAAACTCTGATCAGATCCTAGTGACATTATCTTACTGAAGCTAATTCTCTCATATGAGAGAATATTCACTCGTGTAACCCTGACCTTAAGCTACATTCCCATAATGAGCTTTTTGTGAGTTTTTGATGTTGCAGATTTTCTGAACCATTTCTGCATCCATTAAGTAAAACAGGTAACTTGCATTTTTTCAAAAATACATGGTATAAAAAATCAACAAAAACTCATTGTGTGCACACAGCCATAGCATTTCAAATGTTACCCCGCACACACCCATTTGCTCAGATGGGGGGAATCGCTATTACAATTATTACCCTGCCTGACATGGGGGAAATCAATACGTACTGGAAGACCGATATTACCAATACAGCTATTTATACTTAAATAATGCTACCATTCTATAGCCACATAATACCAACACATAGTGACAGAATAATGCCACTATTCTGATCAGTCACAAACATGATTGTACCAAGACCCGTATTACCGTCAATACTGCAGTATTACCATAACCAAATACTAAATACAGTCATGGCCAAAAGTTTTGAGAATGACACAAATATTAATTTTTACAAAGTCTACTGCTTCACTTTTTCTAATGGCAATTTGCATATACTCCAGAATGTTATAAAGAGTGATCAGCTTAACAGCAATTACTTGCAAAGTCAATATTTGGCTAGAAAATGAACTTTATCCCCCAAAACACATTTCAACATCATTGCAGCCCTGCCTTGAAAGGACCAGCTAACCTCTTTTCAGTGATTGCTCCATTAACACAGGTGTGGGTGTTGATGAGGACATGGCTGGAGATCAATCTGTCATGATTAAGTAAGAATGACACCACTGGACACTTTAAAAGGAGGCTGGTGCTTGGCATCATTGTTTCTCTTCTGTAAACCATGGTTATCTCTAAAGAAACACGTGCAGTCATCATTGCAATGCACAAAAATGGCCTAACATTGAAGAGTATCACAGCTAGAAAGATTGCACCTCAGTCAACAATCTATCGCATCATCAAGAACTTCAAGGAGAGAGGTTCCATTGTTGCCAAAAAGGCTCCAGGGCGCCCAAGAAAGACCAGCAAGTGCCAGGACCATCTCTTAAAAGTGTTTCAGCTGTGGGATCGGGCTACCAGCAGTGCAGAGCTTGCTCAGGAATGGCAGAAGGCAGGTGTGAGTGCATCTGCATGCACTGTGAGGCGGAGACTCTTGGAGCAAGGCCTGGTCTCAAGGAGGGCAGCAAAGAAGCCACTTCTCTCCAGAAAAAACATCATGGACAGACTGATATTCTGCAAAAGGTACAGGCAGTGAACTGCTGAGGACTGGGGTAAAGTTATTTTCTCTGATGAATCCCCTTTTCGATTGTTTGGGACATCAGGAAAATGCCTCATTTGGAGAAGACAAGGTGAGCGCTACCACCAGTCTTGTCTCATGCCAACTGTTAAGCATCCTGAAACCATTCATGTGTGGGCTCTCTCACAGTCTTGCCTAAAAACACAGCCATGAATAAAGAATGGTACCAGAATGTCCTCCAAGAGCAACTTCTCCCAACCCTCCAAAAGCAGTTTGGCGATCAACAATGCCTTTTCCAGCATGATGGAGCACCTTGACATAAAGCAAAGGTGATAACTAAATGGCTCAGGGAACAAAACATAGAGATTTTGGGTCCATGGCCTGAAAACTCCCCAGATCTTAATCCCATTGTGTAATGTGTGTAGTACAGTTCATATAGCGTCTTGTGCTTGGGTACGATGAAAATACAGGAGACACAGGTTTGATATAGAAAGTCTTGTATTACCTCATACAAGTTGGCAAAAATAGTCACACAGTTTGCAGACACAGAAGCAGGAGACACAGCAGGCCAGAGTAATCTAAGCTCAGCAATAACTCTCCACAACAGGTTCAGGATCTTCTTCTCTGTTACCGTAAGTCCATGCAAACGTGGGTCTTTCAAAGAGCAGGGTTCAGAGTCCACAAGTGCTTCAGAGTTCCTCAGTAGGAATAGCTGGAGTACAAGGTCCAAGGCTTCAGGAGTCAGATCACAGGTTCACTGCAGGCTAGATTCTGAAGCACTGATTGCTCAGCTGTGGCTGCTTAAGAAGCAAAAGGAAAGAATCAGGGCGGGAACATGCAAGCTGGAAACTCCATATTGACTGAGGGCAAGATAGCTGCAGCAAGACAGAAAGTAAAATGGCTGACGAATAAACTGAGTTTCAGGAACATGTATACAGAACCTTACATTACTCCCCCCTTAGGGACAACCTCCGGATGACCTCAGACCAGGCTTGTGTGGGTACCTCTGATGAAACTGACGGAGCAAGCGAGGAGCATTAACGTTATTGACTGGTTCCCATGAGTTGTCCTCCACTGGGTAGCCCTGCCATTTAATCAGATATTGTAACTGATTTCTATACAACCTGGAATCTAAAATCCTTTCCACCACAAATTCTTCCTGACCATCGACTAGCACTGGGTCAGGGCAAGGAGATGAACGTCCAGGAAACGTATTGGGTGTCGCAGCCTTTAGTAGGGATACATGAAAGACAGGGTGGATTCTCATAGTTCTGGGCAGTTGAAGACGACAAGCAACGGCACTTATAATTTTACTGATTTTATAGGGTCCAATGTACTTATGTCCCAACTTAGACGATGGAATCCTTAACTTAAGATTTCTGGTTGACAGCCAGACCAAGTCTCCTACCTTGAAAGCTGGTGCAGGTTTACGAAATTTATCTGCTGCTTTCTTGTACCTTTCCTGAGCCGATTCCAGATTCTCCTTTAGAAGATCCATATTCTTCTGTAAAGACGTGATTCTTTCGGCCACTGCTGGTAAAGGCGTTTCTATGGGAAACCGTGGTAGAATGTTAGGATGATAACCTAGATTAGAGTAAAAAGGAGACTGCTTAGTGGAGGCGCTCTGAGAGTTGTTATAAGAGAATTCAGCTAATGGAAGTAGATCCACCCAATCATCCTGTAGATGGCAGATAAAGCAGCGGAGATACTGCTCCAGGGTTTGATTGGTTCGTTCGGTCTGTCCATTAGTCTGGGGATGAAAAGCAGAAGAAAGGTTTACTTTAATGTCCAATGCTGCACAGAAATTTTGCCAAAACCTAGAAGTGAATTGCACCCCTCGATCCGAAATAACCTCATCCGGTACTCCATGTAAGCGAAACACATCTTTAATCATCAAATCTGATGTCTGTTTTGCAGTGGGTAAGCCGACACAAGGGATAAAATGAGCTGCCTTTGTTAGACGGTCAACCACCACTAGAATGGTGTTCTTCCCTTGAGAGGTTGGTAACTCCACAATGAAGTCCATAGAAATGGATCCCCACGGGCGGGACGGGGTGGAAGAGGTTGTAACAGACCAGTTGGTGAGGAGCGAGGTGTTTTGCATCTTGCACAGACTTCACATGAAGTGACATAGTTTAAAACATCCTTCCTGCAAGTGGGCCACCAAAAGAAACGAGAAAGAAATTCCTGTGTCTTTAGAATTCCTCTATGCCCAGCTATCTTGGAGTCGTAAATGAGTTGCAATACTCTCAATCTGACTGTTTCAGGAATATACAGGCGTTGTCCCTGAATCCACACACCATTCTTAAAGACAAGACTTACGTCCCTTGGGGGTTGTGCCAAAAAGGAATCCGCATGGTATGCTTCCTTGATGTCCTTAAGTAGGTCTTGATTATGAATCACTCCTAGGAATCTAGAGTCAGGAAGAATAGTCTTAGGAGGAGTAATTGGACGTGTCTCTGCTGAGTAAATCCTAGAGAGTGCATCAGCCTTTCCATTGCGCGATCCTGGTCTATAAGAAATGATAAAATTAAATTGGTTTAAGAAAAGATTCCAGCGAGCCTGGCGAGGAGTCAGGCACTTAGCCGACCTGATAAATTCAAGGTTACGATGGTCTGTCAGGACGACTATTTGCTGTGCAGCTCCCTGAAGAAGGTGTCTCCATTCTTTGAAGGCGGCAATAATGGCCAACAACTCTCTATTGCCCACATCGTAGTTCCTCTCAGCTGAAGACAACTGCTGGGAAAAGAAGGCACAGGGATGCAAGACATTCTTCTCACCTGTTCTCTGAGAGAGTATAGCTCCAACGGCACAGTCTGAAGCATCCACCTCTATTATGAAGGCAAGCTCGGGGTTGGGATGTACTAGGATAGGTGCAGTGGTAAATTTATCTTTTAGACGGGAAAATGCTTCCTGGGCTTGGGGAGTCCAGGAGAACCTAGACTCTTTCCGGGTAAGTTGGGTGATAGGTGACACTACCTCAGAGAAATTTCTAATGAAACGTCTATAGAAGTTGGCAAACCCGATGAAGCGCTGTACCTCCTTCACATTTCTAGGACTTGGCCAATCCTTGATGGCTTGGATTTTGCTTCCATCCATACTAATTCCTTGTGTAGACAGTACATACCCCAGAAATTGAATTTCGGTCCTATGGAATTCACACTTTTCAAGTTTGATGTAAAGATGATTTTGTCTTAAACGTTCCAAGACCATTCTCACATGTCCATGATGTTCCTCTGTGGAGTTAGAAAAAATTAGAATATCATCCAAATAAATCACCACGAATGTATCTAGGAGATCCCTGAAGATGTCATTCACCAAGTGTTGGAAAGTGGCTGGGGCGGTACTCAGACCAAAAGGCATAACTAGATATTCAAAGTGTCCATAGCGTGACCTGAATGCAGTCTTCCATTCATCCCCAGGTCTAATACGGACTAAGTTATAGGCCCCACGAAGATCTAGTTTAGAGAAAATTTTGACATGTCGCACTCTCTCCAATAACTCAGGGATTAAAGGCAATGGATAACGGTTTCTAATAGTAACCTTATTGAGTTCCCTATAGTCTACGCAGGGTCTCAGAGATCCATCTTTCTTCTTTACAAAGAAGATGGGTGCACCTGCAGGAGATGAAGAGGGGCGTATGAAGCCCTTGGCTAGATTTTCGTCTATGTAATCCTTTAAAGCCTTTAGCTCGGGCCCCGCCAGGGGGTAGATCTTACCAAAAGGTATCTCTGCTCCAGGCAATAATTCAATTGGACAATCATATGGACGGTGAGGAGGAAGCTGGTCAGCGTTCTTCTTGTCACATAAATCCACATAGTCCTGGTATACAGCTGGTAGTTCAGGGACTGACATGGTTCCTTTAGGAACAGAGCAAGCTGAAACTTTTGGACTCATCTGTTTCTCTGGAAAGTGTAATTCCTTGGTCTCCCAGTTAATGGTAGGATTCTGAGCCTGCAGCCATGGTAGCCCTAGAATAATGGGAAAGTGGGGAGAAGAGATAAGCATAAAGGACAGTTTCTCTTGATGATCTTTACCCATAAGAACCTTCAAAGGCTCTGTTTCCTGATCCACTGGTCCAGAGGTCAGCAGGGAGCCATCCACAGTTTCCATCTGTACTGGAGTAGCCTTCTTCACTGAACGTATCCCCTGTTTCAAAGCAAAGGAGACATCCATAAAATTTCCACTTGCCCCTGAGTCGATCATAGCAGAGCTAGACACCCAAGCTGAGTCAACCCAGAGTTTGATGGAAAGAAAGCAATGAGAATTGTTTTTCTTACAACTCAGCTGGGACACCGCTGAGGAAACTTGAAAAATGGCAGCGTTTACACAGTCAACGTCCTCAGAGGTAACGGAGTTTAAGTCCGAGAAATCAAGATCTGTTGCTGCAGATCTCTCTGGAGCTTGAGGCTCGGACCTGACAGATCCCCTCTCGCAACACTCACAGTGAATGAGTGCTGCAGTAGTCTTACGAGAACGGCTGGGGCAGTCTATAATGAAGTGCCCTGACTTACCACAATAGAAACATAGATTCTCCTTAAAACGATGTTCCTTGCGTGCATCACTAACCCGTCGTTGTAAAGAGTCTACCTGCATGGGTTCAGGTTCAGGTTCCCGTGTAATCCTACTCAAAGGTTCCCTAGCTGGAGAGGAAGGTAGGAAAAGGTTAGTGCGATTGCTTTCTAACCATCTCTCTTGCCTGCGTTCAGTCAGACGAGTATCAATACGGATGCAGTAGTTAATAAAGTCACCTAACGCAGTGGGAGGGTCGGCACAAGCAAGTTCATCCTTAATCAGTGGGGATAACCCCTTTCGAAAAATAGATTTCTTGGCGGAACTGTCCCAGGTGGTATCAAGGGCCCATCTCCTGAAATCCAAGGCATATTCAGCTACCGAGTGCTTACCTTGGCGCAAAGCTAACATGGCTGCTTCAGCTGTTGCACCTCGATTGGGGTCATCAAACACCTGCCCCATGGCTGAAATGAAAGCATCAAGATGATCCAAACATTCATCCTCAGTCTCAATCAGAGGGTTTGCCCACATCAAAGCCTTGTTGGTAAGCAACATAATTATAGTAAGCACCTTAGATCGTTCAGTGGGAAATTGTGAAGCATGTGCAGAAAAAAAAAGATTGCATTGATTAATAAATCCCCTGAATTTCTCACGTTCACCGCCAAAACGAAAAGGGGGCAACTTGGGAATCCCAGAACTCGGGGCTACGGCAGGAGCCTGGACTCGCCCCTCTAGAACCTCAATCCTGGCTCGCAAATCCTGGGTAGTCTGTCCAACCACTTGCAAATTGTGATTATTGAGGTCCTGTAGGTTTGTAAAACGGGTCTTTATATTCTGCAAATCTGCAAGGATATTATCAGTCACTCCGCAAAGTTCCTTTATGCGGGCCTCCATTTTCCAGATCTTTTAAGACAGGATTACTGGAAGAAGAGGAGAGGAAAAAAAAAACAATAGTGTTTACCTGTGGTAACACTGCAGAGAGAAAAAAAAATTAAGGGAACTGCTCACCTGGAATGGTTGTGAGAAGTCACAACCACTATCATCACAGAAAGTTCAACCAGACATCTGATATCCAGAGTTACAGCAGACAAAAAAGAGAAAAGAAAGAAAAAAAAAACAATAGTGTTTACCTGTGGTAACACTGCAGAAAAAAAAAACTTAAGGGAATTGCTCACCTGGAATGGTTGTGAGAAGTCACAACCACTGTCATCACAGAAAGTACAACCGGACATCCGATATCCACAGTTACAGCAGACACAGCCTTTCCAGACCCAGCAGACACTAACGTTTGGCTTCAGAATCTTGTAATGTGTGTAGTACAGTTCATATAGCGTCTTGTGCTTGGGTACGATGAAAATACAGGAGACACAGGTTTGATATAGAAAGTCTTGTATTACCTCATACAAGTTGGCAAAAATAGTCACACAGTTTGCAGACACAGAAGCAGGAGACACAGCAGGCCAGAGTAATCTAAGCTCAGCAATAACTCTCCACAACAGGTTCAGGATCTTCTTCTCTGTTACCGTAAGTCCATGCAAACGTGGGTCTTTCAAAGAGCAGGGTTCAGAGTCCACAAGTGCTTCAGAGTTCCTCAGTAGGAATAGCTGGAGTACAAGGTCCAAGGCTTCAGGAGTCAGATCACAGGTTCACTGCAGGCTAGATTCTGAAGCACTGATTGCTCAGCTGTGGCTGCTTAAGAAGCAAAAGGAAAGAATCAGGGCGGGAACATGCAAGCTGGAAACTCCATATTGACTGAGGGCAAGATAGCTGCAGCAAGACAGAAAGTAAAATGGCTGACGAACAAACTGAGTTTCAGGAACATGTATACAGAACCTTACACATTGAGAACTTGTGGTCAATCATCAAGAGATGGGTGGACAAACAAAAACCTAAAAATTCTGACAAAATGAAAGCATTGATTGTGCAAGAATGGACTGCTATCAGTCAGGATTTGGTCCAGAAGTTGATTGAGAGTATGCCAGGGAGAATTGCAGAGGTCCTGAAGAAGAAGGGTCAACACTGCAAATATTGACTTGCTGCATTAACTCATTCTAACTGTCAATATAAGCTTTTGTTACTCATATGTTTGCAATTATATTTCTGTCAGTGATAAAAACATCTGTCAAACACACATAAAAACCAGAGGTCAACAGCAGATCATGTGAAAATATAATATTTGTGTCATTCTCAAAACTTTTGGCCATGACTGTAATACTTACATCAGAATTCTGTGTTTGTTTTTAGATATATATTTTATTTATGTTTGTTGTTTTTTTAGGAAAATTATCTGGAGTGATCGGAATATATGGGGACCTAGCTGTTCCTGATAAGAACATGACATCACTTGCGTTCTTTAGATTATGTTTTTTGGTCGCTTTTTGTACATATCATTAATCCTTTATCTATGTGGAATTTATTGGAATTTCCCCATTTTTTCTTTCTTTTTTTCTTTTTGTAGAACTTTAGCATTATTATGCGATGTGTGATATTATATCTTAATGCGCATTAGTTAGTCGGCCTCCGGTGCGTTTGCACTGTTTTGGTGATGCTGACGGTCATGTGATCAGTGGGCTTTTTAAGACAGCCTCTAGGAGTATTGGAAGTGGCGTTATTCATGGCGCATGCGCGGTTTTGGCGGCGCAGCACACCTTGTGATCTGATGTCGGATGACACTGATGATCACGTGATGTGCTGGGCGTTTGGCCATGACGCCCTTGTAAATGAACTGGTGTTTGGGTTATCATGTGGCCTGACGTCTGATGACGCGGACGGTCACATGATTTACCTAGCGCTTTACGTTGACGATTTCTGGACATGTGACCTGACGTCGGATGACGCGGACGGTCACATGATTCACTTAGCGCTTTATTATGATGACTTCCGGACATGTGCCTTTGTTTACCTTTTAGGGGGGCGTATGTTAAGTGAGCAGCTCGATATATATCCTTGCAGGTAATTGGTGGGGAGTTCTGACATAGCGCTGACAAGTGGTTGCACATTGGCCATGAAAGACGCTACTGTTAGCAGGATTACGATTGGAACAACAATACAATGGGACAAGGAAGCAGCAGATCATCTATTGGCTGATACGAATTTGGTATTGTTTACATGATACAATCTATTGAATATTACAAACATATTTGGAACATTGTTGTAAGTTTTTGTGATGTCACTATTTTGGGTTTATGATCGCTGTTTTAAATTTGATGTTGGTGTATAATATGTTGTATATATCTATCTGTATTGTGGGCGGTTCCTAGTTGGTGATTGGCTTCTCCACACCATTTAAGGACGCCATTTTGCCATGTTTTGTATACTTGATAAAGGCCATACAATGGCCGAAACGTCGTTTTTTATGGTGGCTGAATAAAGAATTTGTTATACTTCTACCTGGATTGGATGCTGTTCCTTTTTTCTTTTTGGACTTTGTTCATTTGGATCCCTGAACGTCTGAACGTGCATCCTTGAAAACTCCCGAGTGCTGTCAGCTGTTTGTATGTTGGTGGACTTTGGATCCTAGCAGACGTGCACCGGTCATGGAGACTATGAGACTAGAGCCAGAGGTGGGTGAACTGGACAATGCCACTATTTTCTCATACACAGATGATGATGCTAGGAGAATCCTAGCTGGAGCACAGTTGGATATGTCTTTCCTGAATAAACCTACTATGGAGATGTTGAAAAAAAGATATGAAAATGAGAGGAGGAAATATATCTCATATGAGTTGCATGCCATGACCCTGTGCGAGTATCACAGAGTTCACAGGATACCTCGTGGACTAAGGCCACATTTACGGCCTACACTTTTGGCAGACAATATGCAATTCTGTAATAAGTTTGAATCGATCACCAATAAGTATTTTTTGACTTAATGCTTTTGAATATCGAGTTTCTCCACACAGAAATGGGACTGGTGATGAATAAAATCGATGATTTGGCACAACAGCTGACTACTCAGTTGACAGCACAGGAGTGGGACACCTTTACAACACAGTTGGATGAGAAATTATTGAAGTTTCGTGGTGATATTGAGAAAACGAAAAAAACGAAGTGGTTTCGTGAGGCCGAAGATTACAGAACTGGCCGTGTTTTTTCTTGGCAGGGTGGGGTTCGCAATGCATCTTATAGGAAGCCTGATTTCTCTGCACACCCTCGTAGAAGAAGGAGGCAACAAAAAAGGAACAGAAGAAATTTGGCTTTACTACGGCGGAGTCTGACTTACTGATGACTCCAATTTGTGTGTACCCTCTTCTCATTTTTTAGGCAAAGGAAAAATGGACAGTGCGGTAAAAGGAGGTCAAGGAGAGGTGGTAAGAAACACCGGCGACAGGGGAGTGGACACTCAAATGCCGGGCACCTCCCGCAATCTGTCAATGAGAACACGGAACGAGGGGAAGAAGAGAGCCACATAGACCAGAGGAGTTTGGTGGTAAATATCTCATCTCACATGTTAACTGATGTGGACTATGATGTTTTGTCTAAAGGACTGTCATTTTGCCCTACCAACTACCCAGACTGGTTCAGTATAGAATGTGACTTGTTTGCCTTCTTTAGGAGACTAAGGTTGGCGGTATACTTTAATGAGAGTGTTGATACACCTAGTACTGTGACCAATGAAGTCTCTATGGGTTTTTCTTTACAGGAGTTTGGTCTCTTTAACAAAAGCAATTTTCAACCTCCTGTTAAAAATAATTTTGTGGAATCATACATCCAATTGGTTGAGAAGGATATAGCCAAATTGAAACGTAGTGGTGTAGGCCCATTAAAAAGAGGGAATTTGACACACAATGAGAGACAGGTATTGGACAAACTCTCAGGTAATACAGCTATCACCATCAGGGCAGCTGACAAAGGCGGGGCCCTGGTGGTGATGGATACCCATAAATATCGGGCTGAAATCTGTGGTCAATTATCTGATACGGCAGTTTATGCAAGGTTATCTAAAGACCCCACGCCAAGTTTTCAAAGTGAATTGAGAATATTGATCAATGATGCATTGTCTAATGGTCTGATAGACCAGAAACTTTCGGATTTCCTTTTGATAGAATTTCCAGTGACTCCGATACTGTACACCTTGCCGAAGATTCATAAAAATCTGTTGAACCCCCCTGGGAGCCCCATAGTGTCTGGGCGGGGCTCTTTGTGTAGCAAGATATCCATTTTTCTTGATAAAGTGTTACGTCACTTGGCTATGGAGGCTAGATCTTACATTATGGACACTAACCACTTCTTGAGTAAAATTGAGGGTTTGAACATCACTGGAGACACAATTCTCATTTCTTTCGATGTTGTATCACTGTATACTTCTATTAAACACGAACGAGGTTTGGAGGCTGTTGGTGTGGCGCTGTCGGGCTCTGACATGGCCCCAGAGTGTGCACAGCTGGTCCTGGCACTGCTGGAGTTTGTCCTCAGAAAGAATTTTTTTCTTTTTGGGGATGAATACTTTCTGCAGTTGCGTGGTACCGCCATGGGGTCCAATGTGGCGCCCACCTATGCAAACATCTACATGGCGGTATTTGAGGACCAGCATGTGTACAGTTCTATCTACTGGCGCCATGTCAGGGCCTGGTGGCGCTACATTGACGATATTTTTTGTGTGTGGGAAGGTAACATGAATGATCTAGTATCTTTCCATAATTATCTGAATTCGGTTTTTCCTGAGCTGAAGTTTACTATGACACATTCTTTTGACCAAATTCAGTTCCTGGATACTCTAGTGTATAAGCATAATGGATTGTTGTGCACTGATTTATTCATAAAAGACACTGATAGGAATAGTCTCCTGGTATTCGATAGTAACCACCCAAGGAAAATGATAGAGTCTCTGCCTTGGAGTCAATGTTGAGAGTACGCAGGATAGTGAAAGATGAGGCTATATTGGATAGAAGACTTGACCAAATGTGTGAGAGATTTATCAGAAGGGGTTATCCTGAAAGGGAACTTAGAAAATTTAAGGAGAAAGCTTTAAAAACAACAGTGGAGGATGTGAGAAAGAAACGTATTGGAGATCTCCCTAAAAGAGTCCCTTTTGTTTCCACCTATTGCCCTGTTAGTGGCAAAATAGGGAATATTTTGAACAAACACTGGGGTCTATTGCATAGAGGTTTACCGCAAGTGACCGAATTTACACAAAAGCCACTATTATCGTATAGACGAGGGCGTAATTTGAAAGACAGGTTGGTCAGGTCGGATATTGGTTCCTCTAAGGTATCTAGACAATTGACTTTGGGCCCCCCGAAAAATGGAAGTTTTCCGTGTTTGAACTGCGCATGTTGTGGCAATATGATTAAGGGTGACAGCTTTTGCCACTCACGCACAGGCAAACGTTTTCTGATCCAAGAACGTTATACTTGCACATCTAGTTTTGTCATCTATATGCTTATGTGTCCGTGTGGACTTATGTACATAGGCGAGACAACGATGGAAGTTAAGGCCAGGATAAGTAAACACAAAAGCACTATCAGGACAAAAGTGATGGAGTTGCCGGTATCTAAGCATTTTGTGGAATGTAGACATTTGGTTAGTCAGTTGAGATTTAGAGTGATTGATGGGGTTCCACCCCTAAGAAGAGGTGGTGACAGGATTAAGTTACTTAAGCAGAAGGAACTCCGTTGGATTTCCATTTTGGAGACATTGCATCCAAAGGGGTTGAATTTGGAATATAATTTACATATTTGTGCTAGGTAATACATCAGAATTCTGTGTTTGTTTTTAGATATATATTTTATTTATGTTTGTTGTTTTTTTAGGAAAATTATCTGGAGTGATCGGAATATATGGGGACCTAGCTGTTCCTGATAAGAACATGACATCACTTGCGTTCTTTAGATTATGTTTTTTGGTCGCTTTTTGTACATATCATTAATCCTTTATCTATGTGGAATTTATTGGAATTTCCCCATTTTTTCTTTCTTTTTTCTTTTTGTAGAACTTTAGCATTATTATGCGATGTGTGATATTATATCTTAATGCGCATTAGTTAGTCGGCCTCCGGTGCGTTTGCACTGTTTTGGTGATGCTGACGGTCATGTGATCAGTGGGCTTTTTAAGACAGCCTCTAGGAGTATTGGAAGTGGCGTTATTCATGGCGCATGCGCGGTTTTGGCGGCGCAGCACACCTTGTGATCTGATGTCGGATGACACTGATGATCACGTGATGTGCTGGGCGTTTGGCCATGACGCCCTTGTAAATGAGCTGGTGTTTGGGTTATCATGTGGCCTGACGTCTGATGACGCGGACGGTCACATGATTTACCTAGCGCTTTACTTTGACGATTTCTGGACATGTGACCTGACGTCGGATGACGCGGATGGTCACATGATTCACTTAGCGCTTTATTATGATGACTTCCGGACATGTGCCTTTGTTTACCTTTTAGGGGGGCGTATGTTAAGTGAGCAGCTCGATATATATCCTTGCAGGTAATTGGTGGGGAGTTCTGACATAGCGCTGACAAGTGGTTGCACATTGGCCATGAAAGACGCTACTGTTAGCAGGATTACGATGGAACAACAATACAATGGGACAAGGAAGCAGCAGATCATCTATTGGCTGATACGAATTTGGTATTGTTTACATGATATAATCTATTGAATATTACAAACATATTTGGAACATTGTTGTAAGTTTTTGTGATGTCACTATTTTGGGTTTATGATCGCTGTTTTAAATTTGATGTTGGTGTATAATATGTTGTATATATCTATCTGTATTGTGGGCGGTTCCTAGTTGGTGATTGGCTTCTCCACACCATTTAAGGACGCCATTTTGCCATGTTTTGTATACTTGATAAAGGCCATACAATGGCCGAAACGTCGTTTTTTATGGTGGCTGAATAAAGAATTTGTTATACTTCTACCTGGATTGGATGCTGTTCCTTTTTTCTTTTTGGGGATGAAGTTCTGTCTTAGGGTTCGCTCACATGACCATATTCATCGAACGAGAACTATCCTATGTTTCATTGGATACCACTCGGCCCAATTTTATACTGTGGGCCAGTGCAAATCCGCTGTATTTTTCTCATGCCGATTTTGCTGCAAATCGCAGCACTTGCACCCTTTCAAGTCTATGGCTGTGTGTAAAACATCGGACTGCACTCGGATGTCATCCAAATGCAGTACAGCATCCATGGACTCAGACAATGGAGAAGACATTAAGTTCTCCATCTTCTCCACACCTGTCCTCCGATTCTCACATGTTAGAGAATTGGATTTTAATAAACTGACCCTCATATCAAACTCTGATCAGATCCTGTGACATTATCTTACTGAAGCTAATTCTCTCATATGAGAGAATATTCACTCGTGTAACCCTGACCTTAAGCTACATTCCCATAATGAGCTTTTTGTGAGTTTTTGATGTTGCAGATTTTCTGAACCATTTCTGCATCCATTAAGTAAAACAGGTAACTTGCATTTTTTCAAAATACATGGTATAAAAAATCAACAAAAACTCATTGTGTGCACACAGCCATAGCATTTCAAATGTTACCCCGCACACACCCATTTGCTCAGATGGGGGGAATCGCTATTACAATTATTACCCTGCCTGACATGGGAGGAAATCAATACGTACTGGAAGACCGATATTACCAATACAGCTATTTATACTTAAATAATGCTACCATTCTATAGCCACATAATACCAACACATAGTGACAGAATAATGCCACCATTCTGATCAGTCACAAACATGATTGTACCAAGACCCGTATTACCGTCAATACTGCAGTATTACCATAACCAAATACTACGATCATATAAAGTAGTGTGGTACTACCATTATACTGATCATTAAAGGGGTTGTCCAGTTAAAACTGCTGACTTATGGATAACCCCCAGCGCAAGCATAATTTCGTCCCCTTGTACCCTATAATAATAATGACCTTGTACCTCCTTATAAGATAAATAAAAACAGACGTTTTCTTTTGATAACACTGCCCCTTGTACCTCCTTACATTAATAATATTGCACCCTGTGCGTCCTCATAATAATAATACCCACCTGTGCCTCCATATAACAATGCCCCCCATTTATTTTGTGATAATTCCCATTGTGGTTTTGACTAGTGTCAACTATTGTGCCTTCCTATTATAATGCCTTTCATTGTGGTTTTTTATAGTAATATCTCCATTGTGCTTCCATATAATAATGCCCCTTATTTTGCCTCCTTACAATAATGTCACACATTGTGCCTCCTTATAATAATTCACCCAATTGTGCCTTTTTATTATAATGCCTTCATTGTCCCTCCTTATCATAGTGCATCCTTATCATAATATCTCCATTATGCCTCCTTATGATGATACTCACTTGTGCCTCCATACTGTATAATGCCAGCATGTTGCCTCCTTATTATAGTGTCTCCCATTATGTCTCTTTAAGTAATAATATTGCTCCCCCTTCCACTGTACAAACAAAAAAAGGTTTAAAATATGTTTACTTATATTGCTTTGTTGCAGTTTTACAGTATATACTCATGTATAAGCCGACCCGTGTATAAGCCGACCCCCTAATTTTGCCACAAAAAACTGGGAAAACTTATTGACTCGCGTATAAGCCTAGGGAGAAAAATGATTATGCCCCCATATGATGCTCCAAAGATTATGCCCAATATGCTCCACAGATTAGTGCCCCATATATTCCACAGATTATGCCCCTGTATGATCCACAGATTATGCTCCAGATTATGCCCCATATGTTCCACAGCTTATGCCCCATATGTTCCACAGCTTATGCCCCCATATGCTCCATATTATGCCCCCATATGCTCCACAGTTTTTGCCCCCATATGCTCCATATTATGCCCCCATATGTTCCACAGATTATGCCCCCATATGCTCCAGATTATGCCCCCATATGTTCCACATCTTATGCCCCCATATGCTCCATATTATGCCCCCATATGTTCCACAGCTTATGCCCCATATGCTCCAGATTATGCCCCATATGTTCCACAGCTTATGCCCCCATATGCTCCATATTATGCCCTCATATGCTCCAGATTATGCCCCATATGTTCCACAGCTTATGCCCCATATGCTCCATATTATGCCCCATATGCTCCAGATTATGCCCCATATGTTCCACAGCTTATGCCCCCATATGCTCCATATTATGCCCCATATGTTCCACAGCTTATGCCCCATTTTCTCCATATTATGCCCCCATATGCTCCAGATTATGCCCACATATGCTGCACAATTATGCCCCATAGTATAGGCCTCATATGCTGCTGCTGCAAAAAAAAAAAAAAATGACATACTCACTCTCGTCGCTGGGGGCCAGGTGCCGGTGTCCTGAGCAGGCGATGACACCGGCGCGCTATGGTGGACAGGTGCGGTGTCACCGCTCGCTCAGGACCCCGGCACCTGAGATATTTACCTGTCCTCGCTGCGCGCTGCTCCCTCGGTCTGACTCCTCTGGCTGTGAATGATCTGGCAGGGGGCGGGGCGCGCACTAACGACGTCATCGCGCCTTCTGCCTGATCATTCACAGCCAGAGGAGTCGGACCGAGGGAGCAGCGCTGCGGTGGACCGAGGGACAGGTAAATATCGCTATACTCACCCCTCCGCCGCGCGTCCCTGCAGCCTCTCCTCTTCTCCCGGCGCTCTACGCAGCCCTTCAGTCCTGCAGCGGTCACGTGCTACCGCTCATTAAAGTCATGAATATGTGCATATTCATGACTTTAATGAGCGGTGCCATGTGACTGCTGCAGGAAGGAGCCGGAGATCGTGGGAGAAGCAGGGGGGCTGCAGAGACCGCGGCGGCGGAGGGGTGAGTATGATCCGACACCCCGCTTCCCCTCCCCCGCCGACCCCCGTATATGACCCGCGTATAAGCCGAGAGGGGGACTTTCAGCCCTAAAAAATGGGCTGAAAATCTCGGCTTATACATGGGTATATACGGTATATCCATTTTCTCCTGCATTTTTCAAAACTGTAACATTTCAGCTTTTTCTGGTGTTTTCATCAAAAAAAAAAATCGGAGCGTAAAGGCACAGTGTAAACATGCCCTAAGTGTATTTTTACTCTGATAAATGTGTGATTTTTACTTTTGCTTTTTTGTCCGATGCTCTCTGCTTTACCTCTAAGAGCCAAAGCCTGTTTTCGCCTTCGTGATGATCAGGCCAATTTTTACAATTCTGTCACGGGTGTGTCGCGGCGGAAATCGTCGCGATTGCACACCCTGACTTCGCACAGCTGAGTTTCTGGTGCTGGGTGTTTTTCAGCACTGAGGGAGTTAATTCTTTCTCTCTCGATGCTGGACAGACCAGCCTCGCCCAGCTGCGATTGATGTTTTGTCAATTAGCTTCCTTCATATACCTGCTGGTCTGCTGGGGAAGTTGCCGGTGAAAGCATTCATTCAGACCAGCAGAGCGGATCGTTTCTGAGAAGACTTAAGCTAAGAGTGCCTGTTGTGGTTTTTCCTCTCCTCGCTTATTGTTTATCTTCTTAACCTTTTGTGTTCCTCTGTAGTGGAAGTTTTGTATGCAAGGCAGTGTTTTCTTTACCCCCTGTCTGTCTCGTTTGTATTTGACTGTGTGTAAGCTGTTGCCTGCCCATTCCCTGTGGTGGTAATCAGGGTCCTTCTCAGGACTAGATTACAGTGGTCAGGGATCTACAGGAGACAGGGTTACGCTGGCGGCCTGGACCTCTGTACCATTAACAGTACCTCCAGGTAGAGGGACTAGTCAGGACCCCAGTTCAGGGTCAGCATAGACCCCGGTCCACCTCTATCCTGAGACAGCGTTTCACGTGCACAGTATAGACCCACTATACATTGGATATTATGTCAGGTAAGACATTGCTGGCAGATTCTACGTATACATGTTGACATTTTCTATAATATGAAATATTGAGTGTTGTCTCATTAGATATATGTTACTATCATAGAATATATCTGTTATACGTCGTGACAAATTCTGACCAGTTTCACGTTATGAGGTAATAACTCTGGAACGCTTTAACATATCCCAGTGGTTGTTTTTTTCGAGACATATTGCACTTCATGGTAGTGGTAAAATTTGTTCGATATACCTTGAGATTATTTCTGAAAATATTAGAAATTTGTCAGTTTCACAATTTTCAAACTTTTAATTTTAATGCTCTTAAATGAGAGAGTTATGTCACTGAAAATAATTCATAAATAACATTTCCCACATGTCTACTTTACATCAGTACAATTTTTGAAACATAATTGTTTTTTGTTTGGAAGTTACAAGGGTTAAAAGTTGACCAGTGATCTCTAACAAAACAGGCAATCCCTGCATGTGTTGCGTCTGTCCACAGCTGCAAAACATACAGCCGCAGGGACTCAAGCATATTAGCAGAGAACTACAAGAAACATGACTTTTTTTTGTTACAAAGTTAAGAGTTAAAAGTTGATCAGTAACTTTTTCCATAAAATTAACAAAACCATTTTTTTACAGACCACATCACAATTGATCTGACTTTGAGTGGCCTATACGAGAGAAAATGCCCCAAAGTGACACCATTGTAAAAACTGCATCCCTCAAGGAGCTCCAAACCACATTCAAGATGTTTATTAACCCTCCAGGTGCTTTACAGGAATTAATGGAGTGTGGAAGGAAAAAAAATAACTTTTTCTCCTGAGTATGCTAATACCCTATATGTGGTGGAAAACTACTGTTTGGGAGCACGGCAGGTCTCAGAATGGAATGAGCACCGTTTGAGTTTTGGAATGTGAAATTGATAGCGGATTCCATGTCGCATTTGGAGGGCCCCTGGTGTACCTAAACAGTGAAACGCCCCCACAAATGACCCGATTTTGGAAACTAGACCCCTCAAGGAATTAATCTAGATCTGTGGTAAGCACCTTGAACTCTCAGGGGCTTCACAGAATTTTATAATGTTGAGCCGTGAAAATTAAAAAACACATTTTTCCCACAAAAATGTTACTTTAGCCCCAATTTTTTTATTTTCAAAAAATTAGCAAGAAAAAAATGGACCCCAAATTTTGTTGTGCAATTTCTCCTAAGTACGCCAATACCCCAATATTTGTGGAAAACGACTGCTCGGGCGCACGGCAGGACTGCAAAGGGAATGAGTGCTATTTTAGATGGAATAGGTTGCGGATACCATGTCACATTTGCAGATCCCCTGACATGCTAAAACAGCAGAAACCCCCACAAGTTATTTCATTTTGTAAACTACACCTCTCAAGGAATTCATCTAGGGGAGTAGTGAGTATTTTTAACCCTCAGGCAATTCAAAAACTTGTATGACATTGGGCTGAGTAAATTAAATATGACTTTTTTTACACTAAAATGTTGCTTTTCCCCCAAGTTTACAATTTTTAAAAGTGGTAATAGGAGAAAATGAATATTACAATTTGTTACGCAAATTCTCGTGAGTACATTAATAGCCGATAAGCAGTCAAAAAACTACTTTTGAGGCACAGTGCAAAGCTCAGAAGGGAAGGAGCACCATATTACAGTGCAGATTTTGCTACTTTGGTTTGAGGATGCCATGTCATATTGGCAGAGCCCCTGGTGGTCTTCCAAAACAGCAGAAATCCTCATAAGTGACCCCATTTTACAAACTACACCTCTCAATGAATTCATATAGGGGTGCAGTGATCATATTGATAACAGGTGTGGTGCAGAATTTTATGCCATTGGGCAGTGAACAAAAAATAATTACGTTTGCCACAAAAAAATAATTTTAGCCCCGTATTTTACATTTTCACATGGGGAAATGGGTAAAAATGGTGCCGAAACGTGTCGCACAATTTCTGCTAAACGTGGCAATACCCCATATGTGGAGGTACGTAACTGCTTAGCCACACAGCGAAACTCTGGAATGAAGGAGCTCTATTTGACTCTTGGAGAACAAATTATTGTAGAATACTTTGCGGACTCAATATATAGAGCCCCCAAGTGCCTGAAGAGCAGAATTCCCCGTCAAGTGACCCCATTTTGGAAATTACACCTCTCTGGGAATTTATATACAGGTCTATTGATGATTTTGACTCCATAAGTGTTTTCCAGAAACAAGCAGCAGTTGATGGTGCTGAGTGAAAATTGCAAATTGCCGTTCTAGGGACCAGTACATTGTAGTGACCAGTACGTTTTAGTACCCAGTTCATGGTTCCGGAGACTCGCACCCGTAAACTAGGCGGGCTCTCATCGCTACCGAAATGCCTAACGTGGTTTAGGCTGAAATCACACCAGCGTATGGCATCCAATGCGAGAGCATTGAATGCGATGTGCTAATGACCCTCGGTGTAAGGTTCTGTGTACATGTTCCTGAAACTCAGTTTGTTCGTCAGCCATTTTACTTTCTGTCTTGCTGCAGCTATCTTGCCCTCAGTCAAAATGGAGTTTCCAGCTTGCATGTTCCCGCCCTGATTCTCTCCTTTTGCTTCTTAAGCAGCCACAGCTGAGCAATCAGTGCTTCAGAATCTAGCCTGCAGTGAACCTGTGACCTGACTCCTAAAGCCTTGGACCTTGTACTCCAGCTATTCCTACTGAGGAACTCTGAAGCACTTGTGGACTCTGAACCCTGCTCTTTGAAAGACCCACGTTTGCATGGACTTACGGTAACAGAGAAGAAGATCCTGAACCTGTTGTGGAGAGTGATTGCTGAGCTTAAGTTACTCTGGCCTGCTGTGTCTCCTGCTTCTGTGTCTGCAAACTGTGTGACTATTTTTGCCAACTTGTATGAAGTAATACAAGACTTTCTATATCAAACCTGTGTCTCATGTTTTTCATCGCACCCAAGCACAAGACGCTATATGAACTGTACTACATACATTACAAGATTCTGAAGCCCAAACGTTAGTGTCTCTGGGTCTGGAAAGGCTGTGTCTGCTGTAACTGTGGATATCGGATGTCCGGTTGTACTTTCTGTGATGACAGTGGTTGTGACTTCTCACAACCATTCCAGGTGAGCAATTCCCTTAAGTGTTTTTTTTTCTGCAGTGTTACCACAGGTAAACACTATTGTTTTTTTTTTTTCTTTTCTCATTTTTGTCTGCTGTAACTGTGGATATCAGATGTCCGGGTGAACTTTCTGTGATGATAGTGGTTGTGACTTCTCACAACCATTCCAGGTGAGCAGTTCCCTTAATTTTTTTTTCTCTCTGCAGTGTTACCACAGGTAAACACTATTGTTTTTTTTTTTTTTCTCCTCTCCTCTTCTTCCAGTACTCCTGTCTTAAAAGATCTGGAAAATGGAGGCCCGCATAAAGGAACTTTGCGGAGTGACTGATAATATCCTTGCAGATTTGCAGAATATAAAGACCCGTTTTTCAAGCCTACAGGACCTCACTAATCACAATTTGCAAGTGTTTGGACAGACTGCCCAGGATTTGCAAGCCAGGATTGAGGTTCTAGAAGAGCGAGTCCAGGCTCCTGCCGTAGCCCCGAGTTCTGGGATTCCCAAGTTGCCCCCTTTTCGTTTTGGCGGTGAACTGAGAAATTCAGGGGATTTATTAATCAATGCAATCTTTTTTTTTCTGCACATGCTTCACAATTTCCACTGAACGATCTAAGGTGCTTACTATAATTATGTTGCTTACCAACAAGGCTTTGATGTGGGCAAACCCTCTGATTGAGACTGAGGATGATTGTTTGAATCACCTTGATGCTTTTATTTCAGCCATGGGGCAGGTGTTTGATGACCCCAATCGAGGTGCAACAGCTGAAGCAGCCATGTTAGCTTTGCGCCAAGGTAAGCATCGGTAGCTGAATATGCCTTGGATTTCAGGAGATGGGCCCTTGATACCACCTGGGACAGTTCCGCCAAAAAATCTATTTTTCGAAAGGGGTTATCTCCACTGATTAAGGATGAACTTGCTCGTGCCGACCCTCCCACTGCGTTAGGTGACTTTATTAACTACTGCATCCGTATTGATACTCGTCTGACTGAACGCAGGCAAGAGAGATGGTTCGAAAGCAATCGCACTAACCTTTTCCTACCTTCCTCTCCAGCTAAGGAACCTTTGAGTAGGATTACACGGGAACCTGAACCTGAACCCATGCAGGTAGACTCTTTACAACGACGGGTTAGTGATGCACGCAAGGAACATCGTTTTAAGGAGAATCTATGTTTCTATTGTGGTAAGTCAGGGCACTTCATTATAAACTGCCCCAGCTGTTCTCGTAAGACTACTGCAGCACTCATTCATTGTGAGTGTTGCGAGAGGGGATCTGTCAGGTCCGAGCCTCAGGCTCCAGAGAGATCTGCAGCAACAGATCTTGATTTCTCGGACTTAAACTCCGTTACCTCTGAGGACGTTGACTGTGTAAACGCTGCCATTTTTCAAGTTTCCTCAGCGGTGTCCCAGCTGAGTTGTAAGAAAAACAATTCTCATTGCTTTCTTTCCATCAAACTCTGGGTTGACTCAGCTTGGGTGTCTAGCTCTGCTATGATCGACTCAGGGGCAAGTGGAAATTTTATGGATGTCTCCTTTGCTCTGAAACAGGGGATACGTTCAGTGAAGAAGGCTACTCCAGTACAGATGGAAACTGTGGATGGCTCCCTGCTGACCTCTGGACCAGTGGATCAGGAAACAGAGCCTTTGAGGGTTCTTATGGGTAAAGATCATCAAGAGAAACTGTCCTTTATGCTTATCTCTTCTCCCCACTTTCCCATTATTCTAGGGCTACCATGGCTGCAGGCTCAGAATCCTACCATTAACTGGGAGACCAAGGAATTACACTTTCCAGAGAAACAGATGAGTCCAAAAGTTTCAGCTTGCTCTGTTCCTAAAGGAACCATGTCAGTCCCTGAACTACCAGCTGTATACCAGGACTATGTGGATTTATGTGACAAGAAGAACGCTGACCAGCTTCCTCCTCACCGTCCATATGATTGTCCAATTGAATTATTGCCTGGAGCAGAGATACCTTTTGGTAAGATCTACCCCCTGGCGGGGCCCGAGCTAAAGGCTTTAAAGGATTACATAGACGAAAATCTAGCCAAGGGCTTCATACGCCCCTCTTCATCTCCTGCAGGTGCACCCATCTTCTTTGTAAAGAAGAAAGATGGATCTCTGAGACCATGCGTAGACTATAGGGAACTCAATAAGGTTACTATTAGAAACCGTTATCCATTGCCTTTAATCCCTGAGTTATTGGAGAGAGTGCGACATGCCAAAATTTTCTCTAAACTAGATCTTCGTGGGGCCTATAACTTAGTCCGTATTAGACCTGGGGATGAATGGAAGACTGCATTCAGGTCACGCTATGGACACTTTGAATATCTAGTTATGCCTTTTGGTCTGAGTACCGCCCCAGCCACTTTCCAACACTTGGTGAATGACATCTTCAGGGATCTCCTAGATACATTCGTGGTAATTTATTTGGATGATATTCTAATTTTTTCTAACTCCACAGAGGAACATCATGGACATGTGAGAATGGTCTTGGAACGTCTAAGACAAAATCATCTTTACATCAAACTTGAAAAGTGTGAATTCCATAGGACCGAAATTCAATTTCTGGGGTATGTACTGTCTACACAAGGAATTAGTATGGATGGAAGCAAAACCCAAGCCATCAAGGATTGGCCAAGTCCTAGAAATGTGAAGGAGGTACAGTGCTTCATCGGGTTTGCCAACTTCTATAGACGTTTCATTAGAAATTTCTCTGAGGTAGTGTCACCTATCACCCAACTTACCCGGAAAGAGTCTAGGTTCTCCTGGACTCCCCAAGCCCAGGAAGCATTTTCCCGTCTAAAAGATAAATTTACCACCGCACCTATCTTAGTACATCCCAACCCCGAGCTTGCCTTCATAATAGAGGTGGATGCTTCAGACTGTGCCGTTGGAGCTATACTCTCTCAGAGAACAGGTGAGAAGAATGTCTTGCATCCCTGTGCCTTCTTTTCCCAGCAGTTGTCTTCGGCTGAGAGGAACTACGATGTGGGCAATAGAGAGTTGTTGGCCATTATTGCCGCCTTCAAAGAATGGAGACACCTTCTTCAGGGAGCTGCACAGCAAATAGTCGTCCTGACAGACCATCGTAACCTTGAGTTTATCAGGTCGGCTAAGTGCCTGACTCCTCGCCAGGCTCGCTGGAATCTTTTCTTAAACCAATTTAATTTTATCATTTCTTATAGACCAGGATCGCGCAATGGAAAGGCTGATGCACTCTCTAGGATTTACTCAGCAGAGACACGTCCAATTACTCCTCCTAAGACTATTCTTCCTGACTCTAGATTCCTAGGAGTAATTCATAATCAAGACCTACTTAAGGACATCAAGGAAGCATACCATGCGGATTCCTTTTTGGCACAACCCCCAAGGGACGTAAGTCTTGTCTTTAAGAATGGTGTGTGGATTCAGGGACAACGCCTGTATATTCCTGAAACAGTCAGATTGAGAGTATTGCAACTCATTCACGATTCCAAGATAGCTGGGCATAGAGGAATTCTAAAGACACAGGAATTTCTCTCTCGTTTCTTTTGGTGGCCCACTTGCAGGAAGGATGTTTTAAACTATGTCACTTCATGTGAAGTCTGTGCAAGATGCAAAACACCTCGCTCCTCACCAACTGGTCTGTTACAGCCTCTTCCCACCCCGTCCCGCCCGTGGGGATCCATTTCTATGGACTTCATTGTGGAGTTACCAACCTCTCAAGGGAAGAACACCATTCTAGTGGTGGTTGTACCGTCTAACAAAGGCAGCTCATTTTATCCCTTGTGTCGGCTTACCCACTGCAAAACAGACATCAGATTTGATGATTAAAGATGTGTTTCGCTTACATGGAGTACCGGATGAGGTTATTTCGGATCGAGGGGTGCAATTCACTTCTAGGTTTTGGCAAAATTTCTGTGCAGCATTGGACATTAAAGTAAACCTTTCTTCTGCTTTTCATCCCCAGACTAATGGACAGACCGAACGAACCAATCAAACCCTGGAGCAGTATCTCCGCTGCTTTATCTGCCACCTACAGGATGATTGGGTGGATCTACTTCCTATTAGCTGAGTTCTCGTATAACAACTCTCAGAGTGCCTCCACTAAGCAGTCTCCTTTTTACTCTAATCTAGGTTATCATCCTAACATTCTACCACGATTTCCCATAGAAACGCCTTTACCAGCAGTGGCTGAAAGAATCACGTCTTTACAGAAGAATATGGATCTTCTAAAGGAGAATCTGGAATCGGCTCAGGAAAGGTACAAGAAAGCAGCAGATAAATTTGTAAACCTGCACCAGCTTTCAAGGTAGGAGACTTGGTCTTGCTGTCAACCAGAAATCTTAAGTTAAGGATTCCATCGTCTAAGTTGGGACATAAGTACATTGGACCCTATAAAATCAGTAAAATTATAAGTGCCGTTGCTTGTCGTCTTCAACTGCCCAGAACTATGAGAATTCACCCTGTCTTTCATGTATCCCTACTAAAGGCTGCGACACCCAATACGTTTCCTGGACGTTCTTCTCCTTGCCCTGACCCAGTGCTAGTCGATGGTCAGGAAGAATTTGTGGTGGAAAGGATTTTAGATTCCAGGTTGTATAGAAATCAGTTACAATATCTGATTAAATGGCAGGGCTACCCAGTGGAGGACAACTCATGGGAACCAGTCAATAACGTTAATGCTCCTCGCTTGCTCCGTCAGTTTCATCAGAGGTACCCACACAAGCCTGGCCTGAGATCATCCGGAGGTTGTCCCTAAGGGGGGAGTAATGTAAGGTTCTGTGTACATGTTCCTGAAACTCAGTTTGTTCGTCAGCCATTTTACTTTCTGTCTTGCTGCAGCTATCTTGCCCTCAGTCAAAATGGAGTTTCCAGCTTGCATGTTCCCGCCCTGATTCTCTCCTTTTGCTTCTTAAGCAGCCACAGCTGAGCAATCAGTGCTTCAGAATCTAGCCTGCAGTGAACCTGTGACCTGACTCCTAAAGCCTTGGACCTTGTACTCCAGCTATTCCTACTGAGGAACTCTGAAGCACTTGTGGACTCTGAACCCTGCTCTTTGAAAGACCCACGTTTGCATGGACTTACGGTAACAGAGAAGAAGATCCTGAACCTGTTGTGGAGAGTGATTGCTGAGCTTAAGTTACTCTGGCCTGCTGTGTCTCCTGCTTCTGTGTCTGCAAACTGTGTGACTATTTTTGCCAACTTGTATGAAGTAATACAAGACTTTCTATATCAAACCTGTGTCTCATGTATTTTCATCGCACCCAAGCACAAGACGCTATATGAACTGTACTACATACATTACACTCGGCTCCTACTCTGCTGTGAACTGGAACCGATTGTGTCATGCTACTGTTCTCCAATAATAGTAAAAGTAATTTCTCCTCTGCTGCCGTCGGGAATCGCATCGCACTCGGGTGATATCCAAGTACAGTGCGATGTTTCACTTGCACCCATAGACTTGTATGGGTGAGCTGAGTCTCGGCATGAGAAAATAATCGCAGATAGCTGCACGATAGAATAGCACTTGGCAGAGTGCTGTTTTATCACATAGCACTCAGCCATGTTATACGGTAGTGTGACTGTGGCCTTAGGCTCACTGTGGGGCTCAGAAGGGAGGGGGCATGTGAATTTGGGAGCGCGGAATTCATTGGATTTCTTTTAGGGGGTGAGGAGCTATAGCGCATTTACAGAGCCTATGTACTACCAGTAACGTGGAAGCCCCTATATTTTCATTAACAGATGCTTGCTTTTTTTTGTGAATTGAGTTGAAGTTTTTGCTGGGAACATTTTACATAACATTTGAGATCACATTTACCCAGCACTCTATGCTGAGCACTTACATTGGGGTTTCCATCTAAATCTCTTGAGTGACGTGATTCAGATAAAACCCCTAAGGGATCCATTCTCTATAGTGAGACAGCAGAGTTACTCTGGACTCCGTCTGACCTTTCTTCAGCGTTGTCCTTTCAGAGGTGCACAAAACTGTGGCAGACCAGACTTTTAAGCACCTATAAAAAGACAGACACCTCCGGATCACAAGTCAGACGGCATCTACAGTGTCTCCATCTGCCTCATTATAGGAAATCTTCCTCCAGAGGTTCCGTCTGAATCATGTATTTCAGAGATTTACATTGAAGGCCCGGCATAAGCGCTTTGCGTAGAGCACAGGATAAATGTGAGCTGAGCCTTACTGCGCTCTTTGGGAGGCAGAATGAACAAATCAAAAGCAGGAGAAGAATTGGTTTTATTTATTTTTTACACCGTTCCTTGTGCTGTTTAAGTCATTAGACAACTTTAGTCTTTGGGTCAGTGCGATAACAGCTATACCAAATTCATATAGGGTTTTTATATTTGACTGCTGTCATATACTAAAAAACGCTTTTTTTTTCTACAAAATACAATTTTTCCATTGCCTTACTTAGATAGCTATAATTTCTCCATATTTCTGCCGAGAGAGTCATGTAGTGGCTTGTTTTTTGCGGGACAAGTTTACATTTTATTGGTACCATTTTTGGGCACATAGCATTTTTTGATCGCTTTCTATTCAGATTTTTAGGAACCAGAATGAACAAAAACTAGCATATTCGCGTATGGTAAAATTGATAAGGCAGCTTAATTCTTCGGGTCACTACAAGTACAGTGACACCATATTTATATTTTTTTATGTTTTGGTGCTTTTATGCAATTAAAACTATTTTATAGAAAAAATAATTGTTTTTCATTGCTTTATTCTGAAAGCTATAACTTTTTTATTTTTCCACTGATTGAGCTGTATGGCAGCTTGTTTTTTTGTGGGACAAGATGATGTTTTCAACTGTACCATTTTTATTTTCATTTGACTTTTTTGCTCCTGTTTTTTTATTATTTTTTACGATATGCATAAAATGAGTTAACTAGTGGGACAGTTTTATAGGTCGGGTCGTTCCAGACTTGGCGATTCCAAATATAGGTGCGTCTCACAAAATTAGAATATCATCAAAAAGTTAATTTATTTCAGTTCTTCAATACAAAAGGTCAAACTCATATATTACATAGCGTCATTACAAGCAGAGTGATCTATTTAAAGTGTTTATTTCTGCTAATGTTGATGATTAGGTCTTACAGCCAATGAAATCGCAAAAGTCATTATCTCAGTAAATTAGAATAATTAACAAAAGACACATGCAAAGGCTTCCTAAGTGTTTGAAAAGGTCCCTTAGTCTGTTTCAGTAGGCTTCACAATCATGGGAAGATTGCTGAATTGACAGATGTCCAGAAGGCAGTCATTGACACACTCCACAAGGAGGGTAAGCAACAAAAGTTCATTGCTAAACAAGCTGACTGTTCAGAGTGCTATATCCAAGCATATTAAAGGAAAGTTGATTGGAAGGAAAAAAGTGTGGTAGAAAAAGGTGCACAAGCAACTGGGATAACAGCAGCCTTGAAAGGATTAAGAAAAAGGCCATTCAAAAATTTGGGGGAGATTCACAAGGAGTGGAATGCTGCTGGAGTAATTGCTTCACGAGCTACCACACACAGAGTACCCAGGACATGGACTACAAGTGTCACATTCCTTGTGTCAAGCCACTCATGACCAATATACAACACCAGAAGCGTCTTACGTGGGCCTAGGAGAAAAACAACTGGACTGTTGCTTAGTAGTCCAAGGTGTTGTTTTCAGATGAAAGTAAATTTTATATTTCATTTGGAAATCAAGGTCCCAAAATCTGGAGGAAGAGTGGAGAGGCCACAATCCAAGCTGCTTGAGGTCTAGTGTGAAGTTTCCACAATCAGTGATGGTTTGGGGCGTCATCTGCTGGTGTAGGTCCACTGTGTTTTATCAAGACCAAAGTCAGCACTGCCGTCTAACCAGAAAATTTTAGAGCACTTCATGCTTCCCTCTGCCGACAAACTTTTTGGAAATGGAAATTTAATTCTCCAGCAGGACTTGGCACCTGTCCACACTGCCAAAAGTACCAATACATGGATTAAAAACAACAGTATCACTGTGCTTGATTGGCCAGCAAACTCACCCGACCTTAACCCCATAGGGAATCTATGGGGTATTATCAAGAGGAAGATGAGAGACACCAGACCTAACAATGCAGATGAGCTGAAGGCTAATATCAAAGCAACCTGGCCTTCCATAACGCCATGCCACGCCGCATTGATGCAGTAATTGATGCAAAAGGAGCCCCGACCAAGTATTGAGTGCATTTACTGAACATACATTTCAGTAGAAAAAATAAGTTGCCAAAAGAGAACAACAAAACAGGTGTACTAGTCCATATATTAAAAATATATATTTTTTTTATTAATTGCGTATAAGAAAAAATACAGAATATATCTACAAACAAAGTCACAGGAAAATGTCACACATGAGGAATAGTCATAATTATCTATGCATATAGGATAGCTGTAATGGTGATGAAAAAAGGCGCCTTATCTCACAGGATCACCCAACAGGAGTATATAATATAGTATCTTTAGTATATATATACCTGCTCATATGGGCATAAATAAAGTATTAATAAAAATCTACATTAATACTAAAAATATAATGTGCATTATAATGCCTGGCATAATCCAATGGACCTCCAAAGTCCATTGCAGCAGAAATAGTATGTCATGGTTATTACCTAATAGGCAGGTATAAGCTCCTAGTGGGAGATGAAGGAGGGATCCAGGAAGATAAGCGCGCCCTCCCCAACGCACGTTTCGGCCTCAGCCTTCGTCAGGGGGCACAAGCTAAATCACCCATATCTGCCCTTTTTATATCTATGGCCCAAAAATCGCTACCAATTGTATGGAGGTGGTGATTAGTAAGAGGATCCGCCCACCGGAAGTGACCTATTGTGTTACCTAGTAACAGAGAGGTGTATGTAATCACTCTCTCACTGTGCATCCACCCACCGGAAATGACCTAATAGGTGTCATATAGACCAAAGACGCTACATCTCTGGATGAAACCGCCCACCGGAAATGACGCATACGTCTCCATAGCAACCGGACGCGTCCCGACGCCGGCGTCACACGACCAATGAAGATCATGTGGAGACGTCGGCGAACGGGATTAACCCAGGTCGCGCTGGACATGCATGCGTGCATGAGGGAGGTACATCACAGAGAATCCCTGATGTACAACAGGGAATTGCCCATATGCAGGCTAGATGGTGGGTTAGTCACTGCATAGAATACATTCAGAGTAATTATATATATAATGCAATAATCCAAAAAACAGGACCAGTCCACTTATAACATGCAAAGGAGATAATAAGACATGTCCATAATGACAACAAAAATATATAATATATCGTATCTTTACATAGCGAAAGGCGGATGTATATTTTTGGATTCCAAAATGGTCATCATATAGGAGGTAGGCTCTCCACAATGTAGGTGATCCATAGTCTTGGGGTCATAGTAGGCAGGGACGCATGGAAAAAGCTTTCATGTGGATATTGAGGTAGATGAGAGATAAATATAATGAGCTGAATCCACTATAACTATATAGAAAAAGGAGGGGATATAAAACATGATTAAAAATGGGAATAAAAAACAAACATTACAGCAAGAGCCTATTTATCAGTTGCAATATATTGTAATATTAATCTATAGGGAAACAGCATATTCATCTTAGGAATGGGACAAAACTAAGGTTCTTATTGAGGCCAGATGGATGTAGTGTATTAAGTCTCCAAATCCACCTGGCCTCCATCTGCGCAAGTCTTCTTGAAACGTTACCTCCCCGCACATTAGGTGTTATCATGTCAATACCTTTTATCCTTAACAATTTGATGTCACAATTATGGTATAATTTAAAATGGCGTGGGATGGTTTTTAAACTTAAAACATCCTCCTGTCCTACTGCTGCCGC
>JARQOD010000004.1:409402264-409433781 GCA_033576555.1 Oophaga sylvatica
GGGCAGGGGGCTCTGTGCACCGGGGCAGGGGGCTCTGTGCTCCGGGGCATTGTGCTCCGGGGCAGTGGCAGCGGCTCTCTGTGCTGTGTGTGGGGGCTCCCCCGGCATTTCGTTAAAGCCCGGAGGCCCCCGCTCCTCCGTTAATGCGATGCTGCGGTGGCCTCAGGGAACATGGCCGCCGGCAAGATGGCCGCCAGGCCAACGCATGCTCAGATTCAGATCTCGGGACGAGATCTCATTGCCGAGATCTCGCGACGAGATCTCGTTGCCGAGATTTGCATCTGAGCATGCGTTGGCCCGGCGGCCATGTTCCCGGAGGCCACCGCAGCATCGCATTAACGGAGGATCAGGGGCCTCCGGGCTTTGATGAAAATGCCGGCGGAGCCCCCACACACAGCACAGAGAGCCGCTGCCACTGCCCCGGAGCACAAAGCCCGCCACCACCACACTACAGAGCCCCACCGCACTGCCACAGCCGCACTAGCCTGGGAAGGGAGGCTGCATCGGGACCGCTGCCGCTGCCACCAACGGTATTTTTAAGTGTATTGCGACCATAAGACGCACCCCCATTTCCCCCAAAAATTTTGGAGGAAAAAAGTGCATCTTATGGTCCGAAAAATACTGTACTATTTCTGCTGCTATGGACTTTGGAGGTCCATTGGATTATGCCAGGCATTATAATGCACATTATCTTTTTAGTATTAATGTAGATTTTTATTAATACTTTATTTATGCCCATATGAGCAGGTATATATATATATACATATATATATATACTAAAGATACTATATTATATACCCCTGTGGGGTGATCCTGTGAGATAAGGCGCCTTTTTCATCACCATTACAGCTATCCTATATGCATAGATAATTATGACTATTCCTCATGTGTGACATTTTCCTGTGTCTTTGTTTGTAGATATATTCTGTATTTTTTCTTATACGTAATTAATAAAATTTATATATTTTTAATATATGGACTAGTACACCTGTTTTGTTGTTCTCTTTTGGCAACTTATTTTTTCATGTAGTTTCTTGGTGTGTCCAAAAAATATGATCCAGCACACACAGGATAACGATATATATTCACTATGAAAAATATAATGTGTGGTTGTGGAATATTCTAACATACGGTACATTTCAGTAGGCCAACATTTCGGATTTTAAAATAATTTTTTCAAGCTGGTGTTATAAAGTATTCTAATTTACTGAGATAATGACTTTTGGGGTTTCATTGGCTGTAAGCCATAATCATCAACATTAACAGAAATAAACACTTGAAATAGATCACTCTATATAATATATGAGTTTCACTTTTTGTATTGAAGAACTGAAATAAATTAACTTTTTGATGATATTCAAATTTTGTGATAAGCACCTCTATGTGTGCTTGTTTTGTTTTTACAGAAGTATATGCGTATTTATTGGGTTAATATTTTTTTGTTTTTTTAAAGGCTAAGTGCACACGTTCAGGAATGTTTGCAGAAAATTCCTGAGCAAAAACTGACTTTTTCAGCGGTAAAAACGCATGCGTTTTGCTCGCGGGTTTTTAACGCGTTTTTTTTGCGCGAATTTTGCGCATTTTTACCACGATTTTTTCCTGAACATTCTAGCTCAATAATATAGCGGGAAAAACGCTAGTTTTCCGCGAAATTAATGAACATGCTGCTTTTTTTTCCGCGATGCGTTTTTTTCGCGGAAAAAAAACCCAGCATGTGCACAAAAATAGCAGAATTCATTCTAAATAATAGGATGCTGAATTCATGCGTTTTTTAAGCATTTTTTGCCGTGAAAAAACGCGAATAATCCTGAACATGTGCACTTAGCCTAAATAGTTTTAAAACTTTTTTTTTACTTATTTTAACTTGTTTACTTAGTCCCTGTTTGGGACTTCAATTCTTACTTTTTGAGTCACTGGCCTCATGCATTGCAATACACATATATTCCGATGCATAAGTCCTGTCGGTTTTACACTGGCAGATCACCTGTTAGACTCAGCTGGTGTCTGATTTTAACAGGCCACCATAGCTGGCAGACTCGGAGGTCATCATGTAACCTCCCGCTGCAATGACAACTCTCAGGTTCCCGTGATGTAATCACATCTCCTCACGGGGGATGTCAGAGAGGTGAGTGAAATAGCTCTCTTCCTTTCACTGTCTTTTAAATGTCGCGACATCTAGAAGATAGCGAATGGGTAACATCCAATCAGGTCCCAATGATGTCACATGTCAGAGCTAGCGCTCTGCACTGGAATCGCAGCGCTTGCAGGACCCTGGGGCTCCTGAGTGCTGCGAGACCGCCGACCGTAGACAAACTTCGGTCCTGCACAGAGCCCAGCAAGCGTTGACATTTATCTACAGAGGTTGGTCGGGAAGCGGTTAATTATTGCCAATGTATACTAATGTAAAGTACTACCCCAATTAAAAAAGGCGTGTTGCTGTGTAAAATATAAAGAGAGCAATAATACAATGATTTTGAAATCTGTTAGAGCCATATTTTATTTACAACAGAACATATATCATATGTTGAAAGTTAGACATTTTTCATTTGATTTTAAAAAAATTCACTCATTTAGAAATCAATGGCAGCAACACATCTCAAAAAAGTTTGGACAGTAAATAAAGCTAGAAAACTAAGTGGTCCCTATTTTCAACTAAGTCACACGACTGTATAAAAGACCATGGTACAGAGGCCAAGTCTCTCAGAAGCAAAGATGGTGAGATGTTCACGAATCTGTGAACAACTATGTCTAAAAATTGTGAAACAATTTCAGAAAAAATGTTCCTTAACGTAATATTACAAAGACTTTGAATAGCTCACCATCTGTAGTATGTAATATCATCAAAAGATTCACAGATTCTAGAGAAATCCATGTGTACAAGGCCGACGTTAGATTTTGGATGCTCATGCTCTGTTGACACTGCATTAAAAACAGGCATAATTGGGTCATGCAAATCACTGCGTAGGAATATATATTATATAAACAGTTGTGTGAAAAAGTGTTTGCCCCCTTCTTGGTTTCCTATTCTTTTGGTTGTTTGTCACACTTAAATGTTTCAGATCACCTTTTAGAGTTAAATCCCTGAGTTGGACGGTTCCAAAGTTTCCCCCAGACACCTCCAGCTCAGGGATGTTGGCCTCTGGAGATACGTCTTAATCGTCATCGCCAACAAGGACACAAAAAGGAAACCCGTCAGCTACGGCCTGCAACTAGGTTTCTTTGGGAGGGACCTGGCTTTTGTCCAGGCAACCAGGCGTATTCTCTTTCACACACAAGTCTCAACGCAAAGTCCCACCCTATTACAATAGGGTGCAATAGGTCCTTTACTGCGCCCACCAGATGGGACACCGTACCACAGTTTGTGTCTATGACCACTAGGGCCACAGGATAGTTCTTAGCGTCCCCATGTATACAGCAGAGGCCCACCAGCTGATAAGGTATTGAGGCCCTCACTAGTGTTACCAAACTACCGGAGTCCAGCAGGCCTGTCATTAGCACTCTGTTCACTGTTACGGGACATGCGTGCGGTACTTTGCCTGGTTGAGGGACATCACTGCAGGCTGAATATGCAAAATACAAGCAGCACCGTCCTATGCTGCAGTCCATTGCCTCGGTAGTCATGGGGCAATGGGCGGCTATGTGTCCTAGGTTATGACACCTCCAACAAATTACACTATGGGATGGGGCCTTGTACAATAACTCAGACACCTCCAGGGCCCTTGGACGCCCCCCAGATGTGACTCTAACTCCCCTCTTTTGTGTGTCCCCCCCTTTTTGGAACCCCAATATTGAGATGCTAAGTCCCTTTGCTTCCTCAAGGAGCTCTCAACCTCCTGGTACCTTTCGATCAGACCCACCAGTTCTTTGTCATTCCGGGGATCTGCCTGGACAACCCAGGATTGCATCGGCATCGGAAGGGAATGTATGAACCTGTCCATGATGACCCTCTCCACCACCTGTGCTGGTGAGGAAGATCCAGGTTGTAATAATTTTTGGACCAGGTGTAGGAGGCCAGACATTTGGGACCAGGGAGGTTTGTCACTGCAATAGGTCCCAGTGGTGCACCTGCTGCACCTGGACAGTCAGAGTTACTCCTAATAAGCTTGCCAAGATCTCAGTATTCAACTAAGCATACTCCTTTGCATCCTGCAAGGCCAGGTCATAATAGTCCTGCGGTTCACCTGTTAAATATGGCGCCGGAACCTCCGCCCACTGCTCCGGAAGCAATTTCTCCCCTGCTGCCGTCTCGAAAACTGCCAGTAACGCCTCAGTGTCATCCCCCGGGGTCATCTTTTGCAACACTCTTCTTACCATCTTCCTGGTGTACGAATAATCACCTGGAATTGGGGAGAAGATCGCCGGCCTACACAAACCGCCTCTGCGAGGAGTTCCATTTGCCGCATTAGCGCCTCCCATTGCTGTCGCTCCTGCTGGTGTTGAAGTTGCAGTGCCAACAGCTTATTAATTTCCTGTTGCACCATTGGCTGGTGTTGACTGACGAGCTGGTGCTGCTGTTGCACCTGGACCAAATGCTTCACAAGCTCCTCCATGCTGCCAGACGTATCGTGCTGGATGGCGGATTTTACCCAGGACATGCGGTTTGTCCACAGCCACTACGTGTTTTCCCGGATTGCTGCCCTCATTCAAAGCATGAATTGTAGAGATTTGTATTCTCTCAGCTGCAGTTCAGGTAGGCACAGGAAACTTTTCACAAAAACATCCAGTCAGGTTTATTAAAACTCCATAAAGTTGCTTTAGCACAAGCAAACAAAGGAAAGCCTTCTCCCGCACAAAGTGAAAACAATCAGAAAATAAACAGTAAATATAGCACTGAGTGTACGCCCACTCAGGTCAGTGTCTTTAGCAAACATACTGGAGGCCGTCACACCTTCAGTCTCAGACACTGAATGAGATACTTGGTCTCCATTTTATCTGCCAAACCACACCTCCGGGGTGGAGATATGTGAGCAGTCATTCCCACCCATCTCTTATGAATGCTCGTAAAACTCGGCCCTGGAATGGCCTAAGAACTCTCTCAGCACTATTTTTGCACTATATTTGCTGGAGCATGCTACCGAGCTAACATCACCGCATCTAATAACTGCAATGACACGTATGTCCCCTCAAGGACCCGTCTAGTGGCCATCTTACAATATATTTGTTACATAAAATACAAAGGAAAGGGGATAGCCTGGACTTTAAAAAAAGGCATGTAGTTGCTAACTGAGGAAACTATCTGCCTGTCGTACCCAGCGCAGGTCATGGACCGCTCCTGTCAGAGATTCAGCTACTCCCTGTCAGCAGAGCAGCAGTTTCTCTTCCTGTCGCCAGGTACAACAGATACATGGTTGCCTCTGTTATCAAGTACCCTATTTTTCGGACAATGAGACGCACTTTTTTCCCCACAAAATTTGGGGGGGTTTTTATAGTCCGAACGCATGCTTACCGGGGGGGTTGCGGCAGTGGTGTAGCAGAGGTGTGGCGATGCTGAGGCTCGGTGTCGGTGGTAGGCGGTGCGGAGTGCATTATTGGTTTCCCTGCTGCCATCTTCCTGAAGCCGTGGGCTGCCGGAGGCAGTGCGTGTGCAGACTGAGATCTCGGCGGCCCTCGGCTTCAGAAAAATGGCCGCTGGAGGGCGCGTGTGCGCAGATTGAGATCTCGGCCGCCGACTGCAGCATTTTTCCGACTGCAGCATTGCCCCACTTCTGCCGCCGCCGGCATACTGAGGAAGGAACCCTGCTCCATGCTCTGCCTCACCGCAGCATTGCACCTCAAGACTGCAGCATTGCCCCACTTCTGCTGCCACCGGCTTCCTGAGGAAGGGACCATGCCTTCTGTGACCCCGCTCTACCACCGCCAGCTCTCAGGTGAGATACCTTAAATTCGGACATCTTATAAAAATATTTTTTTGTTATTTTCCACCCCAAAATTTAGGGTGCATCTTATGGCCTGGTGCTTCTTACAGTCCAAAAAATACGGTACATGCCTTTTTTTTTCTAAAGTCCCGGATATCCTCTTTAAGTTTTGGTTTATTATAGATCATTTCATCTTCACCTTGCTTAACTGTTCACAATAACTAATTTTGACCAGGGGTACTCAAACTTTTACATGCCGCTTTATACAGACATTGATAAAATTGTTGGTATCCTGTTAATGAAAGAAAAACCCACAATGGTCACTGAAAAAAACTTGAAAGTGACAAAAGTAATTTTCAAGTTTTGTTAACTAATATCAACTAATGAAAATCAGACATTGATCGGCCTACCCAATAGTAATACATTTGGAAAAACAAAAACGTTTTGCCATATAAGATAATTTGAGATGCAAAACTGAGCGCAAAGAGTTAATTCTGCGTGACAAGTCAAATACAGATGATCTGCCAAACTGTGGAATGACCTAAGTAAACTATCCTCCCATCTCCATGGGTGATGACATGGGAGCTAGACAGCTTTACCTCTGCTTTAAGTTGATCCAGATGCCAGTTTAAAATGGACATAATGGATGGAAATTGAGTTGCCCTTTGATGTTTGAAGAGGATACAATCCATACGGGTGCTACAATTTGAATATTTCCTACTTTCCTTCAGACACAGGTTTAGAGAACCATGGCAGCACACATATTTTTGACATTAGCTTTCTCCCTGATTGATTGCTCCTTAAAATCACCCATAGCTACAAGAAACCTTTAAGTTGCATAAGGAAAATTGTGAAAACATTTTAATTTACTTTATTAAGTAGCGTACACATATTCCTCAATGCTCTTTTTTGTTAAGAAACTTTCACCAAATCTGAATATTAAATAATATATTTTTATAAACCATCATAATATACCTTGTATTTCAAGGCCATGAACAACCTGCCTGCATCCCATCTAACTGTTAAAGGAGTTATCTCATTTGCCCCCTCAAAAAATACCTTTTAAAATGCAAATGCTGTAGATCTACCTCCAGACGCAACTGGCCAAAAATTAATTTGCCAGATATAATAAGTCATGAGCAGATTAAATGCGTTTTTTAGTGTGTTTCTGTAACGACAACAAACTAAAAACACATGCAGTTTTTTTACTTTTGGATTTTCCGCAATTAATACAATTCTGTGGGGAAAATCCATGCATAAAAATCAGCGTACTCGCAAAAGAGAAATTGACATGTTGCGGATTTGAAACATGTCAGTTTGAGCTGAGTAAAAAAAGCATAGTGGGCATGAGATTTCTTAAAATCGCATCCAATTTCTGGAACTGTTAGACACTGTGTGTCACACAAGGTGTAGGACAGACCAAGTGCAACTCAAAGGGATAAGGGAAAGAGGGGCCCAACACTAGGCAAGCAGGGATTGGTGACCCCTAGGCAGATCTAACGTCACCCTGTCGGCCCTAGCATCCCTATTTAGGTTCTGCACCTATCGCCAGCAGGAACCTAATCCCTGCTTTACCCTGGTGATAAGCCCTGCATGGGGAAGGACAGGATGGCACTAGTCAAACCCCACTACCTCTAAAGACAACTGGGATAGAGAAATGAAACAAGGGGAACACTTACCTTGAGTAGACTCAGAGAGAAACACCAGCATCCTCAAACTCCAAAGAGGACCATAGCCGACTGCTACAGCTCTAAGCCTTAACAGGGAAATACACATGGAAATATCATCCACAACTCCCAATAGGAAGTTGGGAGTTATAAACACCCAGATGCAGGTGTGACCATTAGAGCTGGGGGAGGTGGCCACTGAGTCCTAGCGTCAGAAGGACCAGGCAGAAGTCTGCAAAGCAGACTTCTGAGACCTTCTGCTGACAGATGCAGTGCAAAGGTCTGCAGCCTCTGACACATCCGTGACACTGTTTTTTTGCACTCAAATAAGGCAGCACTCTACAGTGCCATAGTATGCAAATATAAAATATGAAGATTGATTTGCATTAATGGATTAGAAATCTGAAAAATTTAGAATGTTTAGCGCATAAATTGGCCAATTCATGTGTACCTGGAAGCCACTTTAAGGTGATTCTTGTTCCAGGACGTAATCTAATGCCAATCCTCTCTTAGACTAAAGTCTTCATCTGTATAGGAACCTAATGTGAATCCTCTCTTAAGGGTATGCCACACTGAACAATATCGCTAACGGGATCGCTAAAAAACGTCACTATTTAGCGATCCCGTTAGCGATGTTGTTCAGTGCGGCATCTGCCAGCGACGAGCTTCCTGCTGTGATCTCGCTCGTCGCTGGAATCGTTCCGGACCCTATTTTCTCGTCGGCGCTCCGCTGGGTAAGTATATATCGCTAGTGTGGCACCTTTTCTTAGCGATTTAGCGGTACTTTTGTACCGCTAAAGTCGTTAAGAAGATCGCTAACGGCGATAGCGTCGTTAACTATATCGCTAAATGTGGCCGCACTTAGCGATATAGAAACAATCCCGCTAGCGATCGCATTAGTATGCGTCGTTATCGTGATCGCTAGCGGGATTTTTAGTGTGGCAGTACCTTAAGACTGAAATCTATATCACTGTGGAGGGGAAGTGGTCCTGCTGTGATTAAAAATGCCTGAGGCTAAGAGACGGAGTGCTCAGTCAGAAGGCTAATGAATACAAATTCCTCCTTCCTCCTCTTCTTTCCCTTGAGGAAACCACGCTTTAGGTGGCGATACGCGTGGGGATATTTTCCTCCTTTTTTTTACCATTAAGGCATCAGATTTTTCTAAATGACCATTTGGCAAGTCTTTCTTTGTGGGCACGTACCGCATCATGGGATTTATTTGAGTCGGTAAACTTTATCTTCTATATTATTCTATTTGGGTACTGTAATGTGGCTGTGACATTGCCTCATTTGGTTATCTAAACAGTCTCATTGTCTTTCTGACTTTCCCATATGGGAATTTTACCAATCTATGCAAACAACGCAATAGCATTTTCTGCGGTGTATATTTCAACTGCCTATTTGCACATTATACCTTGTCTGATTATGTTGGGTCTTTATTTCTTGTTGGATATGATACTTTATTAATATGAAGACTGTATTTATTTTGTGTCTACATTAATATTAATCTTGGTCATTATTATATGATATCATTATTGTACACTTTTTCATGAGATTTAAGTGATATATGTAATCTGTTTGCCTAGCATATTGGAGGAGGTTACTACTGGATCCCTATAAGGATCCATATTGGTGGTACTATGTGCCAAATACTTTTGGCTTTTTTAATTGTTTTTAATCTTTGTCACTTACCGTGTTTGTCTTTTTGTGTATAAATAAAGTTTGGTTATTTTTCCATTATCTTGCATTGTTTATTGTAGGGTTGATCGTGCCCTTCATACACACGTTTTCCTCTTTTTTTGGTTTCAGTTCTTGCATTTACGTGTATCGGCACTGATCCCCTTTTTGATTTTGGTGGTGCCCTCAAGTTTTTCTTTGTTTTTTGTGCTGTACTTTATGTACATGCTCAGTAGTAACCTCCTCCTCTACAGTTCAGTGGAAAAAAGCACTGGGAAGGAATGCCTGCAATCATCTTAGAACTGCTAGAGTGTACAGTAAAACCGGATTAAAGTAAATGGCTTGATTATTGTATCATAATGGTGATGATAAGCCTGATGTTACCATTTTACTACAGTAAATGTATCACTTAAACATGAGCCATGTATGGGGGAATCAGAGTCAGGGATATTGAGGAGTTGGCGTCGGGGCTTTGGCTTACTGAATCCACAGCCAAGGTTATAACATCTTCTAAATATCAGGGACACTGTGACAGATGCACAATCAGTCCATGTGTCCACCCGAGTACAAGGATAACCTGGTACTCAGCGCACGCAAATTTAGCCGGGGCGGACGCGACCGTCGGCATGCAAGACCTGAGACATGTGACCGGTGAGGGAGGATCAGGGGTGGAGCCAGCCTCCGTACTCCCGGAGGAGATAGCAGAAAGCGGAGTGGACCAGCAGGGAAAAGGAAAAGTCAGGCGAGCCGAGGTAAATACCGAGAGGTCAGTGGGGTACCAGAACGAGAGACAAGAGAATGGTCAGGTCCAAGCCAAGAGTCAGAAACCGGGAAGAGCAACGGAGGTACCAGGGGAGCAGGCAAACGTGCAGTCACAAGACAAAGCAGGAGTCAATACCAGGCAAACAACAGATGGTACAGAATCAGCAAACAAGTGCAAAACGGGAGGACAGACTGGGTCAGAAATGGAATCACACGAGAAAAGGCACAAAGCACAAGCACTCAACGGTCAACTAACTCAGCCGAGAGCAGGAGTATCACTGACAATGGACAGAACCCAAAAGAGGCTCTTTAAAGCCCTCCCATAGCCAGAGAGAGGTCACCAGCATTAATACCTGAGGCACCAGACAAGAACGTCTATACAGACCATGACAATGCCCCCCTCTCAACGGGGGGCCACCAGACCCCCAGGCTTCCAAGGATGTCTGGCATGAAACGCCCGAACCAGACAGTGTGTACAGACTGAGCAGGGACCCAAGAACGATCCTCAGGGCCATACCCCTTCCAGTGTACCAGATACTGCAAGGTGCGGCGTACAAGACGAGAATCTACAATGTGTCCAACCTCATATTCCAGATGCCCCTCCACCAACATCGGGGGAACCACTGGCACAGAACCCTCCTCAACAGACCCCAATGGTTTTAAAAGGGACTTGTGGAACACATTGGATATCTTGAATGAAGCTGGGAGGCGTAACCTATAGGCTACGGGATTGACTATTTCCATGATTTCATATGGACCAATGAACTTTGGACCCAACTTGGCTGACAAAATCTTAAGTTTGATATGCCGCGTGGAAAGCCAAACATTCTCTCCAACCTGAAATGTATGACCTGAGACTCTCTTGTCTGCGAAGAGTTTATACCTTCCCTGAGCCTTGGAGATATTACGACGGACCTCCGCCCACATATTTTTTAAATGCTGTACAGACACCTCTGCCCAGGACAACCAAAATCCAAGCGGGAAAATTCTCCAAAATATGGACTGAACCCATAGTTAACCAGGAATGGGGACATACCGGTGGACTGATTTACACTGCTGTTGAAGGCGAACTCAGCCAAAGGCAATGCATCACACCAATCATCCTGCTTAACAGAGGCCAAACATCTAAGAATTTGTTCAAGGGATTGATTGGTGCGTTCAGTCTGCCCATTACTCTCAGGGTGGTACACAGAAGAAAAAGATAGTGTAATGTCCACTTTCCTACAGAATGCCCTCCAGAACCTAGCCACAAATTGCTCACCTCTGTCAGACACCACTTTCATGGGTACTCCATGCAGATGGATCACGTGTTGCACAAACTGCCTGGACAAGGTTTCAGCTGAGGGTAATGCAGACAAGGGTATAAAATGGGCCTGCTTAGGAAAGCTGTCCACCACCACCCACATAACGGCATTACCCCTGGAAGGAGGGAGATTGGTGATAAAATCCATGGACAGTTGAGTCCATGGTCTATCAGGAACTGGCAAAGGCACCCGTTCCCCGGCCGGCCGGCTATTAGAGCTCCTAGAACGGGCGTAAACCCAACATGCAGAAACAAATTTTTTGACATCTGACCCCAACAAGGGCGACCAAAAAACCCTTGCCACAGCCTCTCGCGTGGCCAAAATTCCAGGATGGGAACACAGCCTAGACTCATGAAACTCTTAAAGGAGTCTATACCGAAATTGTTCTGGGGCAAACAATTTACCCCCCGGCTTAGAGGCAGGGGCAAGAGACTGAGCCTCAACAATCTCCAGCTCCAACGAGACCTCCACCACAACCAACACGGGATGAAGAATGGAGGACGGTGGTTCGGGGGGAGACACAGAATCAAAACTACGAGATAAAACATCCGCTTTAACATTTTTGGACCCAGGTCGAAAACTAATAGTAAACTGAAACCGAGAAAAAAAAAGCGACCAGTGGGCCTGCCTGGGGGTAAGTCTTTTAGCACATTCAATATACGCCAAATTTTTATGATCAGCAATCACAGTGATAGGATGAACCATCCCTTCCAAGAAGTTCTCTATTGCCCACATCGTAATTCCTCTCTACTGAAGAGAACTTCTTAGAGAACCAGGCACATGGCTTGAGATTGGTCAAAGTGGCAGGTCCCTGGGACAACACTGCTCCACCCCCACCTCAGAGGCGGCCACCTTCACAATAAAAGGTTTGGATGGGTCTGGGTGCACCAAAATCGGAGTGGACATAAAACATTTTTTAAGCATCAAAAAGGAATCCTTGGCAGATGCAGACCAATTTTTTACATCAGCACCCTTGCGTGTGAGATCAGTGAGTGGTTTAACTACCTGTGAAAAACCCCCAATAAATTTACGATAATAATTGGCGAATTCCAAGAAGCCCTAAAGACCCTTAAGATCCCGGGTTGGACCCAGTCAACAATAGCCTGCACCTTCTTGGGATCCATATGAAACCCCTCACGGGATACAATCAGGCCCAAAAAAGTTAGCTCCTGTACAAAAAAACAAACATTTCTCCAATGTGGCGAACAATAGATTTTCCCTGAGTCTTTGGAGAACAGTTCGTACATGGAGCAGGTGTGTATGACTATCAGGGGAGTACACCAAAATGTCATCCAGATAGATATCTACAAAACGGCCTATAAGGTCAGCAAAAACCACATTAAAAAAAATTTTGAAATATGGCGGGAGCATTAGTAAGACCAAATGGCATAACCAGGTTTTCAAAGAGTCCCTCAGATGTGAGAAACGCAGTTTTCCATTTGTCCCCCTCCCGAACCTTTATCAGATTATAGGCTCCCCGGAGATCTAGTTTGGAGAACCATTTGGCCCCTGACAACTGGTTACACAAATCTGGAATAAGGGGAAGAGGGTACGTGTTTCTCAGGGTAATTTTGTTAAGTTCTCGAAAGTCGAGGCAGGGACGTAAACCGCCCTCTTTTTTCTTAATGAAAAAACCCTGCAGCCACAGGAGAGACAGAGGGACGAATATGCCCTTTCGTAGACTTTCCGCAATATACTCCTTCATGGCTGAATGTTCAGGGCCAGACAAATTGAACAGATGGGCGTTCAGCAACTTAGCCCCAGGTACTAAATCAATAGCACAATCGAAGGGTCTATGTGGCGGTAAAACCTCGGCCTAGCTTTCTGAGAACACGTCTTCGAAGTCTTTTAGGTACTCCGGAATACCCTCCAGACCGACAGATGGCACAGAGACATATTTTACAGATTCAGACAAAAATGCAGATTTACAACATAGATCGACACAGTTAGGACCCCACTGCACAATTTCCCCAGTCTCCCAAATGATGACTGGGTTGGGGCATTGCAACCAGGGCATTCCCAACACCAACCCAGCCGGCAGATTTTCTAAAACAAAACTTATCTCTTTAGCATGAACAGAGCCCACCTTAAGTGAGAAGACCTCCGAAACATGGAGAATCCCTTCTTTGGTGAGAGTGGAGGAGTCAATGGCCACCACTTTAACCAGAATCTACAGTGTTATGATTTGGTTGCTGAGGAGAGCAGGCAAAAAAGGAAATACACCAGAGCAGTTGGAAACTATGAGATTGCAGTACCCTGACTAACCACCACAACTAGAGGCAGCCGTGGAGCGTTCCTACGTTGGTCCTAGACGCCTCGTCACAGCCTGAGAAACTAACTACACCTAAAGATAGAAAGAGGAAAGCTATCTGCCCCAGAGCAGATCCCCAAAGAACATAGAAAGCCCCCAAACATGTAATGGCGGTTAGACAAGAAGAAATACTGACACAGACAGAAAATAGTATGAGCAAACGTTGGGGCCCAAACTTACTAAATAGAAAAGGATAGGAAGGGCACTTACTGCAATCCCAAAAAACCCTGAAAAGCACCAACTCTACTAATTTCAAAAACACCTGAGATCACACGACCTCTACCACCTAAATTAGTTCTCTGGTGTAACCAAAAACAAAACAGCAGCCACTGAGAAAACTGGAAAAAGCAAATGTACAAACATCAGTGGCTGAACTGAACTGAGAGGCAAAAGCCCCCAGAGGGGACCCAGAAGGCCCCCACAGAAGTGCAGGACAAAATGCAAAAATCAAGCACAAAAACAAAAAGAAGAAAATGTCTTATCTGTTAGCAGGAGATTCAGACACAACAAAGCAGGCTTCCAAAGAAACAGGAATCAAGGATTGAGACCAGAACAATTGATCACCGGCAACCCTGATGGGAAGGTGACTCCCTTATATAAGACCAGTCAGTAACACCTGATTCCCAATCCTCACAATCTTCACTGGACAGTCCAGTACCGTTTGTAACCACCAGAGGGAGCTTCTGCTCAGAACTCATTTCCAGCCTATTCACAACAGTACCCCCCCTTGAGGAGGGGTCACCGAACCCTCATTTGAGCAACCAGGTCGGTCAGGATGAGTTCTATGATACGCACGGGTGAGTCTCCTAGCATGGATGTCCGAAGCAAACACCCAAGAATTGTCTTCCTGACCATAACCTCTCCATTTAACCAAATACTGGAGTTTCCGTCTAGAAAAACGAGAATTCAATATTTTCTCAACCACATACTCCAGATTGCCCTCAACCAAAACAGGGTCAGGAGGCACAGTAGTAGGAACCACTGGCTCAACAAACCTCTTCAACAAGGACTTGTGGAACACGTTATGAATCTTAAATGTCCCTGGAAGAAGCAAACGAAAAGAAACAGGGTTAAGAATCTCCATGATCTTATAAGGTCCAATGAACCTAGGCTTAAATTTAGGAGATGCCACTCTCATAAGAATATTTCTTGAGGACAACCAGACCAAGTCCCCCACTTTAAACCGAGGACCATCAGTCCTATGCCGGTTAGCAAACCGCTGGGCCCTCTCCTGAGAGAGGGACAACCTCTCCACTACCTGGTCCCAAATCTGTTGCATACGCTCCACAACAGAGTCAACACCCGGGCAGACAGAAGCCCCGTCTGTCCAGAAGAAAATCGAGGGTGAAACCCAGAATTACAAAAAAATGGAGAACATCAAAGTGGCAGAGCTAGCCCTATTATTAAGAGCAAACTCAGCCAAAGGCAAAAAGAGACCCAGTCATCCTGATCAGCAGACACAAAGATCTTAGATAAGTCTCCAATGTCTGGTTTGTTCTCTCAGTTTGACCATTGGTCTGAGGATGAAACGCCGAGGAGAAAGACAAATGAACACCAATTTTAGAACAAAAGGTCCTCCAAAATCTGGAAACAAACTGGACTCCTCTGTCAGACACAATGTTCTCAGGAATGCCGAGTAAACGAACCACGTGCTGAAGGAACAAAGGCACCAATTCAGAGGAGGAAGGCAACTTAGGTAATGGCACAAGATGTATCATCTTGGAAAACCTATCGCAAATCACCCAGATGACGGTCATTCTCTGAGAAACAGGGAGGTCGGAAATGAAATCCATAGAGATATGGGTCCATGGTCTCTTGGGCACTGGTAATGGCATCAACAAACCACTAGAACGAGAGCAAGGCTTGGAGCGAGAGCAAGTCCCGTAGGACTGCACAAACTCCCTGACATCACGAGACAAGGTAGGCCACCAAAGGACCGACCAACCAAGTCCCTGGTACCAAAAATTCCGGGATGACCGGCCAACGCGGAACAATGAATCTCAGACATTACACTCTTTTTCCACTGGTCCGGGACAAACAATTTCCCAACAGGGCAGCGCTCGGGCTTATCTTCCTGGCACCCTGTTGTGAATGGGCTTGAGATGAGTTCTGAGCAGAGGCTCCCTCTGGTGGTTACAAGCGGTACTGGTCTGTTCAGTGAAGATTGTGAGGACTGGGAATCAGGTGTTACTGACTGGTCTTATATAAGGGAGTCACCTTCCCATCAGGATTGCCGGTGATCAATTGTTCTGGTCTGAATCCTTGATTCCAGTTTCCCTTGTAGCCTGCTGTGTCGTGTCTGCATCTCCTTCTAACAGATAAGACATTTTCTTCTTTTTGTTTCTGTGTTTGATTTTTGCATTTTGTCCTGCACTTCTGTGGGGGCCTTCTGGGTCCCCTCAGGGGGCTTTTGCCCTCTCAGTTTAGTTCAGCCACTGATGTTTGTACTTTTGCTTTTTCCAGTTTTTTCAGTGGCTGCTGTTTTGATTTTGTTACACCAGAGAGCTAATTTAGGTGGTAGAGGTCGTGTGATCTCAGGTGTTTTTGAAATTAGTAGAGTTGGTGCTTTCAGGGTTTTTTTGGGATTGCAGTAAGTGCCCTTCCTATCCTTTTCTATTTAGTTAGTTTGGGCCCCAACGTTTGCTCATACTATTTTCTGTCTGTGTCAGTATTTCGTCTTGTCTAACCGCCATTACATGTTTGGGGGCTTGCTATTATCTTTGGGGTTCTGCTCCGGGGCAGATAGCTTTCCTATTTCTATCTTTAGGTGTAGTTAGTTTCTCAGGCTGTGACGAGGCGTCTAGGACCAACGTAGGAACGCTCCACGGCTGCCTCTAGTTGTGGTGGTTAGTCAGGGTACTGCAATCTCATAGATTCCAACTGCTCTGGTGTATTGCCTTTTTGCCTGCACTCCTCAGCTACCGAATCATAACAGCACCCCTCCAGAGCCAGTCTCAAATTGGGCGAGATGGCGGAAAGAACTACACCCTCTTTCAAAATAACAGAAGGATCAGATAACTCAGGAGAGTCCGCCAGGAAACTCCTCGAGAGGGCATCCGCCTTAACATTTTTAGTGCCAGGAAGAAATGAAACCACAAAATTAAAACGTGTGAAAAACAAGGCCCACCTGGCCTGTCTAGGATTAAGTCGCTTGGCAGATTCCAGATAAACTAGATTCTTATGGTCAGTAAGGACCACCACCTGATGTTTGGCTCCCTCCAGCCAATGTCTCCACTCTTCAAAAGCCCACTTCATGGCTAATAACTCCCGATTACCCACGTCATAATTACGTTCAGCGGGAGAAAATTTTCGAGAGAAAAAGGCACAAGGGTTACTTTTAGAGGTCTCTGGATCTCTTTGGGACAAAACGGCACCTGCCCCAATTTCAGAGGCATCAACCTCCACCTGAAATGGTAGAGAAACATCAGGCTGCCGTAGAACAGGAGCAGAAGTGAATCTCTGCTTAAGTTCCTGAAATGCAGAGACTGCCTCAGGAGGCCAATTCACCACATCAGAACCCTTCTTGGTCAAATCAGTTAATGGTTTAACAATAACAGAGAAATTACCAATAAATTTACGATAAAAATTGGCAAAACCCAAGAATCTTTGAAGAGCCTTTAAAGAAGTAGGTTGGACCCAATCACAGATAGCCTGAACTTTGACCGGGTCCATTTCAATAACAGATGGGGACAAAATGAAACCCAGAAATGAGATCCTCTGTACGCCAAAAAGACACTTTGATCCCTTCACATACAGAGCATTCTCTCTCAAAATCTGGAACACAGTCCGAACATGTTTTACATGAGAGTCCCAGTCATTGGAAAAAATCAAGATATCATCCAAATAAACAATCAGAAATTTATCCACAAAATCCCTGAAAATGTCATTCATGAAGGACTGGAAGACAGAAGGAGCATTAGTGAGCCCAAAGGGCATCACAAGGTACTCAAAATGCCCTTCAGGGGTATTAAATGCCGTCTTCCATTCATCCCCGTGCTTAATGCGAATAAGGTTATATGCCCCCCTGAGGTCAAGCTTGGTAAACCAAGTAGCGTTTTTCACCCTGGAAAACAGATCAGAGATCAAGGGTAACGGATATTGATATTTCACAGTAATATTGTTCAAGAGACGATAATCAATACACGGCCTTAATGAACCATCCTTTTTGGCCACAAAGAAAAAACCGGCACCTAAGGGTGAAGAGGATGGTCTGATATGACCCTTCTCCAATGACTCCTTGATATAAGACCGCATAGCGTCATGTTCAGGTACAGACAAGTTAAAAAGGCGACCTTTAGGGAATTTACTACCAGGCACTAATTCAATAGCGCAGTCATAGCTCCTATGGGGAGGTAAGGATGCAGATTTACTTTCGCTAAACACATCAGAAAAATCAATCAAAAAGTCAGGAACATCCTGAGCCTGGGGGGAGGCAGAAAAAACAGGAGTGTTGGTATTAACACATTGACAGCCCCAACTGGTAACAGACACAGATTTCCAATCCAAAACAGGATTATGAGACTGTAACCAAGGGAAACCCAGTACGATAATGTCATGCAGATTATACAGAACCAAAAATTTGCAACTCTCCTGATGATCAGGTTCTACCCTCATTATCACCTGAGTAGAGAACTGAGGTTTATTCTCAGCCAAAGGGGTAGAATCGATCCCCAGTAGGGGAATAGACTTCCGTAGGGGTATCAAGGGAAACCCACAACGTTTAGCAAAATCAAAATCCATCAGGTTAATAGCTGCTCCAGAATCAACAAAAGCCTGAGCAGAAAACGAGGACAGAGAGCATATCAGGGTAACAGTTAACAAAAACTTAGTCTGAACACTACCCAAGACAACTGAGCGAGCAAAACGTCTTCCCCGCTTTGGGCAGACAGAAATAGCATGAGAGGCATCACCACAGTAGAAACATAACCCATTGCGCTTTCGAAATTCATGACGCTGTGCCCCAGAAACCACTCTATCACACTGCATGGATTCAGAAGCAGGTTCACAAGGCAACATTATTCCACGCATACCTTTCCGCTCACGCAAACGTCTGTCAATTTGAATCGCTAATGACATAGAATCATTGAGACCAGAGGGAACAGGGAATCCCACCATAACATCCTTTACATTATCTGACAGTCCCTTCCGAAAAAGAGCTGCCAAAGCGTCGTCATTCCATTTGGTCAGAACTGCCCACCTACGGAATCTCTGACAGTATAACTCAGCGTCCTCAAGCCCCTGACTTAATGCCAACAAAGTTTTTTCAGCTTGATCAGTGACATTAGGCTCATCGTACAATAACCCAAAGCCTGAAAAAACGCATCAACATCACTCAAAACAGGATCCCCAGGTGTCAGGGAAAAATCCCAATCCTGAGGGTCGCCGCGCAGGAGAGAGATGACAATTTGAACCTGCTGCGCTGCGTTCCCTGAGGACTTAGTTTTTAAGGCAAAAAAGAATTTACAGTTATTTTTGAAATTCAGAAACTTAGCTCGATCCCCTAAAAACAAATCTGGCATGGGAATCCTAGGTTCCACAACAGGCAACCTAGCAAGATAGGTAGCAATACTCCGAACTTCAGTGGCAAGCTGATCCACACGGCCAGCGTCGTCATTCCATTTGATCAGAACTGCCCACCTACGGAATCTCTGACAGTATAACTCAGCGTCCTCAAGCCCCTGACTTAATGCCAACAAAGTTTTTTCAGCTTGATCAGTGACATTAGGCTCATCGTACAATAACCCCAAAGCCTGAAAAAACGCATCAACTTCACTCAAAACAGGATCCCCAGGTGTCAGGGAAAAAGCCCAATCCTGAGGGTCGCCGCGCAGGAGACAGATGACAATTTGAACCTGCTGCGCTGCGTTCCCTGAGGACTTAGTTTTTAAGGCAAAAAAGAATTTACAGTTATTTTTGAAATTCAGAAACTTAGCTCGATCCCCTAAAAACAAATCTGGCATGGGAATCCTAGTTTCCACAACAGGCAACCTAGCAAGATAGGTAGCAATACTCCGAACTTCAGTGGCAAGCTGATCCACACGGCCAGACAACTGTGCAAACTCCATTGAGAGAAAAAAAATCCTCCTCAGCACCCAGAGATACAGAGGGAAAAAAAAAAAATGCAACAAACAGAAAAGAAAAAAAAAATTTCTGACAACTTTTTTCTTTCACAATATTTTCCCCTTCTGTGAGTACCATATAATTTTCAGTTTAGGCCGGTGATACTGTTATGATTTGGTTGCTGAGGAGAGCAGGCAAAAAGGAAATACACCAGAGCAGTTGGAAACTATGAGATTGCAGTACCCTGACTAACCACCACAACTAGAGGCAGCCGTGGAGCGTTCCTACGTTGGTCCTAGACGCCTCGTCACAGCCTGAGAAACTAACTACACCTAAAGATAGAAAGAGGAAAGCTATCTGCCCCGGAGCAGATCCCCAAAGAACATAGAAAGCCCCCAAACATGTAATGGCGGTTAGACAAGAAGAAATACTGACACAGACAGAAAATAGTATGAGCAAACGTTGGGGCCCAAACTTACTAAATAGAATAGGATAGGAAGGGCACTTACTGCAATCCCAAAAAACCCTGAAAAGCACCAACTCTACTAATTTCAAAAACACCTGAGATCACACGACCTCTACCACCTAAATTAGTTCTCTGGTGTAACCAAAAACAAAACAGCAGCCACTGAGAAAACTGGAAAAAGCAAATGTACAAACATCAGTGGCTGAACTGAACTGAGAGGCAAAAGCCCCCAGAGGGACCCAGAAGTGCAGGACAAAATGCAAAAATCAAGCACAAAAACAAAAAGAAGAAAATGTCTTATCTGTTAGCAGGAGATTCAGACACAACAAAGCAGGCTTCCAAAGAAACAGGAATCAAGGATTGAGACCAGAACAATTGATCACCGGCAACCCTGATGGGAAGGTGACTCCCTTATATAAGACCAGTCAGTAACACCTGATTCCCAATCCTCACAATCTTCACTGGACAGTCCAGTACCGTTTGTAACCACCAGAGGGAGCTTCTGCTCAGAACTCATTTCCAGCCTATTCACAACACTATAGCCTAACTGTCCCTATCTTGTATTGCGATATCAAACGGGAGTCGATCAAGTTGATGGATGAACCGCAATCAACAAAAGCTGTAGAAAAAGAGAGACAACCGTCCACCAGCAGTTCTACTTGCAAGAAAACCTTAGAAAATGAGGAAGAATGTACCTGAGGGTCTGGATGGTCTCATCGACAACCACCCAGACCTAGTCGTTTCCCAACCCCTTGACCAATGAGGGACGGGAGGGACAGCCTTTCCTCCAGTGTCCAGACTCCCCACAATAGAAGCACAGATGCTTTTCGTGACAGCATCTCCTCCTTAAAGGTGACGGCATCCACCTCCATAGCCTCAGATGCAGGAACAGCTTCACTCCCACTGGAGAACCACGGGGTTTCCACTTACATCACCCCTCTCACTCGTAGCCTTATGGTCCATACGGACGGCCTTCGTCATAGCGTCCGCCAGAGAATCAGGTGGGGGATGAAGTGCCAAGGCATCCTTTAAACCAGGGGTGGGGAACGTCCGGCCCGCGGGCCGTATACGGCCCGCCATATCATCTGGTCCGGCCCGGCAGGCAGCCGACACTTTTTCAATGAAGTTTTGGTGTCTGCGCCACCTGCAGGCCTCTCGCAGTGCGGCGCACCGGAACCCCCACCCTTGTTCCTGGTGAGCGGAAGCAGAAGATCCATCTCTGCTTCCCCCCCACAGTGACAGCAGCGAAAGCCGGGACTGTGCGATCCTCCCGCCCCTCTCCTGCACGCCACCTGTTGTGTGTGGGTAGAGCCACTAGGTAAGTGTGTGCACATAGCAGGTCCGGGCAAGTGCCGGGGCCCTGAGCAGGCGGGGGGGCCCACTCGCTGTCGCGCCCGCTAGCGGTGTCAGCGCCGCCACTGGGCCCCCCCCCCGCTTGCTCAGGGCCCCTGCAGGAGCCGGCGCAATACTCACCTATCCGCCGTGCCTCCGCTGCCGCAGCTCCGAGCTCCAGGGGGCGCCGGTGCTTTCTCTCTCACAGCAGCGCCGCTGAATGACGTCATCATTCAGCGGCCGGCTGTGGCAGAGAGCGCGCGGACAGGTGAGATCGGTGTGTGTGTGTCTGCCTGTGTGTATGTGAGAGAGTGCTGCCTGCCAGTGCTGTATGTGTGATGGTGGTGGGGGGAGGCAGGCAGTGATGGTGGTGAGGAAGAATGATGATGATGATGATGATGATGGGGAGGCAATGATAATGGGAAGGCGATGATGATGATATTAATGGGGAGGCAATGATAATGAGGATGATGGGGAGGCATTGATAATGGGAAGGCAACGATGATGATGATATTAATGGGGAGGCAATGATAATGATGATGATGTGGAGGCAATGATAATGATGGGGAGACGATGATGATGATGGGCAGGCATTGATGATGGGGAGGCGATGATGATGATGGGCAGGCATTGATGATGGGGAGGCAATGATAATGGGAAGGCGATGATGATGATATTAATGGGGAGGCAATGATAATGATGATGATGTGGAGGCAATGATAATGATGGGGAGGCGATGATGATGATGGGCAGGCATTGATGATGGGGAGGCAATGATAATGATGGGGAGGCGATGATGATGATGGGCAGGCATTGATGTTGGGGAGGCAATGATAATGGGAAGGCGATGATGATGATATTAATGGGGAGGCAATGATAATGATGGGGAGGCAATGATAATGGGAAGGCAATGATGATGATATTAATGGGGAGACAATGATAATGATGATGATGTGGAGGCAATGATAATGATGGGGAGGCGATGATGATGATGGGCAGGCATTGATGATGGGGAAGCAATGATAATGATGGGGAGGCGATGATGATGACGGGCAGGCATTGATGATGATGGGGAAGCAATGATGATGATAATGGGGAGTCTTTCCACAGAGCCTTTTCCTGAGCCGTAACAGTGCAGAACGCAGCACAGCGCAGAGGAGAGCTCCATATTTTGTATGGAGCATTATATGGGGACCAGTATCCTGTATGGAGCATTATATGGGGACCAGTATCCTGTATGGAGCATTATTTAGGGTCCAGTATTCTGTATGGAGCATTATATAGGCCGGGGATGGGGGGGTGACATCCTGCATGGGGTATTATATGGGTGATGAGGGGGAGACTATGTGGTGCCCATAATATTGTGGAGGACTGTACTGTCCAGTCTGTACTGTGCGCTGTGAGGATTTGGCGGTTTTTGAGCTCTTGTACAATTTACAATAGATATCAGTCATGTAATGGAAGAAGTGAAGTGTTTGGCATTGTACTGTATCTATATTTCTCTGCAGTATCTGTGCATCATGAATCGTGGTCTGTGTTAAAGGGGGCCCACTGAGGCTCTTTCGCCCGAGGCCCATAATAACCTGGAGCCGGCCCTGCTAATGGGGACAAAATACTCAGAGGACACCTGAGCATGCTTGGGAAAATCCGAGCAACGAGTATACTCGCTCATCATTATTAATAATTTTATGCGGCCCCCGAACACTTTTATAAAATTCCAAATGGCCCTCGGCAGAAAAAAGGTTCCCCACCCCTGCTTTAAACGCTCCCACAGACCTCTGCGGAATAAGCCCCTGAGGGCGGCGTCATCCCAAGAAACCTCAGCTGCCCAACGTCTCAGCACAAAACCACTCGACTGAGTGCTTCCCCTGACAAACACTCATCACCATGTCCTCAGCCATATGAACTCGGTCAGGTTCATCGTAGATATGCCCCAGGGCCTCAAAAAATGCATCCACCGACATTCTCTCAGGGGCCGAGGAAGGGAGTGAAAAGGCCCAAGCCTGAGGGGCTCCTGTAAACAGAGATATAATGACCCCCACCCTCTGGCTTTCATCCCCTGAGGAGCGGGGTCTTAACGGAAAAAAAGTTTACATCCCTCCTTGAAGACTCTAAATTTCTCTTTGTCTCCAGAGAAGGTGTCAGGCAACTTTGCCGGAGGTTCAGGAGAAATTAGAGCAACCTCTCTGGCACCTGCCCCCTGAACACCAGAAGAGAAAGCCCCTTGCACCGTATCAGTCACCAGCTGCTGAGACTGAGCAAGTGTCTGTTGTTCCACACTCAGTTTTTGCATCATCTGAGTCAGCTGTTTCACCTGCTCAGAGAGGGTGCGCATAGGATCCATAATCCCCACACACCGGAAAAATTTAGTCGGTCAGTGATAATATCAGGGACACTGTGACTGATGCACAATCAGTCCACGTGTGCACCCGGTACAAGGATAACCTGGTACTCAGCGCACGCAGATTTAGCCGGGACGGGCGCAACCGTCGGCGTGCAGGACCTGAGACACGTGACCGGTGAGGGAGGATCAGGGGTGGAGCCAACCTCCAGACTCCTGGAGGAGATAGCAGAAAGCGGAGGGGACCGGCAGGGAAAAGGAAAAGTCAGGCTAGCCGAGGTCATTACCGAGAGGTCAGCCGGGTACCAGAACGAGAGACAAGAGAATGGTCAGGTCCAAGCCAAGAGTCAGAAACCGGGAAGGGCGACAAAGGTACCAGGGGAGCAATCCAACGGCAGTCACAAGACGAAGCAGGAGTCAATACCAGGCAAACAACAGACGGTACAGAATCAGCAAACAAGTGCAAAATGGGAGGACAGATTGGGTCAGAAACAGGTGATCACACGAGAAAATGCACTAAACACAAGCACTCAAGGGTCAACTAACTCAGCCGACGGCAGGAGTATCACTGACAGTGGACAGAGCCCAAAAGAGGCTATTTAAAGCCCTCCCACATCCAGAGAGAGGTCACCGGCATTAACCCCTGAGGCACCAGACAAGAACGTCCATACAGACCATGACACTAATGAATGACACCTCTAGGACTGGTGCAATAATATATGTTGCACCTAAGACCTGTGCAATAACATATAATTAGCATTGTACCACTTATTGCATCAGTTATATCGTCTCCTATAGGTTTACTTTCACATTTATAGGAATTAATTTGCTTATTGAATATAGCTACTGTGAGACAGTGAGAGTATGTGTGTTGAATGGGGTGTACATTTCACCTAGATACTTTGCTGACTGGTATAAGGGAAATGTATGGCTTTGTAAACCTAGTGGTAGAGAAAGGTCACTACACCTTACATTCAGTACACACTTGCAGCTCAGGCCTGAAACCACTCAGCTGTTAATTAGGAGACCAGAAGTAGGTGTCTGCGAACACAGACAGAGAGCTCGCTTAGTCTGGACAAGGAGTCCAGGCACAAGAAGGAGTCTCCAGGAGTATGAGCTGTCTCAGTCTGGGTGCTCGATGTACCCCGGACACAGGAGTAGTCTCTGTGAGAATCCATGCGGATAGCTGCTGAATAGGAGGGGAGCTCTCTCAAGTCTGGACGTTGGATATGCCTTCAGACACAAGGAGGAGACTCTGTGAAACTCCATGCTGGTAAATGCTGAACATATGTGTTGTTTTGGCCCAGGCTGTTAGAGTCTGGTCCCGGATAGATAGGGAAATCTATCTAAGTGTAGTAAGTGGCTGGACAAGCCCAGGTCTTATGTTTATGATTTGGTTTTGATTATGTTCTGTTTGCTGTGGACTTTAATAAAACTGGTTGCGGCCAGTTTTTTACCAGAACTGCTGTCTGTGAATGAACTGTTTCCGTGCCACTCCGTCTACCCGGACGGCGATCCCAGAGCTATATCCCCTGAAAAGCTTACAATTGGTGCTGGAATGTGCGTGCAGCACAGTGGCGAGAGACAGCAATAAAGGTGAAGTCTGTTGAAGCAGCAGCAGAGAAAAAAAAAAGTGTGTCAGCAAAAACGTCTGATTGGAGCAGTCTTAAAGAGACAGTAGCCCTAATAGACTTTGCAAAAGAAAAAAAAAAAAAAAAGTGTGTCAATAAAGGAGAAACGTCTGTTGGAGCAGTCTTAAAGAGACAGTGGCCCTAATAGAGTTTGCAGAGAAAAAAAAAAAAGTGTCTGCACAGCAAGGCTGAATTTTCTGTGGAAAAGACTGTGGAGTGTGTATGTCTTGAGTGAAGACTGCCGTTGTTGAGACAGAGAAGTCTGACAGCATGGATGACAGCATGGAGGCGCTGTTTGAACAAATGGCGCAAGTTAATGTGCAACATAAGACTGCCGTGGTTGAGACAGATAAGTCCGGCAGTATGGAGGAGCTCGTTGAGTACCTGGTCCAGGCCCAGCGGAGCATGCAGCAGAGCATGGAGCGACAGCGCCTGCAGCACCAGCAGCGCATGCAGCAGGCCCAGCAGCAATTCCTGCAGCAGCAGCAGGAGAATAACCGGTTGTTTTTTGAGCAGGTTGCAGCACTACAAAAGACTTGCAGCGCATCGTCCCAAAGTAATGTTGCAAAGTCACCTGCATTGTCCGCTGTAAAGAAGGCGGTAAGACGGTCCCTGGAAAAGATGACACCTCGTGATGATGTGGAGGTATATCTCACTAGGTTTGAGGGACTGGCAGAGAAGGAGAATCTGCCCCTATCTGAATGGGCCATGATGGTCGCACCCTATCTGATTGGAGAACCCCAAAGGGCCTATGCTGACCTGAGCGAGCAGGACAGCCAAGACTATGCCAAGCTGAAAGCGGAGATTCTTACCCGGCTGGGTGTTACGGTGACAGCCCGTGCCAGGGGAGTTCATGACTGGAGATGCAGTTGGGAGTCTGCAGTCAGCAAACCTGATTATGGAGTTGAAGAGGTGATAGTGGACCGCTACACCCAAGCACGTCCTCCTGAGGTACAGCCAGAGGTCGGACAAAGAGACCACCAGGACGCCAATCGTCTGGTCAGCCTGATGGAGAGGGCCTTCGCCACCAAGGACTGCCTCCGTGACCAGCCATCTGAGAGGTCGTCACTTCGGAGTTCCTGGACGCCGAACTCTCCCGGTAAGAGCGTTCCAGCTGTTGGGGTCGTGTGGGTGGGAGAGTGTGATGGACAGTGTTGGAGATGTCGTGAAATTGCAGCCAACTGTCCAATAGAGGGGGAGCCTATGTGTTGTGATGTTGGCGGATCCCTCTCTCCCTGCGCAGAGCCTGTGTGTGTGTCCACCTCAGCCGAAGAGACTGGACCACAGGGGTCCCCGGTGGTTGTAAATGACTGCCCAGCACAGGCCCTCTTGGACTCAGAGAGTCCAGTGACTTCTGTATGGGACAGCCTGATTGATAGGGACTTCATCCCTGATAAACACCTGAGTGTGGTGTGTGTCCATGGAGACACCAAAGTCTACCCAGAGACTGTCGTGGACTTGATCCCCAAACGCGGGGAGGTTTCATGTGAAGTGGGGGTAGTGAAGAACCGGGTGCACCCCATCATATTGGGTAATGACTTTCCCCGATCTAAGGGTCTCTGGGGAAAAATGTTTCTGATGGACAGTGTGATGAAGCTCCTATTGAGGGTGCGCAGTCCCGAGGGGCGGAACACAATGCTAGTGGGCCGTTAAACTTATGTGATAATGATGATAATGATAATGATGATGATGATCATGATAATGATGATGACCATGATAATGATGCTGATGCTGATAATGATAATGATGATGATCATGATAGTGATGATGATACTGATCATAATCATGATAATGATATTGATAATAATGATGACTGTGATAGTGATGAAATTCCTTTGCAGGTGATGTTGGGAGACGAGGATGGTGGTTCTCGGGAACCGAGTGTCCCTGACTTACCTGTGTCCTGTGACAATTTTGAGAGTGAGCAGTGGCGAGACCCCTCTCTTAAAACGGCCCAGGAAAATATAAATGTTCTAAATGAGGTTTCCCAAGAGCCTGGCTCTGAGGAGAGGTTTCCTCATGTTGCCATAAACACTCACCTGTTGTATAGGGACACTGAAGTCCAGGGAGAGGTCGTGAGCCAGCTCCTTGTACCTGAGCTATATGGAAGTATAGTGCTGGGGTTGTCACATAGTCACATACTTGAGGGACCACCTGAGGGAAACCAGGGACCAGATGGTGAAGTTAATGTTGTGGATGACATGTTAACTAAGGTTCCAGATCAAGATGTGAATGAGAATGAATTGTATAACCCTGACAGTGAGCAGGATGTGAATGAAAATTAAGTGTATAACCCTGAAAGTGAGCCAGATGTGGCTGAGAAAAAGGGGTCAGACAGGGATAGTGGTAGTGATAGTGAATCATCTGATGACAATCAAGCAACCAGTGCAAATGAGGAAGGCATGGTAGCAGAGGAGGTTGAGAGTCCTGAGAGGAAGGCTGATGCTGACCTTGCAGTCGGACAGAAGATGGCATCTGAAGATGTTTTACAGTTGGCCGGTTCCCTGGCGAAGACTAAGGTGAAAGGAGGAGAGCTGAGCTTTAAAGGCAGGACTCTGAAACTGAACACAGCCCAAGTAGATGCTGTTGGAAATGTGAAGTTACCAAGGTATGGTGTGGATCTGTATCGTGCCAAGGACTCTGAGGGAGATGCTGCAGAGGTGGAAAAAGCCATAGAAGTGGTAGTCACCAAGCCAGATGCCTCATCAGAAGCTGAGGTCTCAAGTGAAGCTGTGAGGAACAAGACTGAAGATATGGGGACTGACTCTGTCCAGGAATCTGTTTCTGCCGAAGACAGCGGCGTGGACGGGTTGCGGTTCGGATCAGTAGCTGCAACTCGTGAAGCTCAGGCTGGAAGTTCGGCGCCCGGAGCCCCAGCGGTGTTCCCGAGTGACACCAAGGATCTGGATAAGTCACAAGATGAGATTTTGAGACATCAGGCTGGCGTTGGTGAGCTCAAGCGCACTTTCATGGAGTCTACATCGGAGCCACGTCCCAACAAATGGGAAAAGCGATGTGTCACTCCGTTGCCGCTGCAGACACACGGGAGCTCAGATGGGATGCAGAATGTGGTGGAAGAGAAGAATCTGGCGGGTTCTGAGTATACAGATGCAGCTATCAAGGAGAACTTGAAAGCCGGAATAAATGGAAATATTGGAGACCATAATGATGTGACTGAAGAGGTAGAATGTAAGACTGACGGTAGGGCTTCTGAGCATGTTCTACCAGAAGAGCCTGAAGAAGGGGCCGAAGACATAAAAGACGTCCAATAGGTACCAGATGAATTGATGACTTCTCAGAAAAAAACTCCAAACTGTGATGAAGGAGTGTGATGAAAGCCATGAGCATCTTCGTGAGAAGGTCAATGAAGTAAAAGGAAGGATACAGAGAATCTCTTCGTTGCAAGAGCAAATGCTGCTCAATAAGTCTAAGGCTCTATATAAGAATGCTGTTGTTACGGTAGAACATTACAATTCAGCTGGAGACTTAGCGGATGAATTATGTGTACTGCAAAAGAAAAACGATCAGCTCCTTCTACAGTCCCAATCATTTGAACAGTGTAGCTTAAAATGGTCAGAGACCATGGCAGAGGAGCTTAACCCCTTCACCCCCAAGGGTGGTTTGCACGTTAATGACCAGGCCAATTTTTACAATTCTGACCACTGTCTCTTTATGAGGTTATAACTCTGGAACGCTTCAACGGATCTTCGCGATTCTGAGATTGTTTTCTCGTGACATATTGTACTTTATGTTAGTGGTAAAATTTCTTCCATATAACTTGCGTTTATTTATGAAAAAAACGCAAATATGGTGAAAATTTGGAAAATTTAGCAATTTTCAAACTTTGAAATTTTATTCCCTTAAAACAGAGAAATATGTCACAGAAAATAGTTAACAAATAACATTTCCCACATGTCTACTTTACATCAGCACAATTTTGGAACCAAAATTTTTTTTTGTTACGAAGTTATAAGGGTTAAAAGTTGACCAGCAATTTCTCATTTTTACATCAAAATGTACAAAGCCATTTTTTTTAGGGACCACCTCATATTTGAAGTCACTTTGAGGGGTCTATACCCAAAAGTGACACATTGTAAAAACTAACACCCTCAAGGTACTCAAAACCACATTCAAAAAGTTTATTAACCCTTCAGGTGCTTCACAGGAGCTGAAGCAACGTGGAAGGAAAAAATGAACATTTTACTTTTTAGTCACAAAAATGATCTTTTACAAACATTTTTTTTATATTCACAAGGGAAAAAGGAGAAAATGGACCGATAAAGTTGTTGTGCAATTTCTCCTGAGTACGCCGATACCCCATATGTGAGGGAAAACCACTGTTTGGGCGCACGGCAGGGCTCGGAATGGAAGGAGCGCAGTTTGACTTTTCCAAACCAAAATTGGCTGGAATTGAGAACGGACGCCATGTCGCGTTTGGAGAGGCCCTGATATGCCTAAACAGTGGAAACCCCCCACATGTGACCCCATTTTGGAAACTAGACCCCTAAGGAACTTATCTAGATGTGTGGTGAGCACTTTGAACCCCAAGTGCTTCACGCAAGTTTATAATGTAGAGTCGTGAAAAAATAAAATCATATTTTTTCAACAAGCATGATGTTTTAGTCCCCAATTTTTTATTTTCCCAAGGGTAAGAGGAGAAATTGGACCACAAAAGTTGTTGTCCAACTTGTCCTGAGTACGCTGATACCCCATATGTGGGGGGGAACCACTGTTTGGGCGCACGGCAGGGCTCGAAAGGGAAGGAGCGCCGTTTGACTTTTCCAAACCAAAATTGGCTGGAATTGTGAACGAACGCCATGTCGCGTTTGGAGGGCCCCTGATGTGCCTAAACAGTGGAAACCCCCCACATGTGACCCCATTTTGGAAACTAGACCCCCTAAGGAACTTATCTAGATGTGTGGTGAGCACTTTGAACCCCCAAGTGCTTCACGCAAGTTTGTAATGTAGAGCCGTGAAGAAAAAAAATCATATTTTTTCCACAAGCATGATGTTTTAGTCCCCAATTTTTTATTTTCCCAAGGGTAAGAGGAGAAATTGGACCACAAAAGTTGTTGTCCAACTTGTCCTGAGTACGCTGATACCCCATATGTGGGGGAGAACCACTGTTTGGGCGCACGGCAGGGCTCGAAATGGAAGGAGCGCGGTTTGACTTTTCCAAACCAAAATTGGCTGGAATTGGGAACGAACGCCATGTCGCGTTTGGAGGGCCCCTGATGTGCCTAAACAGTGGAAACCCCCCACATGTGACCCCATTTTGGAAACTAGACCCCCTAAGGAACTTACCTAGATGTGTGGTGAGCACTTTGAACCCCCAAGTGCTTCACGCAAGTTTGTAATGTAGAGCCGTGAAGAAAAAAAATCATATTTTTTCCACAAGCATGATGTTTTAGTCCCCAATTTTTTATTTTCCCAAGGGTAAGAGGAGAAATTGGATCACAAAAGTTGTTGTCCAACTTGTCCTGAATACGCTGATACCCCATATGTGGGGGGAACCACTGTTTGGGCGCACGGCAGGGCTCGAAAGGGAAGGAGCGCCGTTTGACTTTTCCAAACCAAAATTGGCTGGAATTGCGAACGAACGCCATGTCGCGTTTGGAGGGCCCCTGATGTGCCTAAACAGTGGAAACCCCCCACATGTGACCCATTTTGGAAACAAGACCCCCTAAGGAACTTATCTAGATGTGTGGTGAGCACTTTGAACCCCCAAGTGCTTCAAAGGTTTGTAATGTGGCGGAGAAAAAAAAAATTTTTTTTCCCCCAACATCGTTTTTGTCCCCCTTTTTTTTTTTTTCCCCAAGGGTAAGGAAAATTGGACACAAATTGTTTGTCCAAAATGTCCTGAGTACGGGTTTCCCCCTATTGGGGGGGAACACTGTTTTTGGGGGCCCGGGGGGTTTAAAAAGGGGGGAGGCCGTTTGACTTTCCAAACAAAATTGGCTGGGTTTGGGGGAAAAACGCCATGTCGGTTTTTTTGGGGGGGCCCTGTGTCCTAAAAGTGGAAAAACCCCCCCAAAGGGCCCCCCTTTTTGGAACTGACCCCCAAGGAAATATTAGGTGGTTTGGTGGCACTTTAACCCCCAAATGCTTCAC
>JARQOD010000004.1:409433881-409484037 GCA_033576555.1 Oophaga sylvatica
CTCTGACTTTGAACCAGTTACAGAAGAAGAAGTAATCAGGCTCCTTGCATCTTCTCGCCTTACCATTTGCACCAGTTACCCCATTCCATCACATCTCCTCCAGTCCCTTTTCCCTGCTGTCACCTCTCACCTAACAAAAATATTCAACCTCTCTCTCTCTCTTCCGGTATCTTTCCTTCCTCATTTAAGCATGCCATCATACAGCCATTACTTAAAAAACCATCCATCGACCAAAATGTTGCAGCTAACTATAGACCTGTCTCTAATCTTCCCTTCATCTCTAAACTCCTGGAACGGCTGGTCCACGCCCATCTCATCCGCTATCTCTCAGATAACTCTCTTCTCGACCCTCTACAATCCGGTTTCCGCTCTCTACACTCTACTGAAACTGCCCTCACTAAAGTCTCTAATGATCTTCTAACAGCTAAAACTAATGGTCACTACTCCATGCTAATTCTCCTGGATCTCTCTGCAGCATTCGATACTGTGGATCATCAGCTCCTCCTCACTATGCTCTGCTCCATCGGCCTCAAGGACATCGTTCTCTCCTGGTTCTCCTCTTATCTCTCTCACCGCTCCTTCACTGTATCTTTTGCTGGCTCCTCTTCCTCTCATCTTCCCCTTACTGTTGGGGTTCCTCAAGGATCGGTTCTAGGACACCTCTTTTCTTTGTATAATTGCCCTTACTGGTCAAGCAATCCGTAGATTTGGGTTCCAGTACCATCTCTATGCTGATGACATGACACCCAATTATACACTTCTTCTCCTGATATCATTGATATCATGCCTACCATTTTAGAAAACACCAGTGATTGTCTTACCGCTGTCTCTAAAATCATGTCCTCCCGATATCTGAAATTGAACCTGTCAAAAACTGAACTCCTTGTGTTTCCTGCTTCTACTAACCTACTTATGTCCGACATTGCCATTTCCGTGAGTGGTTCCACCATTACTCCCCAGCAACATGCCTGCTGTCTTGGGGTCATACTTGATTCCGAGCTTTCATTCACCCCCCACATCCGATCGCTCGCTCTTGTTATCTGCACCTCAAAAATATTTCTAGATTTCGACCTTTTCTTACTTTCGACTCTACAAAAACTCTTACTGTTTCTCTTATTCATTCTCGTCTGGACTATTGTAACTCTCTACTAATCAGTCTCCCTCTTACCAAACTTTCCCCTCTCTAATCTATTCTGAATGCTGCAGCCAGGATCATATTCCTCACCAATCATTATACTGATGCCTCTACCTTGTACCAGTCCTTACACTGGTTACCCATCCACTCCAGAATTCAGTATAAACTTATTACCCTCACCCACAAAGCACTCCATGGCTCAGCACCACCCTACATGTCCTCCCTCAAAATTTTTGAAAAGCTTCTGTACAAGAACTATCCAAACTTTTGAACAATACCTGTGCCGTTTTATTTCTTACCTACAGGATGACTGGGTGAACTAATCACCAACAGCAGAATTTGCTTATAATAACTCCAAGCGCAGTTCTACATCCCAAAGCCCATTTTTTGCTAACTATGGCTTGCATCCGGTATTTAGTCCTAATCTTCCATTGCATACATTGGTTACTGCTGTTACTGATAGACTTACAAAGTTGTAGAAAGCTCAGGAAGAACTAATTGACATGTTACAAAAAGCCCAAAAAGATTACAAAGAAAAAGCACAAAGCCCCTCCTACCCTTCAGGTTAGTGACAAGGTTTGCTTTCTACAAAAAATCAGAAAACGAACGTACCGTCTTCTAAATTGGGTCAAAAATTCAACGGACCTTTTCAAATTTCTGCACAAATTAACCCAGTTGCTTTCTGTTTAACACTTCCTAACAGCCTGAAAATACATCCTGTTTTCCATGTATCTTTGCTCAAACCATTCAGTGAGAACCCGTTTCCAGGAAGAACTCAGCCACTTTATCCACCAGTAAAAGTCCATGGTGAAGTAGAGTACATTGTGGATAAAATTCTGGACTCTAGAAGATTTAGAGGAAGTTTGCAATATTTGGTGCAATGGAGGGGTTATGGACCAAAAGATAATTCATGGGAACCAGAGGGCAACGTTCATGCACCAAGGCTTACAAGCAGCTCTTTCCTCTGAGCTAATCAGCTCGCTGAACAGTTCCTTGCTAAACCAGATACTAGTACCTGTGTGGTTCCTGATTTACTCCATCCTGAGTTTTTGATTGTCTCCACCCCGAGTTCCTGATTGAACACCCTACTTAAACCTGGCACTGCACTTCCTTGGCCCTGTGAGATTACTGAGCTCCCAGCCTTTAGTCTAGCTTCTTCCCACCTGCTGCTTATCCTCAAGATCCTATTGCTGCTCCATGTACCGACCTGTGGCTATATCCTGACTATGTTACCTGCTTATCCTCCCAACTATACTGCTGCTCCGTGTATTGACCTCTGGTTATATCCATACCACGATTCCTGCTTATCCTTTCAACTACACTGCTGCTCCATGTACCGACCTCTGGCTATATCTTGACGACGCTCCCTGCCAGTGCTCGTGCTACCCCTAGTGGTCAGTCCATAAATCATCCTTATGGGCTTATGACAGGTCACTGATCCGTCAGTGACATGGCCTATATTTTAGATGCTGCATATACTATGGTGGATTTAGAAAAAAAAAATTACATTGAACAAAATGGCGCTGGTGTTGCCACCTGCACAGTATCATGTGTAGCATTATGCCTATAATATTGGCAGGTAAAAAAAAAAAATTAACCTCATCAAAATGGCGCTGGTGGGGGCGCATGCGCAGTAGCATCTATCGCATTCTGTGCCAATTTTTTTTTTCTAAACTCACTAAAGTATATGCAGTATGTAAAATATGGCGCAGGTCACTGAAGGATCAGTTGAAAAAATAACCGTGTGCACAACCAAGAAGGTGCCAGAGTAGGTTCCCAAACCGTATCTAATAGAAAATGAACTCGGCACTCAACTTTAGTATAGTGAGAATAAAGATTTTTATTCACAGTAGTAACACGAAACGTTTCGGTCCTATATCATGGACCTTCATCAGTCACTACATTTATAAAAACAGAAGAAAAAAATTATATTAACAAAATAAAGTATGTACAATCAAAATTTTGGTCAATAGTAAAGGTAGAGAGTAGTTGTATACAATGCTTCAGGAGATTTAGGGAGCAATCATAGGTCAGAGTTGTATCAGAGGTATCACAAAGGCAGAAAGAATATATATGGTGAGGACATACCAGATACTACTGGAAGGGGGTTGATCCACATAGGGAAGAAAGAAAGGGCTGGATATAGCTGTAGGTGAAAATAAGATAAACGTAAGTGCCGATATACTTTTATGTATAAGTAGATTTTGTGCCTATGCCTGTAGATGTGACATACCCTGTGTTGGTGGGGTGAGATGAGGAAGAGGACAATGCCTCTATTGCACTAGTAACCTGTAGAAACAGCGCAAAACATAGATACCATAAATATCACAACTATCAATATGATGGTGAAGCGGTGGAGCCGCTATACTTGTCTGTGACTGACCTGTTGTGAAGGAGTCCGGTAGTGAGGATAGGTCTCTGCATTGGACGCGGTGTCCACCGCTAGTCTGAGTGCAGAGAAAGCTAGAAAGCAGCATGTATATGAGAGGAAGAGGCGGGACTATAGTGTCAGTCAAACAGAGCATTAGACAGGAAGTGAGGTGGCAGGAAGTTAATGGACATGTGTTCCAAGTGAATACTAGGTAACCAGAGCCGTCCTACAGGTGGGAGGAGTAAAGGAGCAGCGTGCTGATGGAGATGTGCCCAACAGGATGACGTGGCAGCATTGTAGTATTTAATACAAGCGGCTCTAAAGTGAATGAAAGAGAGGCATGTTGGTACAAGCATAAAGGAGTTTACAGCAATAAATATTGCGATCTTATACATTAGCTTAAAGCGATATACATAACAGGCTTGCAGCATCAGTATGCGTCAAAAGGGGCATAACAGTAATATGAGTATTGATTTAGTACATTATCATAAGACAGTATGGAAGACAAATCTGCAGGCAACAAGGAATAATAAATAACCACCTAACAGAGATCAAAGCAGCATGTGGTAAATGACAGGTGATGTGTAATCATCTGTATGCATCATTTATAAAGTAAAAGGGTGTCACAGCAAAATTCATATTGGTATAGTGCGTTATCAGAAGACAGTATGGGAAAATGGGAGCACGGATTATTAAATAAATAAACACCTGGCTGAGATCAACATATCATGTGGTTTATGGCAAGTGATGTATAAAAAAGGGGGGGTGGGGGAATAATAGCCTCAGTGGTCATATGCAGAATTACATGAAGGAGAGTAAATCGTATTCACGATTAAGACCCTTAGGTGATAGAGTGTCTAGGGTGTGTATCCAATACGCCTCTCTCCTTTTCAATTGACGTATGCGGTCACCTCCTCGTCGTGAATGTGGTATTTCAAAACACAAATCAACCATAAGATGTAAGAATACCTTACTCCCCATCCCACACCACTTCATCACAATGGGACATACCATAGCCCAATTAAAATACCAAGTTTTGGAACAAATACCACATTCACGACGAGGAGGTGACCGCACCGAATGATTAAACCTTCTTCCCTCTAGACATAAAGGATACTCAATTGTCCGCATCACTGGGCTAGGTCTGAAAATATCATTAGAAAGATCTCTTTACTGTTCACTCATATATTTGCACATTACAATAAGATCGCCCTTAATCCTTCGTTTTCCAAACTGAATAACCACAAGTCTGATACCGTATATACTGAAGTATAAGCCGACCCCAATATAAGCCGAGGCACCTAATTTTGCCACGGAAAACTGGGTAAGCTTATTGACTCAAGTATAAGCCGGGTATGCATTGTCCCCTCATCCCTGTCCTGCTATGCGTGGCTCCCCCCGTCCTGTCCTGCTATGCGTGGCTCCCCCTTCGCTGCCCTGCTATGCGTGGCTTCCCCTGTCGCTGTCCTGCTATGCGTGGCTTCCCCCGTCCTGTCCTGCTATGCTTGGCTCCACTCGTTGCAGTCCTGGTATGCGTGGCTCCCCCATCTCATCGTTGTATGTATGGCTCACCTCGTCCTGTCGTTGTATGCATGGCCCCCCCTGGTCCCGTCGTTGTATGCATGGCCCCCCTGTCCCGTCGTTGTATGCATGGCTCCCCGTCCCATCATTATATGCATGGCTCCACCCGTCCCATCGTTGTATGTATGGCTCACCCCCTCCCGTCCTGGTATGCATGCTTCCTATTACAAAAAAAACCCATCCTACTCACTCTCCTCCAGCGTGCCCTCGCAGCATCTCCGTTGGTGCCGGTTTCCTGCAGCTCTTCCTGTGCTGAGCGATCATGTGGCACCGCTCATTAAGGTAATGAATATGCGCTGCATGCCTATGGGAGTGGAGAAGCGTGCCTATTCATTACCTTAATGAGCAGTGCCATGTGATCGCTCAGCACAGGAAGAGCTGCCGGTGCCGGAACCAACGGAGATGCAGCGAGGGGGGAGTATGATGTCTTCTGGAAGCCAGCAGCTGCAGTTGTCACTGCTATAAGAGAAATGAATATTCATTTCTCTTTAGCAGCGGCAGAGTTACAGCCTCCTGCCGCTGCTCCCCCTCTTCCGCCGGCTTTCTGGACAATGACTCGTGTATAAGCCGAGGGGGGCGTTTTCAGCACAAAAAATGTGCTGAAAAACTCGGCTTAAACACGAGTATATACAGTAACCTGTCTTGTTATTGCAGTTTACCTATTACCTTTAATGACCTTGGTTGCTCTTCTTTATACCTACTCCAGTTGAGCTATATCCTTCTCAAACAGTGGAGCCCAAAATTGTATTTTAAATAAAATAACACAAACTTAAAAGATAGTGGCAGAATTTATAGTGTTTGACTAAAATCTATGATTAAATTTAGTGCAAATGTGCAGCTGGATAACTGCATAATACACACTTTAAGGGTATTTGCAGACGATCAGTAAACACTGCATTTCAAGAAATCCCATGTCCACTATGCATCCAGAGACACCCGCAGATCACCCGTGAAGATGGGCATGCGGCGCATCTTTCCAGACCGCAGAATGCCAATTTCTCTTGCGGAGACGAAATTTCACCCACAGAAATGTATTGGACACGGTGAATCCGCACGGTTTAGTGAACACATGGGGATTCACCTGCGTTCAATAGACGGCAGCGCTTTAGACCCAGCAAACATATGCTGCGTCCAAAACACTGCCAGTTCCGGGTCGTCTGCAAATACCCTAAGGCAGTGGCAGAAAATAGCTTTTAAATAGTATCATTTCAATTACTTTAAGCACATACCACATAACACTAAAAAGACTTATCCTGCCTTAGCTATCACTTCTGCAGTTATACTATCTTGTGCTTGAAAGCGCAGGGATTTTGTATGTAAATATATATGTAGCGATAGTAAGACTTCACTATACCTTTGTATGTGGTTTGAGGACCTGTGATGAGGTCACTGCCATGTGACCTGTCATGTGCTCTGTGTTAGCTGAATGTCTGGTATATATATAAATGAGCCTAATGCTGACCACAGGTGTGAGTGGCTGGAGGTGTGGAAACTTCCAGTGTGGGAGTTCTGAGGAGACCTCCAGTGTGTGCGCTGAAGAGACTACTCAGTTAGAGTACCAGGACGTTATAGCTGTTTTTTGTTACTTTGTGCCAGAGAAGGCTGTTTTGTTTTCTGTTTGACTGCAAGTTTATGAAGTCTTAATAAACTTGCTTAAAGAATCCAGAAGAGTCGCCCTCCTGCTTACCTCCGGTCGCACACAAGCGAGACCACATCCCTACAATTGGTGGAGACGTGCGAGCAGCGTTCCCAGCAGAGAAGTGGGACTGGTTACTGCATGTCGTGGGTCAAGGCTATAGCAAGCCAGCCAGCATTGCCGAGAAAAATGGAGGACCTGCTGAAACACTTGGTCCAGGCGCAGGTACAGCAGCAAGAGGCCAACAGGATGTTGTTGCAACAGATGCAGCAGAGCCAGCAGGAGCACCAACAGCAGATGCAGGAGAGCCAGCAGGGCATCGGCAGCAGATACAGCTGAGCCAGCAGGAACATCGACAGCAGATACACCTTCTGACAACCGCCATCCAGGGCAGGACGAGTGCCCCAACCCCAGGTCTGGCTGATGACAACCACGTCAGAAAGGCGGTAAGATGCACGTTACAAAAAATGACCCCCGGGGATGATGTTGAAGCCTTCCTGACTGTATTTGAGAGGGTTGCTGAGAGGGAAAGATTTCCCCAGAGCAGTGGGCAGAGGTACTGGCCCCATACCTGACAGGGGAGCCCCAGAAGGCATACTACGATTTGACTGTGCAGGACGCTCAGGTAATATCCTAAGCTAAAGGTTGAGATCCTCGCACATATGGGGGTAACAATGACTGTCAGGGCACAGAGAGTGCACCGCTGGGCTTATTACCGGGACAAACCACCTCGCTCCCAAATGTTTGACCTGCTGCACCTGGTCCAGAAATGGCTACAGCCAGAGTCTGCTACACCGGCCCAGATGGTAGAAAGAGTAGTAATGGATCGGTTTGTGCACTCCCTGTCAAAGTCTCTGCAGACCTGGGTTGCCCAGGGTGATCCCCGGAATGCTGATGAACTGGTCGGACTGGTCGAGAGGTACCAGGGGATGGAAAGTTCCGTGGGGAAGCAGCCCATTACGTACTGGTGGCCCCAACAGGGGGCAGAGTCCCAAAAAGGGGTGGAGCGCCCAAGGTCAAAATGGCGGGGGAGGTGGTGCCCAAGGTCACTGCGGGTGATATTATTTGTTGGAGGTGCCGTGAGCCAGGACATATAGCTGCCCGGTGTCCGCAGACCACTGAGCAGATGGAATGCAGCATAAGACACCGTATTTCATGGTATGAATATCCAGCCTGCAGTGGAAACCCGTTCCCCAATCAGGGTCCTCAAGTATGTCCCGTGAAGGTGAACGGTGAAGCAGTAAAAGGCGCTGCTAGACTCTGGGAGCTTAGTGACCTTGATTAGGGCCACTTTTCCTCTCAACATACTACCAGGGAAAAAAGTCGGTGTTCAATGCATACATGGTGATGTAAAGGACTACCCTATGGCCAGAGTGGACATTGAAACGACGCATGGCACTGAGTCCCAGGAAGTAGGCGTCGTTCGGGACTTGGTGCGTCCTATAATTATAGGCCGGGATTTCTGTCTGTTTTGGGATCTGTGGAGAAAGGGTTCTGAGGTCCCTGGCGAGAATAGGGAACCAGTAAACTCTAACAAACTACTGCCACACTCAGAAGGGGCGGAGTCCCAAACTGAGTCGATGAGGAGAAAAGAGGGGGCAGCGGATGAGCCGAGGAACTGTTGCCGGGTTCAGGGTTTGAACAGCGTATGTCGTGAATGGTGTACTGACTTTACATCTGACCGGGGGGCCCTGAACTGTTCTCTAATAGTGAATGGAGAGTGTGTGAGTGGACTTCTAGACTCAGGAAGCCAGGTGACTCTGCTGAGCGACACACTCCCTGTCTATCTGTTTCCCGGAAAGAAGTTAGAAGTCCTTGTGTTCATGGGGTCACTAGGGAGTATCCGGTATCCAGGGTAATTATTGAAACGTCCACTATTATTTCTACCCTTGATGTCCCTGTAGTCCCAGACTTACCCTATCCTATAATAATAGGCCAGGATTGTAAACGGTTTTGGGAGGTGTGGGACGAAGCACTGGCTGATTGCTCAGAAGGGAACCAGAATGACCCTAAGAGAAGCCCATTCCTGCAGGAGGCTGTAGTGGTTGCTGATAGGGTGGTGGGTAAAACAGAGGTAGCCACCCCTAAAGTCAAAGATACCCAGTGCCTGGTGGCCGTAAGAAAGTGTGGCTCAGACCAAAGAGAGGTCTTTGGGGTGACTAAATATGGGACCGCAGAAAACTGGGTAGCTCCAGGAATAGGGGCCGACACCTGGTTAAGTGGGGACTTGCTGTTCCAAGATGACATGGGGAGTGGGAATGACTCATATGCAGACTGTAACTTAACCGCAAGTGAAAGCGAGTACAGCAAGGTAGAGTCGGGTACAAGTAGCAGATCTCCTCCTCACCGCAAGGGCTGCAGGAAGGCCAGACAGCCTATACGCTCTAAGAAGAGAAATAAGGGGGAAAAGATGGTGCCACATGTACTGGATAAAAGAGAGCAAGTCCATGAGATGGAGCTGCTTAAAGAGACAGTCGGGCGAGAAAGGATACGGAGACAAGGGATTGAGCAATGAGTGGAGGACCTGGAGAAGGAAGCCTCTAAAGTCCAAGGTCAACTGTCAGCGTGCCAGACGGCGAACAAAATCCTACTGAAAGATATGGAGATGCTCAGAGAGGCCCAGGAGAAGCATCACCAGGAACTTCTACGGAGAGAGGATGAGCACCGCTGCTGGGCAGAGGAGCAAGAGAAAATTCTCAAAGAACTCCAAATAGAGAAGGAAGCTAATGCCCAGCTCAGGAAATCCTCGACAGTCCGAGAAACCAAACGGTTGCGCTCTCCTGGTCCGAGCGTACGGGAGGAGAGTGAACTGGAGAGGCTGACCAAAGAAGGGGCCTCAACGGAGGAAGAAAGTCAGCAAGGGAACCGCCACCCAGATGGCCACACCCGGGAAGTCACAATGAAGCTGGAGGCTGACCTAAGGGATATGCCACTACAATGCCTCCGCGAGAAGCAGAGACGTCGGGAGTCAACAAGAAAACCTCCAAGTCGGAGGAGGTTGGTGGAAAACCTTGGGAAGATCCGGATGCTCCTGGAGGTGCACCAGGGAAGAATAGAGCAGCTAAGAATTGAGGAGGAGCAGATCAACAGACAGCTGCAAGAGTTGGGGGAAAACAGGCAGCCACCTTCAACCCGAAATATAGAGAGGCGCAGAAGTTCGCTTCAGAGTGAAAGTCATCGAAGTGGAACTAAGACAGGACATAGATGGCCTGAAATGAGAGGTAGAGGCAGTGACACCTCAATTAGCTCAGGACTCAGTGACCTAAGCCAAACTGTGACAGACCAGTTAATTGTGGAGACGACTGAAAAGAGTTTCTAGTCGGTGAATGAAATGTGCCAAGCCTACGGCTTTAGGCAGAGGGGGGAGGTATGTAGCGATAGTAAGACTTCACTATACCTTTGTATGTGGTTTGAGGACCTGTGATGAGGTCACTGCCATGTGACCTGTCATGTGCTCTGTGTTAGCTGAATGTCTGGTATATATATAAATGAGCCTAATGCTGACCACAGGTGTGAGTGGCTGGAGGCGTGGAAACTTCCAGTGTGGGAGTTCTGAGGAGACCTCCAGTGTGTGTGCTGAAGAGACTACTCAGTTAGAGTACCAGGACGTTATAGCTGTTTTTTGTTACTTTGTGCCAGAGAAGGCTGTTTTGTTTTCTGTTTGACTGCAAGTTTATGAAGTCTTAATAAACTTGCTTAAAGAATCCAGAAGAGTCGCCCTCCTGCTTACCTCCGGTCGCACACAAGCGAGACCACATCCCTACAATATATATTGATATATATATATATATATATATATATATATTATATATAGTACAGACCAAAAGTTTGGACACACCTCCTCATTTAACAATTTTTCTGTATTTTCATGACTATGAAAATTGTACATTCACACTGAAGGCATCAAAACTATGAATTAACACATGTGGAATTATATACTTAACAAAAAAGTGTGACACAACTGAAAATATGTCTTATATTCTAGGTTCGTCAAAGTAGCCACCTTTTGCTTTGATGACTGCTTTGCACACTCTTGGCATTCTCATGCTGAGCTTCAAGAGGTAGTCACCGGAAATGGTCTTCCAACAATCTTGAAGGAGTTCCCAGAGATGCTTAGTACTTGTTGGCCCTTTTGCCTTCACTCTGCGGTCCAGCTCACCCAAAACCATCTCGATTGGGATCAGGTCTGGTGACTGTGGAGGCCAGGTCATCTGGCGTAGCACCCCATCACTCTCCTTCTTGGTCAAATAGCCCTTACACAGCCTGGAGGTGTGTTTGGGGTCATTTTCCTGTTTAAAAATAAATGATGGTCCAACTAAACGCAAACCGGATGGAATAGCATGCCACTGCAAGATGCTGTGGTAGCCATGCTGGTTCAGTATGCCTTCAATTTTGAATAAATCCATAACAGTGTCACCAGCAAAGCACCCCCACACCATCACACCTCCTCCTCCATGCATCATGGTGGGAACCAGGCATGTGGAGTCCACCCGTTCACCTTTTTTGCGTGGCACAAAGACACGGCAGTTGGAACCAAAGATCTCAAATTTGGACTCATCAGACCAAAGCACAGATTTCCACTGGTCTAATGTCCATTCCTTGTGTTCTTTAGCCCAAACAAGTCTCTTCTGCTTGTTGCCTGTCCTTAGCAGTGGTTTCCTAGCAGCTATTTTACCATGAAGGCCTGCTGCACAAAGTCTCCTCTTAACAGTTGTTGTAGAGATGTGTCTACTGCTAGAACACTGTGTGGCATTGACCTGGTCTCTAATCTGAGCTGCTGTAAACCTGCGATTTCTGAGGCTGGTGACATCTGGGAAATGCTGTAGATATAGTATATCTTGACTTCAGCAAAGCATTTGACAAAGTATCTCACACAATCCTTATTGAAAAAATGACTAAGTATGGAATGGACAAGGCAACTGTTAGGTGGATTCATAACTGGCTTAGTGATCGGACCCAAAGAGTGGTTGTAAATGGCTGCACATCCAGTTGGAAGAATGTCTCAAGTGGGGTACCACAAGGCTCTGTTTTGGGCCCTGTATTGTTCAACATCTTTATCAATGATTTAGATGAAGGAATTGAGGGTAAACTGATCAAATTTGCTGATGACACAAAGCTAGGAGGGGTAGCTAATACTAGAGAAGAGAGAGAGAGGATTCAAAAAGATATACATAAACTGGAGCAGTGGGCAGCAACTAACAGAATGGATTTTAACAGGGAAAAATGCAAAGTACTACATGTGGGCAATAAAAATGAAAAAAGCATATACAAAATGGGAGGAATAGGGCTAAGTAACAGCACATGTGAAAAAGACTTGGGTATACTAATTGATCACAGACTTAACATGAGTCAACAGTGTGATGCAGCAGCAAAAAAGGCAAATGCAATTCTAGGATGTATCAACAGAAGCATACAGTCTAGATCACGTGAGGTCATTATTGCCCTCTACTCCTCTTTGGTCAGACCTCATCTGGAATACTGTGTCCAGTTTTGGGCACCACATTTTAAAAAAGACATCAACAAACTGGAGCAAGTTCAGAGAAGAGCCACCAGAATGGTGACCGGTCTGCAAACCATGTCCTATGAGGAACGGTTGCAGGATTTGGGAATGTTTAGCTTGCAAAAAAGAAGACTGAGAGGAGACTTAATAGCTGTCTACAAATATCTCAAGGGCTGTCACATTGTAGAAGGATCATCTTTATTCTCATTTGCACAAGGAAAGACTAGAAGCAATGGGATGAAACTGAATGGGAGGAGACACAGATTAGATATTAGAAAAAACTTTTTGACAGTTAGGGTGATCAATGAGTGGAACAGGCTGCCACAAGAGGTGGTGAGTTCTCCTTCAATGGAAGTCTTCAAACAGAGGCTGGATAGACATCTGTCTGGGATGATTTAGAGAATCCTGCTTTGAGCAGGGGGTTGGACCAGAAGGCCCAGGAGGTCCCTTCCAACTCTACCATTCTATGATTCTATTCTATGAAACTTATCCTCAGAAGCAGAGGTGACTCTTGGTCTTCCTTTCCTGGGGCAGTCCTCATGTGAGCCAGTTTCTTTGTAGCGCTTGATGGTTTTTGCAACTGCACTTGGGGACACTTTCAAAGTTTTCCCAATTTTTCGGACTGACTGACCTTCATTTCTTAAAGTAATGATGGCCACTCGTTTTTCTTTACTTAGCTGCTTTTTTCTTGCCATAATACAAACTCTAACAGTCTATTCAGTAGGACTATCAGCTGTGTATCCACCAGACTTCTGCACAACACAACTGATGGTCCCAACCCCATTTATAAGGCCAGAAATCCCACTTATTAAACCTGACAGGGCACACCCGTGAAAACCATTTCCGGTGACTACCTCTTGAAGCTCATCAAGAGAATGCCAAGAGTGTGCAAAGCAGTCATCAAAGGAAAAGGTGGCTACTTTGAAGAACCTAGAATATAAGACATAATTTCAGTTGTTACACACTTTTTTGTTAAGTATATAATTACACATGTATTAATTCAAAATTTTGATGCCTGCAGTGTAAATTTATAATTTTCATAGTCATGAAAATACAGAAAAATCGTTAAATGAGAAGGTGTGTCCAAACTTTTGGTCTGTACTGTATATATATATATATAATATATATATATATATATAATATATAAATATATATATATATAAATATAATATACGTATAGATATATATATATACAGTACAGACCAAAGTTTGGACACACCCTTGTTATAGGTTTTGGTGTGTGTATAATATATATATATATATATATATATATATATATATATATATACGTAGATATATAATATATATATTATACACACACACAAAACCTATAACAAGGGTGCAGTGACATGTTCCCAAATTTACACAGTATAAAAACTGTTAGTTCTTGAAGAGACCTAACTAAAAGCTTCCCCAAATGTGCTGTAAAAACTTTATATGGCTTACCAAATATTTGAAGTTGAGAAATTCTATAAACGTGGCTGGCGGTTTCTGCATTTTCTAAAAAGGAAATGGAAGGACAAATTTTAGATAGTAAATAGAATAAAAGAAGATTCCAGTAAAAAAATGGGAGGTGGAAAGTCTATCATATACTATTAGCATGTGTTTTCTGTTTCAACATCGTTTTTACATGAACCAGCTTTATTCACAATACAGTCATGGCCAAAAGTTTTGAGAATGACACAAATATTATATTTTCACATGATCTGCTGCCCTCTGGTTTTTATGTGTGTGTTTGACAGATGTTTTTATCACAGACAGAAATATAATTGCAAACATATGAGTAACAAAAGCTTATATTGACAGTTAGAATGAGTTAATGCAGCAAGTCAATATTTGCAGTGTTGACCCTTCTTCTTCAGGACCTCTGCAATTCTCCCTGGCATGCTCTCAATCAACTTCTGGACCAAATCCTGACTGATAGCAGTCCGTTCTTCCACAATCAATGCTTTCATTTTGTCAGAATTTTTAGGTTTTTGTTTGTCCACCCGTCTCTTGATGATTAACCACAAGTTCTCAATGGGATTAAGATCTGGGGAGTTTCCAGGCCATGGACCCAAAATCTCTATGTTTTGTTCCCTGAGCCATTTAGTTATCACCTTTGCTTTATGGCAAGATGCTCCATCATGCTGGAAAAGGCATTGTTGATCGCCAAACTGCTCTTGGAGGGTTGGGAGAAGTTGCTCTTGGAGGACATTCTAGTACCATTCTTTATTCATGGCTGTGTTTTTAGGCAAGACTGTGAGAGAGCCGATTCCCTTGGCTGAGACCCCACACATGAATGGTTTCAGGATGCTTAACAGTTGGCATGAGACAAGACTGGTGGTAGCGCTCACCTTGTCTTCTCCGAATGAGGCGTTTTCCTGATGTCCCAAACATTGAAAAGGGGATTCATCAGAGAAAATAACTTTACCCCAGTCCTCAGCAGTCCACTGCCTGTACCTTTTGCAGAATATCAGTCTGTCCATGATGTTTTTTTCATGATGCTTGCCTGTCAGCGGGAGACCAGCGTTCAAAAAAATGTCCTGGCCTTTCAGCGACGATCAGCGATACCCGGCAGGGGGGCTGATCGTCGCTGAATGTCAAACACAGCGATATCGCTGGTGAGCTCACTGCTGCGTCACAAAACTAGTGACTCAGCAGCGATCTCGCTAGCGAGATCGCTATGTGAGACGGGGGCTTTAGAATATGTCATTAATATCAGATAGGTATAGGTATCTCAACCATATCGCCCACTGATCTGCTGAATGAAGGGGTCATATCACGCCCAGCTTTGTACATTTGGCAGTGAGTGTCTGTTTTTTGCAGCTCATTGCTATTAATATAAAAATCATAGCAGAAAAAATATCTGGATGACTGGTTTAGCTACTGAAATCAGTTTTAGTGTTTTGAATGTGTTCATTTAGGTGATTGAGCTGACAAGGAGTTAAATAGACTGTTAATTGCTGCCCCATCTGAAAGCAGAATAAAGCAGGGGCAGAAATCCTAATTACAACATTGGCCACTTTGTGGTTTCTTGCTGCATTGTTTTGATAAAACACTGTTATATCTGCTTCAGCTCTGCTAGTTCTCTCAATGTTAAGCCATGCCATACTATATAGTGCTTCATACTGATGAGCTCTAGCTAACCATGTACCCACCATTGATTGGAAGCTTTCTGTCTAAACTGTGCAATCAACTGTATAGGCAGCAAGTGAACAGCAGTTCGAATTGAAAGGACTAGCAGAACTGCAGCAGATAAACAGTGATTTTGTCAAAGCTACAGTAAAAAGTCTAGTAAATGATACATTGCTGGAATCAAGGTCTTTATCTCTATTTAGTGCTGCTTGGAAAGCATAAAAATTATGTCAGATTCCTTAACGACCACCGATACATTTCATAGTTAAAGGGAATCTGTCACCCCATTTGGCTATATCAGATAAACATATGACTAAATAGTGCGTCCCATAAGTAACCTATCGGTATGTATCACATATCCCGATACCCCCGTTTTGATGCCAAAATACCTTTGTAAATTTTGTATTTTGGTATGCTAATCAGGGCGGGCCGATCCGGAGGGCGGCGTTTTCTCTTTTCTCCCCCCCCGCTCCTCGGCATCTCTTGCGTATGGTCGTCTGTGAATCGCACAGACGGCGTTCGGCTTCCCTCGATTGCGCTTTTCAAGTTCACCCCCGCACATGCGCAGTGTGCTTTGCCCAGCAGTGGGCAAAGCATAAAATCATTACAGCGCATGCTCAACTCTTTCCTTGCCCCGGAAATGACTGCCTACCTTGGACGACTTCCGGGGCAAGGAAAGTGAAGGACAATAGTTGCGCATGCGCTGTAATGATTTTTTGCTTTGCCCACTGTTGGGTAAAGCACACTGCGCATGCGCAGGGGGAATTTGAAAAGCGCAATCGCGGGAAGCCGAACACCGTCTGTGTGATTCACGGACGGCCATACGCAAGAGATGCCTAGGAGCGGGGGGGGGGGGAAAGAGAAACCGCCGCCCTCCGGACCGGACCGCACTGATTAGCATACCAAAGTACGAAGTTTACAAAGGTATTTTGGCATCAAAACGGGGGTATCAGGATAGAAGCTACATACCGATAGGTTGCTTATGGGACGCACTATTCAGTCATATCTTTAGCTGATATGGCTAAAATGGGGTGACAGATTCCCTTTAAGGGTACTTATTCCTCAGCGCTGCTTTTTAATGGCACTGAGAAATAAGTGAAAAGCACCCCCCAGCTTCGGAATTTCTCCGGGGTCTCGGCAACCGGGGGTAGATGTGACCCTGGAGAACATGATTCGGGTCAGTTTTTACTGTCCCCAGTGTTGTGCCCAGCTGTGCACTTCGTTACAATTGCAGGAAAATCTCTGTTAGTTTTTGTTCCACTTCTTGCTAAGTTAAATACACTTATTTGTCTCAGCTTTGGTCTCAGATTTGTTTTTTCCCAAGCAATCAGATTCCATAGTTCCCACATAATTGTTACATTGTGTCTCTGAGCTCCTTGGCCAGTTCCTTTAACCTCATGATTCTCATTTGGTCTGACATGCACTGTGAGCTGTGAGGTCTTATATAGACAGGTGTGTGCCTTTACAAATCAAGTCCTATCAGTTTAATTAAACACAGCTGGACTCCAATGAAGGAGTAGAACCATCTCAAGGAGGAGCACAAGGAAATGGACAGCATGTGACTTAAATATGAGTGTCTGAGCAAAGGGTCTGAATACTTATGATCATGTGATATCAGTTTTTCTTTTCTAATAAATTTGTAAAAATTTCTACATTTGTTTTTTTTTCCGTCAAGATGGGGTGCAGAGTGAATAAGAAAAAAAATAAACTTTTTTGAATTTCCAAAATGGCTGCAATGAAACAAAGAGTTAAAAATTTAAAGGGGTCTGAATACTTTCTGTACCCACTGTATTATTTAGAGTCATTACAAACTTAGTGATTTATTTCAGGTGTTTATTTCTGTTAACCCCTTACTGCCATCGGACGTACTATCCCGTCCATGGTACCTGGGCCCGTATGACCGGGGACGGGATAGTACGTCTCGTGCGATCGAATGCGCTCCCAGGGGGAGCGCAGCCGATCGCGGCTGGGTGTCAGCTGATTATCACAGCTGACACCCATGACTGTGTGTCAGGAGCGGTCACGGACCGCTCCCGGCACATTAACCCCTTGCACACCGCGATCAAACATGATCGCGGTGTACTGGGGCACAGGGGAGGATCGCGCAGGGTGGGGGCTCCCTGCGCGCCCCCCTGAGACCCTCAGAGCAGCGCGATGTGATTGCGCTGTTCTGAGGGCTTCCTCCCTCCCAGGACACGGATCCAAGATGGCGCCGGGGTCCTGGAGGGAGGCGGCTACCTCAGTGCCTGCCGAGAGCAGGCACTGAGAAGCCTGCTGCACTGCCTGAGCGATCGCTGGTGTGACAGAGTGCTGTGCACACTGTCACACCAGCGATCTGATAAAATACAGTGATGTCCCACCCTGGGACAAAGTAAAAAAGTTAAAAAAATAAAAATAAACATGTTTTAAGAAAAAATCCAAAATAAATAATAAAAAAAAATATTCCCCAATAAATTCACTTCTTCCTGTAAATAAAAAAAACAAAACAATAAAAGTACACATATTTGGTATCGCCGCGTCCGTAACGACCACCCCTATAAAATTGTCCCACTATTTAACCCCTTTAGTGAACCCCTTAAAAAAAAAAAAAAACGAAGCAAAAAATCAATGCTTTATCATCATACCGCCGAACAAAAAGTGGAATAACACGCGATCAAAAAGACCGATATAAAAAAACATGGTACTGTTGAAAACGTCATCTTGTCCCGCAAAAAACGAGCTGTCATACAGCATCATCAGCGAAAAAATAAAAAAGTTATAGCTCGCAGAATAAAGCGATGCAAAAATAATTATTTTTTATATAAAATTGTTTTTATTCTATAAAAGCGCCAAAACATGAAAAAATGATATAAATAGAGGTATCGCCATAATCGTACTGACCCGAAGAATAAAACTGCTTTATCAATTTTACCACACGCGGAACGGTATAAACGCCTCCCCCAAAAGAAATTCATGAATTGCTGATTTTTGTTCATTCTAACCTCCCAAAAATCGAAATAAAAAGCGATCAAAAAACGTCACGTGCTCAAAAATGGTACCAATAAAAACGTCAACTCGTCCCGCAAAAAATAACACCTCACATGACTCTGTGGGCCAAAATATGCAAAAATTATAGCTCTCAAAATGTGATGATGCAAAAACTATTTTTGCAATAAAAAGCGTCTTTTAGCGTGACAGCTGCCAATCATAAAAACCCGCTATAAATAGTAAATCAAACCCCCCTTTATCACCCCCTTAGTAAGGGAAAAATAATAAAATTAAAAAAAAGTATTTATTTCCATTTTCCCATTAGGGTTAGGGTTGCGGCTAAAGTTAGGGTTAGGGTTGGCGCTAAAGTTAGGATTAGGGTTAGGGTTGGATTAGGGGTGTGTTAGGGTTAGGTTTGTGGTTAGGGTTGGGACTAGGGTTAGGGGTGTGTTGGGGTTAGGGTTGGAGTTAGAATTGGGGGGTTTCCGCTGTTTAGGCACATCAGGGGCTCTCCAAATGTGACATGGCGTCTGATCTCAATTCCAGCCAATTCTGCGTTGAAAAAGTCAAACGGTGCTCCTTCACTTCTCAGCTCTGCCATGCGTCCAAACAGTAGTTTATCCCCACATATGGGGTATCAGCGTACTCTGGACCCCAAGAGTTATTGTGCAATTTGTCCTATTTCTTCTGTTACCCTTGGGAAAATAAAAAACTGGGGGCGAAAATATCATTTTTGTACAAAAAAAATTATTTTTTGTTTTTTTACGGCTGTACATTATAAACTTCTGTGAAGCACTTGGGGCTTCATAGCGCTCACCACACATCTAGATAAGTTCCTTGTGGGGTCTATTTTCCAAAATGGGGTCACTTGTTGGGGATTTCCACTGTTTAGGCGCATCAGGGGCTCTCCAAATGCGACATGACGCCCCCAGACCATTCCATCAAAGTCTGCAATCCAAAACGTCACTACTTCCCTTCCGAGCCCCAACGTGTACCCATACAGTAGTTTTCTCTCCCACATATTGGATATCAGCGTACTCAGGACAAATTGGACAACAACTTTTGGGTCCAATTTCTCCTGTTACCCTTGTAAAAATAAAATATTGGGCAAAAAAATCATTTTTGCAAAAAAAAAAAGGATTTTTTATTTTTACGGCTGTGCGTTATAAACTTCTGTGAAGCACTTCGGGGTTCAAAGTGCTCACCACATATCTAGACAAGTTCCTTGAGGGGTCTATTTTCCAAAATGGGGTCACTTGTGGGGGTTTCCACTGTTTAGGCGCATCAAGGGCTCTCCAAATGCGACATGACGCCCCCAGACCATTCCATCAAAGTCTGCAATCCAAAACGTCACTACTTCCCTTCCGAGCCCTGACGTGCGCCCATACAGTAGTTTTCTCCCACATATTGGGTATCAGCGTACTCAGGACAAATTGGACAACAACTTTTGGGTTCCAATTTCTTCTGTTACCCTTGTGAAAATAAAATATTGGGGGCGAAAAAAATCATTTTTGTAAAAAAAAAAAAAGGATTTTTTATTTTACGGCTGTACGTTATAAACTTTAGTGAAACACCTGGGGGTTAAAAGTTCTCACCACACATCTAGATAAGTTCCTTGAGGGGTCTAGTTTCCAAAATGGTGTCATTTATGGGGGTTTCCACTGTTTAGGCAGATCAGGAGCTCTCCAAACACGACATGGCGTCCAGCCAATTCTGCGTTGAAAAAGTCAGACGGCGCTCCTTCCCTTCCAAACTCTGCCATGCACCCAAACAGTGGTTTACCCCCACATATGGGGTATCAGCGCACTCAGGACAAATTGCACAATAACTTTTGGAGTCTTGTTACCCTTGGAAAAATAAAAATTGGGGTGAAAAGATCATTTTTGTGGAAAAAATATGATTTTTAAATTTTACGGCTCTACGTTATAAACTTGTGTGAAGCACTTGGGGGTTCAAATTGCTCACCAAAGATCTAGAAAAGTTCCTTAGGGGGTCTAGTTTACCAAATGGGGTCATTTGTGGGGGGTTTCCACTGTTTAGGCACATCAGGGGCTCTCCAAATGCAACATGGCATCCAATCTCAATTCCAGCCAATTTTGGTTGGAAAAAGTCAAATGGTGCTCCTTCGATTCCGAGCTCTGCCGTGCGCCCAAACAGTGGTTCCCCCCCACATATGGGGTATCAGCGTACTCAGGACAAATTGGACAACAACTTATGTGGTCCAATTTCTCCTGTTACCCTTGGGAAAATAAAAAATTAGTGACTAAAAGATAATTTTTGTGGGAAAAAAATAGGATTTTTTATTTTCATGCCCGGGCATTATAAACTTGTGTGAAGCAAGCACTTGGGGGTTCAAAGTGCTCACCAAAGATCTAGATAAGTTCCTTAGGGGGTCTAGTTTCCAAAATGGGGTCACTTGTGGGGGGTTTCCACTGTTTAGGCTCATCTGGGGCACTGCAAACGGAACATGACCCCCATCAACGTCTGCATTCCAAAACGTTACTACTTCCTTTCCAAGCCCTGCCGTGCACCCAAACAGTTCCCCCCCCACATATGGGGTATCAGCGTACTCAGGACAAATTGGACAACAACTTTTGGGGTCCAATTTCCTTGGGAAAATTCAAAAATTTGGGACTAAACAATCATTTTTGTGGAAAAATTTTTTTTTTTTTTTTCACACTCAGGCATTATAAGCTTTTGTGAAACACTTGGGGGTTCAAAGTGCTCACAACAGATCTAGATAAGTACCTTAGGGGGTCTAGTTTCCAAAATGGTGTCACTTGTGGGGGTTTCCACTGTTTAGGCGCATCAGGGGCTCTCCAAACACGACATGGCGTCCAATCTCAATTCCCGCCAATTTTAGTTTGAAAAAGTCAAACGGCGCTCCTTCCCTTACGAGCTCTGCCGTGTGCCCAAACAGTGGTTTTTCCCCACATATTGGGTATTGGCGTACTCAGGAGAAATTGCATAACAACCTTATCTGTCCATTTTCTCCTTTTACCCTTGTGAAAATAAAAAAAAGTTTGTAAAAGATCATTTTTGTGGCTAAAAAGTTAAATATTCATTTTTTCCTTCCACGTTGCTTTAGTTCCTGTGAAGCACCTGAAGGGTTAATAATCTTCTTGAATGTGGTTTTGAGTACCTTGAGGGGTGCAGTTTTTAGAATGGTGTCACTTTTGGGTATTTTCTGCCATATAGACCCCTCAAAGTGACTTCAAATGAGAGGTGGTCCCTAAAAAAAATGGCTTTGTAAATTTTGTTGTAAAAATGAGAAATCGCTGGTCAACTTTTAACCCTTATAACTTCCTAACAAAAAAAATTTTGTTCCAAAATTGTGCTGATGTAAAGTAGACATGTGGGAAATGTTATTTCTTAACTATTTTGTGTGATATATTTCTCTGTTTTAAGGGAATAAAAATTCAAAGTTTGAAAATTGCAAAATTTTAAAAATTTTCGCCATTTTTGCGTTTTTTTCAAAAATAAACGCAAGTTATATCGAAGAAATTTTACTTCTAACGTGAAGTACAATATGTCACGAGAAAACAGTCTCAGAATCGCGAAGATCCGTTGAAGCGTTCCAGAGTTATAACCTCATAAAGAGACAGTGGTCAGAATTGTAAAAATTGGCCCGGTCATTAACGTGCAAACCACCCTTGGGGGTGAAGGGGTTAATGATTATGGCTTACAGCCAATGAAAACCCAAAAGTCATTATTTCAGTAAATTAGAATACTTTATAACATCAGCTTGAAAAATGATTTTAAAATCCAAAATGTTGGTCTACTGAAATGTATGTTCAGTAAATGCACTCAATACATGGCTGGGGCTCCTTTTCCATCAATCACTGCATCAATGCGGTGTGGCATGGAGGCGATCAGCCTGTGGCACTGCTGAGGTGTTATGGAAGGCCAGGTTGCTTTGATAGCAGCCTTGAGCTCGTCTGCCTTGTTGGGTCTGGTGTTTAATCTTCCTCTTGACAATACACCATAGAGAAGGTTAAGGTCAGGCGAGTTTGCTGGCCGATCAAGAACAGTGATACTGTTGTTTCTAAACCTGGTATTGGTACTCTTGGCAGCGTGGACATGTGCCAAGTGCTGCTGGAGAATAAAATTTCCATCTCCAAAAAGCTTGTCGGCAGAGAGAAGCATGAAGTTCTCTAAAATTTCCTGGTAGACGGCTGCGCCGACTTTGGACTTGATAAGACACAGTGGACCTACACCAGAAGATGACCCAAACTCAACTATAACCCCAACTATAAAGTTCACACTAGACCTCAAGCAGCTTGGATTGTGTGTCTCTCCACTCTTCCTCCAGACTCTAGGACCTTGATTTCCAAATGAAATGTAAGATTTACTTTTATCTGAAAACAACAACTTGAACAACTGAGCAACAGTCCAGTTCTTTTTATCCTTAGCCCAGGTAAGACACTTCTGGTGTTGTCTATTGGCCATGAGTGGCTTGACACAAAGAATGTGACACTTGTAGCCCATCTCCTGGATACATCTGCGTGGGGTGGCTCTTGAAGCAATGACTCCAGTAGAAGTCCACTCATTGTGAATCTCCCCAAAATTTTTGAATGTCCTTTTCTTAACAATCCTTTCAAGGCTGCAGTTATCCCAGTTGCTTGTGCACCTTTTTCTACCACACTATTTCTTCCGCTCAACTTTCCATTAATATGCTTGGATACAGCACTCTGTGAACAGCCAGCTTCTTTAGCAATGACCTTTCTGTGGCTAACCCTGCTTGTGGAGTGTGTCAATGACTGCCTTCTGGACATCTGTCAAGTCAGCAGTCTTCCCCGTGATTGTGAGTCTACTGAAACAAACTAAGGGACCTTTTTAAATGCTTAGGAAGCCTTTCCAGTTTTTTTTTGTTAAGTATTCTAATTTACTAAGATAATGATTTTTGGGTTTTCATTGGCTGTAAGCCATAATCATCAACATTAACAGAAATAAACACTTGAAATAGATCACACTGTTTGTAAGGACTCTACATAATATGTGAGTTTCACTTTTTGTATTGAAAAACTGAAATAAATTAACTTTTTGATCATATTCTAATTTTGTGAGAAGCACTTGTAGCTTTATTGATAAAAAATGAAAAATAACACATCTCAAAAATTCACGTCAGAAACAATTTTTATTTTATTTTTACAAATAACCAATTAATAATGGTTAAGAAAATAATAATTTTCACTATTAAAATATTTCTTTTCTACACATTCGATATTGCTGTAATCATAATGACATGAGGAATCATGTTTTCAGGTCATTTTTACCACCCAATAAACGCCATAAAACAAAGCCCCCAAAACAATGGTAAAACTATTCTACAGTATAGTTCTACATGGTATGGTAAAATTAACGATCTTATTCAAAACTACAACTGGGAAAAAAAAGCCTCATACAGGTATGTCTACAGAAAGATGAAAAAGTTATGGCTGATATTCAAATGATAGTTGGCCAGGGAAAATATTTGAAGCAGTCTGTGAGATATGGGAAAATTATATCTAAATGATATCATTTTGATTTCTGATGGAATTCCCCATCAAGATAGTTTGGCCCAAAAATACTTGCTTCATACCATTCAGTCCCACTCCCTTGGCATTCATTCCCCAGGATCAATGTTTACCTTTAATTAACTCCAGGAACAATCCCTTTGAAGCTCTGTGCCCAGCAGTTAACATAAGGGTGTGAACTCTTGTGCAGCTACAGCCAAACTGGATTCCTTTTTCTGACTCAAGCACATGGAGACATCGTGGCACCACAGGTCACAGCAAGACTCTGAGGTATTGAATCAGGAAAATGACCTATAATAACAGAATGCAATATCGCTGAGACTAGCCGAGCACATAATCGGAATTCTTTTCCCCACATGCCCATACCATTTAGCCACCTCCAGAACCCTGCGTTATAGAGTTATAAAGCATAGCTACCAGGAGTTAAATACAGTAGCCGTATTTGGTCTCCCTGCTCAGATAAAATCCAGCGAAACCCAGTGGCGGCGCCACAGACCGATTTGGAGCTTCGGGTGGAAAGTTATGGGCCATCCACGGTTCTGCCTGGAAAATCATACTCTCAGATATGGGAGGAAGGCAGCCCAGCCCAGGGGTGGGCGCAGAGTGTGAGACGGAGAAGCCTTGGAGATAAGTGGCAGCTCCTCATTTTGAGCTCAGTTCTTCTACTGGCAGGAGTTACATTACCTGATGCGGCCAAGGAACCACGTAACTAAGATTTGAACTTGTGATCCATCAGTGCCTCCCTGTGGTCACATGCTACATAACAAGGTAATGTAACCTATCTGTACCCTTCCCTTGTACTGCACTCCTGACTGTATACTTGTATATTTGTTCTTGTATACATACCTGTATTTTTCTAGTGCGGCTTTTCGTCGATTAAATATAAAATTAATCTTGGGCTGCCCTTTTATCTCGATTCACGAATCCCCACGTCCGCACAATCGGTTGGTTATATTATACGCTACCCCCAGGGTTGGTTTCTGACTCGATATAAGCCTGTTGTCGGACAGTGCTTGTATAATGAACGAGGAACTGATGGCAGTGATGGCCGGGAGGTTTAGATATATGTCCCCAGCTTGGACTGGTGATATATATCTCCCCTCACTGGGAGTGCCTCTATAACTTGCACCTATGAGGGAAGCTTCTCCAGCGACTATTTGCCCTTGGTGCAGTTGCCTGACTGACTAGAGGCAAGTGGTGGCACCAGAGAGCCAATCCCAGCTGGGTCCTTCTCTCCCCTCCCAGAGATGAGTGAAGTCGACACACGCCTTCCCCTGTGCGATCCGTCACACAGTCCAACTGCTATTCCTTTATTCTGAGCTTTGATGGTAATCCCAGCATTAATATTGTGGGTAAACCCTCATAATTAACGCTTTTCATTATAAATTTAAAACTAGTCTAGTCTATAGGAAGGACTTGCATCACTGGTTACATGGTATATCAACCAGACTAAACTGAGGAGCCACTGTTTGAGAAAGTTTGCACTCTAACAAAATGTTATCCCATTTGTTCTGGCATATTGATACATGCCTCATTTACTTCTACATAGAGATAATTATTAAAAGGTTCTTAAAAGCATTAGAAGGCTTGAGAATTGTCCATATGTTTACATCCACTTAAATAGACCTTCTGTGTTTATTTAACATTTAAATCCCAGTTGATTTATTCTTTCCACTTGCATGTGTTTTACAGTAAGGCACTGAAAACATGCCAAGAAGTACAAAAATATGAATATAGTTTATAATGGGCAGTATAAAGTACTATATGTGGATAAAAACGATAAACATTTAATACTTTAACTTTAAAAAAGATAAACATTTAATACTTTAATTTTTATTTTACCTTGAATTACATAACCTTGTGTTACATAACTGCCATGATTTGTTTTTAAAGGAAATGAGTTACAGCATGGATGAAAAATAGGAGATCAGTGAGGGTCCAAAAACTTAGACCCCCACCAATTACAACAATTGAGGTCTGTTGTTGCCCAGGAGAGAAACTATGACAAGATTTTTACTATAAATTTAACATAAAAAAATATTGTTTCATTCCATTAAAACTTTTAGCTAACTGTTTGTTACTGTGAAGACTGATGAAAAACCTTTGTGGCAAAGCGAAGCCTCAACTGACATATTAATGCTCACAACCCCAAAGAAGAAAAAGATGGTAAAACCACCACAATCTATAAGGAGTCTCATTTATCTCTAGCAGTCTCATAGGGAGTGAATGGAAAGAAAGAACATATAAACATCCGCCACTTAAATTAAATGGAGAGCACAAGTGATCAATTCGCTGAAAAAAGATCAAAAGGAAAACCCAAAAATTAAACCTACAAATTAATTCATTGCTTTAATATTAGGGGTCTGTTAAAATATAACCTTTACTAGATATCCTTAATAAAGCTGCACTACAAAAGCAAAAAATATACCCAACATAAATTTGTACAAACAAATGAGAATCGGACTATGTAGCAATTAGTTTCCTAAATAATTAAAATCTTGCACATAAAAAATAAACCTATCTTTTATCTCCAGATGGTTAGAAGCCTTAGTGTGAGTTCCTCTCATGGAAATAAAATTATCTCCCATAAAGGTATTATGAACGTAGTGTAAGCTTTTCAGGGGATATAGCTCTGGGATCGCCGTCCGGGTAGACGGAGTGGCACGGAAACAGTTCATTCACAGACAGCAGTTCTGGTAAAAACTGGCCGCAACCAGTTTTATTAAAGTCCACAGCAAACAGAACATAATCAAAACCAAATCATAAACATAAGACCTGGGCTTGTCCAGCCACTTACTACACTTAGATAGATTTCCCTATCTATCCGGGACCAGACTCTAACAGCCTGGGCCAAAACAACACATATGTTCAGCATTTACCAGCATGGAGTTTCACAGAGTCTCCTCCTTGTGTCTGAAGGCATATCCAACGTCCAGACTTGAGAGAGCTCCCCTCCTATTCAGCAGCTATCCGCATGGATTCTCACAGAGACTACTCCTGTGTCCGGGGTACATCGAGCACCCAGACTGAGACAGCTCATACTCCTGGAGACTCCTTCTTGTGCCTGGACTCCTTGTCCAGACTAAGCGAGCTCTCTGTCTGTGTTCGCAGACACCTACTTCTGGTCTCCTAATTAACAGCTGAGTGGTTTCAGGCCTGAGCTGCAAGTGTGTACTGAATGTAAGGTGTAGTGACCTTTCTCTACCACTAGGTTTACAAAGCCATACATTTCCCTTATACCAGTCAGCAAAGTATCTAGGTGAAATGTACACCCCATTCAACACACATACTCTCACTGTCTCACATATCCCCCCCCTCTTCTCCAGACCGGAGGGCTGGTCATCCAGACCGGAGGGCTGGTCAACAATCCAAAAGAGACAGTGAACTCTGGACCAGTCATGGCCCTCATCAGCTTCATCTTCACTACTGTCATCTGTATCTTCACCTGAGCCATAGCCAACATCAGCTTTCTCTTCATCTGAAGCATCCGCACTACCCTGTACCCTCCCAGGCCTATGCTCTCTGCGGGCCTCGGGTATCCTGCACGGTTTCATCTTGACCTTAGGGCCGGGCTCAGTTTCGATATAGTGCCTGGCCAGAGAAGTACGACCCGGCACATCAGAACACTTCTGCTGACTCTTCCTCAGAAACTCACGTACCTCCTGTCCCTGGTGCACTGACCATGTGTCACCAACTATCACAGAAGGTATAGGGGGGTTTTCACTTTTCTCTAGTTCCCCTTGAACCCTCTTTAGCACATCTATTTTCTTGAATATCGGTAGACTCATAAAGTCTATTTCACAGACCTTAACCCCTCTCTGCCATCAGACGTACTATTCCGTCCATGTGACCCTGGACCTAATTCCCATGGACGGAATAGTACGTCATGCCCTTTAATGCGACATCGCGACTAAAGTCGCGGTGATCGCATTAAAATTCCGACGCCATCTTACCTCTAGGAAGATGACGTCGGCATCCCGGGCTGCGCTCCTCCCCTCTCCGGCCTCCCGATCGCTGTGATTGGCTGTTCAATTCTGAACAGCCAATTGCAGCCTTTCTCACTGTTTCAGCCAATCAGATGGGCTGAAACAGTGAGATCCCAGGCTAGGATCGAGTACCGATGTACTCGATCCTAGGCCTGGGTCAAGCACTATGCAGACCCCCCTGGATTGGCGCGATCGCCGATCATATCGATCGCGCCAATCGCAGGGCACAGAAGCGGTATTACCGCGCTGTGCCCTGCCGGTTCCTGCTGGATCGGTGCTATAAAAGCACCGATCCTAGGCCGGAACATAGGACAGGCCTAGCAGGGCCTGCAGGAGCTGATTGGCGCGATCGATGTTATCGTCGATCGCGCCAATCGCAAGGCACAGCCGCGGTCTGATCGCTGTGTGACCGCGCTGTGCCCTGCAGGTGACCTGGCTGCTGCCCTGGCTGTGACCTGCCTAGGATCGGAGCTGTGAGCTCCGATCCTGGGCAGGTTGCCAGGGTAACCAGGAGAGCTCTGATTGGTGGGATCTTGTTATGATGGATCCCACCAATCACAGGTCACAGAAGCGAATTGACCGCTCTGTGACCTGTCTCACCTGGCTCTGACCTGTGAGTGACCGTTCTGCAGGGGTCCTCACACTTGCTGAGGATTCCTGCAGAGCGGTCATACAACAGATCTCTCCTGTGCTGGGCCTTGTAGTGCTGAAGACAGAAGAAAAGAAGACAGAAGATGTAATGTATGTGGTACAGTTCATATAGCGTCTTGTGCTTGGGTGCGATGAAAATACATGAGACACAGGTTTGATATAGAAAGTCTTGTATTACTTCATACAAGTTGGCAAAAATAGTCACACAGTTTGCAGACACAGAAGCAGGAGACACAGCAGGCCAGAGTAATCTAAGCTCAGCAATCACTCTCCACAACAGGTTCAGGATCTTCTTCTCTGTTACCGTAAGTCCATGCAAACGTGGGTCTTTCAAAGAGCAGGGTTCAGAGTCCACAAGTGCTTCAGAGTTCCTCAGTAGGAATAGCTGGAGTACAAGGTCCAAGGCTTTAGGAGTCAGGTCACAGGTTCACTGCAGGCTAGATTCTGAAGCACTGATTGCTCAGCTGTGGCTGCTTAAGAAGCAAAAGGAGAGAATCAGGGCGGGAACATGCAAGCTGGAAACTCCATTTTGACTGAGGGCAAGATAGCTGCAGCAAGACAGAAAGTAAAATGGCTGACGAACAAACTGAGTTTCAGGAACATGTACACAGAACCTTACAGAAGAAAAGAAGACAGAAGAAAGAAGAAAAGAAGATAGAAAAAAGAAGAGAGACTACAACCGTAAGTGTTGATCCCTCTCTTCCTCCCTCCCCATCCCCCTTCCCCCTCTTTTACCCCCTCCACCCCCCTTTGCGCCGCCTCCGTACGCACACCCAGCCGCCGAGCGTTGATTGGTGACGCATTTCACCGATCAACACTCGTGCTCTCAGCCCCCTTTGCGCCACCTCCGTGCGCACACCCTGCAGCCGGCGAACTTTGATAAGTGACGCAGTTCACTTATCAGAGCTCGCGTCCGGCGGGTTTCCTTTTTTTCACCCCCCCTTTGCGCCGCCTCCGTGCGCACACCCAGCCGCCGAGCGTTGATTGGGAAAATAAAAAATTGGGGACTAAAAAAATCACTTTTGTGGAAAAAAAAAAATATTTTTTTTTTCACACAGGGCATTATAAACTTTAGTGAAACACTTGGGGGTTCAAAGTACTCACCACACACCTAGATAAGTTCCTTAGGGGGTCTAGTTTCCAAAATGGGGTCACTTGTGGGGGGTTTCCACTGTTTAGGCACATCAGGGGCTCTGCTAACGGAACATGACGCCCGCAGACCATTCCATCAAAGTCTGCATTCCAAAACGTCACTACTTCCCTTCCGAGCCCTGCCGTGCACCCAAACAGTGGTTCCCCCCAACATATGGGGTATCAGCGTACTAAGGACAAATTGGACAACAACTTTTGGGGTCCAATTTCTCCTGTTACCCTTGGGAAAATAAAAAATTGGGGACTAAAAAAATCACTTTTGTGGGAAAAAAAAATATTTTTTTTTTCACGCCAGGGCATTATAAACTTTAGTGAAACACTTGGGGGTTCAAAGTGCTCACCACACACCTAGATAAGTTCCTTAGGGGGTCTAGTTTCCAAAATGGGGTCACATGTGGGGGGTTTCCACTGTTTAGGCACATCAGGGGCCCTCCAAACGTGACATGGCGTTCGTTCCCAATTCCAGCCAATTTTGGTTTGGAAAAGTCAAACGGCGCTCCTTCCCTTTCGAGCCCTGCCGTGCGCCCAAACAGTGGTTCCCCCCCACATATGGGGTATCAGCGTACTCAGGACAAATTGGACAACAACTTTTGTGGTCCAATTTCTCCTCTTACCCTTGGGAAAATAAAAAATTGGGACTAAAACGTCATGCTTGTGGAAAAAATATGATTTTTTTTCTTCACGGCTCTACATTACAAACTTGCGTGAAGCACTTGGGGGTTCAAAGTGCTCACCAAACATCTAGGTAAGTTCCTTAGGGGTTCTAGTTTCCAAAATGGGGTCACATGTGGGGGGTTTCCACTGTTTAGGCACATCAGGGGCCCTCCAAACGCGACATGGCGTTCGTTCCCAATTCCAGCCAATTTTGGTTGGGAAAAGTCAAACGGCGCTCCTTCCCTTTCGAGCCCTGCCGTGCGCCCAAACAGTGGTTCCCCCCCACATATGGGGTATCAGCGTACTCAGGACAAGTTGGACAACAACTTTTGTGGTCCAATTTCTCCTCTTACCCTTGGGAAAATAAAAAATTGGGGACTAAAACATCATGCTTGTGGAAAAAATATGATTTTTTTTTCTTCACGGCTCTACATTACAAACTTGCGTGAAGCACTTGGGGGTTCAAAGTGCTCACCACACACCTAGATAAGTTCCTTAGGGGTCTAGTTTCCAAAATGGGGTCACATGTGGGGGGTTTCCACTGTTTAGGCACATCAGGGGCCCTCCAAACGCGACATGGCGTTCGTTCCCAATTCCAGCCAATTTTGGTTTGGAAAAGTCAAACGGCGCTCCTTCCCTTTCGAGCCCTGCCGTGCGCCCAAACAGTGGTTCCCCCCCACATATGGGGTATCAGCGTACTCAGGACAAGTTGGACAACAACTTTTGTGGTCCAATTTCTCCTCTTACCCTTGGGAAAATAAAAAATTGGTGACTAAAACGTCATGCTTGTGGAAAAAATATGATTTTTTTTCTTCACGGCTCTAAATACAAACTTGCGTGAAGCACTTGGGGGTTCAAAGTGCTCACCACACATCTAGATAAGTTCCTTAGGGTCTTTTTCCAAATGGGTCACAGTGGGTTTCCACTGTTTAGGCACATCAGGGCCCTCCAAACGCGACATGCGTTCGTTGCATTCAGCCAATTTTGGTTGGAAAAGTCAAACGGCCTCCTTCCCTTTCGAGCCCTGCCGTGCGCCCAAACAGTGGTTTCCCCCCACATATGGGGTATCAGCGTACTCAGGACAAGTTGGACAACAACTTTTGTGATCCAATTTCTCCTCTTACCCTTGGGAAAATAAAAAATTGGGGACTAAAACATCATGCTTGTGGAAAAAATATGATTTTTTTTCTTCACGGCTCTAAATTACAAACTTGCGTGAAGCACTTGGGGTTCAAAGTGCTCACCACACATCTAGTAAGTTCCTTAGGGGTCTAGTTTCCAAAATGGGGGCACATGTGGGGGTTTCCACTGTTTAGGCACATCAGGGGCCCTCCAAACGCGACATGGCGTTCGTTCCCAATTCCAGCCAATTTTGGTTTGGAAAAGTCAAACCGCGCTCCTTCCATTTCGAGCCCTGCCGTGCGCCCAAACAGTGGTTCCCCCCCACATATGGGGTATCAGCGTACTCAGGACAAGTTGGACAACAACTTTTGTGGTCCAATTTCTCCTCTTACCCTTGGGAAAATAAAAAATTGGGGACTAAAACATCATGCTTGTGGAAAAAATATGATTTTTTTTCTTCACGGCTCTACATTACAAACTTGCGTGAAGCACTTGGGGGTTCAAAGTGCTCACCACACATCTAGATAAGTTCCTTAGGGGTCTAGTTTCCAAAATGGGGTCACATGTGGGGGGTTTCCACTGTTTAGGCACATCAGGGGCCCTCCAAACGCGACATGGCGTTCGTTCCCAATTCCAGCCAATTTTGGTTTGGAAAAGTCAAACGCGCTCCTTCCATTTCGAGCCCTGCCGTGCGCCCAAACAGTGGTTCCCCCCCACATATGGGGTATCAGCGTACTCAGGACAAGTTGGACAACAACTTTTGTGGTCCAATTTCTCCTCTTACCCTTGGGAAAATAAAAAATTGGGGACTAAAACATCATGCTTGTGGAAAAAATATGATTTTTTTTCTTCACGGCTCTACATTACAAACTTGCGTGAAGCACTTGGGGGTTCAAAGTGCTCACCACACATCTAGATAAGTTCCTTAGGGGGTCTAGTTTCCAAAATGGGGTCACATGTGGGGGGTTTCCACTGTTTAGGCACATCAGGGGCCCTCCAAACGCGACATGGCGTTCGTTCCAATTCCAGCCAATTTTGGTTTGGAAAAGTCAAACGGCGCTCCTTCCCTTTCGAGCCCTGCCGTGCGCCCAAACAGTGGTTCCCCCCCACATATGGGGTATCAGCGTACTCAGGACAAGTTGGACAACAACTTTTGTGGTCCAATTTCTCCTCTTACCCTTGGGAAAATAAAAAATTGGGGACTAAAACATCATGCTTGTGGAAAAAATATGATTTTTTTTCTTCACGGCTCTACATTACAAACTTGCGTGAAGCACTTGGGGGTTCAAAGTGCTCACCAACATCTAGTAAGTTCCTTAGGGGGTCTAGTTTCCAAAATGGGTCACATGTGGGGGTTTCCACTGTTTAGGCACATCAGGGGCCCTCCAAACGCGACATGGCGTTCGTTCCCAATTCCAGCCAATTTTGGTTTGGAAAAGTCAAACGGCGCTCCTTCCCTTTCGAGCCCTGCCGTGCGCCCAAACAGTGGTTCCCCCCACATATGGGGTATCAGCGTACTCAGGACAAGTTGGACAACAACTTTTGTGGTCCAATTTCTCCTCTTACCCTTGGGAAAATAAAAAAATGGCTTTGTTTTTTTTTTATGTAAAAATGAAAAATTTTGCTGGTAAATTTTTAAACCCCCTTATAACTTCGAAAAAAAAAAAAATTTTTGGGTTTTCCCAAAATTTGTGTGATTTTAAATAGACATGTGGGAAATGTTATTTTTTTAAAACTATTTTCTGTGCATATTTCCTTTTTTAAAGGGAAAAAAAATTTCAAAGTTTGAAATTCCCAAAATTTTTCCCAAATTTTTTTAAACCATATTTTGCGTTTTTTATAAAAAAAGAATTTAGGAAAAAATTTTCCCCCAAAAAATAAAGTAAATAGTCACGAGAAAAAAAATTCGGGAATAAAAAGACCGTTGAACCCGTTTCCAGAGAAAAACCCTATAAAGAGACAGTGGTCAGAATTTTTTAAAAAGGGCCCCCGGCATTACTGCAAACCCCCTTTGGGGGGAAAAAGGGGGGGTTAGCCCCTCCCAGGGGTCTCTGACCTTTTTTTAAACACATGTTAAAATTTGTTTGGGGGCTGTGAAGGACTATCGTTTTTTTTTGCAGTACACATAATTCATCCCCCAAGTCTCCAGCTAAATTTTTAAAGTTCAAAAGTAACAACAGCATTTTTATATAAAACCTTAGATTATTGAGCACATTTTTCTTGCAACAAAAGGGAAATTTTTTTCCCCTTCCCTTTTTTTTCTTCATTGACCCCTCCGAAGATGTCATGGCTTTCATCACATCCTTCTCACATTTTTGGGTTTTTTTTTTAGAAGTCATCAATTCATCGGTACCTATTGGGTTTTTTTGTTTTTTGGCCCCCTTCTTCAGGCTTTCTGGTAGAATTTCCCTCAAAAAGGCCTACCGTCAGTCTTACATTCTACCTTTCAGTCAATCATTATGGTCTCCAAAATTTCCATTTTTTTCCCGGTTTTTAATTTTCCCCTTGATACTGCATCGTATACTCAAACCCCCGGGTTTTCTTCTCTTCCCCCAAAATTTCGCATCCATCTGAGCTCCCGTTTTTCTCAGCGCAACGGAGTGAATTTCGCTTTTCCCCCTTTGTTGGGACGTGGCTCCGATTTTTAGACTCCATGAAAGGCGCTTGAGCTCACCAAGCCAGCCTGATGTCTCAAAATTCTCTTGTGACTTACCCCGATCCTTGGGGTCACTCGGGAACCCCGTGGGGCCCCCGGGGCGAATTCCACCCCGACCACGATTGCAGTACTGACCCCAAACCGAAAAACCCCTCCCCGCCGCCTGTTTCCGGGGGGGAAAAAAAAATTCCGGACAGATCAGCCCCCCTATCTTCAGTTTTTTTTCCCTTTCACGGGCTTCATTTTGGACCCCACTTTTGTGAGGCATCTGGCTTGGGGCACCCTTCTAGGGGTTTTTCCACCTTGCAGAATTTCTCCCTCAAGTCCTTGGCACGTTTCCCGACCACCCCCTCCCGGGGAAATTTACATTTCCAACAGTTTAAAATTTGGGGTGTGTTCAGTTTCGAGTCCTCCCTTTTTAAAATGCTCCCCCCTTTTCACCTTTTCTTCGCGGGAACCGGCCAATTTTTTAAAAAAATCTTCGATGCCTCTTCTGCCCCAACTGCAAGGTCCTCAGTTTCCCTAGGACTCTCAACCCCCCCTGTACCATCCCCTTTCCCCATTTGCAATGGGGCTTTTTTGGGTCATAGATGATTCACTATAAATACCCTATCCTGTTGACCCCTTTTTCCAGCCAATCTGGTATTTCGGGGTTTTATACACTTAATTTTCATTACATCCTGTCACTGTCAGGGTTTTACAATTCATTCTCATTCACATCTTGATTGGAACTTATTTTTAAAATTTTTTCCCCCCCAAAAAATTTTTTCCCCTCGGGGCCCCGGTTTCCCTCGGTGGTTCCCCAAGTTGTGACTATGGAAAACCCCCCAAAACTATACTTCCTATAGCTCGGGGACAAGGGGCTGGCTCACGACCTCTCCCGGGAAACTTCATTTGTCCCTTTTACACGGTGATGTTTATGGAACATGAAAAAAACCCCTCCCCCCAGAGCCAGGCTTGGGAAACCTCTTTTTTGAAAATTTATTTTTTTTGGGGGGTTTTTTAAGAGAGGGGTCTCCCACTGCCCTTCAAAATTGTCACAGGACACAGGAAAATCAGGGACACTCGGTTCCCGAAACCCCCATCCCCCGTTCCCAAAAATCACCTGCAAAGGAATTTCCACTTTCACAGTCATAATTTTTTAAAAATCATTTTATGATTATGATCAGTATCATCACACTTTTTGATCCATTATCTTTTTCCCACGAAACTTATTTATGGTCACATCATTATCTTTATCACATTTCCCCCATCATTATCATCATTTCACAAATTTTTAAAAGGGCCCCAAAAAACATTGTTTTCCGCCCCTCGGGCCCGGCACCCCCCAAAAGGAGCTTCATCACAGTCCATCAGAAACATTTTTCCCCCCCCCGACCCTTAGATCGGGGGAAAGTCATTACCCAATAGATGGGGTTTCACCGGGGGTTTTTTACTACCCCACTTCACATGAAAAACCCCCCGCGTTTGGGGGGTCAAGTCCACACGTCTTTTGGGGAGCTTTGGTTTCTCCATGGGCACACCCACACCAGGGGTTTTAGGGATGAAGTCCCAACAATCAGGCGTCCCCCAAAAGAAGTCACTGGAAACTCTAGCCAAGAGGGCTGGTGGGGAGTCATTTACAACCACCCGGGGGGGCCCCCCGGGCCAGTCTCTTCGGGAGGTGGACAACACACAGGCTGGCAGGGGAGAGAGGGAAACCCCAACATCACAAAAAAATAGGCCCCCCTCTATTTGGGGGGTGGTGCAATTTCACGAATCCCCCAACATGTCCATCACACTTCCCCCCCCACAAAACCCCCCAAAAACTGGAAAAATCTTAAACCCGGGGGGGGTTGGCGTCCAGGAATCCAAAAAGGGCGACCTCTCAGATGGCTGGTCAGGGGGCAGTCCTTGGGGGCAAGGCCCTCTCCCCTGGCTACCAAAGACGTTTGGGGCCCCTGGGGGTTTCTCTTTTTTCCGACCTCGGGGCTGACCTCAGGAGGCTTTCTTGGGTGTAGCGGGGCCACTATCACCCCTTAAAAACCCCTAATCAGGTTTGCTGACTGCAGACTCCCAACTGTTTCCCCCGTCAGAACCCCCCGGCACGGGCTGTCACCGTACACCAGCCGGGTAAAAAATTTTTCCGTTTTTAGCTTGGCATAGTCTTGTGTCCTGCTCGCTCAGGCCCAAAAGGGCCCCTTTGGGGTTTTCCCAATCAGTGGGGTTTCGCCATAAATCCCCCCTTCAGATGGGGGGAGATTTTCCTTTTTTCCCCGTCCTAAAACCCCATGAGATATCCCTCCACTTTTTTCACGAGGGGTCACCCTTTCCCGGGCCCCTTTTTAAAACCCCTTTTTTTCAGGGACAATGCAGGGACTTTGCAACATTACTTTGGGACGATGCGCTGCAAGTCTTTTTTAGTCCCTGAAACCCTTTCTCAAAAAAAAAGGGTTATTCTCCTGTGCTTGCGGAAATTTGCTGCTGGGCCTGCGCAGCGCTGGGTGTGCAGGCCTTTTGTCCATGCTCTGTGCATGCTCCGCTGGGGCCGGAAGGTACTCAACGGGGTCCTCCATACGCCGGCTTATTGTCAAAACCCGGGGAGTTTTGTTGACATTAACTTGCGCCATTTTTAAAAACAGCCCCCCCATGCGAAATCCTTTTCGAAAATTCTTGTCTAAAAAAGGCAGTCTTACTCAAGACTTTACACACTCCACGGTCTTTCCAAAAAATTCAGCCTTGCTGTGCGGGCCCTTTTTTTTTTTTTTTCTCTGCAAAACCCCTTTTTGGGCCCCCTGTCTTTTTAAAGGGACTCCCTCCAAAAACTTTTTTCCCTTTTTTACACACTTTTTTTTTTTTTTTTTTTTTTGAAAAATTATTAGGGCTACTGTCTCTTTAAGCCCTGCCCCAAAAACAGATTTTTTTGCTGACCACTTTTTTTTTCTCTGCTTTTGTTTTAACGATTTTACCTTTATTGTGTCTCTCGCCACGTGCTGCCGCCCCATTCCAGCACCTTTTTAAAACTTTTGGGGTTTTTGTTTGGGGGTCGCCGCCCGGGGGTAGACGGAGTGGCAGGGGGAAAAATTTAAATTCACAGAAGCAGTTCGGGGTAAAAAGGGGGGGGCCCCAACCATTTTTTTAAAAATCCAGCAAACAAATTTAAATAAAACCAAAATCAAAACATAAGACCTGGGTTGCCCCGCCACTTACACTTAGAAGATTTCCCTATCTACCCCGGGCCCCAACTCTAACGCCTGGGCCAAAACAACACATATGTTCGGGCATTTACCGCATGGAGTTTCCGAGTTTCCCCCTTTTGTGTTGGAGGTTTTCAAAGCCGACTTAAGAGCACCCCCCCCTATTCAGCGCACCGCAGGATTTCACAGAGACTACTCCTGTGCCCCGGGGGACATCGAGCACCCAGACGAGCAGCTTTTTCTCCTGGAGCCCTTTTTGTGGGGGGGGCCCTTGTCGGGACAACCCGGGGCTCTCTGCGGGGTTCGCGCACCTCTTTGGGCTCCTTTTTAACATGAGTGGTTAGGCCTGGCTAAAGGGGTGTGTACTGAATGTAAGGTTGTGACCTTTTCACCACTAGGTTTACAAAGCCTACTTTTCCCCTTCCCCCTCAGAAAAGTATTGGGGTGAAATGTCACCCCATTCAACACAAAAAACCCCACTGTCTACATACAAATTTTTCATTAAGCAAATTAACCTATAAATGTGAAAACCTATAGGAGACATAAAACTGATCAATAAGTTTACTGCTAATTATATGTTTTTGAAGGGGTTTTGGGGGCAACATATATTATTAAACCCGCCCCCAGAGGTGTCCCTTTATTTTTGTCGGTCTGTATGGAGTTTTGTTGGGGGCCTCGGGGGTTAATGCCGGTGACCTCTCTGGTGTGGGGGGGCTTTAAAAAAGCCTCTTTTGGGCTCTGCCCCTGTCAGTGATTTTCCTCCCCTCGGTGAGTTAGTTGCCCCCTTTAGTGCTTGTTTTTTTGTGATTTTTGTGTGTCCCCCGTTTCTGACCAATCTGTCTCCATTTTTTTTTTTTTGGATTCTGTACCGTCTGTTTTTGCCTGGTATTGACTCCGCTTGTTTGTGACGCCTTTTTGGGTTGCTCCCCTGGTTCCCTTTTTTCCCCCTCCCGGGGTTTTTGACTTTGGTTTGGGGAAAAAGGGCCATTCTTTGTCTCCGTTCTGGTCCCCCGGGCCCCCCTGGGGAAGACCTCGGGGTAGTAAAATTTTCCCCCTTTTCCCCCCCGGGTTTTCCCCCCCCTTTTGCTATCTCCCCCAAAGGGGCTGGGGTTGGCCCCCCTGATCCTCCCCCACCGGTCCGTGTCCAGGTCCTGCACGCCGACGGTTGCGCCCCTCCGGTAAACTGCGTGCGCGAGTACCGGTTTCCTTGTACGGGTGACACGGGGTGATTTTGTCAAAACAGTTTCCCCGATATTATCACTGGGCCGACTAAATTTTTCCCCGGGGTGTGGGGGGTTATGGATCCTAGCGCAACCCCCCCCCTGGCAGGTGAAACGCGACTCAGATGATGCAAAAATGAGTGTGGGGAAAAAAAGAACTTTCTCGTCTAAAACTGGTTTACTGAACGGTTTAAGGGGCTTTTCTTTGGTGTTAGGGGGGGGGTTCCAAGAGGTTGCTCTTTAAATTTTTCTAACCCCCCGGCAAAGGCCTGAAAAGGGGGGAAAAAAATTTGGTTTCAAGGGGAAACTTTTTTTGGCCCCCCCCTCGGGGGGAAAGCCGAGGGTGGGGGCAAAATTCGTTTACAACCCCCACGGGGTTTTTTCCCCCCTTTTGGGGCCCCCCCCGGGTCGGGGGCTTTTTTTTGGCCCCGGGGAAACAGATGAAATCCGGTTCCAGGACAGGGGGGTTTTTTTGGGGGGAAAAAGGGGGGGTTTTGGGCAAACCCAATGATTTTTGGGTGCCCCCCCCCCCTTTTTTTCCCCGGGGGCGGGGGTTTAAAGGATCCTTGGCACTTCATCCCCCCCCCCTTTTTCGGGGGTTTAAAAGGGGGGCCTTGGGGGCCGGGGGGGGGGGGGGAAAAGGGCCCCCCCGGGGTTTTTTGGGGGTTTTTTTTGATTTTTTTTTGGGGGGGGCCCCCTTTTTTGGGGGATGCTTTTAAAAAAAGCTCTGTTCTATTTGTGGGGAGTCTGGGCACTGGGGGAAAGGCTGTCCCCCGTCCTTTCATTGGTAAAGGGGGTTGGGAAACGACTAGGTTGGGTGGTTGTCGATGAACCATCCGACCCCCGGGGAATTTTTCCCCCCATTTTTTAAGGTTTTTTGAAAATTTTTAAAAATGTGGTGGACGGTTTTTTCTTTTTTCTCGCTTTTGTTGATTGCGGTTTCCCCTTCAACTTGATAAACTCCCGTTTGATATCGAAAAAAAGATAGGGACGGGGGGGTATAGTGTTGTGAATAGGCGGGGAAAAGTTTGAGCAAAAACTCCTCTGGGGTTTTTAAAAAAAGGAAAGGGGCTGTCCGGAAATTGTGAGGTTTGGGGGAAGGGGGGGTTTTAAATTGACTGGTCTTTTTAAAAGGGGGGGAAAATTCCCTCGGGTTTTTCGGTGATCAATTGTTCTGGTTTTAATCCTTGATTCCTTTTTCCCTTTGGCCCCCGCTTTGTTGTGTTGAATCTCCTGCTAAATTTAAAAACTTTTCTTTTTTTGTTTTTGTGCTTGATTTTTAAATTTTTTCCTGCACTTTTTCCCTTTGGGCCCCCTCGGGGGGTTTTTCCCCTCTCAGTTCAGTTCACCCAAATGATGTTTGTACTTTTTGCTTTTTCCGTTTTCTCAGTGGCGTGTTTTTTTTTGGGGTTTTCACCGAGAATTTTTTGGGTGGTAAGGTCGGTGATCTAGGTGTTTTTAAAATTAGTGGGGTTGGGTTTGTTTTCCCCGGGTTTTTTTGGGATTGCAGTAAGTGCCCTTCCTATCCCTATTTTTTTTTTAAGTTTGGGCCCCAACGGTTTGTCATACATTTTCTGTCTGTGTCAGTATTTCTTTTGTCTAACCCCCATTCTTTTTTGGGGGGGCCCTTTCTTTTTTTTTGGGGGGATCTGCTCCGGGGCAATGCTTTCCTCTTTCTATCTTTAGGTGTAGTTTTTTTTTTTCTCGGGGTTTGGGGACGAGGCGTCTGGGGGCCAAAAGAGGAACGCTCCAGGGCCCTGCCTTTTGGTTGTGGTGGTTTGTGGGTACGGCAATCTCATAGTTTAAATGCTTTTGTGTATTTCCTTTTTTTTCCTGCTTCCTCAGCAACCCCAAAAAATAAAAGTTTTCACCGGCCTTTAAAAGAAAATTATATGGTACTCACAGAAGGGGAAAATATTGTGAAAAAAAAAAAATTGTCAGAAATTTTTTTTTTTTTTTTTTTCTGTTTGTTGATTTTTTTTTTTTCCCTGTATTTTGGGGGGTGAGGGGGATTTTTTTTTTTTCCAATGGAGTTTGCACGTTTTTCCCGGGGGTGTGGATAAACTTGCCCCGAAGTTCGGAAATTTTTGTACCTATCTTGCTAGGTTGCCCCGTTGTGGAACCTAGGATTCCCATGCCAGATTTGTTTTTAGGGGATCAGCAAAATTTTAAAATTTTTAAAAAAACTGTAAATTCTTTTTTTCCTTAAAAAAAAAAGTCCTGGGGAACGAGCGCAGCAGGTTAAAAATTTTCTTCTTCCTGGCGGGGAACCCCCAGGTTTTGGGGGGTTTTTCCCTGGGCACCCGGGGGGGTCCTTTTTTTGAGTAAAATTGATGGGTTTTTTCAGGGGTTTGGGGGTTTTTGTCGATGACCCAAAAGTCATGAAAAACTAAAAAAAATTTGTTGGCATTTTAAATCGGGGGGTTGAGGACCTGAGGGTTTTTCTGTAAAAATTCCAGGGGGCGGGGTTTTGATAAAAAGGAATGACGACCCGGGGCCCTGTGGACGCTTGCCCTGAAGTTCGGAGGTATTGCTACCTATTTGTAGGTTCCCCGTTTGTGGAACTGGTTTTCCCCTGCCAGATTTTTTTTTAGGGGATCGAGCAAAATTTCTGAATTTCAAAAAAAAACTGAAAAAATTTTTTTTTGCCTTAAAAACTAAGCCTCAGGAACGCAGCGCAGCAGGTTAAAAATTTTCATCTCCCCTCCTGCCGGCGGGGCCCCCAGGTTTGGGGGTTTTTCCCTAAACCGGGGATCCCGTTTTGAGGATGTTGATGCGTTTTTTTTGGTTTTTGGGGTTTTTGTCCATGAGCCAAAAGTCCTGATCAAGCTGAAAAAACTTTTTTGGGCTTAAAAACAGGGGCTTAGGACGCTGGGGTTTTTTACTGTCAAGTTTCCCCTAGGGGGGCAGTTCTGACCAAGGGAAAAAACGCGTTTGGAGCTCTTTTTCGGAAGGGACTGTAGATAATGTAAGGATTTTTATGGTGGGTTTTCCCCGTTCCCTCTGGTCTCAAGATTCTATGTCATTTTTCGATTCAAATTAAAGACGTTTGCGGGGGGCGGAAGGTTTTGGTGGAATAATGTTCCCTTTTTTTAACCCGTTTGAACCATGCATGTGAAAAAAGGGTTTTTTGGGGACAGCTCATAAAATTTTAAAAACGCAATGGGTTAGTTTCTCGTGGTTATCCCTTTATGTATTTCTGTCTGCCCAAAGCGGGGAAAGAGTTTTGTGCTCATTGTTTTGGGTATTTTCAGACTAAGTTTTTTTAAAAACTGTTACCCTGATATGCTCTTGTCCTCTTTTTTCTGCTCGGGTTTTTGTTGTTTTCGGAGCAGCTTTTAAAATGAGGTTTTTTTTTTTTTGCAAAACTTGGGGGGTTTTCCCCTTGATACCCCGGGGGAAAAGTCCCCCCCCCTACGGGGGCCCCCCGTTTTACCCCTTTGGTGAAAAAAACCTCAGTTCCTACGGGGGTGATAATGAGGGTAGAAACCTGATCATCAGGAGAGTTGAAATTTTTTGGTTTTTTTTAAAATTCTGGGAAATTTTACCGTACGGGGTTTCCCTTGGTTACTTTTTCATAATCCTGTTTTTTTTTGGAAATCGTGCTGTTACCAGTTGGGGCTGTCAATGTTTTTAATACCAACACTCCTTTTTTTTCTGCCCCCCCCAAAGGCCAGGATTTCCCCCGGACTTTTGATTGTTTTTTCCCTGTGTTTTAGCGAAAAAAAATTTGGGCACCCTTCCCCCCCCATAGGACTATGACTGCGCTTTTTAATTTTTTGTGGTAGAAAATTTCCCCTAAAGGCGCCTTTTTAACTTGTCTTACCGAACATGCGCTATGGGGGCTTATACAAGGGTATTGGGGAAGGGTTTAAAAACAGACCCCCCCTTCACCCTTAGGGGCCGTTTTTCTTTGGGGCCCCAAAAAAGGGTGGTTCTTTAAAGGGCCCTGTTTTGGGATTATGTTTTTCTTGAACAAATTCGGGGAAATATAAAATCCGTTCCCTTGATCTCTGATCTGTTTTCCAGGGTGAAAAAAGCAAATTGGGGTTTTCCAAGCTTGACTCAGGGGGGCATATAACCTTTTTCGCATTAAGCCGGGGGTGAAGGGAAAGAGGGGATTTAATCCCCCAAAGGGGGATTTTGGTCCCCGTGATGCCCTTTGGGCCCCTTTTAAGTCCTTCTGTTTCAGTCCTTTAGAATGACTTTTTTAAGGGGGTTTTTGGGGGATAAATTTCTGATTGTTTATTTGGAGATATTTTTATTTTTTCCAATGGGTGGGACTCTCATGTAAAAATTTTTGGCTGTTTTCCCCGTTTTTTAGAGAAAAAGTCTGTATGTGAAGGGATCAAATGTTTTTTTTGGCGTACAGAGGTTTAAAATTTCTGGGTTTCTTTTGCCCCCCTTTGTTTTTAAATTTGGCCCGTCAAAGTTCAGGCTATCTGTGTTTGGGGTTTCCAAACCCCTATTTTTTTAAAAGGCTCTTCAAAGATTTTGGGGGTTTCCCCCAAATTTTTTTTTATCGAAATTTTTTGGGGTAATTTCTTGTTATTGTTAAACCTTTAAACCCTGTTTGACCAAAAGGGGGTTTCTATTTGGTGAATTGGCCCCCGGGGCATTCTGTTTTTCGGGAACTTAAGCAGGATTCACTTTGCTCCTGTTTTTCGGAAATTTGGGATGTTTCTCTACCATTTGGGTGGAGGTTGAGGGCCCTTTAAATTTTGGGGGGCAGGGGGTTTTTTGTCCCAAAGAGATCCAGAGCCCCTCAAAAAAAAAAACCCCTTTTTGCTTTTTTCTCTCAAAAATTTTTCTCCCCCCCTGAACGTAATTATGAGGGTGGGAAATTTGGGGTTTTTATTACCTTTGAATGGGCTTTAAAGGGTGGAGACTTTGGGGGGGGGGGGGAGCCAAACATCGGTGGTGGTCCTTACGACCATAAGAATCTAGTTTATCTGGAATTGCCAAGGATTTAAAACCCTTTAGACGGCCAGGTGGGCTTGTTTTTCACCTTTTTTAATTTTGTGGTTTTTTTTTCTTCCTGGCACTAAAAATTTTAAGGGGTTTGCCTTGGGGGGAGTTTCCGGGGGGCCCTCCCCTGAGTTTTGATCCTTCGTTATTTTTTTGGGGGGAGTTTTTTCCCCCCAAATCTCCCCCAATTTTTTGAGACTGGCTTGGAGGGGTGTTTTTATATTGGTAGTAGGAGTGCGGAAAAAAAGGAAAACCCCCAGAGCAGTTGGAATCTATGAGATTGCAGTACCCTGCTCCACCAAAACCCAGAGGCAACCCCGGGGGGCGGGTTCCCCACGTTGGTCCTAGACCCTCGTCACAGCCTAGAAACTAACTACACCCTAAAGATAGAAATTTGGAAAGCTATCTGCCCCGGAGCAGAACCCCAAAAAAAAATAGCAACCCAAAAATGTTTAAAGGCGGTTAGACAAAAAATACTGACCAGACAAAAAATTTGTATGAGAAAACCCTTGGGGCCCAAAAAAACCAAAAAAGAAAAGGATAGGAAGGGCACTTACTGCAATCCCAAAAAAACCCTAAGCACCAATTTTCTAATTTTAAAAAAAACCTGAGACACACGACCTCTACCCCCAAAAATTTGTTTGGGGGAAAAAAAAATTTTAAACAGCAGGGCCCTAAAAAAAAGGGGGAAAAAAAAAATACAAACATCAGGGCTGAAAATAAACTAGAGGGCAAAACCCCCCGAGGGGGCCCAGAAGGGCCCCCCCCGAAGTGCAGGACAAAATGCAAAAAAAACCAGAAACAAAAAGAAAAAAAAAGCTTATCTGTTTTAAGGAAAATGCAGACACGGGCAAGAGGCTACAAAGGAATGGAATGGGTTTTTGACCAGAACAAAATTTATCCCGGCAACCCCGATGGAATGTGCTCCCTTTTATAAGACCCGTCATAACACCTGTTTTTGTCCTCCCCCAAATTTTTTATTTAAAAGCCGAAAACCCCTTTTAACCCCCCGAGGGAGCCCTCTCAATTTTCTCAACCCTTCCCAAAAAAGGGTTGCCAAAGGGAAATTTAAACCCCCCAAAAACTGCCCCCGTTTTGGGGAAAATTTTTTGTCCCGGCCGTGGAAAAAAGGTGTAATGTCTGAGATTTAATTTTTCCGCGTTGGGCCCATCCCGGGAAAATTTTTTGGGACCAAAGGGGCTTTTGGTTTTGGGGGGCCTTTTTTTGGGGGCCCCCCCCTTTTTCGGGATGTAGGGAGTTTGTTTCGTCCACGGGAAATTTTCTCCCTCCAAGCTTGGGTCTCGTTTAGTGGTTTGTTGATCCATTACCAGTGCCCAAGAGGGCCATGGAAACCCTACTCTATGGATTTTTATTTCCGACCTCCCTGTTTCAGAGAATGACCGCATCTGGGTGGGTTTTCGATAGGTTTTTTCCCAAAATGATACATTTTGCATTACCAAAATTGCCTCCCCTAAATTTGGGGCCCCTTTTTTCCCTTTAGCACGGGGGTTTTTTTACTCGCATTCCTGAGAACCCTTTTGTTGACAGGGAGTCCAGTTTGTTTCAGTTTTTTGGGGACCTTTTTTTCAAAAAAATTGGGGGTTCATTGTCTTTTTCCCCGGGGGTTTCTCCTCAAAACCCCCTGGTCAAAGGGGGAGAACAAAAAAAAACCTTTTTGGGGGAAATTATTAAATCTTTTGTTGTGATCGGAAAACTGGGTCTCTTTTTTCCCTTTTTGGGGGTTTTTTCTCTTAAAAATTTGGGGCTCTCTGCATTTTTTGATGGGCTCCATTTTTTTGTAATTTTGGGTTTTTTTTCCCCCCATTTCTTCTGGACAGACGGGGGTTTTGTTCCCCGGGTGTTGACTCTTTTTGGGGAAACCCGTATGCAACAGATTTGGGGGGGGGGATTTGGGGAGGTTGTCCCTCTTGGAAAAGGGCCCAGCGGTTTTTAACCCCGGGATAGGACTGATGGCCTGGGTTTTTTAAATGGGGGGGGTTTTGGGTTGGTTTCCCCAAGAAATTTTTATGAGGTGGATCTCCAAATTTAACCCGGGTTTTCTTTGGGCCTTTAAAAAGATCAGGGTTTTTAAAAACCCTGTTTCTTTTCCGTTTCCCTTTTTCCAGGGACTTTTAAAGATTCTAAGTGTTCCACAAGTCCTTTTTTAAGAGGTTTGTTGAGCAGTGGGGGGTTTTTATTTTACTGTGTCCGCCCCCTTTTTTTGGGTTTGGGGGAATCTGGGGTATGTGGTTAGAAAATTGAATTCTGTTTTTCTAGAGGGAAAAACCCGTATTTGGTTTTAAAAAGGGGAGGTTTTGGTCAGGAAGACAATTCTTGGGTGTTTGTTTTGGACTCCATGTAGGAGACCCCCCCCCTGCGTATCATAGAACTCATCCTGCCCAAAAACCCGGTTTTCTCAAATGGGGTTTTGGGTAAACCCCCCCAAAGGGGGGGGGGGTTACTTTTGTAAAGGCTGGAAATGAGTTCTGAGCAAAAGCCCCTCTGGTGGTTACAAACGGTAGGGCTGCCCAAAAAAATTGTGGGGAAAGGGGAATCAGGGTTCCCTGACGGGTCTTATATAAGGGGTCACCTTCCCATGGGTTCCCGGTGAAAATTTTGTTCTGGTTTTCCCCCTTTTGATTCCTTTTTTTTGGAAAAGCCTGCTTTTTTGTGTCTAAATTTCCCCTGCAAACAGATAAACATTTTCTTCTTTTTGTTTTGTGCTTGATTTTTGCATTTTTTTCCCTTGCACTTCTGGGGGGGCCCTTTGGGGGGGCCCCTTGGGGGGGCCCGCCCCATTTTCATTTTAGCCACTGATGTTTTTACATTTGCTTTTTCCGTTTTTCAGTGGTTGCTTTTTTGTTTTTGGTTAACCAGAGAGAAATTTTAGGTGGTAGAGGTCGTGTTCCAGGTGTTTTTAAAATTTTATTTAGATTTTGGGGGGCTTTTCGGGGGTTTTTTTGGGTTTTCAGTAAGTCCCTTTCCCTTTCCCTTTTTTCTATTTGTAAGTTTGGGCCCCCCCCCCTTTGCTTATATTTTCTGTCTGTGTCAGTATTTCTTCTTGTCTAACCGCCAAATTTCATGTTTGGGGGCTTTCAGTTTTTTGGGGACTGCTTGGGGCAGATAGCTTTCCCCTTTCATTTTTAGGTGAGTTTGTTTCTAGGCTGTGACGGGCGTCTAGGCAAAAGTGGAACGCTCCACGGCCTTTCCTTAGTTGTGGTGGTTAGTCGGGGTACTGCAATCTCATAGTTTTTCCCAAATCTTGGTGTATTTCCTTTTTTGCCGCTTCCTCAGCAAAAAAATCATAACACTGTAGATTCTGGTTAAAAATGGTGGCCATTGATCCCCATTCCCAAAAAAAGGGTTTTTCCATGTTTCGGGGGGTTTTTCACTTAAGGGGCCCCTGTCATGCAAAAAAAGATAAGTTTTGTTTTTTGAAAAAACTCCCCCCTGGGTTTGGGTTTTTGGGAAAACCCCCGGTTGCAACCCCCCAAACCCCGTCATCATTTGGGAGACGGGGGAAAAAAGTGCGGGGGGGGGCCCAAAATGTGTCGACATGTTGAAAATTTTTCTTTTTTGGGCTTTAATCTGAAAAAAAAGTCTCTGTCCCCCTGTCCCGGGCTGGAGGGATTCCGGGAGCCCCAAAAAGAAATTCGAAGAAATGTTCTCAAAGCAAGGCCGAGGTTTTCCCCCCCCCAAGACCCTTCGATTTTTGTATTTTTTTGTAAACCCGGGGTAAGTTGTGAACCCCCCCTCTGTTCAATTTGTCTGGCCCTTTTAAAAATTTTACCATTTTTGGGGTTTTTTTGCCCGGGAAAATTACAAAAAAGGGGATTTTCTCCCTCGTTCCCGGGCTGCAGGGTTTTTTTCTTTTTAAGAAAAAAGAGGGGGGTTTTTTCGTCCCTGCCTCGGGCTTTCGGGGAAAACAAAATTCCCCCGAGAAAACGTACCCTTTCCCCCTTTTCCAGATTTGTGTAACCCCCTCGGGGGAAAAGGTTCTCAAAATAGATTCCGGGGAGCCTATAATCTGATAAAGGGGGGAGGGGGGGCAAATGGAAAACTGCGTTTTTAACTGAGGGACTCTTTTAAAAAATGGTTATGCCTTTGGTTTACTAAAGCTCCCGCCAAAAATTTCAAAATTTTTTTTAATGTGGTTTTTTTTCGCCCCTTATGGGCCCGGTTTTTTGAATCTACTGGATGACTTTTTTGGGGCCCCCCCCGATAGTCATACACCCCTCCCCTGTACGAACTTTTTTCCCAAAAAGCCCCGGGGAAAAAATCTATTTTTCGCCACTTGGAGAAATGTTTGTTTTTTTGTACAGGGGCTAATTTTTTTGGGGGCCTGATTGACCCCCGTGAGGGGTTTCAAAAGGATCCCAAGAAGGGGCGGGGTTTTTTGACTGGGAAAACCCGGGGGTTTTAAAGGGGGTTTTTGGGCTTTTTGGGGAAACGCCAATTATTTTCGTAAATTTTTTTGGGGGGTTTTTTTTACAGGTTGTTAAACCACTCACTTTTCTCACACGCAAGGGTGTGATGAAAAAAATTTGGTCTCATCTGCCAAGGATCCTTTTTGATGTTTAAAAAATTGTTTTTTTTTTCCAAATCCGAGGGGTGCACCCGACCCACCCAAAAAATTTTTTTGAAAAAGGGGGCCCCCCTGGGGGGGGGTGGGGGCAGTTTTTTCCCCCCGGGACCTGCCATTTGCCATCTCAAGCCAGGGCCGGGGGTTCTTAAAAATTTCCCCTCCCAAGGGGGAATTACGATGTGGGCAATAGAGAACTTCTTGGGGGGGGGTGGTTCATCCTTTCCTGTGATTGCGATCAAAAAAATTTTTTGGGTTTTTTAAGGGGTTTAAAAGCTTCCCCCCGGGCAGGGCCCCCCTGGGGTTTTTTTTTTCGGTTTCATTTTTAATTGTTTTCACCGGGGGCCAAAAATTTTTTGCGGATGTTTTTCTCGTGGGTTTGTTTTGGTCCCCCCCCGAACCCCCGTCCTCCATTTTTAAACCCCTGTTGGTTGTGGGGGGGGCTCGTTGGGGGGTGGAATTTTTTAGGCTCGTCCTTCCCCTTTTTCCCCTTTAAGGGGGGGGAAAATTTGTTTGCCCAAAAAAAAAATTTTTGTTTTTAGACCCTTTTAAAGAGTTTCTGGGTTTGGGTGTGTTCCCATCCTGGATTTTGGCCACGCAGGGGGTGTGAAAGGGGTTTTTTTTTGGTCCCCCCTTTTTGGGGGGCAGATTTTTTCAAAAAATTTGTTTTTGATTTTGGGGTTTTCGCCCGTTCTAGGGTTTAAAAAAGGGCCGGGGGCCCCCGGGGACGGTTCCCTTTTCCCCCGTTCCTGATAGCCCCGGACCAATGTCCAGGAAATTTTTATACCAATCCCCCCCCTTCCAGGGGTAATGCCGTTAGTGGGTGGTGGTGGACATTTTCCAAGCGGGCCCCCTTTTATCCCCTTTTGTTCATTCCCCCCAGAAAAAACCCTTTTCCCCGGATTTGTGAAAAAAGTGATCCATCTGCAGGGGCCCCCTAAAAAGTGGTGTCTGAAAAGGTGACAATTTTTTGGGTATTTGGGGGGGGCATTCTGTAGGAAAGGGGGGACATTACACTATCTTTTTTTCTTGTCCCCCCTTGAAAAAAGGGGCCCAATTAACCCCCCCAAAAAAAACCCCTTTTGAACAAATTCTTGATTTTTTGGCCTTTTTTTAAAGAGGTTTGTTTTGGTGTGATGATTCCCTTTGGTGAGTTCCCCCTTCAACAGCAGTGTAAACAGTCCACCGGTATGTCCCCCCTTCTGGTTAACTATGGGTTCGGGGCCAAATTTTTTGGGGGAAAATTTTTTCCCCCCCTTGGGGTTTTTGGTTTTCCGGGCAGGGTTTTGCTGTACAGCATTTAAAAAATAGGGGGGGCGGAGGTCCGTCGTAATTTCCAAGGCCCGGGAAGGAAAACTCTTCGCAACAAGGGACCAGGCACTTTCAGGTTGGAGAGAATGTTTGGGTTTCCAGCGGGTATCAAAAAAAAATTTTTCAGCCAAGTTGGGTCCAAAATTCATTGGTCCATAGAAATCTGGAAAATCAACCCTAGCCCATAGGTTTTTTCCTCCAAATTCATTCAAGAATCCAATGTTCCCCCAAATCCTTTTTTAAAAAAACCCTTGGGGGCTTTGGGGGGGGGGAGGGGGTTTTGTGCCAGTGGGGTTTGGGGTGTTGGGGGAGGGGCATCTGGGGAAAAAGAGGTTGGACACTTGTAATTCTCGTCTTGTTTGCCGCACCTTGCATTCTGGTTTTATGGAAAAGGGGTTTTTGGGCCCCCCGGTTTGTTCTTGGGTCCCCCTTTTTTTGTAAAAAAATTTTCTGGGGTTGGGGTTTATGCCCGAATTTCCCTTGGGGAAAAATGGGGTTTGGGGGGCCCCCGTTGAAGGGGGGCATGTCAGGTCCCGTATAGCGTTTTTTGTCTGGTGCCTCAGGTTTTAATTTTTGGTGACCTTCTCTGGCTATGGGGGGTTTTTAAAAAACCCTTTTGGGTTTGGGGGATTTTCAGTGATACTCCTTTCTCTCGGTGAGTTAGTTGAACGTTGAGGGGTTGGCTTTTGGCCCCTTTTTTGTGTGATTCCCTTTTGCCCAAATCTTCCTCCCGTTTTTTCACTTGTTTGCTTTTTCTGACCATCTGTTGTTTGCTGGTTTTTACTCCCCTTTGTCTTGTGATGCCGTTTTTCCTGCTCCCCTGGTACCTGTTGCCTTCCCCGGGTTTTTTACTTT
>JARQOD010000004.1:409484137-409537212 GCA_033576555.1 Oophaga sylvatica
TTTCAATAATAATAAAGAGGTTGTGGGGAGTCTGCGGCGCAGGGCGCCTTTCTGAGGCAGACAGCGCTGTCCTGCAGCTGTTATCGCATAAGAGGCTCGCACACTCTTTTCAATAATAATAAAGAGGTTGTGGGGAGTCTGCGACATTAATGCCACTATACGCATACTAATGCAATCGTTTGTTTGTTTTAATGTCGCTAGTAGCTGCCAATCTGGTTGACGACGCATAAGCGGTTAGCGATCCCCTTTACGAATTTGGCGGTCATTGCGATATATAAGCGCAATTTTTTAGCGATCTCGTTGAACGTTTCTTGTTAGTGTGGCATAGCAACCCTGCAGCTGCTGCCTTATAAGAGGCACTTGGGACGCACACCTTTTAATTATCATGGGGAGTCTGCTACTTTAACCCCTTCTTAGGCGGTTAACTCTTAATGGGGGACAGCTGGGGTAGCTCTCTCTTTAAGAGCTTTAACCCTTCAGCGTTCGTTTTTTCTTTACGATACACACTTTCTAGTTACTGACAGGTTTAACCTGTCATATACTGTGCAAGGTCAAGTCCGTCTCCCAGATCCGCTACAGGATCAGTCTCACGTATCTGACACGCAGACCTCGACGGCATCAAGCGCAGCGGTCGGAGGTTCCAGTGGTGTCAAAATGGAGGCCCTCGCTAGTTTCTATGATGGCCGGTCTGACCTTTTAGGTTATTGGGTGTCAGCTAGATCCTCTCATGGCAGGAAGCGACACAAGCCGGTGCCTTCCTTCCCGCATAACGAAAATGTCCGATTCGGACAAGGAGGATCGGCAACTCTGCCTCTCTTTTGGGGCTTTTATTGGAGGCGTTACAGTTACCGAAGGAGGTAACTGGACGTCCTGGTAAGTCGGCCCGGATGTTTTCAGTATCAGCTTTACCATCACTGAATGAGCGTAATGGGCGGTGGAGAAGGAGCGCCTGTGTCCAGATAATTGAGACACTGTATCCGTGTTCTTCGGAGTTGATTGATAATTGGATTCCTTCTCCTGAAGTGGATGTACCTTTATCCCAGCTTAGCAAAACTTTCCTGTTAAAGGGAAGGTGAGTCTGCAGGACCCGCTGGACAGAAAAACGTAGATAGCAGCAAAATCTATCTACGAGGCCGCGGGTCATGGATTCAGTACTAGAGTCCATGTGTGCTTGTAAAGCTCCTCTGAGCCGGTTGGACCGTCTATGGACGGCGTGGCAAGATGGATCCCCTCTATCGAGGTAGATAGGCTTTTCAAGTTGTTGGAGGATACTGCGTCACTGCTATCCAGGGCGCAATCCTCGGCAGTCACAGTCAGAAGAGCACTGTGGCTTAGACAGTGGACCGGGGACGCGGTTTCCAAGCAGGTTTTGCTATCTTTAGCTTACAAGGTGGTCAGCTATTTGGACCTGACCGCACGGAGCTGATTGCCAAGGCAAAGGCAAAAGAAACGGCTTTACCGCAGCGCAGAGCTGTGACTTCTGCGTCTGGCAGGACTAGTGCCGGTAATTGTCGGCGGTCCTTTCAGTCCAGGGGATGATTCGGTCAGCCCTCTGGGGGTTCGGGTCGTCTCTCTTTTTTTCAAAAAAAAAAATCCCCTGGACTTCCGTTAAGACAAAAAGCCCGCTAAGACGGACTGATGTCAGGGTCTCACTCGAGCGCTCTCGAGTGGGGGGGTCGTTTACTCCAATTCAAACCGACTTGGGTTTCCCGCGTGTCGGACGCCTGGGTGACACAGGTTGTGTCGGCAGGCTACTTCATGAGATCTCGCGTTCCGTCAGATCCCGAACTTTTTGCCGCTCTACTGCGGGAGGTAGATTCCCTTATGCAGAAAGGTGTGGTGGTGCCGGTTCCGCCGGAGGGCCGGGGAAGAGGGTTATATTTTAACCTCTTTGTGGTCCCCAAAAAAGAGGACAAATTTCGGCCCATTCTGGATCTCAAAAGATTGAATCGGCATGTCCACGCCCGGAAATTCCGCATGGAGTCACTTCGCTCCGTTGTGGCGGCCCTGTCGCAGAACGTCTTTTGGTGTCAATCGACATTCGCGACGCTTATTTGCACTTTCCAATCGGAAGGGCCCACCAACGCTTCCTTCGTTTTGCCATAGGTCAGGACCATTACCAGTTTGTGGCTCTGCCATTAGGGTTGGCCTCAGCGCGCAGAGTTTTTACAAAAAATTCTGGCGCCTCTCATGGCATTTCTTCGAAGACGGGGTTTTCGATTCTTCCCTATCTGGACGTCCTTTTGATTGTGGCGTCCTCAAAGAAGGAGGCGGTGACTGCTCGCAATCTATCCCTTCAGTTCCTGGAGGACTTCGGGTGACTGGTCAATTGGGAGAAGTCGTCTCTGGAACCGTCGCAGTCAATCCTGTTTTTGGGATGCATTTCGACACGGTACGGGCAGTGGTGTCCCTACCTCCAGACAAGCGGCATGTCTCCTTTTGACATGTACAGATTATGAAGCTTCGACAGCAATGTCCCTTCGGAAGTGTATGCGCCTTCTGGGTTTGACGTCCATGGAGGCACTTCCGTTTGCCCAGTTTCATTCCAGGGCCCTCCAAAGGCTCATTCTGAGTCGTTGGGATCGATCGCAGGCTTCGCTGGATTGCAGTGTCATCATCTCTCACAGGGTGCGAGAATCTCTAGTATGGTGGTTACGTCCAGGAGCGTTATCCCATGGGGAAGTCTTTCCTCCCCCGAGGTGGTCGGTCATAACCACCGATGCCAGCCTGATGGGCTGGGGGGGTGTCTGGAACGATCTCTGGATTCAGGGAGTATGGTCATCGGAAGAGTCTGTTCTACCGATCAACATCCTGGAATTGAGGGCAATTTTCCTTTGCCTCCAACACTGGACGGTCCCTTTGAGCGGTCTACCAGTCCGAGTGCAGACAGACAACGCGACGGCGGTCGCGTATATCAACCACCAAGGCGGGACGAGGAGTTCCAGGCTCATGGTGGAGGTGTCTTGGATCCTGATTTGGGCCGAGACCAGAGTGTCAGTCATCTCTGCAATCCACATTCCAGGGGTTCAGAATATCACGGCGGACTTCCTCAGTCGCGAGAAGATGGATCCCGGAGAATGGAGTCTTCATCCGGAAATTTTTTGCACTGCTGTGCTCCCGTTGGGGAACTCCCCAAGTGGATTTGATGGCATCCAGGTTCAATGCCGAGTTACCGACCTTCATGTCCAGGTACAAGGACCCGAAGGCTGTGGCGGTGGATGCTCTGGTGGCTCCGTGGGACCAATTCGAGCTAATCTATGTGTTCCCGCCGATATCCTTACTTCCTCTGGTGCTGCGTCGGATCAGACTGGAGAGAATCCCGGCTATGTTGATAGCCCCAGATTGGGCAAGGAGGACGTGGTTCTCGACACTGGTGTCGCTTTTGGCGGCACCTCCATTCCCACTTCCTCTTCGCCCGGACCTGTTAACTCAGGGACCCGTTCGTCATCCGGACTTGAAGTCTCTGCGTTTGACGGCGTGGCTCTTGAGACCGAAATATTGACCGTAGAGGTTTTTCAGCCGAAGTCATTGCCACTCTGCGAGCTGCCAGAGGTCCGGCTACTACTAAGATTTATCACAAGACTTGGAAGCCTTCTTCTCGTGGTGTTCGGGTTCTTCAAGGAACCCGAGGATTTTTTTCCATTCCCAATTTTCTGGCTTTTCTGCAGTACGGGCTGGACAAGGGTTTGGCAGTTAGCACTCTGAAGGGTCAGGTTTCTGCTCTGTCCTTGCTGTTTCGGAAGGCTATCGCCTCGCGTAGGGACGTGCGTTCCTTTTTTCGCGGAGTAACCCGTCAGTTTCCGCCGCGGAGGGCGCCTGTGTCTCCTTGGCAGCTCAACCTTGTCTTGGAGGCTCTTCAGCATGGGCTTTTTGAGCCTATGGACTCTGCTAGCCTTTCTTTACTTTCTTGGAAGGTTGCCTTCCTAGTGGCGGTCACCTCTTTGAGAAGGGTTTCTGAGTTGGCGGCTCTTTCCTGCTCGCCTCCCTTCCTGGAGTTTTACCCGGATCGAGTAGTGCTTCGCACACGGGGCGACTTTCTACCTAAGGTGGTGTCGCAATTTCATGTTAACCAGGATATTGTCTTGCCCTCGCTTTGTCCGGGCCCGAGGAATGCAAAGGAACGGGCTTTGCACACATTGGATTTAGTGCGGGCCTTGAAGTTCTATTTGTCTGTTACCCAAGGTTTTCGGAAGTCAGACTCTCTTTTTGTGATTCCAGCAGGTCGTCGACGTGGTCAACGAGCTTCCAAGGACTCTATAGCTCGTTGGATTCGGTCGGCCATTTTGGAGGCTTACCGACTTAAAGGCGAACTTTGCCCGATTAAGATTCGAGCTCACTCCACGAGGGCTGTGGCTTCATCGTGGGCCTTTCATCAAGGGGCCTCGGCAGCTCAGCTCTGCCGAGCGGCGACTTGGCGCTCCGTCCACACGTTTACAAAGTTTTATAAGGTGGACGTTAGTGCTTCCGCTGATGCAGCCTTAGGACGTAGGGTCCTGCAGGCGGCTGTAGTTTAAAGTTCTAGTTAACTTGTATTTGGCGCCTGTTGCGCATTTATCAAGGTTGTTGGGATTCTGCCTCTTTTGGTTTTTTTCCCACCCTTATTTTTTGGACTGCTTTGGGACGTCCCACTAGTAATGACTAGTGTGGCTCTCTTCCTTCCATCTGCTGCTGAAAGACGGATTTTGGTAAGAACTTACCTGTAAAATCCTTTTCAGCGAAGGAAGGAAGAGAGACACAGCTCCCTCCCATGGCAGAAGTGTGTTGTTGTTTTCAGATGCGGCGTGACATTTCTCTGATAGCGATTATCTGGGTTGAGGTCGGCGCGCTAAGGCTCTGTTCCAGCATCGCCAGCTCATCGCAGTGGTCAGGTCCAGTGAGTAGTACCTGGAACTGTGTGGTTTCTTTCTGTTGCATGCATAACCTGTATTCCTGTCTTTTCTCTGAAGTCATTCAGAAGGGGTTATGTTGCTCCGCTGGTGATATTTGCTCTTCCTTAGCTTGGTACGACTGGAGAAGCTGGAGTAGGAGGAGCCCGAGCTGGAGGGGCTGGTCAACACTCTTTTTAATCTGAGGTGTCAATCCTATCTGGGCTCCGCCTACCCACTAGTAATGACTAGTGTGTCTCTCTTCCTTCCTTCGCTGAAAAGGATTTTACAGGTAAGTTGTTACCAAAATCCGTCTTTTGTAAATGGCTGAAATGCCTAAACTTGTAGCTGTTCAAATATTTCTGGACCTAACTGTATTTTTAGCCACTGTCAGGATTCCCCTCTAGCGATTTGAGTACAGGCGCTTACAGTGATACTTGCAGGTCATGTGATGACTGCTCATGCTGGCAATAGAGGGGAATACTCGCAGCATGTACATTGCACATTATTTGGATTTGGTAATCTGCACTCACACAGAATGACGACAAAATTTTAGGTGAAGTCCAGAAAAAACCTATTAAGTCAAATAGTAATTCATATCTTTTTCTTTTTTTTCTTATCTCACCTGCTCTAGGGTTGGTGAGTGTTGAATTGACAGAACGAAAGACTTGCTTTTGGCGACATCAAAAAGGATCACCTGAAACTTACCTTTCAACAATAGAAGCAATTTACTACTTTATGGTGGATTTTCATACGCAAATCCTAGAGAAGGACTATAATGGTGAATACGACAATCTCCTGTTTTTCTTCTCTTTTATGTACAGGCTTATCAGAGATGCCAAGCAGGTTGCTGGAAAGTTGTAGTGCAATTTATGGACAAGTGATTTAGGAATTGGTCATATGGTCATCAACATAAATGTGTACGTTTTGTATCCATTTTTAGCCCTTATTTTCCAATAAAAACAAGGATTACCAAGATGAATGATAAAACCATTTTATTCTTTAACATGTTTGTGTGTTTTTTCACTTAGATATTTTAACTAAAGCACCACTCCAGCATTTTTTTTTCATTGCATCCCTGTAACACCCTCTTCAGCTCTTCCCGGCGCTGCCATCTTGTGACTACAACTTCTGACTGACCAGATGTCAGAGCTAATGGTCATAAGCACTCAATGTAGGTCTAAGAGAACGAGAATAAGGCTGTCGTAGACCTGCATTGAAAAGTGACATACTCCTCATTCCAGCAAACTGTGGAGCGATCCGGCATTTCACAGACTGGTGGAGACCGACCAGAGCGGCTCGGATAACAGCAGAAGATTGCGGATGGTAAGTATAAGACTAAGTACAGAGGCCTTATGTTAGTAGCGCCACTCTAGCACTGCAATAAAAAAAATACGCTGGAGTGGTGATTTAAACATTCAGTAGGACATGCATGACATATTCATGCAACATTGCACATGAGTGTACCTAACTCTTTGTCTTTGGAGGGTTACACTCACTAAAAATGTTATTTGGAAACTTAAGTAATTATGCTACTCGGTGACTTTCAAATTTTGTACAGGTATATAGATTCCTTGCATTTGTCAAATTTCTTATTGACTATTCGGAATGGTTTATTAGGCTAGGTTAGACTGTGTTACATTTGATAGATGTGAAAAATAATAGTATGTTTAACCCCTTCCCGGTAGGCGCCTTACGTTTACGGAGCTGCGTTCCTGCAAACTTCAGTACATGTATGGCACCGCGATAGCGCGGGCTCACGCTGAGTGCCTCGGCTGCGGATGTCTGTTCTATATGAGAGCTGACTCCCTGCAGCATGCCCATGATCAGTGCTAGCACCAATCGCGGACTTTTAACCCCTTTGATGCCGCTGTCAATAGTAAGCTACCTGTGTGCTCCCATCAGCACAACGCTATGCGATCCTGTTGTGCTGACGGTCTCCATGGTGAACCGCGGCCACTAGCAGGGTTCTTCAGCATCCTGCAGGGAAGATGGTTTGTGAGTGCCTGCTAAGAGCAGGAGCAGACACACCTCCTTCCTCCCTGTCAGATGCTGCTGTGATGCCCTGCAGTGCAGAAGCATTGGAGAGTATCAGATCAGCGATCTGTCAGTATAATGATGTCCCATAGTAGGACAATGTAAGAGTAAAAAAAAAAAAAAATCTGTAAAAATATTTTTAAAAAAATGCCCAAATAAAGAACAAAAGAAAATTCCAATAAATACATTTACTTATGTAAATTTTTTTTTTTTTTTTAAAGTACACGTATTTGGTATCGCTGGATACAAAATGACTCGCTCTATGAAACTTTCACTCGTTGAACACGGTAAAAAAAATAGTCAAAAAACTATTCTTTATCTAAATACCGCCAAAAAAAAGTGCAATAAAGCGCACTCAAAAAGACAAATATAAATAAAAATGGCACTGCTGAAAATGTCATCTTGTCCCGCAAAAAAGACGCCGCCATAATGCTCCATCAGCAGAAAAATAAAAAAGTTATAGCTATCAGAATAAAGAGATGCAAAAATAATTATTTTTTTCTATAAAAAAAAACCTACCGTACTTCAACATCCTCATAACCTCACTATTAAATAATCCTAAATGACTGACACTTTTCACTCTTTCCTCAATCCAAGAGTGCAAGCCCCCATCACCGCTGATGATCTGGCCACTTATTTCAAAGAAAAAATTGACCATAGCCAAAAGGAAATTTTCTTCCAATCCCCCAACATTATGCATTCTTTTCTACCCTGCACTGCAACTAGCTCACTTTTTGTCTTTGAGCCAGTTACACAAGAAGAAAAGACCAGACTTCTTGCATCTGCTGGTCCTACTACCTGCACCAGTTACCCTATTCTCTCACATCTCCTCCAGTCCCTTTCCCCGGTTGTCACCACTCGCCTAACTAAAATATTTAACCCCTTCCTGACCTGTGACACAGCGTATGCGTCATGAAAGTCGGTGCCAATCCGACCTATGACGCATACCCTGTGTCATGAAAGGATCACGTTCCTGCGGGTCGGGTGACCGGGGTCACTGAAAGGTCACCCGACCCGCAGGCACAAGACCCTTTGTGCTTCACCACAGGGGGGTTGGCTTAACCCCCACGTGGCTACGATTGCTCTGATTGGCTGTTAAAAGTGAAACAGCCAATCAAAGCAATCTGTAATATTTCACCAATGAAATTTGGTGAAATATTACAATCCAGCCATGGCCGACGCTGCAATAGCATCTGCCATGGCTGGACACAGAGTTCCGACCCTCCCCACACCGAGTCACGGCGGCGATCGGTCGCCGCCACCGATTCATGTCGGCGATCTGTCACCGCCGTCACTGTCTGCTCCCCTCCTCCTTGCCTCCGCTCCCCCACCTTCTGACCCCCCCCTCACCTTCCGCCCTCCCCTACTCACCTTCCGACCCCCTACTCACCTCTCCCAGTCCTCTGGCGTCCCAGCGTCCGTCCGGGAATCTTCATGGGCGCCGCCATCTTGGAAAATGGTGGGCACATGCGCAGTGCGCCCTCAGGGTCCATAAATTTATTTTGATCACTGTGATAAACTCTAAGAAAAAAAAATGTAAATAAACGCCCCCTTTATCACCCCCATAGGTAGGGACAAATAATAAAATAAAGAAAATATATATATTTTTTTTCCCGTTAGGCTAGGTTCATATTGCGGTAAACCAACCCGTTCAACGCATAGCGTTGACAGGCTGGTAACGGTATAGCATAACGCGATCGCGTTATGCTATACCTGCTAGCGCAGATGAATCATCAGATGATGCATCTGTCCTAGCGGTGACGGAACTCAGACGCTGCAGCCCGCGTCCGAGGCTCCGTCACTGAATGACGGCGCGTCACGAACGCATGCCGCTTTATGCGATGCGCCGAACAATGAAGTTCAATGGCAGCATTAACGGACTGCGTTATACCGCGGTGTAACGCAGTCCATCAACGCTGCCATTCACCCCCATTTGTGTGCGCATCGCAACGCATGCCGTAAAGCGCCATGCATTCGCGACGTGCCGTCATTCAGTGACGGAGTCTCGGACGCGGGCTGTAGCGTCTGGGCTCCATCACCGCTAGCACAGATGAATCATCTGCTGATTCATCTGCGCTAGCGGGTATAGCATAACGTGTTCAAAAAGTCAGACAGTGCTCCCTTTATTCCGAGCCCCGACATGTGCCCAAACAGTGGTTTACCCCACATATGGGGTATCAGTGTACTCAGGAAAAATTGCACAACAACTTTGGGGTCTAATTTCTCCTTTTACCCTTGGGAAAAAAAAATTGGGGACTAAAAAAAATATTTTTGTGGAAAAAAAAATATTTTTTATATTCACGGCTCTGCTGTTGTGAATGAGTTTGAGATGAGTTCTGAGCAGAGGCTCCCTCTGGTGGTTACAAGCAGTGCTAGTCTGTCCAGTGAAGATTGTGAGGACTGGGAATCAGGTGTTACTGACTGGTCTTATATAAGGGAGTCACCTTCCCATCAGGGGGGCCGGTGATCAATTGTTCTGGTCTGAATCCTTTATTCCAGTTTCCCTTGTAGCCTGCTGTGTCGTGTCTTATCTGTTAGCAGGAGATGCAGACACGACACAGTAGGCTACAAGGGAAACTGGAATAAAGGATTCAGACCAGAACAATTGATCACCGGCCCCCCTGATGGGAAGGTGACTCCCTTATATAAGACCAGTCAGTAACACCTGATTCCCAGTCCTCACAATCTTCACTGGACAGACTAGCACTGCTTGTAACCACCAGAGGGAGCCTCTGCTCAGAACTCATCTCAAACCCATTCACAACACTCTGCGTTATAAACTTCTGTGATGAACTTGGAGATTCAAAGTGCTCATCACACATCTAGAGGAGTTCCTTGGGGGATCTAGTTTCCAAAATGGGGGTCACTTGGGGTAGTTTCTACTGTTTAGGCACATCAGGGGCTCTGCAAACGTAACATGACGCCCGCAGACCATTCCATCAAGTCGGCATTTCAAAGCGTAACTACTTCCCTTCTGAGCCCCGACGTGTGCCCATACAGTAGTTTTCTCCCACATATGGGATATCAGCGTACTCAGGACAAATTGGAGAACAACTTTTGTGGTCTAATTTCTCCTGTTACCCTTGGGAAAATAAAAAAATTGGGGACTAAAAGATCATGTTTGTGGAAAAAATATGATTTTTTTTTGTTTTCATGCCCGGGCATTATAAACTTCTGTGTAGCCCTTGGGGGTTCAAATTGCTCACCACACATCTAGATAAGTTCCTTGTGGGGTCTAGTTTCCAAAATGGGGTCACTTGTGGGGAGTTTCCCCCCCACATATAGGGTACCAGTGTACTCAGGACAAACTGTGCAAGAACTTTTGGGGTCCAATTTCTCCTGTTACCCTTGTGAAAATAAAAAATTGTGAAATTGAGAAAAAAAATGATTTTTTATTTTCACGGCTCTGCATTATAAACTTATGTGAAGCACGTGGGGGTTCAAGGTGCTCACCACACATCTGGATAAGTTCCTTGGGGGGTCTAGTTTCCAAAATGAGGTCACTTGTGGGGGGTTTCTACTGTTTAGGCACATCAGGGGCTCTGCAAACGTAACAAGATGCCCGCAGACCATTCCATCAAGTCGGCATTTCAAAGCGTCACTACATCCCTTCCGAGCCCTGACGTTTGCCCAAACAGTGGTTCCTCCCATATATGGGGTACCAGCGTACTCAGGACAAACCGGACAACAACTTTTGGGGTCCAGTTTCTCCTGTAACCATTGTGAAAATAAAAATAGGGGGCTAAAAAATCATTTTTGAGGAAAAAAATGATTTTTTTTATTTTCACTACTCTGAGTTATAAACTTCTGTGAAGCACTTGGTGGTTCAAAGTGCTCACTACACATCTAGATAAGCTCCTTGGGCGGTCTAGTTTCCAAAATGGGGTCACTTGTGGGGGGTTTCTACTGTTTAGGCACTTCAGGGGCTCTGCAAACGCAACATGACGCCCGCAGAACATTCCATCAAGTCTGCATTCCAAAATGGCGCTCCTTCCCTTCGGAGCTCTCCCATGCGCCAAAACAGTGGTTCCCCCCCACATATGGGGTATTAGTGTACTCAGGACAAATTGCACAACAACTTTGTGGTCCAATTTCTCCTGTTACCCTTGTGAAAATAAAAAATAGCGGGCTAAAAAATCATTTTTGAGGAAAAAAATTATTTTTTTATTTTCACTGCTCTGCGTTATAAACTTCTGTGAAGCACTTGGGGGTTCAGAGTGCTCACAACACATCTAAATAAGTTCCATAAGGGGTCTAGTTTCCAAAATGGTGTCACATGTGGTTTTTTTCACTGTTTAGGCACACAGCGGCTCTCCAAACGCGTCATGGTGTCCGCTAACGGAGCTAATTTTCCATTCAAAAAGTCAAATGGCGCTCTTTCCCTTCTGGTCCCTGCCGTGTGCCCAAACAGTGGTTTATGACCACATATGAGGTATGTGTGCACTCAGGATAAATTGCCCAACAAATTTTAGGATCCATTTTATCCTGTTGCCCATGTGAAAATGAAAAAACTGAGGCTAAAAGAACATTTTTGTGAAAAAAGTACTTTCTTTTTTTACGGATCAATTTGTGAAGCACCTGGAGGTTCAAAGTGCTCACAATGCATCTAGATAAGTTCCTTGGAGGGTCTAGTTTCCAAAATAGGGTCACTTGTGGGGGAGCTCCAATGTTTAGGCACACAGGGACTCTCCAAATGCGACATGGCAATCGCTAAATATTCCAGCATATTTTCCATTCAAAAGTCAAATGGCGCTCCTTCCCTTCTGAGCCCTGCCGTGCACCCAAACAGTGGTTTATGACCACATATGAGGTATCTGTGTACTCAGGAGAAATTGCGCAACAATTTTAGGATCCATTTTAGGCTGGGTCATGAAGGGGTTAATCTCGCTCTCTCATCTGGTATTTTTCCTTCCTTATTTAAACATGTCGGCATTATATCCATTACTAAAAAAAAGCATCCCTCAACCAGAACTGCACTGCTAATTACTTACCTGACTATGATCTTCCCTTCATCTCTAAACTCCTGGAACTCTTGGTCCACTCTCATCTAATCTGCTATCTCTCAGATCACTTTCTTCTTGACCCTTTACAATCTGGTTTCCACTCCTTAGACTGTACTGAATCAGCCCTTACTATAATCTCTTATGATCTACTAACAGCTAAATCTAATGGTCACTACTTCCTGCTGATTCTGCTTGATCTCTCCACAGCATTCAACACTGTGGATCGTCAGCTCTTTCTCGACCTTAAGGACGCTGTTCTGTTGTGAACACTCTGGATCTGACTTCTGATTTTGGGCTCCCTTTGGTGGCTGCTGATAGAAATGAAGCTGCTTTGGCTAACAGAAGTCCATCACCTGGGGGCGATGAGTGGCAATCAGGTGTGACTGACTGGGGAGAAATAAGTGAGCTACCTTCCCATGATCCTCGCCAGTGATTTTCTTCCTGGTCCCTTTTGGAAGTCAGCTTGCTTCCTACTCTGTCCTGCAACTTTTCAGATAAGTTATTTGCTGTTTATTTCTGTGGCATTTGTTTTTGTCTTTATCAGTTTTCTGCCCTTTGGAGTTTGTACAGCCGGGTTACCCAGCGGGGGCCTGCGCTAGACTCTGTTTCTCTTTTGCCACTGTTTATGTATTTTCAGTTCCCTGTTGTTTCACTATCTGCTAATTTGCTACCAGTTCACACCAGAGTGCTGATCTAGCGGGGGAGAGATCGTGTGGTCTCAGTATTTTTGTATATCAGACGTGTTGGAGTTTTTCTTAGAGTTTTTGCTGGATTGCAGACAGTATTTTTTCCTGTCCTGTTCTATCTAGACAGTTTGTGCCCCAGCGTTTGCTTGCTCTATTTTCTGCCTGTGTTTGTATTTCATCTTGTCTAACCGCCAATATCTGTTTGGGGGCTCTACTCCGGGGCAGTTAGCTTTCCCCTTTTTCTCTTTAGGCTTAGTTAACTCTCCAGCTGTGTTGAGGCGTATAGGGCACGGTAGGTACGTCCCACGACTGCTTCTAGTTGTGCTGTCAGTTTAGGGGTCTGCAATCCGCTAGTTACCAACCTCTCTGGGTGTCTGGTTGCCTTTGCTATTTTTGCTACTGTCCTCCTCGGCTACCAAATCATAACACTGTTCTCTCCTGGTTCTCCTACCTCTCTGACTGCTCCTTCACTGTATCTTATGCTGGCTTCTCTTCTCTTCTTCCTCTTACTGTTGGGGTTCCTCAGGGTTCAAAACTATGCCTCCTCCTTTTTCTCCATATACAATACCCCTATTAGAAAAACATTTAGATTCGCATTTCATTACCATCTCTATGCTGATAACACCAACACTATCACTACCAAATACCAGTAATTGTCTTTCCACTGTCTCTAGCATCATGTCCTCCTTCCATCTAAAACTGAATCTGTCAAAAACTGAAGTCCTTGTGTTTCCTCCCTCCATTAACCTACCTATGCCCAATATTGCCATTCTCGTGTGTGGTTCCACCATTACTCCCCAGCAACATGCCTGCTGTCTTAGTGTCATGTTTTACTCAGATCTCTGCTTCACTCCCCACATCCGATCACTCCGCCCGCTCATGTCACCTACACCGTAAAAACATCTCTAGAATTAGACCTGTTCTTACCTTTGACTTGACAAAAACTCTTACTGTAGCTCTTATTCATTTTCATCTAGACTATTGCAATTCTCTGCAAATTGGTCTCCCTCTTATTAAACTCTCCCCTCTCCAATCTGTCCTAAGTGCAGCAGCCAGGATCATATTTCTTTCCAGCCACTACACCCATGCCTCTACCCCGTTCTAGTCTCTGCACTGGTTGCCCATCCAATACAAATCACAATACAGGATCATATTCCTCACTAATCGTTATACCGATGCCTCTACCTTGTGCCAGTCATTGCATTGGTTACCCATCCACTCCAGAATCCAGTACAGACTTATTACCCTCACCCACAAAGCACTCCATGACTTAGCACCACCCTACATCTCCTCCCTAGTGTCAACCTACCACCCTACTCGTGCCCTCTGTTCTGCTAATGACCTGAGGTTAACATCCTCAATAATCAGAACCTCCCACTCCCGCCTCCAAGACTTCTCACGTGCTGCGCCAATTCTTTGGAATGCACTACCCAGGTTAATACGATTAATCCCCAATCCTCAGTTTTAAGCATGTCCTAAAAATGCATTTGTTGAGACTGGCCTATCTCCTCAACGCATTAACCTAACTATCCCTGCGTTGCCCATTCAAAATTTTTACCATAACCAGGTTCCTCATATCATGTTCTCGCATACTTTATGCATTTAATAGCCCTCCGTGTCTGTACTGTTACATGCTTAGGCTGATAGCCGTTTCATGCAGCATTACATGAACACCCAATTCTTACACTATGGCTGGTCCGAACAACGAAAGCAATTGTTACGATCCACCTTTCGTGTCTCCCCTTTTCCTCATAGATTGTAAGCTTGTGAGCAGGGCCGTCATTCCTCTTGGTATCTGTTTTGGATCTATGTGTTTATTATTATGCTGTAATGTCTATTGTCTGTACAAGTCCCCTCTAAAATGTAAAGTGCTGCGGAATATGTTGGTGCTATAGAAATAAAATTATTATTATTATTACAAAATTCAATATAAACTTACCACTCTCACCCACAAAGCGCTCCACAGTTCATCAGCACCCTACATCTCCTCCCTCGTTTCAGTCTACCACCCTACCTGTGTCCTTCGTTCTGCTAATGACTTAAACTAAAATCCTCAATAATTCGAATCTCCCATTCCCGTATCCAAGACTTGTAGCGTGCTGCGCCAATTCTTTGGAATACACTACCCAGGATAATTCAATTAATTCCCAATACCCACAGTTTTAAGCCTGGCCTAAAAACATATTTCTTTAGGTTAGCTTATCGACCCACCTCACTTGTCTAACTGTCCCCATTCTGCTCATACAAAATTTTCTTCAAAATCTTGACCCTCGTACATCAGTTCACACACCCTCTATGTACTTAATAGCCCTCTGTATATGCACTGTACACATAGTGGCTGGTGACCGGTTCATAGCCCTCTGTATATGCATTGTACACATAGTGGCTGGTGACCGGTTCATGCAGCGTTCTGTGCATACCCTTTTTAGTATATTATGGCTGTACCGTACAACATAAGAACTTTTGTGTTTCTCCGATTTCATCTTAGATGTTAAGCTTACGAGCAGAGCCCTCCTTTTGGTGTCTGAGTTATGTGTTATTCTGTAATATCTTTGTTGTCTGCACAAGTCCCCTCTAAAATTGTAAAATGTTGCAGAATATGTTGGCGCTATAAAAATAAAAATTATTATTCTTTATTTCATGTGTTTAACCCCTTAACAACTTTCCCAGCCGAGACATATACATACGTCCCTGTGACCTAGTACTTATTGACCTGGGATGTATGGATATGTCCCAGCGATTCTGCGTGCATAGAGGCTGTGCACCTGCGATCTCCACTGGGTGTCAGTTAAGTATGACAGTTGACACCCGGCACTCATTGCTAGGAGCGGTTCCGCACTGCTCCGGTACTTTAACCCCCTACATGCTGCAATCAAACTTGATTGCAGCATTTCAGAAGCAGGCAGAGGGAAGAAAGCCCCTCTGCCCTTGGATCAGAGACCCCGCAACGCCATCGTGGGTCCCAATCTTTGCCATGATGACCAATGTCATCATAATGACTTCTGAGTCACCAGAGCTAGCAAAGTTGCTTGGTCATGTTCAGAGCATGATCATCAAGTTTTCCTTTCAGTGCGGCGCTGACGGTCTGCATAGCATAGGGATGCTCCTGCATCTCTCTGCTATAAGTGTGATCAGCCTGCAAAAATGAAAGGGACAAAGAAAAAAAAAGTTTTTAAAAAATTGTTAAAATATTTTTAAAAATAAAAAAATATAATAGATTATATAAATAAATAAATTGTGCCAATAAATATTTTTATGAAAAAAAAAATATACAGGTGCTTAACACAAAATTAGAATATCATCAAAAAGTTAAATTATTTCAGTTGTTCAATACAAAAAGTGAAACTCATTTATTAGGTTGGGTTCACATTGCGTTAATGGGAATGCGCTGACGGCATCCGTTGCATAGCACCACTAACGCTGTATAACGGATGCTTTAGTGCACCCATAGACTGCCATTATGTAGCGCATTGCTAATGCATGTCATAATCGGCATGCGTTAGCGATGTGCCGTCATTCTGTGACGGACCCTCGGACGCGGTCTGCAGTGTTCGGGGGTCCGTGACCGCTAGCACAGATGAAGCATCTGCGCTAGCGCGATCGCATAACACAATCTTTAAAAGACACTTGCGTTAGCGCAGTCCGTTTAACGCATGTGTTGAGCGGACTGCACTAACGCAATGTGAACCTAGCCTTATAAAGAGTCTTTACAAACAGAGTGATCTATTTCAAGTGTTTATTTCTGTTAATGTTGATGATTATGGCTTACAGCCAATGAAAACCCAAAAGTCATTATCTCAGTAAATTATTATTATTATTATTATACATTTATATAGCGCCATTTATTCCATGGCGCTTTACATATGAAAAGGGAAAAATATAGACAGATACAATAAACATGTGCTAGACAAGGGACGCATAAGTACAGAAGGAGAGAGGACCCTGCCCGCGAGGGCTCACAGTCTACAGGGATAATTAACAAAAAAAACAACTGGAAAGGCTTCCTAAGCATTTAACCCCTTTCTGACGAGACGTACTATCCCGTCCATGTGCCCTGGGCCCGTATGAACATGGACGGGATAGTACATCTCATGCTGTAAGACGCGATGCCGGTTGTCAGCTGATTCTCACAGTTGACACCCGGCACTAAGTGCCAGGAGCGGTCACGGACCGCTCCCGGCACTTTAACCCCCGTCACACTGCGATCAAAGATGACAGCATGCCTCTGGGTCAGGATCGTTCCCATGGAGACCCGGATGTCGTCACGACGACATCCGGATCTCCTGGTCACAGAGACTTCCTGACATACGCAGTGCATGTCAGGACGTCTCAGGTTAGTTCACAGAGAAGCTGTAGCGCTGCAAGCTTCTATAGCATGCAGATGATGCTTCATCTTCATGCTATAGAAGTGATGAGTCTGCAGAAAATGAGTGTCCCATAGTGAGACAATGTGTAAAAATAATTAAATAAAAAAATAAATAATTGTAAAAATATTTTTAAAAAATGATAAAAAAAATCAATATTATATCAATAAATAAATATTTTATTTAAAAAAATCTAAGTAATTAATAAAAGTACACATATTTGGTATCCCCGCATCCGTAACGATCCGCCCTATAAAACTGTCCCACTAGTTAACCCCTTTAGTGAACACCATTAAAAAGCAAAAATCAATGCTTTATCATCATACCGCCGAACAAAAAGTGGAATAAAGCGATCAAAAAGACGGATATAAATAAACGTGGTACAGCTGAAAACGTCATCTTGTCCCGCCCCCGTACAGTGTCCTAAGTGAAACAATAAAAAAAGTTATAGCTCTCAGAATAAAGCGATGCAAAAATAATAATTTTATATATAATAGTTTTTATTGTATAAAAGCGCCAAAACATAAAAGTATGATATAAATAAAGTATCAATGTAATCGTACTGACCCGACGAATAAAACTGCCTTATCAATTTTACCACACACGGAACGGTATAAACGCGCCCCCCCCCCCCAAAAGAAATTTATGAATTGCTGGGTTTTGTTCATACTGTCTCCCAAAAACTGGAGTAAAAGCGATCAAAAAATATCATGTACCTGAAAATAGTACCAATAAAAACGTCAACTTGTCCCTCAAAAAACAAGAACTCACATGACTCTGTGGGCCAAAATATGGAAAAATTATAGCTCTCAAAATGTGGTGATGCAAAAACATTTTTGCAATAAAAAGCGTCTGCCATGCGCCCAATCAGTGGTTTACCCCCACATATGGGGTATCGGCATACTCAGGCCAAATTGCACAACAACTTTTGGGGTCCAATTTCTCCTGTTACTCTTGGGAAATTAAAAAATTGGGGGCGAGAAGATCATTTTTGTGGAAAAAATGATTTTTTATTTTTACGGCTCTACGTTATAAACTTCTGTGAAGCACTTGGGGTTCAAAGTGCTCAACACACATCTAGATAGATAGTTCCTTAGGGGTTTACTTTCAAAATGGTGCCACATGTGGGGGGTTTCCACTGTTTAGGCACATCAAGGGCTCTCCAAATGCGACATGGCGTCCGATCTCAATTCCAGCCAATTCTGCGTTGAAAAAGTCAAATGGCGCTCCTTCCGAGCTCTGCCGTGCGCTCAAACAGTGGTTTACCCCCATATATGGGGTATCCGTGTACTCAGGACAAATTGCACAACTTTTGGGGTCCAATTTCTCCCGTTACACTTGGTAAAATAAAAAATATTGCATCTGAAGTAAATATTTTGTGAAAAAAAAGTTAAATGTTCATTTTTTTTAAACATTCCAAAAATTCCTGTGAAGCACCTGAAGGGTTAATAAACTTCTAGAATGTGGTTTTGATCACCTTGAAGGGTGCCGTTTTTAGAATGATGTCACTTTTGGGTATTTTCTATCATGTAGAACCCTCAAAGTGACTTCAAATGTGATGTGGTCCCTAAAAAAAAAAAGTGGTGTTGTAAAAATGAGAAATCGCTGGTCAACTTTTATCCCTTATACCATACTAACGAAAAATATTTTGGTTCCAAAATTGTGCTGATGTAAAGTAGATATGGGGAAATGTTATTTAGTAACTATTTTGTGCGATATAACTGATTTAAGGGCATAAAAATTAAGTTTGAAAATTGCAAAATTTTTGCTTATTTCCATTTTTTTCATAAATAAACGCAAGTAATATCGAAGAAATTTTACCACTAACATGAAGTTCAATATGTCATGAGAAAACAGTCTCAGAATCGCCAAGATCTGTTGAAGCGTTCCAGAGTTATAACCTCATAAAGGGACAGTGGTCAGAATTGTAAAAATTGGCCCGGTCATTAACATGCAAACAACAACCCTGGGGGTAAAGGGGTTAACAAGGTCCCTTAGTCCATTTCCGTAGGCTCCACATTCTTTGGGAAGACTGCTGACTAGACAGATGTCCAGAAGACAGTCACTGACACACTCCACAAGGAGGGTAAGCCACAAAAGGTCATTGCTAAAGAAGCTGGCTGTTCACAGAGTGCTGTATCCAATCATATTAATAGAAAGTTGAGTGGAAGGAAAAAGTGTTGTAGAAAAAGGTGCACAAGCAACCGAGATAACCACAGCCGTGAAAAGATTAAGAAAAGGGCCATTCAAATATTTGGGGGAGATTCACAAGGAGTGGACTGCTGCTGGAGTCATTGCTTCAAGAGCCAACACACAGACGTATTCAGGACATGGGCTACAAGTGTCACATTCCTTATGTCAAGCCACTCATGACCAAAAGACAGCTCCAGAAGCGTCTTACCTGTGCCAAGGAGAAAAAGAACTGGACTGTTGATCAGTGGTCCAAGGTATTGTTTTCAGATGAAAGTCAATTTTGCATTTCATTTGGAAAATCAAGGTCCCAGAGTCTGGAAGAAGAAAGGAGAGGCACATAATCCCAGCTGCTTGAGGTCTAATGTGAAGTTTCCACAATCAGTGATTGTTTGGCGAGCCATGTCATTTGCTGGTGTAGGTCCACTGTGTTTTATCAAGACCAAAGTCAGTGCAGACATTTTAGAGCACTTCATGCTTCCCTCTGCCGACAAGCTTTTTGGAGATGGAAATTTCATTCTCCAGCAGGACCTAGCACCTATCCACACTGCCAAAAGTACCAATACCAGGTTTAAATACAACAGTATCACTGTGCTTGATTGGCCAGCAAACTCGCCTGACCTTAACCCCAAAGAGAATCTATAGGGTATCGTCAAGAGGAATATGAGAGACATCAGACCCAACAATGCAGACGAGCTGAAGGCTACTATCAAAGCAACCTGGACTTCCATAACACCTCAGCAGTGCCACAGGGTGATTGCCTTCATGCCATGCTGCATTGATGCAGTAATTGATGCAAAAGGAGCCAAGACCAAGTATTGAGTGCATTTACTGAACATACATTTCAGTAGGCTAACATTTCGGATTTTAAAATCCTTTTTCAAGCTGGTGTTATAAAGAATTCTAATTTACTGAGATAATGACTTTTGGGTTTTCATTGTCTGTAGGCCATAATCATCAACATTAACAGAAATAAACACTTGAAATAGATCACTCGGTTTGTAATGACTCTATATAATATATGAGTTTCATTGCTGCTTGTTTCTGGAAAACACCCATGGAGTCAAAATCGTCACTACACCTGTAGATAAATTCCCAAAGAGGTATAATTTCCAAAATGGTGTCACTTGAGAGAGGGATTCTGCTCTTCTAGCCCTTGGGGGCTCTGTATATGGAGTCTGCAAACTACTGTAGGAAAATCTGCGCTCCATCCCACTTGAGTGTCTCCGTATGGCTAAGCAGTACTGTACAGCCACATATGGGGTATTACTGTTCAGTAGAAATTGTGGTACAAATTATGGTGTCATTTTTACCCACTTCTAGTGTGAAAATGTACAATCTGGGGCTAAAACAAAATTTTGGTGGTAAAAATGTAGTTATTTTCCTTCACTGCCCAATGGTATAAAAGTCTGTGACACACCTGTGGTGTCAATATGATCACTGCACCCCTAGATTCATTGAGAGGTGTAGTTTGTAAAATGAGGTAACTTATGGGAGTATGCTGTTCTGGCAACTCAGGGGCTCTCTCAGTGGGTCATGGCACCTGCAAACCATAATAGTAAAATCTGCACTATACTATTGTGCTCCTTCCCTTGCACTGTGCCTGAAAAATATTTCCCGATTACATGTAGGGTATTGGCGCACTCAGGAAAAAATGGATCTCAGTTTGTTGTGAAAAAAAATTCCTATTATCCCTTAGAAAAATTAAAAACTTGGGGCTAAAAACATTTTAGCAGTAAAAAATATAATTTACAAAAAGAAAAAAAAGAGCATGAACCGCACATCTAAAAATCATACGTTCATCTAAAGCCGCTAGGCAAAAATTATATAACTGAATATGAGGTTCTTAGTTTAACATTCTGATCAGACTGTATGAAGCCCACTGCCACATCACGGCAAACCTCGTAGTGGATCCAAATGGAACGGAGCCGTGCGACGACCACCGCCACACAGGCAATGCACCAGCAGGGCAGACAGCCTGTTGCCCCGCAGCACGCGTGCTGCAAGACTGAGTACCCATGACTACAGACCTCGCCACCCCACCAGCACAAAGCCACAGCAACAATGGCTACCACACGGCACCCACACCAAAATGAAAGGAGCACTGAAACTCACTTTCCTCCAGCTCTTCAGTGAGAGCCAAAATGGGCTAGACCCCTTACTTTGCAGTCTCCTGCTAATTAAAATCACCTGTGCCAAATGGTCTGGTCGAAGAAAGAGACAAGAACACACTGCACAAAAAGAAAAAATAGAGCATGATCCGCACATCCAAAAATCATACATTGATCTAAAGCCGCTAGGCAAAAATTATATAACTGAACATGAGGTTCTTAGTTTAACATTCTTATAATAATAATATAATAATCTTTATTTTTATATAGCGCTAACATATTCCGCAGCGCTTTACAGTTTGCACACATTATCGTCGCTGTCCCCGATGGGGCTCACAATCTAGATTCCCTATCAGTATGTTTTTGGAGTGTGGGAGGAAACCGGAGTACCCCCACGCAAACATGGGGAGAACATACAAACTCCTTTCAGATGTTGTCCTTGGTGGGACTCGAACCCAGGACTCCAGCGCTGCAAGGCTGCAGTGCTATCCACTGAGCCACCGTGCTGCCCTATCAGACTGTATGAAGCTCACTGCCACGTCACGGCAAACCTAAATTATAAAAATATAATTTATTCTTCACCACTCAATGGTATAAAATTTTGTGAGGCATAATTGGTGTCAATATGATCATTGCACCCCTAGATGAATTTATTGGGGCGTAGTTTGCAAAATGAGTTCACATATGGCTGTTTCTGTTGTTCTGGCACCTGAGGGGCTTTGCCAGTGTGACATGGCACCCTCAAACCATTCCAGCAAAAGCTGAACCCCAATATGGCGCTTCTTCCCTTATGAGCTTTGCACTCTGCCTCAAAAGTAGTATTTTCCCACATATTGGGTATTGGCATACTCAGGAGAAATTGCACAATAAATTGTATGGTGCAATTTCTCCTGATACCCTTGTGAAAAGAAAAAATGGGCTAAAATAAAATTTTTGTTCGGAAAATGTAATTTTTTTTTTTTTAATTTTCACGGCTCAATGTTATAAACTTCTGTGAAGCAGTTGGGTGTTTAAGGTGCTCACTACACATCTAAATACATTCCTTGAGGGGTCTAGTTTCAAAAATGGGGTCACTTTAGGAGGATTTCTGTTGTTTAGATCCATCAGGGGCTCTCCAAACGGCACATGGCGTCTGCTATGATTCCAGTAAATTTTGCATTCAAAAAGTCAAATGATGCTCCTTCCAAGCCATGCCATGCGCCCAAACAGTAGTTTTCTCCCACATATGTGGTATCTGCATGCTCAAGAGAAATTGTACAACAAATTTTGGGGTCCATTTTTTCCCGTTACCCTTGCAAAAATATAAAAATTTGGATCTAAAGTAAATTTTTTTGTGAAAAAAAAGTTAAATATTCATAATTTTTTCCATATTCCAAAACTTCCTGTGAAGCACCTGAAGGGTTAATAAACTTATTGAATGTGGTTTTTAAGCACCTTGTGAGATGCAGTTTTTAGATTGGTGTCACTTTTACGTATTTTCTATCATATAGACCCTTCAAAGTCACTTCAAATGTGAAGTGGTCCCTAAAAAAAATGGTTTTGTAAATTTTGTTGGAAAAATTAGAAATCACTCGTCAATCTTTAACTCTTATAACTTCCTAAATTTTGTTTTAAAAAATGTGCTGATGTAAAGTAGACATGTGGTTAATGTTATTTTTTAAGACATATCTCTCTGATTTAAGAGCATAAGAATTCAATGTTTGAAAATTGCAACATTTTCTAAATTTCCACAAAATTTCTGTTTTTTTCACAAACTCAAATTATATCAAAGAAATTTTGCCACTATCATGAAGTACAATATGTCACAAAAACATTCTCAATTAGTGGGATCCGTTGAAGCATTCCAGAGTTATTACCTCATAAAGTGACAGTGGTCAGAATGGTAAAAATTGGCCTAGTCATTAACGTGCAAACCACCTTAGGAGTTAAAGGGGGTTAAGGACCTTGGAAGTATAGGTACATCCAAAGTAGTCTCCCTTTCTTTGATGCAGGCTCCGGCGCTGAGCCCGAATATTTCCCTGCACATGACAGATAATCAGATCATTACATCAGATGTGCCTTGAACAGCCGTGGGTGGATCCAAGTACCACTCGCGGCTGTTAACAAGTTAATTGCCGTTGTGAATTTCTGACAGCAGCATTTAACGTGCCTGGCAGAAGTGCTCCACAAGATATGACCATTGGTACCCCTGTCACAAGATCGCGGGGCGTCGATGGGTTGTCATGACGGCCGAGAGGCTGCAGAAGACAGCCGTGCCTGTAATTGTAAATCTCCTATGAACGCCAGCACGTGAATGGTGTTCATAAGAGATCATGATTTCTGCTACACAGAGCAGACCTAAGTCTCTCTTCTTCAAAATAAAACAATTTAAAAAAAACAAATAAAACACATATTTGGTATCAATGTGTTCAGAAATGTCCGATCTATGAAAATATAAGCTAATTGGATCGATAAATGGCGTAACGAGAAAAAAATCGAAACCCCAGAATTATGTTTTTTGGGGGGCGCAGCAACATTGCAGTAAAATGCAATAACAGGTGATCAAAACATCGCATCTACTCCAAAATCATATCAATAAAAACATCAGCTCAGGGTGCAAAAAATAAGCTTGGACACAGCTCCAGATCCCGGAAAATGGACACGCTATGGGTCTCAGAAAATGGTGACTTTTTTTTGGTTACAAAAAATCTGTGGATTTTTTTTCACCACTTAAATAAAAAAGGACCTATACATGTTTGGTATCTCTGTATTCATACTGAGCTGGAGAATAATATTGGTAGGTCTGTTTTAGCATTAAGTGAACATGGTAAATTAAAAAAAAATCTGTTGAATTGCACTTATGTTTGGAATTTCACCAGACTTGGAATTTTTTTCCTGTTTTCCAATACACTGTTGTTAAATCAACGGTGTCATTAAAAAGTACAACTTGTCCCGCAAAAAAGACAAGCCCTCATGCAGCTATATTCACAGAAAAATAAAAAAGTTATGGCTTCAGGAAGAGTGGGAGCAAAAAACGAAAGCACAAACATTGAAAATCGCAAGGTGGTGAATTGGTAAATAACAAGGAAGATATACAATATTCATAGCAGGCAAAATTTTTCATTTGAAATGCGTAAGCTCGCCTACCATGACTATTGTTTTGTGTGCATTGTTTTTAAACAAGTGAAGTAAAGTATAAGTAATTTTTAACTTTCTTGGATGTGATGCTGGATGCCCCCTTTTTTATTGAATATTTCAGTCTCTATAACTTTGTATTTCCTCTTTCTCTTCTATTGTCTTTGGAACATACCTTTGGTTAAGTGGACTGACGTGCATTTATTATTGTTTTGCCTCAATACTTCTGAATTTTACAGCATGCGGACCTCACACCGTCAGGATTCATCGATATTACTGCCAAGAGCAATTTGTAAACTTGCACCCACATTCTGACTATACATGTTCTACCTCTCTCAATATAAGTGAATTGAGTGAGGCTGAGCTTGTTTAGTCAGCAATCGAACACGTATGCAAATCACATAAGTACATTGCGTTCACATGACTGCTCGGTCTTGGCAGCAATATTAGATAATCCTGACACAATTTCATCCCACTGGGAATTTTTCTCCCATTTTTCACTACATTGTAGAGCAAAATGAATATTGTTATTCAATACTACAGCTAGTTCCACAAAAAAAGCGCCCTCGTATAGCTATATAAAATGGGGGAAAAAAAATTGGCTCTTGAAAGCAGGCAATGAAAAAACAAAAAATTCACTGGCTAAAAACCAATAAATATTTAAAGCAACTAGTGATGTGAAGAACCTGCAAGATCAAGATAGATCCAATACATGGGCCACTAAGTAGGGTAAAAAGACACAGGAGACTGGGATTGGGTGAGAGATGCTTGTGTGTACCACCACATCGGTGTGGCTTCATCAGGGGTAAGGCAGGTGCTGCGGGGTCTCTGCCAACATTTTGCGAAAGGCCAGAGCCCCCCGCAGTTCCATGGTTTCCTGTGTGATGGACTCCGGGAAAATGGCTGCGGGGGGCGGCGCATGCACAGATGAGATCTCGACACCGAGGTCTCGGGAGATGAAATCTCAGCACTGAAATCTCATCTCCCGAGATCTTGGTGCTCAGATCTACATCTGCGCATGCGGCGGCCATTTTTCCGGAGTCCCCACACAGGAAACCATGGAACTGCAGGTAGCTCTGGCTTTTTGCAAAATGTCAGCAGAGCCCCCGCAGCACTGGTGATACCAGTAGCACCGCCGTGCACCCGCAGCATCGGAGACACCTGCAGCTCACCGGGCGGGCAGCAGCGCCGGATACAGCAGCACCAGACACCCGCAGCGGCGGGCCACATATTGGAACACCCCCTTATCCCAGCCTGCGGCCTGCAGCATCACCTCACACCTGCCTCCTCCAGCAGCGACCCTGGGAACCCGCTTTACCACAGCCACCACCCCCGGTAAGCAATAAGATGCATGGATTATAAGAAGCACCATAATTTTATTAAAAAAAACAATTTCCTATTTTTCTCCCCAAAATTTGGGGTGCATCTTATAATCCGGAGCGTCTTGTAATCCGAAAAATCCGGTATATCGATTGGCAATATTTAAACATGACGTCCTGTCATTGGATATCCCTGGAATTGGTGGCTGGCAAACCCTATATTTTTACATATCGTCGCCTTATCTATGTATGTCATGTACTGGTATACTAGGACTATAATATACTTGCAATCCCAAAGAAGAAACTAGTAACTGAAAGTATCAAAACAGTTAGTGAGGCAAAGGTACTCGCTTCATTAGAAAATGTAAAAACAAGTCATAAATGCCCTTAAAATGCCGTATTCCAAGTTATTTACAAATGAACATTCAAAAACCTGACAACCTTCAAATCACCACAGTGCAAGGATGCCATGTGGTTTCCATTCTATTACATCAGGTTAATTCAAAATCTGAAAACACCAAATGTTTCACACATAAAGAGTATGTGTAAAAATTGTTAACAGCACACTAGTAAGATGGTAACCTGGATCACTCATTGCTACTCTTCCGCTTCTCCCCTCTACAAATCCCTCCATTGGTTTCCAATTCCCCATACAAACCCAGTTCAAACTAGTAACCTTGACCTACAAGGCCGATGTCACGATATCTTCCCACACATACTCTCCAGTCCTTGCAAGACCTTATTCTCTCCTCCCCATTCGTACATTTCTCACCCAATCACCTCCAAGACTTTTCCCAAGTAACCTCCATCCCCTGGAAATCTGTGCCCCAATAAGTCTGATTGTCCACCACATTCAGACCTTTCAGAGGAAACTTGTAAACTCATCTTTTGCAAGAAAGCTTACAGCCTGCAATAACCATGCTGCCACCTCACACCGGAACAGCTGCAACCCTCCAACCTATTGTCTCCTTCCCCATTATAATGTAGAAAGTAAGTCCACGAGGGCAGGAACCTCTCCCCTTCTGTTCCAGTCTGTTATTGTTAGTTTGTTCTTTGTGATTTATATTTGTATTTTGTATGCAGGGCCACTATCAGGGTTTTCAGAAACAGGAGCGGTGTGTGGAGGGAGCAGTAGGAAGAGCTTTATTGTGATAGACAGCTGAGAGAGGCAGTCAGTGCTCAGCCACAGGAGGGCGGGACTCCAGCATCCAATCCCTGCTGAGCCCGTGTTCCTGCAGTATTATCCCCAGTCATCACTGAGCAGCAGGAGTAGCACAGCGCCAGGTGAGTGAGCCTGTGCTAGTGAAGTGTATGGATGGTGTCCTGACTAGAGACGAGCAAACTTATTCAGAAAAAGTTCGCCAATCTCATTGTCAGCACGAACGTTGCACATTCAGATTCGTGTTCGGGCACCCGAGCATTTTTCGCAAAATTCTGTAAATGATCGAGTTTCAACTAAAGAGCTGCAGTTCCCACTCTGTCATATGACAATGTGAGCCGCAGCTGTGATCAGAGGTAAAAAGTTTACCTCTGGTAACTGGCGTCAGCAGATGGGGCTACTACTCGGATCAGCCAACATCTGCTGAAGCTAATAAATAGATAAAAAGTAAAAAAACAGCGTGGGTTCCCCTATATTTTTGATAACTGACAGATGCAGACTGCAACCCTCAGCTGTCAGCTTTATCAAGGTTGGTTATCAAGAATAGAGGGGTCCCCATGCTGTTTTTTAAAATTATTTCAGTAAATAATTTAAAAAATGGTGTGGGGTCCCTTCCATTTTTGACAACCAGCCTTGCTAAAGCAGACAGCTGGGGACTGGTTTTCTCAGGCTAGTAAGGGCCAAAGATGTTGCCCCCCGCCTAAAAATAGCAGCCCACAGCCACCCAGAAAAGGCACATCTATTAGATGCGCCAATTCTGGTGCTTTGTCCAGCTCTTCCCACTTGTCCTGTGGTGGTAGCAAGTGGGGTTCATATTTGTGGGGTTGATGTCACCTTTGTATTGCCAGGTGACATCAAGCCCACAGCTTAGTAATGGATAGGCGTCTATAAGATGCCTATCCGTTACTAATCCTATAGTTCTATTGTAAATAAAAACACAGCAAGTATGAAGTCCTGTCTTTGAAATAAAAACAAAACACACTTTTCCATTTTTATTTAAAAATAACAAAGTTATACTCACCTAACGCCCATTCCATTGAAGCCATGGTCTGCTGTAATAAAACAAAAATAAAACAACCATATCCACCCGCTGTGAGCGCAGCCTCAGTGACAAGTGGTGACGTCACTGGCTAGTCACTGAGGCTGCGCTCACAGCAGCTCATTGCCCAGTGGTTCTCAGCCTGGACATTCGCAACTTGGCACCATCTAGGTTGAAAACGGTTTATCCTCAGACATGGATTACGGCATGGGACAGAACGACGGAGAGGTGAGGGATATGGTTGTTTTTTATTTTTGTTTTATTACAGGAGACCATGGCTTCAATGGAATTGGCATTAGGAGAGTATAACTGTGTTTCTAATTTTTTTTGTAGAAACAGCGAGTATGTCCACTTATAAAAACAATATGCTTTATTTCAGATCTGTAAACAACAGTTCCGTCGGCTTGTACAGACATTTCTGTTGCTTTTCAGGCGTTGCTGGACGGTCTTAATCATAGATCTCTGTGATTAAGGGCAGTCATAGATATCTGGATGAGCTGACAGAACTGTTTTTTATGGATCTGAAATAAAATATATAATTTTTATAAGTGGACGTACCTGTTGTAGGGGTTCTACTCACTCAGGTGCGTCAGGAGGAAAGCAGGAGGAACATTCCTTTCAAAAGTTCATGTGGGTTTATTAGCTTCATAAACCCCAGAAGCATCAACAAAAAGAAAACAGCATTTAGAGAAGGCAAAACAACACATCAATGTCCATAGCAGGGCTCTACTCTGCCAGGCCTGTAGGCACACAGGCTGGGGTAATGTCCAGCACGCAGGCTCGGTCTGGAGCCAAACACAGGAGGTCTTCTCCTTCCCAAGTCACAGACCATGTGCCAAACAACCACCTCCATTACATAAGCTGTAACCACACCCAGATGTGAGGTATGTGGGTAGCCAGACCAGCCCATCTCTCATAGCTACCCACAACCCGGACACAGGTGCACCAAACGACATCTTAGTGCTTACGTGCACTAAAGAAAAAATACTCTAGGTTACCTCACAGAGAGTAGTCATCTCTGTGACACATACCTACCATTGAATATGTGGCCATTAGCCTCCTTACACTGCTTTTTCTAAAAAAATAAGCTTTCATGCATACCTCACCACCTGCTTATTGTATAGAGGTAGCCTTCACTAATGCCAGGTCACATACCTGCTACTTAACAGAGAAACCTGCAATGATGGTGACAAAGCATCTCGGACTGGAAAGGAAAGGCGTCACGTATGAGGGTGGGGGACATCAAATGATGATGTATTGAGGGTTGGGGAGCGCAAATAATGATGAATTGTGGGTGACGTAGAGAGAAAATGATACTGTATTGAAGGTGGGGAGAGCAAATGATGAATGAGGGTGGGGACGGGGACAGCAAATGATGAATTGTTGGTGAGGAGAGAAAATAATGGTGAATTGAGGGTGGAGGAGAACAAATAATGAATTGTGGATTTGGGAGAGCAAATGGTGCTGTATTGGGGTGACAGAGAGCAAATGATTATGAATTAAAACTAGGGTGGTGGAGGACAGCAAATGAAGATGAATTGACGGTGAGATCGCAAATGATGCTGTATTGAAGGTGGGGAGAGCAAATAATGAATAGAAGGGGGTCCTGTTACTGTGCAGGCAGCACTATGTCGCTTTTTTCTTTATCTGACGTGTAGAAGTTGGAGAAAAAGTGTGGAATCTGCTCTCTAAGTGGTGCGCTAGATAAGTGTGTTATGTTGTGCAGAGACGAGTACTGGCTGGAAGAAGTGATGTCAGTCTGCACCGAATGAAGAAAAAAAGCGAAGATGAAGGACTTCAACTAGAGATGTCACTGCTGAGTCAGTGTGTTACCTGTACACTAACACTATACACTATATACTATGTACAGAGCTCCTGTGTATAATGTCATTGTTGATCCCTTTATTACCTATACACTGACACTATACACTGTATACTATGTACAGAGCTCCTGTGTATAATGGTACTTATGGAAATATTAGTATTGTGGGGTTTTTTTATTAATGATCAGTATTGTAGCATTGATCTGGTCATAATGTGATGGTATTTGTTCCTTGTCTGTGGTATTATTCGGTCACTATGTGATGGTTATATGTGGTCCGGCCATGGTGTGACGGTATTTGTCCCTTGTATATGGTATTATTCAGTAACTATGTGGTGGTAATATGTGGTCTGGTCGTTGTGTGATGGTATTTGTCTCTTGTATGTGGTATTATTGGTCATTTTAAAAAGTGTATGTGACTCATTCCCTTAACCCCTCTCTGCCATCCGACGTACTATCCCGTCCATGAAACCCGTGACAATCTGACCATGGACGGGATAGTACGTCGAAGCGATCAGCTGCGCTCCCAGGGGATAAACAGCTGACACCCGGCACTATGTGCCAAGAGTGGTCACGGACCACTCCCAGCACATTAACCCCTGGCACACCGCGATCAAACATGATCGCAGTGTACCGGGGGCACAGGGGAGCATCGCGCAGGGAGGGGGCTCCCTGCATGCTCCCCTGAGGCCCTCAGAACAGCGCGATGTGACCGCGCTGTTCTGAAGGCCTCTTCCCTGCAGGACCCCGGATCTAAGATGGCCGCCGGGTCCTGCAGGGATATATAGAAAAAACTACAGCACTCAACTGAAGCGAGAATAGGTGCACAAGTCAGGTATCCAGCCTGGTAAATGTAAATCAAAAAAACTTGGCACTCAAATTGTGACACGAAAATTAATTTAATGAAGATGCATCCAGATATGAAACAATTTAAACGTTTTCGGTCCAATAATGGGACCTTCATCAGAATAATTGTCAAAGGAACGCTGAAAAATATATACAGAAACAATAAAATCAAGACAATGCATGTCATAAAATGCACATAGAATGTAGTTCAAAATACAAAAGTGTTAGTCAATACATTGAAAATACATCGAAAATAGTATATATAACAACGATTGTGAGTTCAATCCAAAATAGCCCCAAAGGATCAAGAATGAGTAAACGTCCACTAGTTGAAAGGTGCTGAGTGGAACCAATGGTTAAGGAGTTTAACAGAAGTATGAATACTAATTGTGACAAAGTTTTTATATGAACATATAGAGGAAAGGAAAAGGATACCAAGTTATTCCATAGTAGATCTTGTGGTTTCAAAGGTGGAGTAATATGAGCGATTGCGTGATACTAAAAGGGAGAAAAGTAAATAGTGAGAAACCTACAAAAATAAAAGATTAGACAAATGCTGAATACCTGGACAAACAAAATGCAATCTCCAGTGATAGCTAAAAAGAAACATACGGACATCTATGTAAAAGAGTTGCAATTTTTAACCAGACCAAAGAGAAAATAAGAAAAATAGGAAAAATTAGAAAAAATAGGGGTGGGGAGGGAAAAAAGATCCATAAATACCTGGATGTATTATCCCCTAGATGTATGGGAGAAGACCTGAAGCTATGGATCAGGGACCAGAGACTCACGACAGTAAAAATGAAACTGAAGGAATGGATAATGGTATTAAGAGTATTATTGTGAGAGTGGAGCATGGAATAATAGGAGCAGAAGAAGGGCCATAAGGTAGAGTGACAAATACCTAGAGGCGATGTAAAAAGCGCATGGAAGAAACAGGCAAGGCTTGCCACTGGAGAAGCGCTGTACAATAAAGGAGAAGGATTGAAAAAGATGCCCATTTGAAATACGATACGATACACTTTATTGATCCCGAGGGAAATTATGGTATCACAGCAGTGTTACAACAGCATTACAAACAAACCATTACAAACAGCATTACATAGAGTAATTACTAGACACAGATTTGCACATGACTAACCACAATACGTAACAAACAAAGGTACACAAATCTCTAATCATTTCCATTAGTGCGCCAGTCCTAGTTCGTAGTCATCTTTCACCCTTAGTGAATTGTTATACATCCCCATAGCGGTAGGCACAAACGATTTCCTGAATTTCTCCTTCTTGCACCTTGGAAGGATTAGACGGCTGCTGAATGTGCTCTTCTGCTTCAAGAACAGCTCGAACAGTGGGTGTGTATTATTGTTCATTATAGCCCTGCACTTCTTTTGAATCCTATCCTCCACTACTTCCTCAAAAGAGTCAAGATGGAGGCCAACAGCCGCGCTTGCCTTCTTGATAAGTTTGTTGAGTTTATTAGCGTCAGCTACTCGCACACTACTGCCCCAGCAAATGATATAAAAAAAGATGGCGCTCGCTACAACGGACTGGTAGAACATTTCCAGCATTTTGCTGCACACATTGAACGACCTGAGCTTCCGCAGAAAGTACAGTCTGCTCATTCCCTTCTTGTGAACCTTCTCTGTATGACACCTCCAATCAAGTTTGCTGTCAAGGTGAACCCCCAAATATTTGTAGCTCTCAACCATCTCCACTTCCTGGCCAGCAATAGTAATCGGTAAGTAATCATTCTTTTTCCTTCTATAACTCACCACCATCTCCTTGGTTTTCTTCACATTTAGTTCTAGACAGTTAGTCTGACACCAATCCACAAAGTCAGAAACCACCCTTCTATATTCCTCCTCCCCCCGGCCCCCCACAATGCCCCCTACAATCACTGAGTCATCTGAGAATTTTTGCAGGTGACAGAAGTCGGATTTATACTGAAAGTCAGCTGTATACAAGATGAAGGGTGACAGCACTGTACCCTGAGGGGCTCCAACACTGCTCCGTACACTGCCAGATACCACCTCCCCTGTTATGAATGTTTTAGAAATGAATTCTGAGCAGAAGCTCCCTCTGGTGGTTACAAACGGTACTGAACCATTTAATGAGGATTGGCGATCAGGAATCATGGACTGGCTGGATATAAGGGAGGTTTCCCCCCATCATGGTTGCCGGTGATCAATTGTTCCTGTCTCAACGTTGTTTCCTGGTTCACTTGGAAGCTTGCTGAGTCTTGCCTCTTCTCCTGCTCTCCGATAAGATATTTTCTGCTTTTTGTTTTTGTGCTTGCCATTTGCAATTTTCTCTGCATTTCTGTGAGGTTGGCCAGGTTCCCCTCCTCGGGGGACTTGGGCGCCTCTCGGTTCCTCTGGAGCCACTGTTGTTTGTTCATTTGCCTTTTCCAGTTTTTTCTGTGGCTGCGGCTTAGTTTTGTTACACCAGAGAACTAATTTAGGTGGTAGAGGTCGTGTGATCTCAGGTGTTTTTGCAATTAGTAGCGTTGGCTTTTTTTTAGGGTTTTTTTTGGATTGCAGTAAGTATCCTTCCTATCCTTTTCTGTCCAGGCAGATTGGGCCCCAGCGTTTGCTCATACTGTTTTCTGTCTGTGTTTGTATTTCCTCTTGTCTAACCGCCTTTACATGTTTGGGGGCTTCCTATGTTCTTTGGGGATCTGCTCCAGGGCAGATAGCTTTCCTCTTTCTATCTTTAGGTGTAGTTAGCCTCTCAGGCTGTGACGAGGCGTCTAGGACCAACGTAGGAACGCTCCACGGCTGCCTTTAGTTGTGTGGTTAGTCAGGGTACTGCAATCCAGTAGATCCCAACCTCTCTGGTGTATTGCCTTTTTTGCCTGCTCTCCTCAGCTACCAAAACATAACACTCCCCCATCCTTACAAACTGCGGCCTGTCTGTCAGGTAGTCACTTATCCAGTTCACCATCCCCTCATCCACTGCCATAGCAGTCAACTTATTATGTAGTAAGGGTGGCTATAAGGTATTGAAAGCACTTGAGAAGTCAAATAACATGGCGCGCACTGCAGTGCCATCATTATCCAAGAATGAATGTACTGTATGTAGCAGAGACACTACAGCATCATCCACCCCCAATCTCTGCTGGTACGCAAACTGCAGGGGTCAGTGTAGGCCCTCACCCTCGGGCACAAGTAAGCAAGTACTATTCTCTCCAACGACTTCATAGCATGCGATGTTAAGGCCACTGGACGATAGTCGTGTAGGGAAGTTGGAGAGGTGATCTTGGGAACTGGCATCAGGCAGGTGGTCTTCCACAGCACTGGTATTCTCTGTGATTGTAGGCTCCTGTTAAACAGGTGCTGAAAGACATTACACAGTTGGTTTGCACACACTTTTAGGACACGTGGACTGAGGCCATCAGGCCCAGCTGCTTTGCCAATGACTAGTTGACAAACTGTTTCCTCACATCCCTTGGGGAGACAGTGAAAGCAGGCAGCTTATCCCCCAATGTCAATGCTGCAGATCGTTCCTCAGCTCCATTTCTCATTCCTGATGACGCAGCACATGTGTTGGTAAATCTGTTGAAAAACTCATTCATTTCATTAGCCATGGGCAGATCCACTTCCCCACACTCCGGCCTTGCCTTAAACCCAGTTAACTGCTTCATGCCCGACCACACCTCCTTGGAATTGTTGTGTGACAGTTTATTTTCTAATTTAATTCGGAACGCCTCACGGGCATTCTTAATTTTCCCTTTTAAGTCCCTTTGAATCAATTTCAGTTTCTCAGTATCCTTCATTTTAAATGCCATTTTTTTCTCATTTAGTGTTTCAATTCTTTTGTAATCCAAGGCTTGTTATTTGCATAACATCGAATCTTTTTAACTGGTACTACAGTATCCGTACAAAAATTTATGTAATCTGTTACTCTTCCGACAATATCATTTACATCATCATTCTCTTCTCTGTCGCATATCACCTCCCAGTCTGTGAGGTCAAAACAGTCTTGCAGAGCTTGTTCAGCTGCAGGAGACCACCTCCTGATTAGTTTTATTGTGGCTGGTTGTTTACTGACAACAGGTTGATAAGATGAAGACAATAGTATGAGGTTGTGGTCAGATTTCCCCAGGGGGGGTTATGCAGACGATGAATAGGCGTCTTTAACATTTGCATAGAGGAGATCCAATATAGTGCTGTCCCTTGTTGCACACTTAACATATTGATAGAACTTTGGAAGAGCCTTTGAGATCATGACTCTGTTAAAATCCCTAGAGATTAATGTTAACGAGTTTGGGTGCTTTGTCTGAAGGCGAGCCAACACCCCCAACAACACTTCCCTAGCTGCCTCTTGGCTAGCAGATGGATGTATATACATGACTATTGCAATGCAAATGGAGAATTCTCTAGGTAGATAGTAAGGCCTAAGGCTAAGAGTTCAATGTTTTGACAGCAGTGATTTTCTTTAACAGTTATGTGCTGCTGATTACACCATCTGAAGTATATAGCCTTAAAATACAAAACTTTATTATGTTAACATATTATAAAACCACCAATATAAAAGAAGGAGATATACAAGCAAAAACACTCACATAAAGTGAATATGCGCAAAAATATGGTACAGTACAAATCAAATATTAATACATGTATTGAAAGCCAAACAAATACAGAGTGGTAGAGGAACTAATATATAACAACAATCAAAGAAGGTTTACACCATTCATTAATATATTGAATCCTATATCACCATGTCAAAATGAGTCAGAAGGGGAAAAGCTAATAAGAAAACAGAGTGTATGCCCCCTCTGATATAAAATTTTGTACAATGTACCAAAAAAGTATGCTAAATGCACACTAGTACACAGAGGGTAAATCCCTGCATCCAAAACCTAATCATGCATGTACTAGGGTGCAGAACAATTTCCCAATTAGTCTAAGGAGCCTCACAAATGTGACGCTGCATAGGTTTCAATGGATACAGGGTTACTTTCCCATTATCCAAAAGACATGGTAATGAGATAGATAGATGAATCTATGGTAAGAAGCGCATACAACCTTATGTGGTGAGCAGAAGAAATACCCGACGCGCGTTTCGCGTTAGCTTCGTCCAAGGGGTACTTTTGGTATAGTCTGGTGTTTAGTGTGAGCATATATATACATAAATTCCCCATAGATTATAACTACCTCCAGGTGATACCACCATGTGAGTCGTGTCGCCGCAGTTCCCGGCGTGTGACGCCGCTGACGAACGCTTCCGCTCCCTGCTCCGCCACTCCCCTATCCGGCACGTCAGGACAGGGGGAAGGCTGACAAACAGCGAGCGTAACACGTTCCCCAGGCAACCCACAACTCTGTGGCACACGTCACCGGTGGCTGCACCGCCCACTCTGGTCTGACGTGTCAAGACCAGGGGGCCGCGCCAGCCAACTACAGCGTCCGTGTTTCCACAGAGATAACCGGGAAATGGGGCATATGTGTAAACCATATGAAAAATTATTCAATTTAAAATAGTGAATGAAATAGTTAAGATAATAATGTGAGTATCATTAAGTGTACAGATGTGTTTAAAAACAACCGTTAGTATGTGAAGCAAAATGCATATTGTTATATACTCATAATTATAAAGTAATCCAAGCCAAAAAACAATAAGAAATATAAATAAAAAAGGAGATTAGTGCAGTGAAAGTTCCCATATAAAGAAAGGTAAAAGGAAACATATGGGAATATATAAACTAAACAAAATAAAAATAAAATAAATAATAATATACAACAAATCACATTAAAAGAAACACCTAGCTACCACTAGAACAACATTGAATATATATGTATTTAAATATGTGTATTAAATATGCCGATATACACATATATAGGTAGAAATTAACAATGATAAGTTGAGGTTTCTTCTTATCCAGTATAAAGTCAGACATAGGTACACTCCCAATGTCCCGAGGATTATCCTTATTCTCAAGACCTCCCAAAGTTATGGATTTCTTCAATGCTATCCCAAAAATCATACACGATGTCGAATTCCTTCAGATGGGTTGTAATTAGGAAATCCACAAGATATATTCATACCAGTGAGTAAGCTAGGAAAAATAAGTGAATAATTAAAAACAAAAAAACCACCAAACAAAAAAATAAAATAAATTAAATACTTATAGGAAGGGGGCAAAACTCAGGACCTCATTAAGTCCTTTCGGTTGCAAAGAACCCATCTTATAGATCCATTTTGCTTCTAACTGGGCTAACTTTTTTCTCCAATTGCCACCACGTTGGTTAATGAAAACTTTGTCTATGCCCATAACTTTCAATAAAGAGGGATCAGAATCATGGTGCAATTTAAAATGTCTTGGTATGGGTTTAAGGCATGCAACATCTTCCTCTTCACTCGCTTTCTTGATGTCTCTATAGTGTTCCCTAACTCTGATTTTCAAGGGTCTAGAGGTCATACCAATGTAATTTTTATTACATGGACACATTGCGCAGTAAACTACTCCCACTGAATTGCACGTTATATGTTGAGTGACATCAAAGGTCTTTCCATCACTGGATACGAATGTATTATTACGTACCATATTAGGGCACGAAATGCAATCATTACAGGGAAAGAAACCCCACTTTGGGCCTTTAGAGCCAAATGCTTTCTCTGGATTAGTCCCACTATGGTAGCTATGTACCAATATATCCCGAAGGTTATTAGACCTCCTGTATGTAATTGAGGGTTGTTTCTGAATACATCTTTTCAAGGAATTGTCCATGGTTAGTAAAGGCCAAAACTTATTAAGAGCCTTCTTGACCTCCCACCATTTATCATTGTAGGTGGATATGTACCTCACTTTTTGTATGTCTGTGGCCTTTTCTTTAGGAATCAATAATTCTGCCCTTGAGATTTTACTCGCTGTCTTGAAGCCTCTTTTAATACTTCGTTTAGAGTAACCTCTAGAGAGAAATCTCTGTGATAAATCTAGGGCTTGATCTTGAAATGCCTTCTCATTGGAACATATTCTCTTAGCCCTCAGGAATTGGCCTGTAGGGATACTGCATATAAGAGATTTAGGATGTGAGGAGGTTGCTTGTAATATCGAATTAACTGCAGTTTCTTTACGATGTACATTCGTCTGCAAGAAACCGTCCTCACCTTTTGTGATCAATATGTCCAAAAAATCTAATTCTGTTTGACTAAATTTACTTGTCAGCCTAATGTTCATACCATTATCATTCAGTACATCCCGGAAATGGAGAAGGTCCTGCTCTGTCCCCTGCCAAACCATGAAAATATCATCAATGTATCGGACCCAGAGCAGGACCTTCTCAATGTAGGCAACCGGATTTACAAAAAAGATATTGCGTTCCCACATACCCAAAAAGAGGTTAGCATATGAGGGGGCAAAGGCCACCCCCATAGCTGTACCTTGCTTTTGTAGGTATATGGTTTCCTTGAACATAAAATAGTTGTGTTCCAGGACAAACTGAAGTAATGTAATCAGAAAATCCACCACTTCAACATCAAGATTGGACATTGTCAGATACATCTTAGCCGCTTGTATCCCATCTTTATGTTGTATCGAAGTGTAGAGTGATTCTACATCAAAGCTGACTAACCACATGTCAGCATCCATGGGAATCCCTTCTATCTTTTTAAGAACATCACTGGTGTCTTTTACATATGACGGGAGATCCAAAACCAAAGGTTTAAGATAAAAATCAAGGTATTGGGAAATGGTCTCACATAATCCACCGTTACCCGACACAATGGGACGTCCTGGAGGTAAAGTACAACTTTTGTGTATTTTAGGTAAAAAATAGATACACGCTACCTTGGGATACATTGGTATAAGATTGTCTTTCACCTTTTTAGTAATAATGCCCTCAATAAAGGCCCTTTCCAAAATCTGTTGAATTTCATTCTGAAATTTTAAAGTAGGATTGAAGGTCATTCTTTGATAACACATATTGTCCCTAAGCTGTCTGAAAGCTTTCTTCTCATAAAGTTTGGTCGGCCATATCACCACGTTACCCCCTTTGTCCGCAGGTTTTATCACCACCTCCTTGAGGTTAGTAAGTTCTTCAAGTGCTTTCCTTTGGACAAAGGGTAAATTGCCGTGGGTAATTCGTGTGGATATTTTCTCAAACTCTTCTGAAACTAATTTTACAAATAGATCCACATTAGGGTATATATTAAGAGGAGGAAATTTTTTTGGGGTTGAAATAGCAAACTTACCCCTCTCATCTGATCTTTGATTGTCCTCACTAAGTTCCTCCAATGTAGATATGGCTTCAAGCTCCTTGTCACTCCATCCCTCACCCTCATTGTTCCTCCCATGTAATTTTTTAAGGATTATTTTCCGTGCGAATAAATGTAAGTCAGTTATCGCTGCAAAGGAATTAAATGGGGCCGTGGGTGAAAAGGACAGACCAAGACTTAAGACCTCTATTTGGGATTGTGTTAGCTCAATATCAGACAAATTAATTACCTGAAGCTTAGAACTAGTGGGTACATCCATCCTTCTATCTCTCTTCTTGTAGTAGTCATATCGTCTCTTATTGACATTTTTCCTCAGATTATACATCCTATTTCCAATACCATTATCATCATCCCTAGAAGAGACAGATGATACAGAGGAGGATCTAACACTACTCCCTCCTTCTTTCTGAACAGTTTGCCATCTATATACTGTGCCGTTTTTAAAATCCTGAAGGTCTCTTTGGAATTTTTTGGCCTTGGTCTCTTTGACTTCTTTTTCCCATGTATTCAGTAGTGTGTCCATTTCTTTATAAAATGCCTCCACCTCTAGTCCAGACAATTTTTCAAGTAATTTGCCCTTATTCAGTTCAATATCAGAGTCCAATTTTTCCAGGCTTCTTTTATTGTTCCCAATAAGTAACTCAATAAGAGATCTAGAGCAAATGCTACATGCCTCCTCCCATTTAGTTTTGAAAGTGGAATCCTCCACTGGATATGACGGCATAATTCTAACTCTCAGACCTCTAGGGATGAGGTTTTTTGCCAAGTAATTTTCAAGTGAAGCCTTAGTCCACCACATTCTTGTCCGTTTTTTAAGTAAAATCTTAATGGAATTTTAAGATCTGATTTTTGCCCTCCTTCCACAGAAACATTGCATGTTATATCTCCATTAAAAACCGTATCCATGCATGTGAGCCAATTGTGATCCCTGGCTCTTATATCCATATGGTCACAAAGCTAGCTGTAACAAAGTACAGAATTTATTAGTCAAGATATATCCTATAATGGGCAACCTATACCAAGGCACTTCCTACCAAAGTAGTATTCAAAAAAAGGAACCAATGGAAGTATATAGCCTTAAAATACAAAACTTTATTATGTTAACATATTATAAAACCACCAATATAAAAGAAGGAGATATACAAGCAAAAACACTCACATAAAGTGAATATGCGCAAAAATATGGTACAGTACAAATCAAATATTAATACATGTATTGAAAGCCAAACAAATACAGAGTGGTAGAGGAACTAATATATAACAACAATCAAAGAAGGTTTACACCATTCATTAATATATTGAATCCTATATCACCATGTCAAAATGAGTCAGAAGGGGAAAAGCTAATAAGAAAACAGAGTGTATGCCCCCTCTGATATAAAATTTGTACAATGTACCAAAAAAGTATGCTAAATGCACACTAGTACACAGAGGGTAAATCCCTGCATCCAAAACCTAATTATGCATGTACTAGGGTGCAGAACACTTTCCCAATTAGTCTAAGGAGCCTCACAAATGTGACGCTGCATAGGTTTCAATGGATACAGGGTTACTTTCCCATTATCCAAAAGACATGGTAATGAGATAGATAGATGAATCTATGGTAAGAAGCGCATACAACCTTATGTGGTGAGCAGAAGAAATACCCGACGCGCGTTTCGCGTTAGCTTCGTCCAAGGGGTACTTTTGGTATAGTCTGGTGTTTAGTGTGAGCATATATATACATAAATTCCCCATAGATTATAACTACCTCCAGGTGATACCACCATGTGAGTCGTGTCGCCGCAGTTCCCGGCGTGTGACGCCGCTGACGAACGCTTCCGCTCCCTGCTCCGCCACTCCCCTATCCGGCACGTCAGGATAGGGGGAAGGCTGACAAACAGCGAGCGTAACACGTTCCCCAGGCAACCCACAACTCTGTGGCACACGTCACCGGTGGCTGCACTTAGCATACTTTTTTGGTACATTGTACAAATTTTATATCAGAGGGGGCATACACTCTGTTTTCTTATTAGCTTTTCCCCTTCTGACTCATTTTGACATGGTGATATAGGATTCAATATATTAATGAATGGTGTAAACCTTCTTTGATTGTTGTTATATATTAGTTCCTCTACCACTCTGTATTTGTTTGGCTTTCAATACATGTATTAATATTTGATTTGTACTGTACCATATTTTTGCGCATATTCACTTTATGTGAGTGTTTTTGCTTGTATATCTCCTTCTTTTATATTGGTGGTTTTATAATATGTTAACATAATAAAGTTTTGTATTTTAAGGCTATATACTTCCATTGGTTCCTTTTTTTAATACTACTTTGGTAGGAAGTGCCTTGGTATAGGTTGCCCATTATAGGATATATTTGACTAATAAATTCTGTACTTTGTTACAGCTAGCTTTGTGACCATATGGATATAAGAGCCAGGGATCACAATTGGCTCACATGCATGGATACGGTTTTTAATGGAGATATAACATGCAATGTTTCTGTGGAAGGAGGGCAAAAATCAGACCTTAAAAATTCCATTAAGATTTTACTTAAAAAACGGACAAGAATGTGGTGGACTAAGGCTTCACTTGAAAATTACTTGGCAAAAAACCTCATCCCTAGAGGTCTGAGAGTTAGAATTATGCCGTCATATCCAGTGGAGGATTCCACTTTCAAAACTAAATGGGAGGAGGCATGTAGCATTTGCTCTAGATCTCTTATTGAGTTACTTATTGGGAACAATAAAAGAAGCCTGGAAAAATTGGACTCTGATATTGAACTGAATAAGGGCAAATTACTTGAAAAATTGTCTGGACTAGAGGTGGAGGCATTTTATAAAGAAATGGACACACTACTGAATACATGGGAAAAAGAAGTCAAAGAGACCAAGGCCAAAAAATTCCAAAGAGACCTTCAGGATTTTAAAAACGGCACAGTATATAGATGGCAAACTGTTCAGAAAGAAGGAGGGAGTAGTGTTAGATCCTCCTCTGTATCATCTGTCTCTTCTAGGGATGATGATAATGGTATTGGAAATAGGATGTATAATCTGAGGAAAAATGTCAATAAGAGACGATATGACTACTACAAGAAGAGAGATAGAAGGATGGATGTACCCACTAGTTCTAAGCTTCAGGTAATTAATTTGTCTGATATTGAGCTAACACAATCCCAAATAGAGGTCTTAAGTCTTGGTCTGTCCTTTTCACCCACGGCCCCATTTAATTCCTTTGCAGCGATAACTGACTTACATTTATTCGCACGGAAAATAATCCTTAAAAAATTACATGGGAGGAACAATGAGGGTGAGGGATGGAGTGACAAGGAGCTTGAAGCCATATCTACATTGGAGGAACTTAGTGAGGACAATCAAAGATCAGATGAGAGGGGTAAGTTTGCTATTTCAACCCCAAAAAAATTTCCTCCTCTTAATATATACCCTAATGTGGATCTATTTGTAAAATTAGTTTCAGAAGAATTTGAGAAAATATCCACACGAATTACCCACGGCAATTTACCCTTTGTCCAAAGGAAAGCACTTGAAGAACTTACTAACCTCAAGGAGGTGGTGATAAAACCTGCGGACAAAGGGGGTAACGTGGTGATATGGCCGACCAAACTTTATGAGAAGGAAGCTTTCAGACAGCTTAGGGACAATATGTGTTATCAAAGAATGACCTTCAATCCTACTTTAAAATTTCAGAATGAAATTCAACAGATTTTGGAAAGGGCCTTTATTGAGGGCATTATTACTAAAAAGGTGAAAGACAATCTTATACCAATGTATCCCAAGGTAGCGTGTATCTATTTTTTACCTAAAATACACAAAAGTTGAACTTTACCTCCAGGACGTCCCATTGTGTCGGGTAACGGTGGATTATGTGAGACCATTTCCCAATACCTTGATTTTTATCTTAAACCTTTGGTTTTGGATCTCCCGTCATATGTAAAAGACACCAGTGATGTTCTTAAAAGATAGAAGGGATTCCATGGATGCTGACATGTGGTTAGTCAGCTTTGATGTAGAATCACTCTACACTTCGATACAACATAAAGATGGGATACAAGCGGCTAAGATGTATCTGACAATGTCCAATCTTGATGTTGAAGTGGTGGATTTTCTGATTACATTACTTCAGTTTGTCCTGGAACACAACTATTTTATGTTCAAGGAAACCATATACCTACAAAAGCAAGGTACAGCTATGGGGGCGGCCTTTGCCCCCTCATATGCTAACCTCTTCTTGGGTATGTGGGAACGCAATATCTTTTTTGTAAATCCGGTTGCCTACATTGAGAAGGTCCTGCTCTGGGTCCGATACATTGATGATATTTTCATGGTTTGGCAGGGGACAGAGCAGGACCTTCTCCATTTCCGGGATGTACTGAATGATAATGGTATGAACATTAGGCTGACAAGTAAATTTAGTCAAACAGAATTAGATTTTTTGGACATATTGATCACAAAAGGTGAGGACGGTTTCTTGCAGACGAATGTACATCGTAAAGAAACTGCAGTTAATTCGATATTACAAGCAACCTCCTCACATCCTAAATCTCTTATATGCAGTATCCCTACAGGCCAATTCCTGAGGGCTAAGAGAATATGTTCCAATGAGAAGGCATTTCAAGATCAAGCCCTAGATTTATCACAGAGATTTCTCTCTAGAGGTAACTCCAAACGAAGTATTAAAAGAGGCTTCAAGACAGCGAGTAAAATCTCAAGGGCAGAATTATTGATTCCTAAAGAAAAGGCCACAGACATACAAAAAGTGAGGTACATATTCACCTACAATGATTAATGGTGGGAGGTCAAGAAGGCTCTTAATAAGTTTTGGCCTTTACTAACCATGGACAATTCCTTGAAAAGATGTATTCAGAAACAACCCTCAATTACATACAGGAGGTCTAATAACCTTCGGGATATATTGGTACATAGCTACCATAGTGGGACTAATCCAGAGAAAGCATTTGGCTCTAAAGGCCCAAAGTGGGGTTTCTTTCCCTGTAATGATTGCATTTCGTGCCCTAATATGGTACGTAATAATACATTCGTATCCAGTGATGGAAAGACCTTTGATGTCACTCAACATATAACGTGCAATTCAGTGGGAGTAGTTTACTGCGCAATGTGTCCATGTAATAAAAATTACATTGGTATGACCTCTAGACCCTTGAAAATCAGAGTTAGGGAACACTATAGAGACATCAAGAAAGCGAGTGAAGAGGAAGATGTTGCATGCCTTAAACCCATACCAAGACATTTTAAATTGCACCATGATTCTGATCCCTCTTTATTGAAAGTTATGGCATAGACAAAGTTTTCATTAACCAACGTGGTGGCAATTGGAGAAAAAAGTTAGCCCAGTTAGAAGCAAAATGGATCTATAAGATGGGTTCTTTGCAACCGAAAGGACTTAATGAGGTCCTGAGTTTTGCCCCCTTCCTATAAGTATTTAATTTATTTTATTTTTTTGTTTGGTGGTTTTTTTGTTTTTAATTATTCACTTATTTTTCCTAGCTTACTCACTGGTATGAATATATCTTGTGGATTTCCTAATTACAACCCATCTGAAGGAATTCGACATCGTGTATGATTTTTGGGATAACATTGAAGAAATCCATAACTTTGGGAGGTCTTGAGAATAAGGATAATCCTCGGGACATTGGGAGTGTACCTATGTCTGACTTTATACTGGATAAGAAGAAACCTCAACTTATCATTGTTAATTTCTACCTATATATGTGTATATCGGCATATTTAATACACATATTTAAATACATATATATTCAATGTTGTTCTAGTGGTAGCTAGGTGTTTCTTTTAATGTGATTTGTTGTATATTATTATTTATTTTATTTTTATTTTGTTTAGTTTATATATTCCCCATATGTTTCCTTTTACCTTTCTTTATATGGGAACTTTCACTGCACTAATCTCCTTTTTTATTTATATTTCTTATTGTTTTTTGGCTTGGATTACTTTATAATTATGAGTATATAACAATATGCATTTTGCTTCACATACTAACGGTTGTTTTTAAACACATCTGTACACTTAATGATACTCACATTATTATCTTAACTATTTCATTCACTATTTTAAATTGAATAATTTTTCATATGGTTTACACATATGCCCCATTTCCCGGTTATCTCTGTGGAAACACGGACGCTGTAGTTGGCTGGCGCGGCCCCCTGGTCTTGACACGTCAGACCAGAGTGGGCGGTGCAGCCACCGGTGACGTGTGCCACAGAGTTGTGGGTTGCCTGGGGAACGTGTTACGCTCGCTGTTTGTCAGCCTTCCCCCTGTCCTGACGTGCCGGATAGGGGAGTGGCGGAGCAGGGAGCGGAAGCGTTCGTCAGCGGCGTCACACGCCGGGAACTGCGGCGACACGACTCACATGGTGGTATCACCTGGAGGTAGTTATAATCTATGGGGAATTTATGTATATATATGCTCACACTAAACACCAGACTATACCAAAAGTACCCCTTGGACGAAGCTAACGCGAAACGCGCGTCGGGTATTTCTTCTGCTCACCACATAAGGTTGTATGCGCTTCTTACCATAGATTCATCTATCTATCTCATTACCATGTCTTTTGGATAATGGGAAAGTAACCCTGTATCCATTGAAACCTATGCAGCGTCACATTTGTGAGGCTCCTTAGACTAATTGGGAAAGTGTTCTGCACCCTAGTACATGCATGATTAGGTTTTGGATGCAGGGATTTACCCTCTGTGTACTAGTGTGCATTTAGCATACTTTTTTGGTACATTGTACAAATTTTATATCAGAGGGGGCATACACTCTGTTTTCTTATTAGCTTTTCCCCTTCTGACTCATTTTGACATGGTGATATAGGATTCAATATATTAATGAATGGTGTAAACCTTCTTTGATTGTTGTTATATATTAGTTCCTCTACCACTCTGTATTTGTTTGGCTTTCAATACATGTATTAATATTTGATTTGTACTGTACCATATTTTTGCGCATATTCACTTTATGTGAGTGTTTTTGCTTGTATATCTCCTTCTTTTATATTGGTGGTTTTATAATATGTTAACATAATAAAGTTTTGTATTTTAAGGCTATATACTTCCATTGGTTCCTTTTTTTGAATACTACTTTTGTAGGAAGTGCCTTGGTATAGGTTGCCCATTATAGGATATATTTGATTACACCATCTGTTGTTAATGTATAATATCACCCCACCACCCTTCTTCTTACCACACCTAGCCTTGTCTCTATCAGCCCGAACCATTTGAAATCCTGGAATCGAGACACATGAATCAGGAACATCCCCATGTAACCAGGTTTCTGTAAAGCACATAAGACTGCATTCCTTGAACTCCTTCTGGGTTTTACACAGAGCTAACAGTTCATCCGTCTCATTTCCCAGCGAGCGTACATTACCCATGATGATTGATGGTACTGCTGGTTTAAACCTTTTTCTCCTGGACTTCAACTTTTTTCCTGCTCTGCAGCCTCTGAAATGTCTCCACACTTCACGGGGAACTTGTGGTATGGGAACAGCTGGAGAAGGCTTCAACCTGCTCAGCGCAAGAAGTCGGTCTCTTGAATACACCGCACGTTTAGTGACGGCTTAGGGACTGCCAGCAGATCAGCGACCCTGTCCTTTGCTCCAGTCCACACCGGGACTGACTGTGTCCAATGTCCACCTCTGTACCCAGATGGCTGCTTCAGTAACCAACAAGGTAGAAGCTGTGTGTATTGCGGAGCTATAGCTGACAGAGGCTGCATTAGATTCATGTCCAAGGGTGCTAATAACTGAGCATCACATGTATCCATTTAGGAGTTGCATGTACTGTACCTGTGGGTGATGTACGTAGTAGTGGCAGATCGGAGTGCTGATCCAGAGCTGCTTGTCCAAGGGCACCTTCCCACAATGGTCTGTCATTCAGGAACAGTGCGATCCGCAGGGTGTAAAATATCCACAGTGCGATCAACAGGGTGTAAAACATCCATCAATCCAAGGTTAATATCCACAGTGCGATCAACAAGGTGTAAAACATCCATCAATCCAAGGTTAATTTTCATAGTGCGATCAACAGTTTGTAAAACATCCATCAATCCAAGGTTAAAGTTAGGGGTCCATCAAAGTTCCCAGGGTCCAAAAGAAAAGTCCAAAAGAAAGAAAGAAAGTCCAACAGAAACAAACAAACTGAGTAGCTGCTGCTGCAATGGGCTGCCAGCAGCAAGGCGCCAGTATTATCTCCTCTATCCCTCCGTCTTGCAGAGAGCAGACAAGCACGTCCTCTCTCTCCGGAGTCTAGAGGATCAAACTCGCCAAATAAACACGAACAGGTAAACAGGAGAGGAGAGACATATTGAAAACAGTACCTGGGAGTCCGGGTCCAAGGCCACGCTATGGAGAAAGGAGAAGCAGAGAACCTGCTGAGGTAGGAGCTAAGCGTGTGGCCCGACTTCCGGGGTTTTATGTGCGACATCGAGGGAAGTGACCGCCGCGTCAGAGCGGTCATGTGACATAGCAGCAAGAAAAGAGTCTGCGCCTGCATGGCAGGCAGGGAAGGAGAAACGTTATATTAAGATACAGGGAAAGACCGCCACGTCAGAGCGGTCATGTGATCAACCAACAGGGGGAAACCTGTGCCTGCGCGATGAGCAGGGAGAGAGGGGGAAAGTTAAAAAGCAACAGTGAAATAGCGCTAAGAAATAAAAGTAATGAGCAAACTGAGCAGAAAGTCCCTAGAAGGCAGAAATATGCCCTAATGACAAGGGATTCTTCATTTAAACTGCACATATGTAATTCCTTGTCATTAGGGCATATTTCTGCCTTCTAGGGACTTTCTACTCAGTTTGCTCATTACTTTTATTTCTTAGCGCTATTTCACTGTTGCTTTTTAACTTTCCCCCTCTCTCCCTGCTCATCGCGCAGGCACAGGTTTCCCCCTGTTGGTTGATCACATGACCGCTCTGACGCGGCGTCACTTCCCTCGATCTCGCACATAAAACCCCGGAAGTCGGGCCACACATGTAGCTCCTACCTCAGCAGGTTCTCTGCTTCTCCTTTCTCAATAGCGTGGCCTTGGACCCGGACTCCCAGGTACTGTTTTCAATATGTCTCTCCTCTCCTGTTTACCTAGAATCATAGAATGGTAGAGTTGGAAGGGACCTCCTGGGCCTTCTGGTCCAACCCCTGCTCAAAGCAGGATTCTCTAAATCATCCCAGACAGATGTCTATCCAGCCTCTGTTTGAAGACTTCCATTGAAGGAGAACTCACCACCTCTTGTGGCAGCCTGTTCCACTCATTGATCACCCTAACTGTCAAAAAGTTTTTTCTAATATCTAATCTGTGTCTCCTCCATTCAGTTTCATCCCATTGCTTCTAGTCTTTCCTTGTGCAAATGAGAATAAAGATGATCCTTCTACAATGTGACAGCCCTTGAGATATTTGTAGACAGCTATTAAGTCTCCTCTCAGTCTTCTTTTTTGCAAGCTAAACATTCCCAAATCCTGCAACCGTTCCTCATAGGACATGGTTTGCAGACCGGTCACCATTCTGGTGGCTCTTCTCTGAACTTGCTCCAGTTTGTTGATGTCTTTTTTAAAATGTGGTGCCCAAAACTGGACACAGTATTCCAGATGAGGTCTGACCAAAGAGAAGTAGAGGGCAATAATGACCTCACGTGACCTAGACTGTATGCTTCTGTTGATACATCCTAGAATTGCATTTGCCTTTTTTGCTGCTGCATCACACTGTTGACTCATGTTCAGTCTGTCATCAATTAGTATACCCAAGTCTTTTTCACATGTGCTGTTACTTAGCCCTATTCCTCCCATTTTGTATATGCTTTTTTCATTTTTATTGCCCAGATGTAGTACTTTGCATTTTTCCCTGTTAAAATCCATTCTGTTAGTTGCTGCCCACTGCTCCAGTTTATGTATATCTTTTTGAATCCTCTCTCTCTCTTCTCTAGTATTAGCTACCCCTCCTAGCTTTGTGTCATCAGCAAATTTGATCAGTTTACCCTCAATTCCTTCATCTAAATCATTGATAAAGATGTTGAACAATACAGGGCCCAAAACAGAGCCTTGTGGTACCCCACTTGAGACATTCTTCCAACTGGATGTGCAGCCATTTACAACCACTCTTTGGGTCCGATCACTAAGCCAGTTATTAATCCACCTAACAGTTGCCTTGTCCATTCCATACTTAGTCATTTTTTCAATAAGGATTGTGTGAGATACTTTGTCAAATGCTTTGCTGAAGTCAAGATATACTATATCTACAGCATTTCCCTGATCCACCCAGTCAGTGATTCTGTCATAGAAGGAAATTAAGTTAGTCTGACATGACTTATTAGTTACAAACCCATGCTGACTCTGTTTAATCACTTCATTCTTATCCAGGTACTTGCATACATGTTCTTTAATAATTTGTTCAAAGATCTTTCCTGGTATAGAAGTCAGACTCACCTGCCTGTAGTTCCCTGGGTCCACCTTCTTCCCCTTTTTGAAGATAGGAACAACATTTGCTCTTCTCCAGTCTTCTGGGACTTCTCCTGTTCTCCAAGAATTTTCAAAGATTATGGACAGTGGTTCAAGAATTTCTTCTGCTATCTCCTTCAGTACCCTGGGGTGTAATTCATCTGGACCTGGAGACTTGAATTCATTTATGTTAGCTAAGTGTTTCCTCACTGTCTTTCTGTTTATAAATATCCAGGATTCTTCTATTCCTTTAATAGGACAGTGAAGATCAGTTGATGTTACATTTCCTTTCTGAGAGAAAACAGATGCAAAATAGGAATTTAAAAGTTCAGCCTTCTCAACATCCTGACTTACCATTTCATCATTTTCATCCTGTAAAAATCCTATAGCATCTTTGACTTTTCTTTTACTTTTGACGTATCCCCAAAATCCTTTTTTGTTGCTTTTGACGTCACTTGCAAGCCTTAATTCATTGTCAGCTTTAGATAATCTGATTTGTGCCCTGCAGGTTCTGCAGACGGCATTATATTCTTCTTTAGATATGCCTCCCTCTTTCCATTTGATAAACATTTCTTTCTTCCTTTTTAGCATGTGTTTAAGTTCTATGTTCATCCATCCTGGTTTCCTTAAATGCTTCCCATTCTTCCCTCTTTTCGGAATTGTTAACGATTGTGCTTTGAGAATCTCATTTTTCAAGATTTTCCATCCTTCCTGGACATTTTTGTCCTTAAGGATTTCCAGCCATTGGATCCCTCCAATTCTCTTTCTGAGTTCCTTAAAATCTGCCTTTCTGAAATCTAACCTTGACGTCTGAGTCTTCACAGGTCTTCCTCCTCTTGTTATCCAAAATTCTAAAATAGCATGGTCACTACCTCCTAGAGTCCCAGCCACTCTTACCTCCTCCACCATTTCCTCCCTGTTTATGAGGATTAGATCCAAGGTAGCAGATCCCCTTGTTTTCTCCTTTACCTTTTGGAAGATAAAGTTGTCAGCAAGAGAGGATAAGAATTTCCTGGACCTGTTAGTTTTGCCTGAGAGAGATTCCCAACAAATGTCTGGATAGTTGAAATCTCCCATGACCACTATGTCATATTTTTTGGAGGACTTGGCCATTTGATGCATAAAGAGTTCATCCATATCTTCAGCTTGCACAGGCGGCCTGTAGTAAATGCCTACAATGGTGTCCTTTCCATTGTTCTGTCCTTGTATTCTTACCCAAACAGTTTCCACAGAACTCCCAGTCTCTGAAGCGTCAATCTCTGTGCAGATATACGCTTTTCTAACATACAATGCAACACCTCCTCCTCGTTTATCAAGTCTGTTTCTTGCAAATAAGTTGTATCCTTCTAGCCTTGTATTCCAATCATGTGTATCATCCCACCAAGTCTCAGTGATTCCAATGACATCATATTTCTTCTCCTGAGTTAGTAGCTCCAGTTCTCCTTGTTTGTTGCCCATGCTTTGTGCATTCGTATAGAAACACTTTAGTTTGTGATTGGTTTCTCTTCCTTCAATATTTTTATTATGTAAATTTTTTTGTCTTTGTTCTTCCCTTCACTTCTAATAGCAGAAATCTCAATAGTATTTGTCAAGTGTATGGCTTTTGCTGGCGTTTGCTTCCCTTCCCACATTGTTCTAGTTTAAAGCTCTCCTGATGAGTGTAGCAAGGCGACTTCCAAATACATGTTTTCCAGTCTTCGTAAGGTGCACCCCATCTCTAGCAAGTAGTCCATCGTATAGGTAATTCACTCCGTGATCCAGAAATCCAAATCCTTGCTGACGGCACCATCGACGTAGCCAGTTGTTCACCTGCAGAATCTTATTCCACCTCCTTGTTCCATGGCCATCCACTGGGAGGATGGAAGAGAAGACCACCTGCGCTCCCAGTTCTTTCACTTTCTTACCTAAGTTTTCAAAGTCACTGCAGATGGTTTCCAGGTCGTTTCTAGCGGTGTCATTTGTCCCCACATGTATTAGAAGGAATGGGTAGTCATCTTTAGGTCTGAAGAGTCCTGATATCCTGTCAGACACATCTTTAATTTTTGCACCTGGAAGACAGCACATTTCTCTTGAGGTTATATCCGGTCTGCAGATAGCGGCCTCTGTTCCTCTCAACAGGGAATCGCCCATGACAACAACTCTCCGTTTCTTCTTCACAACAGTTTTCTTTCTCCATTCAGGAGGACTCTGAGGGCGTACAAGGTTGTTTGTGGGCAAAGTCTTATCCTGATGTATTTCTTCATCGTTCTCCTGTGTAAGAGCCTGGTATTGGTTCCTGAGCAGAATTGGTGCTGACTGCCTCCTGATCCTCCTGCTTCTCTGGGTCACATGCTTCCATTCCTCTGTTTCTTCAGTTGCACTTCGAATTTCTTCTCTTTCTGTACCATGAAGAGATAATTCTGCTCTGTCTAAGAACTCTTCACCTTCCTTAATGGTCTTCAATGTAGATAACCTCTCTTCCAGATTTTGCAACTTTTCCTCCAACAGGGACACAAGCTTGCATTTCTGGCATGTGAAGTTTGGCTTTTCCACTGGTAAGTCTATGAACATGTAGCAAGAAATACAGCTCACCACATGGCTCCTAGCCTCTTCCATGTTCTTATTGTTCGTGTTTATTTCAAACCGGCATCTTGAAATCCCCTACACTATGCTGTAACATCTGGACGCTGCGTGTTTGACGCTGCGCCAGCGCACAGCGTCAAACACGCAGCATTTACTGAAGAAATCCGGATGGTTGAAACACACCCTTAACCCCTTCACCCCCAAGGGTGGTTTGCACGTTAATGACCGGGCCAATTTTTACAATTCTGACCACTGTCTCTTTATGAGGTTATAACTCTGGAACGCTTCAACGGATCTGCGCGATTCTGAGAGATTGTTTTCTCATGACATATTGTACTTCACGTTATTGGTAAATTTCTTTGATATAACTTAAGTTTATTTTTGAAAAAAATGCAAATATGGCGAAAATTTTGAAAATTTTACAATTTTCAAACTTTGAATTTTTATTCCCTTAAAACAGAGAAATATGTCACACAAAAATAGTTAATAAATAACATTTCCCACATGTCTACTTTACATCAGCACAATTTTGGAATCAAAATTTTTTTTTCTTAGGAAATTATAAGGGTTAAAAGTTGACCAGCGATTTCTCATTTTTACAACAAAATTTACAAAGCCATTTTTTTTAGGGACCACCTCATATTTGAAGTCACTTTGAGGGGTCTATATAGCAGAAAATACCCAAAAGTGACACTATTCTAAAAACTGCACCCCTCAAGGTACTCAAAACCACATTCAAAAAGTTTATTAACCCTTCAGGTGCTTCACAGGAGCTGAAGCAACGTGGAAGGAAAAAATGAATATTTAACTTTTTAGCCACAAAAATGATCTTTTACAAACTTTTTTTTTATTTTCACAAGGGTAAAAGAAGAAAATGGACAGATAAAGTTGTTGTGCAATTTCTCCTGAGTACGCCAATACCCCATAAGTGGGGGAAAACCACTAAAATTGGCTGAAATTGAGATCGGACGCCATGTCGCGTTTGGAGAGCCCCTGATGCGCCTAAACAGTGGAAACCCCCACAAGTGACACCATTTTGGAAACTAGACCCCTAAGGAACTTATCTAGATCTGTTGTGAGCACTTGAATCCCCAAGTGTTTCACAAAAGTTTATAATGCCTGGGTGTGAAAAAAAAGAAACAATTTTCCACAAAAATGATTTTTTAGTCCCAAATTTTTGATTTTTCCCAAGGAAATTGGACCCCAAAAGTTGTTGGCCAATTTGTCCTGAGTACGCTGATACCCAATATGTGGGGGGGGGAAA
>JARQOD010000004.1:409537312-409574755 GCA_033576555.1 Oophaga sylvatica
TTTTTGCAGGACAAGTTTTTACTTTTGACTTACAGCTTCATTCTACCACATGGTGTACTGGAAAATGAGAAAAAAATTTCCATGTGCATGAATTGCAAAAATGCAACTTCAAAATTGTATTTTTATTTACCATGTTCACTATATAGTAAACCTGACCTGGCAAAATGATTCTCCAGGCCCAGTATAAGTACGCAGATACCAAGCATCCTGAAATTTTAAAAGATAAAAGAAAAAACAATGTTTTTTTTCCTTTTGTCGCTATTTTCCAAGACCTGTAACTTTTTTGATTTTTCTGGATATGGCATTTGTAAGGATTTATTTTTGCAGCCTGAGCTGACGTTTTTACTGATTCATTTTACTAATAGCAATAGATATGATGTTATGGTCGCCTCTTATTGCATTTTATTGAAATGTTGCATCTGCCGAAAAACTGCAATGTTGGCATTTGATTTTTTTTCTCGTTATGCCATTTACCAAATTAATTTATTTTATATTTTGATAGATCAGACATTTAGGCTAAGTGCACACGTTCAGGAATATTTGCGTTTTTTTTCGCGTTTTTTCCGTGGTAAAAACGCGAAAAAAACGCAAGCATTAAGCATCCTATACATGTTAATTGATTCCGCATGTTTTGGGCACATGTTGCGTTTTTTTTCCGCGAAAAAAACGCTTCGCGGAAAAAATAGCAACATGTTCATTAATTTTGCGGAATGTAAGCGGTTCATGTGCGATGGTACCCAGGGTCTGGAGGAGAGGAGACTCTCCTCCAGGCCCTGGGTACCATATCCCTGGTAAAACAATAATTAAAATAAAAAATAATGATATTCTCACCTTCCGGCGGCCCCCGCAGCTTTCCCGCCTTCAGCAACGCTCCCGGCAACTCCCGGTCCCAGTAATGCATTGCGAGAATCACCCAGATGGCGTAGCGGTCTCGCGTGATGCTACGTCATCGGGGTGATTTGTCGCAAAGGACGCCTGGGAACGGGAGTTGCCGGGAGCGTCGCTGTGAGGCAGGAAGGCTGCGGGGGCCGCCGGAAGGTGAGAATATCATTATTTATTTTTTTTATTATTTTTACATTAGATCTATTTACTATTGATGCGGCATAGGCGGCATCAATAGTAAAAAGTTGGTCACACGTGTCAAACACTATGTTTGACTCGTGTGACCAACCTGTCAATCAGTTTTCCAAGCGATGCTACAGATCGCTAGGAAAACGCTAGCATTCTGCAAGCTAATTACGCTTGCAAAACGCTAGTTTCTGGCGGGAATACGCATACAAAAAAAATGCGTATTTCCCGCGGGAGAAGTGCGGGATTGCCGCGGAAATTTCCGCGGCAATTCCGCAACGTGTGAACTTAGCCTTACGAATGCAGCGATAACAAATATGTGTATTTTAAAAAATGTTCTAATTGTTTTATTTTTAATGAGGCAAAGGTGGGTGATTTTAACTTTTGTGTTTTTAATTATTCTTCTTATTTTGTAAAACTTTGTTTTTCACTTCTTAGTATATTTAATAGTCCCCCCAAAGGGACTTGAATCTGTGATCGCTTGATCGCTTGTCCTATTTATAGCAGTACATCAGCCCTGCTATGTATAGAGAAAATAATGATTTCCTATGAACATCAGCCATGGACTGACTTTCACAGAAGGATTATAATGACAGGCACAAGGATCTTCAGCAGACCCCCTGCTGTCATGACAACCCATCGGTGCCTCGTGATCACATCACAGGTGTGCCGATGGCAGTCTGATACGGCATGCCCCCTGCCAGCGCATGGTAAATGTCACTTGTCAAAGAATGACAATGGGATTTGACAGGTTACCGCCCTCTGGCAGAGCTCTACTCTACCCCATCCATGGCTGTTAGAGGCATATGATGGCTGATTAAAATATGATGTAAGTTTACTCATATGTTGTGAAGGGGTTAAACACTGTTCAGGTTAATTGCCTTATTAACTTTATTCTGCAGGTCAATATGACATTGTTATACATTACTATTTTCGCACTAAAAAATATTTTTGGATGGGTTGGGAGGTGGGGTTTCCATATTCTGAAATGCATACATTTTTTATTTTTACATAGACAGAGTTGTGTCAGGGCTTCTTTTTGCAGGTCCAACTGTAGTTTTCAATTGTGCCATTTTGGAGGTACAGTACTATGCTAATACTAGATGGTGGCCCAATTCTAACTCATCAGGTATTCTAGAATATGTATGTAGTTTATTTATGAAGATTTAAGTATAATGCAATGAATAATCGTCTATATTCATTTGGCTGCTGGGGTGAATATAGAGGCTGCTGCAGTGTATATAGAGGCTGCTGCTGCTGGGGTGTGTAGAGGCTGCTGGGGTGTATATAGAGGCTGCTGGGGTGAATATAGAGGCTGCTGGGGTGTATATAGAGGCTGTTGCTGGGGTGTACGTGGAGGCTGCTGCTCGGGTATATGTGGAGGCTGCTGCTGGGGTATATGTGGAGGCTGCTGTTGCTGGGGTATATAGAGGCTGCTGCAGGTGGGGTGTACGTGGAGGCTGCTGCTGGGGTTTACATGGAGGCCGCTGGTCGGGGTACTTCCGCTGCGAGCAGCTGGGTAATGAACGGCTGCGTCGCCGCTGACCTCCATGCGGCAGGCGATGACCAGCGGCTACATAGATGATAGTGGTGGCGTGCGTGGTTCAAATCCTGCGCCAATTCGCAGCTGGACTGCGCCTGTCGCTGATTGGTCGCATCCGGCCGGGCGCGACCAATCAGCGACCCAGGATTTCCATTACAGACAGACAGAATTAGACGATTATATAGTGGATTATGTTTAATTAACTGCTGCATACTTAGGTTAATCCTACGATATATAATCTTCTCTATAGAAATAAACTTATTTATTGCTAATTCTTTGTTATTTTGTGATATGAATTCACATTCTTTCTCCAATTTATATATTTTGATACATGTTTTTTTAAACTTTTTTTTTTGCATTATTAGACTTTTGTAAATTATGGTTAATATTTAAATGTTTTGGTAACATTTAATCTCCAACCTTAATAACAATAGCAAAAATTGTCATCAAGAAAGTCTTTAATATTACCATGCGTATTATGACTTGGTAACTTTATATTGAATACTTGAATATTCTTTATTCACATAAGAACATTTTGTCTTACCTTAACACTAGAAAAAAATGTACCACCATGTGGAGACGTTTTCAGAAAAATTAACGTAGAAAAAATACAACTTTTGGTAACTAATAAATTGATCAAAACCTGAATTCTTATAGAACAATATTTTGCATGCATAGCATGTTAGTCAAGGAAGATGCTGTAAATCTCTAGCTTTTTTTCATGTATTTTATGATTTAATGTATTGTTAAGCTCTCATCTTCTGTTGAAATACACACAATAAATGAAGACAGGATATCAGTCTTATTTTTTTCAAGCTATATTTATATTCAGAGTTTTTGATTGTTCATACAAGAAGTAATGCAAAATACAAGGAAAGAAGAACAAAGGGTACAATCTATCTTTCATCTTTTATGACATACAGTAACATCACCATCAAGTGTTTTACAATTATTGTATCCATAAGGCAAGAAATGTACAAAATAGTACGAAGCAGTCACCCAATTGTGGAGAAAAGAACAGATATATTCAAAGACAAATGCTTAAACTATAAAACTCTGATTCATCATTTGCTGTCTTTATAAATCACTTTTTTTTTATCTTGTGGTATTAGTTGCCATTTTTTACACTAAATTAATCATCTTCTTCTCTTGAACTGTTTTGGTGCCAAACGTCGCATGTCAGTGCCAAAAAGTCACAAAAAATGCCCCAGAATATAACAGGATTGGAACTGGAGGGAAGTTGCTCTAAGTTGTTTCCAAGTTTTTGAAAAGTCTCAATGGATAAATCAGGCTAAAACATTTGGAGTTGTTAGACACCGTCCACAAAGCAGAATACAAAAAAAACAAACAAAGCACATATAAAAAGACTTCACCCCTTAATGACCGAGCCAATTTTGACCTTAATGACCAAGCCAATTTTTACAACCACTGTCACTTTATGAGGTTATAGCTCTGGAATGCTTCAATGTATCCCACTGATTCGGAGACTGTTTTTTCGTGACATATTGTACTTCATGTTAGTGGTAAAAATTTGTTTATAAAACTTGCGTTTATTTATGAAAAAAATGGAAATTTGGCAAAGCTTTAAAAATTTTGCATTTTCAATCTTTTAATTTTTGTGCCCTTATATCAGAGAGTCATGTCACACAAAATAGTTAATAAATAACATTTCCCACATATCTACTTTACATCAGCACAGTTTTGGAAATATAATTTTTTTGTTAGGAAGTTATAAGGGTTAAAATTTGACCAGTGATTTCTCATTTTTCCAACAAAAGTTACAAAACCATTTTTTTTAAGGACCACATTTGAGGTGACTTTGAGGGGTCAATATGACAGAAAATACCCAAAAGTGACAGAATTCTAAAAAATTCACCCCTCAAGGTGCTCAAAACCACATTCAAGAAGTTTATTAACCCTTCAGGTGTTTCACAAGAACTAAAGCAATGTGGAAGGAAAATATTAACATTTAACTTTTTTCACAAAAAATGTACTTTAGATACATGGGTATCAGGAGAAAATGGACCACAAAATTTATTGCTCAATTTCTCCTGAGTACACCAATACCTCATATATGGGGAAAATCCACTGTTTGGGCGCATGGCAGAGCTCAGAAGGGGAGGGAGCATCGATTGACTTTTTGAATGCAAAATTGACTGGAATAGATGGCGGGCACTATGACACGTTTGAAGACCCCCTAAACAGTGGAGATGCCACAATTCTAACTCCAACCCTAACAGCCCTAAACCCAACCCTAACCCCAACACACCCCAAACCTTAACCTCAACCCCCAACCCTAACCACAACACTAACCTCAACCCTAACAACAACCCTAACCCCAACACAACCCTAACCCCAACCCAACCTTAACTCCAACCCAACCTTAACCCAAACCCAACCTTAACCCCAACACAACCTTAACACAGTCCTAAACCCAACCCTAACTGCAAAGAAATGTAAAAAATGGGGAGTTTGATTTACTATTTTTTTTTTTTGATAGGGTAGGGTCTATCACAGTAATCAAAATGGACCAATTGGAAAAATCTCATATTGTTGCCGGGGGCCTGCTGCCATTTTCTTCTAGGAAGATGTGGAGGCCCCGGGGGATGGAGCAGGAGGATACAGGGATGGCGGCGGACCTGTGGGACTCGGAGGGCCCCATTTCTCTCTACTCTGGTATGCTACATCATATCAGAGGAGAGAAATTAATGGAAAACCAGACTTTTTTTCTGTAATCGCCATTATTCAGTGAAAGAGAATGGTAAAAATTGACCCGAATCATGTTCTCCAGGGTCTCAGCTACCCCTTTTAGCCAAGACCCTGGAGATTTTACGACACTGGGGGGACTATACACTTATTTCTCAGCGCCGTTAAAACATCTCGCTGAGGAATAAGTACCGTTAACTGCCGCCGTTAAGAGGCATATCGGCGGTCGTTAAAGGGCTAAAAAAGGAATAAATAGAATATTGAATTGGGTGTAAATAAAAATAGGTGCAAAACACACAAAATTAGACAAAAAATATGCACAGGCAGTGATGAATCATGGCATAAGAGTCCATGGATCCCAAATCTCTGCAAACCTGTCCATAAGGTTATCTACCAATGCCATTAAATGTTAGAACCAACATCAGCTATCCTTATATCGGGCCTAGAGGGTGGGGGTTCTTCACTTCCAAAATAAGGCAAACAGTGATTTAGCAGCTATGTCATAATAAATAGTAATAATTGTATTTCTATAGAGCCAACATATTCCACAGCATCTTTACAAATTAAGTATGTGAAAGCAGTCTGGACCTCTGCTCAACCAGACTCCCTGGGGGCACATTTAGAAAAATAAATCAAAGGTAAGTTGAAATGCTCCTATAATAACTAGGGATAGCCAAAAACAAAAAGTAACAATACAATTCAATACAAGGGCTTTGTTATAAATTGGGCAAAACATATATTATATATATATATATAATATACATATCTGACATATCTGAATGCATTAAGATGATATAGAGCTCAATGACAGATGAAAACCTTCATTCTTGAGGGAGCCACAGAGAGGTGGCGATACGGGCGGGGTTCACTCCTCATCCCAGTTCTTGCCTTACTTCAGAGGTTTTATTATTAATCAACTATTTTGCCATTCTTTTCTCTTTCATCTTGTGGGATACCTTAATGGTCATTTATTGTTTTCGTGTTTTTGGCACCACTTGGACATTTTCCTAGCACTACTTTTGCATATTTATAGTGAACTCACGTCATTGAGTTCTATATCATCTCGAGGCATTTAAATATGTATATATATTTTTTTGCCCAATTCATAACAAGGCTCTTATATTGAATTGTATTGCATTATTTTGGCTTCTGGCTATCCCTAATTATTATATGAATATTACAACTTATCTTTATTTGGTTTTATATGTTTGCATTTTCTTTAACCCTGTGAATTCAGATTGTATCAGGCAGATGAGGTTAGGTGGTGGCCTTAATAAGGGCACACCCTGTCAGAAACTTGATTATTAAGTGTTTTAAATGTTTTTATAATTTATTTGCTTTTCATGTTCCTTTTTATTGTTATTTATAATAAAGATTTTTTTACATGGTGATCCCAGAGAAGTTGCATACTTCTTTTTCACTATGTCCATCTTGGAAAAGCGCTGCTGACTATCCTTCATCCTTGTCCACCCCAACTTCTGTCTGGGCACAGTCAAAACTGACATATGTGCTGGCGATAATGTAGATTAATAACTGTTCCTTCAATGTAGTATGGGCATGTTCTGCTCCTCAAATTCAAAGACAATAAGTCATTTGTTGACTACTTCATCCAAGCATGATGAAAGTTTATAGAGCAATTTGCACAGACTTTTTTTTTTTCTTTCAGTGAGACTTCTGTTGATGGATTTTATAAGTTTTTTCATGTAAATGAGCAAAGAGAACTTTTATGACTTGCTGTGTATACATAAAAATTATTTATTGGTCGGTGTTGGAAATTGTTTACTCAGTTCATGTTATAGCCTGTTTCAGAGTAATTAGCAGTCTGGCAAATGATATTCTTGTATTTACCAAGTTGAAGTTAGGGCAAATGTTATCATGCAGATTCATGAAAATAACAAACAGCCTCCAATGAAATTACCATAATCCTTGTACAACTTTGTCATGTGTAAACTAAACAATTATAATTATAACAATGTTGCTAAATACACTTTTCAACACTGAAAATACAATAAAAAGAAGAAAAAGTTGTGGAATTATAAAAATTACACGGATGGTAGCATTTTAATGTTATGCAAGCATTGAAAAAATAGAGCAAAGGTTTTTTTTTCATAAACTTTAGTTATTGAAGTGAGTTAGACAACAACCAGAAAAGAAAAAGAAAGGTAAAATGAATCTTCCTAAGAATATAGCATAGGGTATAGTCACAAGTAATCATAATTGCAAAAACAGTGAGATAGTACAAGATCTCAGGGCCCCATCAGGGCATTACTGCCCTTACTACTGTATGGGGCCTGGTGAGCAGAAGAACAGGGGGGGGACCCCGTCTGAACTCCCTCTTGTGCATCTGCTCACCAAGCCACAGGGTGTAATAAAGTGCTGTGCAGTGCACACCTCAGCGCTGGGGGCTTTCCCGAAGCTCCATGGCCATCAAACTTGAACCGCTGCGCACCTCCAGCTCCCTCTGCCTTTTCTGGGCATCTGGTGACAGCACATATGTGATGATGTCATCGCGTATGTGCCGGCATGTACGTACACCACTGCCAGGACACCAGAAGGGGAACTGCACCTGCAGAGGATCGCCAGTGAAGTATGAAAAACTTTTTTCTTTACTTTATAAAATAAATTAAATGGAGGAGGGGACTGCAAATTATGAAGTGAGGGGGCAGCAAATGATGAAGTGGGGGGGAGTTGGATGGCTAATGATGAAGTGAGGGTGAGAGGGGGACGGCAAATGATGAAGTGGGGAGGAGTGGGACTACAAATGATGAAGTGGGGGAACTGCAAATGGTGAAGTAAGGGGAGTGGTGATTGCAAATGATGAAGTGAGGGGGGACTGCAAATGGTGAAGTGAAGGGGAGATGGGGTAACCATCACCAAAATTGAGAGACCAATGGAGAATGATTAGTAGACAAGCATCGACTTTACTAATGAAGGGACATGGTGGGGACTGCAAAGAATGAAGTCAGGAGGGAGGGGACTGCAAAAGATGATGTGAGGGGGATTGCAAATGATTAAGTGAGGGTGGGAGTGGAACTACAAATGATGAAGTGGGGGAACTGCAAATGGTGAAGTAAGGGGAGTGGGGATTGCAAATGATGAAGTGAGGGGGGACTGCAAATGGTGAAGTGAAGGGGAGATGGGGTAAACATCACCGAAATTGAGAGACCAAGTGAGCATGATTAGTACACAAGCATCGACTTTACTAATGAAGGGACTTGGGGGGACTGCAAACAATGAAGTGAGGAGGGAGGGGACTGCAAAAGATGAAGTGAGGGGGATTGCAAATGATTAAGTGAGGGTGGGAGGAGGACTTCAAATGATGAAGTAATGATGAAGTGGGGGAATTGCAAATGGTGAAGTAAGGGGAGTGGGGATTGCAAATGATGAAGTGAGGGGGGACTGCAAATGGTGAAGTGAGGGGGAGATGGGGTAACCATCACCGAAATTGAGAGACCAAGTGAGCATGATTAGTACACAAGCATCGACTTTACTAATGAAGGGACATGGATATCAGTGTCTCTTGCTGCATAATGCATCTTGTAGGGATCCGCTCTGGTAGGCAGGGGCTGGGCCGCAGTAATGCGGTAAACACACAGGCGTTCAGTTCAAAGTTCAGTGGTTTTTAATGATAAGTTCAACAAAAGTCCAGATAACAAAATCAAAAACAGAACATAAATCACTCCAGTTTGGAGAACCACTGGTCCCAGACCCACCCTTGCTTGGGACAGGCTTAACTAAGCGGTGGAATGTCAGCAGAGACCGCCAGGTGCCATTCCCGGGTGGTCTGGTACTCGCTTCCTGGTGTGCACTGACACACTGTCACGAAAACAATCTTCCAGGCTGACTTCAGCCAAACTCCTTCCTTCCACACCTCATACTCCCACATCTTCCTGTTAAATAGGCCTAGTCCACACCCTCAGGTGAGGTACACATCAGCTGACCTGATCACGTGACTATGACCTCATCACAGGTCCTGTGATCATGGAAAATCCTGAGCAAACTTCAGTCTGCCAGAAGAAATATATCTCCCATCAAGCAAGATCCCCTTTGGTGTACCACATACCTCCCCCCTTTGTTCAACCTTAGGAGGGTGGACACATGACATACAGTGAACTCTGGACAGTGCATCTGCGTTCCCCTGTAATTTGCCTGCCCGATGTTCTACTGAAAATTTGAAATTTTGTAGAGACAGAAACCACCTGGTGACTCGTGCATTTCTCATTTTGGCTTGACTCATCCAAGTCAGAGGGGAATGATCAGTTACCAACCGAAATGTTCTCCCCAACAGATAGTAGCGCAATGACTCCAGTGCCCACTTGATCGCCAGGCACTCTCTCTCTACAATGCTGTATCTGGTTTCAGCTGGAGTAAGCTTTCGACTCAAGAAACTAATGGGATGCTCCTCCCCGTTAACCTCCTGAGACAACACGGCACCCAGATCTACCTCTGATGCATCAGTCTTTACAATGAATTCTCTTTTGAAGTCGGGTGTGATCAAAACTGGTGACCCGCACAGTGCCCCTTTTAGTTTTACAAACGCTTCTTCAAGCTGATCATTCCATCGCACCATTACTGACTTCCTGCCTTTTAGGCAGTCAGTTAACGGCGCCGACAGGGTTGCAAAATTGGGAATAAACCGCCGGTAGTATCCCACTAACCCCAAAAACCCTTTCACTTGTTTTGTGGTGAGGGGACGGGGCCAATTTTGGATTGCCTCCACTTTGTTTATTTGGGGTTTGATAACTCCTCTCCCAATCACATACCCCAGGTACCGAGCTTCCTCCAACCCTATGGAACACTTCTTTGGGTTGACAGTTAGCCCTGCTTGTCGCAGAGAATCAATCACCGCCTGTACCTTGGCCAAGTGACTTTCCCAGTCTGTACTGTATACCACAATATCGTCCAGATAGGCCGCGGCATATCGGCGATGAGGACGAAGAACAACGTCCATTAACCTCTGGAAAGTCGCTGGAGCGCCATGCAACCCGAAGGGTAGGACTATATACTGGAACAGTCCCTCGGGTGTTACAAAAGCCGTTTTCTCTCTCGCTGCTTTGGTTAGGGGCACCTGCCAATACCCTTTTGTGAGGTCAATGACTGAAAAATACCGGGCCTGCCCAAACCGCTCTATTAACTCATCGACCCAGGGCATGGGGTAGGCGTCAAATTTAGAAATGTCATTCAGTTTTCTAAAGTCATTACAGAACCTTAGTGTCCCATCTGGTTTTGGTATTAGGACTATTGGGCTGGCCCACTCACTCTGGGACTCTTCAATAACCCCTAACTGCAGCATCTTCTTTACCTCTTCCGAGATGGCTTGTCGCCGGCCTCAGGCACCCGATATGGCTTTAATCGGACTTTGGCCTGTGGCTCCGTGACAATGTCATGTTGGATTAGGGAGGTACGGCCAGGGAGCTCTGAAAAAACATCGGTATTTCGGCTAACAAACTCTCGGACCTCCTGAACTTGTCTAGGAGACAAAGTGTCTGCTATTTTGACGGCGGAGAGGACTTCTCTTGCCTTCTCCTGAGGCAAGGGAGCCCTCTCTACTGGAAATGCAGGCCGTGGACAATCCTCACCAAGAGGGTCTCTGTCTTTCCATGGTTTGAGCAGATTCACATGGTATACCTGTAAGGTTCTATGTATATATTCCTGAAACTCAGTTTGTTCGTCAGCCATTTTACTTTCTGTCTTGCTGCAGCTATCTTGCCCTCAGTCAAAATGGAGTTTCCAGCTTGCATGTTCCTGCCCTGATTCTCTCCTTTGCTTCTTAAGCAGCCACAGCTGAGCAATCAGTGCTTCAGAATCTAGCCTGCAGTGAACCTGTGACTTGACTCCTGTAAGCCTTGGACCTTGTACTCCAGCTATTCCTACTGAGGAACTCTGAAGCACTTGTGGACTCTGAACCCTGCTCTTTGAAAGACCCACGTTTGCATGGACTTACGGTAACAGAGAAGAAGATCCTGAATCTGTATTGGAGAGTGATTGCTGAGCTTGGATTACTCTGGCCTGCTGTGTCTCCTGTTTCTGTGTCTGCAAACTGTGTGACTATTTCTGCCAACTTGTATGAAGTAATACAGGACTTTTCTATATCAAACCTGTGACTCCTGTGTTTTCATCGCACCCAAGCACAAGACGCTATATGAACTGTACTACATACATTACAAGATTCTGAAGCCAAAACGTTAGTGTCTGCTGGGTCTGGAAGGCTGTGTCTGCTGTACTGTGGATATCAGACGTCCGGTTGTACTTTCTGTGATGACAGTGGTTGTGACTTCTCACAACCATTCCAGGTGAGCAATTCCCTTTAGATTTTTTATTTTTGCAGTGTTACTACAGGTAAACACTATTGTTTTTTTTTTCCTTTCTTTTCTCTTTTTTGTCTGCTGTAACTCTGGATATCAGATGTCTGGTTGAAACTTTCTGTGATGATAGTGGTTGTGACTTCTCACAACCATTCCAGGTGAGCAGTTCCCTTAATTTTTTTTTCTCTCTGCAGTGTTGCCACAGGTGAACACTATTGTTTTTTTTTTTCTCTCCTCTTCTTCCAGTAATCCTGTCTTAAAAGATCTGGAGAATGGAGGCCCGCATAAAGGAACTTTGCGGAGTGACTGATAATATCCTTGCAGATTTGCAGAATATAAAGACCCGTTTTACAAATCTACAGGACCTCAATAATCACAATTTGCAAGTGGTTGGACAGACTACCCAGGATTTGCGAGCCAGGATTGAGGTTCTAGAGGGGCGAGTCCAGGCTCCTGCCGTAGCCCGAGTGCTGGGATTCCCAAGTTGCCCCCTTTTCGTTTTGGCGGTGAACGTGAGAAATTCAGGGGATTTATTAATCAATGCAATCTTTTTTTTTCTGCACATGCTTCACAATTTCCCACTGAACGATCTAAGGTGCTTACTATAATTATGTTGCTTACCAACAAGGCTTTAATGTGGGCAAACCCTCTGATTGAGACTGAGGATGATTGTTTGAATCACCTTGATGATTTTATTTCAGCCATGGGGCAGGTGTTTGATGACCCCAATCGAGGTGCAACAGCTGAAGCAGCCATGTTAGCTTTGCGCCAAGGTAAGCACTCGGTAGCTGAATATGCCTTGGATTTCAGGAGATGGGCCCTTGATACCACCTGGGACAGTTCCGCCAAAAAATCTATTTTTCGAAAGGGGTTATCTCCACTGATTAAGGATGAACTTGCTCGTGCCGACCCTCCCACTGCGTTAGGTGACTTTATTAACTACTGCATCCGTATTGATACTCGTCTGACTGAACGCAGGCAAGAGAGATGGTTCGAAAGCAATCGTACTAACCTTTTCCTACCTTCCTCTCCAGCTAAGGAACCTTTGAGTAGGATTACACGGGAACCTGAACCTGAACCCATGCAGGTAGACTCTTTACAACGACGGGTTAGTGATGCACGCAAGGAACATCGTTTTAAGGAGAATCTATGTTTCTATTGTGGTAAGTCAGGGCACTTCATTATAAACTGCCCCAGCCGTTCTCGTAAGACTACTGCAGCACTCATTCATTGTGAGTGTTGCGAGAGGGGATCTGTCAGGTCCGAGCCTCAGGCTCCAGAGAGATCTGCAGCAACAGATCTTGATTTCTCGGACTTAAACTCCGTTACCTCTGAGGACGTTGACTGTGTAAACGCTGCCATTTTTCAAGTTTCCTCAGCGGTGTCCCAGCTGAGTTGTAAGAAAAACAATTCTCATTGCTTTCTTTCCATCAAACTCTGGGTTGACTCAGCTTGGGTGTCTAGCTCTGCTATGATCGACTCAGGGGCAAGTGGAAATTTTATGAGATGTCTCCTTTGCTCTGAAACAGGGAATACGTTCAGTGAAGAAGGCTACTCCAGTACAGATGGAAACTGTGGATGGCTCCCTGCTGACCTCTGGACCAGTGGATCAGGAAACAGAGCCTTTGAGGGTTCTTATGGGTAAAGATCATCAAGAGAAACTGTCCTTTATGCTTATCTCTTCTCCCCACTTTCCCATTATTCTAGGGCTACCATGGCTGCAGGCTCAGAATCCTACCATTAACTGGGAGACCAAGGAATTACACTTTCCAGAGAAACAGATGAGTCCAAAAGTTTCAGCTTGCTCTGTTCCTAAAGGAATCATGTCAGTCCCTGAACTACCAGCTGTATACCAGGACTATGTGGATTTATGTGACAAGAAGAACGCTGACCAGCTTCCTCCTCACCGTCCATATGATTGTCCAATTGAATTATTGCCTGGAGCAGAGATACCTTTTGGTAAGATCTACCCCTGGCGGGGCCCGAGCTAAAGGCTTTAAAGGATTACATAGATGAAAATCTAGCCAAGGGCTTCATACGCCCTCTTCATCTCCTGCAGGTGCACCCATCTTCTTTGTAAAGAAGAAAGATGGATCTCTGAGACCATGCGTAGACTATAGGGAACTCAATAAGGTTACTATTAGAAACCGTTATCCATTGCCTTTAATCCCTGAGTTATTGGAGAGAGTGCGACATGCCAAAATTTTTTCTAAACTAGATCTTCGTGGGGCCTATAACTTAGTCCGTATTAGACCTGGGGATGAATGGAAGACTGCATTCAGGTCACGCTATGGACACTTTGAATATCTAGTTATGCCTTTTGGTCTGAGTACCGCCCCAGCCACTTTCCAACACTTGGTGAATGACATCTTCAGGGATCTCCTAGATACATTCGTGGTAATTTATTTGGATGATATTCTAATTTTTTCTAACTCCACAGAGGAACATCATGGACATGTGAGAATGGTCTTGGAACGTCTAAGACAAAATCATCTTTACATCAAACTTGAAAAGTGTGAATTCCATAGGACCGAAATTCAATTTCTGGGGTATGTACTGTCTACACAAGGAATTAGTATGGATGGAAGCAAAACCCAAGCCATCAAGGATTGGCCAAGTCCTAGAAATGTGAAGGAGGTACAGCGCTTCATCGGGTTTGCCAACTTCTATAGACGTTTCATTAGAAATTTCTCTGAGGTAGTGTCACCTATAACTCAACTTACCCGGAAAGAGTCTAGGTTTTCCTGGACTCCCCAAGCCCAGGAAGCATTTTCCCGTCTAAAAGATAAATTTACCACTGCACCTATCCTAGTACATCCCAACCCCGAGCTTGCCTTCATAATAGAGATGGATGCTTCAGACTGTGCCGTTGGAGCTATACTCTCTCAGAGAACAGGTGAGAAGAATGTCTTGCATCCCTGTGCCTTCTTTTCCCAGCAGTTGTCTTCGGCTGAGAGGAACTACGATGTGGGCAATAGAGAGTTGTTGGCCATTATTGCCGCCTTCAAAGAATGGAGACACCTTCTTCAGGGAGCTGCACAGCAAATAGTCGTCCTGACAGACCATCGTAACCTTGAGTTTATCAGGTCGGCTAAGTGCCTGACTCCTCGCCAGGCTCGCTGGAATCTTTTCTTAAACCAATTTAATTTTATCATCTCTTATAGACCAGGATCGCGCAATGGAAAGGCTGATGCACTCTCTAGGATTTACTCAGCAGAGACACGTCCAATTACTCCTCCTAAGACTATTCTTCCTGACTCTAGATTCCTAGGAGTAATTCATAATCAAGACCTACTTAAGGACATCAAGGAAGCATACCATGCGGATTCCTTTTTGGCACAACCCCCAAGGGACGTAAGTCTTGTCTTTAAGAATGGTGTGTGGATTCAGGGACAACGTCTGTATATTCCTGAAACAGTCAGATTAAGAGTATTGCAACTCATTCACGATTCCAAGATAGCTGGGCATAGAGGAATTCTAAAGACACAGGAATTTCTTTCTCGTTTCTTTTGGTGGCCCACTTGCAGGAAGGATGTTTTGAATTATGTCACTTCATGTGAGGTCTGTGCAAGATGCAAAACACCTCGCTCCTCACCAACTGGTCTGTTATAGCCTCTTCCACCCCGTCCCGCCCGTGGGGATCCATTTCTATGGACTTCATTGTGGAGTTACCAACCTCTCAGGGGAAGAACACCATTCTAGTGGTGGTTGACCGTCTAACAAAGGCAGCTCATTTTATCCCTTGTGTCGGCTTACCCACTGCAAAACAGACATCAGATTTGATGATTAAAGATGTGTTTCGCTTACATGGAGTACCGGATGAGGTTATTTCGGATCGAGGGGTGCAATTCACTTCTAGGTTTTGGCAAAATTTCTGTGCAGCATTGGACATTAAAGTAAACCTTTCTTCTGCTTTTCATCCCCAGACTAATGGACAGACCGAACGAACCAATCAAACCCTGGAGCAGTATCTCCGCTGCTTTATCTGCCACCTACAGGATGATTGGGTGGATCTACTTCCATTAGCTGAGTTCTCGTATAACAACTCTCAGAGTGCCTCCACTAAACAGTCTCCTTTTTACTCTAATCTAGGTTATCATCCTAACATTCTACCACGATTTCCCATAGAAACGCCTTTACCAGCAGTGGCTGAAAGAATCACGTCTTTACAGAAGAATATGGATCTTCTAAAGGAAAATCTGGAATCGGCTCAAGAAAGGTACAAGAAAGCAGCAGATAAATTTCGTAAACCTGCACCAGCTTTCAAGGTAGGAGACTTGGTCTGGCTGTCAACCAGAAATCTTAAGTTAAGGATTCCATCGTCTAAGTTGGGACATAAGTACATTGGACCTATAAAATCAGTAAAATTATAAGTGCCGTTGCTTGTCGTCTTCAACTGCCCAGAACTATGAGAATCCACCCTGTCTTTCATGTATCCCTACTAAAGGCTGCGACACCCAATACGTTTCCTGGACGTTCCTCTCCTTGCCCTGACCCAGTGCTAGTCGATGGTCAGGAAGAATTTGTGGTGGAAAGAATTTTAGATTCCAGGTTGTATAGAAATCAGTTACAATATCTGATTAAATGGCAGGGCTACCCAGTGGAGGACAACTCATGGGAACCGGTCAATAACGTTAATGCTCCTCGCTTGCTCCGTCAGTTTCATCAGAGGTACCCACACAAGCCTGGTCTGAGGTCATCCGGAGGTTGTCCTTAAGGGGGGAGTAATGTAAGGTTCTATGTATATATTCCTGAAACTCAGTTTGTTCGTCAGCCATTTTACTTTCTGTCTTGCTGCAGCTATCTTGCCCTCAGTCAAAATGGAGTTTCCAGCTTGCATGTTCCCGCCCTGATTCTCTCCTTTGCTTCTTAAGCAGCCACAGCTGAGCAATCAGTGCTTCAGAATCTAGCCTGCAGTGAACCTGTGACTTGACTCCTGTAAGCCTTGGACCTTGTACTCCAGCTATTCCTACTGAGGAACTCTGAAGCACTTGTGGACTCTGAACCCTGCTCTTTGAAAGACCCACGTTTGCATGGACTTACGGTAACAGAGAAGAAGATCCTGAATCTGTATTGGAGAGTGATTGCTGAGCTTGGATTACTCTGGCCTGCTGTGTCTCCTGTTTCTGTGTCTGCAAACTGTGTGACTATTTCTGCCAACTTGTATGAAGTAATACAGGACTTTTCTATATCAAACCTGTGACTCCTGTGTTTTCATCGCACCCAAGCACAAGACGCTATATGAACTGTACTACATACATTACAATACCTGTTCTGGCTTTCTTCGCCCTGGTTGGTGTACTTTATAGTTTACAGGACCCACCTTCTCCATAATCTCATAGGGTCCCTGCCACCTTGCAAGGAGCTTACTATCCACTGTAGGCACAAGTACCAACACCTGATCCCCAGGGTTAAAGGACCTTACCTGTGCCTCCCGGTTATAGACCTGCCTCTGTGACCTTTGTGCTGCTTCCATATGTTCTCGGACTAATGGTAGGACTGTCTCCATTCTCTCTTGCATTTTGGCCACATGTTCTATCACACTTTTGTGGGGAGTTGGTTGGTTTTCCCAGGCCTCTTTAGCTATATCGAGTAAGCCACGGGGATGTCTGCCATATAATAGTTCAAAGGGCGAGAACCCCGTAGATGCCTGGGGCACCTCCCGCACTGCAAACATCAGGTATGGCAACAAGAGATCCCAGTCCTTACCATCTTTAGAGACTGCTTTTTTTAACATATTCTTCAGGGTTTTATTGAACCTTTCTACCAAACCGTCTGTTTGGGGATGATAGACCGATGTGCGCAACTGTTTAACACTTAACAAGTGGCAGAGTTCCTTCATGATTTTTGACATAAAGGGGGTCCCTTGATCTGTTAAGATTTCTTGAGGGATTCCACCCGAGAGAACATACCCATTAGTTCTTTTGCGATTAGTTTGGCCGAGGTGTGTCGCAGGGGAATAGCCTCAGGATACCTGGTAGCGTAATCTAGAACTACGAGGATGTGTTGATGACCCCTTGCTGATTTATTAACCGGCCCCACCAGATCCATGGCTATTCTCTCAAACGGGACCTCTATAATTGGTAAAGGCACCAAGGGACTCCGAAAATGAGGCTGCGGACTGGTTACCTGGCACACAGGACAAGAGTTACAATACCGTTTAACTTCTTCATAGACCCCTAGCCAGTAAAACCGTTGTAGAATTCTGTCTAGGGTTTTCTTTTGGCCCAAATGTCCCCCTAGTACATGCACATGCGCTAAGTCCATTACCAACCTCCGATATGACTGCGGTACCAGCAATTGCTCGACAATTTCCCCATGTATTTTTTCAACCCGATACAGCAAATCTTGGTTTAGCTCGAATCGGGGAAATACTGTAGCTGCCCGGGGTGTTGGGGTTCCCATTGACAACCAGTACATTTTCCCGGGCTCGAGTCAACGTAGGGTCCCGGAGTTGCGCCGTACCAAAATTGTCACCTGCCACATTTAAGTCTGACAATTCTGGTCCCGGTGGCAAATCTTCCATCTCCCCAGCTAACACTTCTATAGGAGAGGGGTTTTCCTCCTCCACTGAAGGCAACGGTACTCCTACCGCCAGCACATCTTCCTCTGGGCCACCAGGTTCATGCCCGATTTCTGGAGAATGCAACCTGGTTGCCACTGGTGCCGATGACTGTTCTGTGGGAGGGGTAATTACAGGCCAAAGCACAGATAATAACGGAAAATCTCTCCCCATTATTACGTCATAATGCAAATTAACCACCACCCCCACTCGTGGCACCTCCTCCCCGCTGGTGTGTTTATCATTACCAGGGCGGTAGGATAATGTTTTAAGTCCCCATGTATACACAACACACCCATTTTCCGACCAGTATACTCGCTGATTTGGACGTGGCTGGCTCGTATTAGGGTCACAACACTCCCTGAGTCCAGAAGAGCCACAGCAGGGTTACCCTCCACCTCCACTTTACACAAATGGTTCATACTGGGTCCCTCTGGTTTGCCCACTGCACACATGTGTTCGGCATAGTGATACTGATAGTATCCATAGTTGGTGTCCATGGGCTCAGTCAGATGGGGGCAATCAGCTCTCACATGTCCTGGTTCTTGGCACCGCCAACAGATTATGGGACCTCTTTCGTCCCCAGACGTGTCTTGGGCGGCCTTCCGAGTCTCTGCTCGCCGAACGGCGGGTGAAGGTATGGGAAATTTACTTATTACCTTCCGGGTAGTCTCTCCCTGTATCTCTTTGGTAGCCCCATATCTTTCAATGAGGTCTACCATTTGGAGACCATCAGTAGGGGCTGCCTGTCCAACCCAGGTTTGCAGGGTGTGGGGCATAGTCCTCCAGAATTTATCAGTTACTATCCTATCCCGCATAGCGCTGGGTGACAACACCTCCGGCTGCAACCATTTATCTACCAGGTGTATCAAATCATAGTACTGGGACCGAGCTGGCTCGGAAGGGGAAAACTTCCACTGGTGTACCCGCTGGGCCCGGACCAAAACATTTACCCCAAGACGTGCAAGTATCTCACCCTTGACGATCTCATAGTCTCTCTGTTGCTCGGGGGCTAGGTCCATATAGGCTTTCGCGGGTCCTGGAGCCAAAAACGGAGCCACGATTTCTGCCCACTGGTAACGGGGTAGACTCTCTCTCTCAGCTACGCCTTCAAATATCTCCAGGTACACCTCGACATCATCTAACTTTTCCATTTTTTTAATCGCTGTGCGTACCGCTTTCCGGACATCCTGACGTCCCGGGGCAGCTCCTGCTGTATGCGGCGCTGTTATGTGCTGCATCAGTAGACGGTTGGTTTCCTGTTGCCGCTCCATAGCCTGCTGCTGTATAGCCTGCTGCTGCTGCATAGCCTGCTGTTGCTGCTCCATAGCCTGCTGCTGTATAGCCTGCTGCTGCTGCATAGCCTGTTGTTGCTGCTGTATAGCTTGCTGCTGCTGCTGTGTAGTCTGCTGCTGCTGTCGCATGGCCTCCACCAGCATTTTTACTGTGCTCTCCATCTTCGGACAGTTATCCACCGGGTCTTGCGTCACTTTCTTCACCCAGGACATTTACTGTCATGCAGAGGAAAAAAAACATCCACAAAAAAACAGCCTGACCTCACTGCGTATGCCCGCATTAATGCCACCAATTGTAGGGATCCGCTCTGGTAGGCAGGGGCCGGGCCGCAGTAATGAGGTAAACACACAGGCGTTCAGTTCAAAGTTCAGTGGTTTTTAATGATAAGTTCAACAAAAGTCCAGATAACAAAATCAAAAACAGAACATAAATCACTCCAGTTTGGAGAACCACTGGTCCCAGACTCACCCTTGCTTGGGACAGGCTTAACTAAGCGGTGGAATGTCAGCAGAGACCACCAGGTGCCATTCCTGGGTGGTCTGGTACTCGCTTCCTGGTGTGCACTGACACACTGTCACGAAAACAATCTTCCAGGCTGACTTCAGCCAAACTCCTTCCTTCCACACCTCATACTCCCACAGCTTCCTGTTAAATAGGCCTAGTCCACACCCTCAGGTGAGGTACACATCAGCTGACCTGATCACGTGACTATGACCTCATCACAGGTCCTGTGATCATGGAAAATCCTGAGCAAACTTCAGTCTGCCAGAAGAAATATATCTCCCATCAAGCAAGATCCCCTTTGGTGTACCACAATCTAGACAAAGGAAAACTCTGTCTTTTGACACCCCTGTACATTGAAGAGGGTGGGGTATAGTAAATGATGTATTGAATGTGGGGGACAGCAGTTGATAATAAGTAGAGGGTGAGGGTGTGAGAGAGAAGACAGGACATAATGAATTAGGGTGGAAGAGGCATGTAAATATATTGAATCAGGGAAGTGGGAGGTACAGTGTGGGGGGCATTGAGGATGCAGTGACTAGTATTTAATTGGGGGAAAGAGAACAGGTGTTAATTTATATATTTATTAGGTGAGGAATGTGGCTATTTGTTGTTGGTGGAGGCACAGTGGTGGATTACAATTTATATTTGGAATGGTGGGTTGCATGATAACTAATTATGTATTGATTGTGGGTGCACGGCTAGATTCAGCTGTGTAGTGTAGAAGAAAGGGAAAAGTCGGGAATGTGCTCTGGAAGTGGTGCTCTAGATAACTATGTGTAAAGATGAAGGATTTCAATTAGAGATGTCACTGGTGAGTCAATGTGCTACCTGTACATTGACACTATAGATTGTATACTAAATACAGAGCTCCTGTGTATAATGTCACTGGTGATCACTGTATTACCTGTACACTAATACTATATATAGAGCTCCTGTGTATGATGTCACTGGTGATCACTTACACTATACACAGAGCTACTGTGTATAATGGCACTTAGTATTGTGGTTTGATTAATAATCAGTATTCGGTCACTATGTGGTGGAAATATGTGGTCTGGTGATGGTGTGACGGTATTTGTACCTTGTATGTGGTATTATTGGTCATTTTAACAAATGTATATGACGTCTTCCCTTAAAGAAAAATAGATAAAAATATATCTAAAAAGAGTATTGGATATTTTAAGAAATATTTAATAGGTTAAAGTAGAGTAGGGCTGGGCTAAATGAGTCTACCTTTGGCCAAAACAAAAGCTGCTGGCTATGTATGCGATCTAGTGTTCAATGGGAACTGTTAATGTGTGATTGGTGAGGACGTGGTGCAGAAGTGGAATTTTTCCAAGAGTGAGCGATGTGATTGTGTAAGTTTCGAGGGGTGGAGGCGGAGCTGGGGTGGAGGAGGAGCTGGGGTAGAGCCTGGGTAGAGTCTCAAGGAGGCCCAACAATTTTGCCAGTATGGGGCCCTGAAATTCCTGGTGGCAGCCCTGTAAGATCTCATATAATGTTACATCATGCCATAGTAGTATTATAACGGTATATAATAAGAATATTCAAAATATTATCCATGAAGTATTATTGAAAAACAAGAAAAAGAGTAGGAATAATGGAAGAATGAAGGATAAGAGGAGGAGGGAGGAGGGACCAGGGAAGGGAGTTGGGGGAGGGGATGAATTTGAATTTCAAAAGTAGATTCAGTTATCAGGTATCAAATAAATCAGTTGAGTAGCACTGAAGGATATTATTCAGTAGACTCTCTAAACATGAGCCAACTTTGAAAGGTTCTATCAGAATTACTCTTGTTATGAGCTGAGAGTCACTCCATTCTACATAAAAGTCCATCAGTCCAAACAGTTTTTAAAATATCTCAGATTTATTTAGTATCGAGTATTTCTGCAGTATCCTGTGTAGATATACCTACACTTATACACCTTGCCATGTTATCTATCGGGTTAGTAATTGTCTGAGGAATTTTCAGCCACTCTGAATGTACTTCAGCACAAAAATAAACAAGATCCACTTCTGGCAGTTCCCTTTACGACTGCTGAACAATGATGTCTCACATGGGCTCTATGGAAGGCAAGTTCAGAGAGGTATGTTTAGGCCATGCAGGCTGCTCACAGTGGTATGAGCAAAATGTGATCTTATGTTGTGTTAAAAATTGCTCTTGGGATACTGAAAAGGTTTCAATACCACTGGTTTCACAGCCAAATTAAACTAAATCTAAGCTATATGTGTACCTAGGGGTCCTATAACTATACATTATGCAAGACCACACTATAATCCTGGGAGTGGGAGCAGTTGAATTTCCATTGGCGTTACCCACATGGTCCTGTCAGATTCTAACAATGGCACGTAGTGATACATGCAATACTGCAAATGAAATTAGACATCACATGCCAAGACTAAGGAGGTAAACAATTTCTGCACAAGCCATCAGAAGGCATTTGTACAGCATTGGGGCATGAGCCAGATGTCCAGCTACAGATTTTTTTATTGACCACACGCCGCCACTCTTAAAGGCTATCATGGTGCCTTTGAAGAGTGTTTCTCAAAATAAGGTATTTGGCAGTGTATAGGTTTTAGCCTACAGGCATCAAAGCCGAAAGTGTTGGTACCTTGAAATTGTTCCAGAAAATTAAGTCTTTCTCCCAAAAGTTATTGCAATTACATGTTTTGCTATACACATAGCTTTGTTTGTATTGGAACAACACAAAAACAGAGAAAAAAAATGCAAACTGGGCATAATTTCACACAAAACAACAAAAATGGACCAGACAAAATTGTTGGCACCTTTCCAAAATTGTGGGTAAACAACTTTGTTTCAAGCATGTGATGTTCATTCCAACTCACCTGTGGCAAGTAACAGTTCTGGGCAATGTAAAAATCACTCCTGAAACAAGATAAAAAGGGGAGATGTAGACTCAATCTTGCTATCACGAGGAGGATTGCAAGAGAACTCACCAGTGCAATCTCCCGGAAGACGAGTGCAGAAGAAAGCTTCAGGCTTCTAGGAACGCAGGGTGAGCAAGGCAGGAGAGAGATGGTTTCAGGACCTGAATCACCTGACAGTTGAGGGGCGTGGCTTCAGCTCCAGGGAGCTAGAAGCTGAGGGAAAACTCCTAGAAAGGTAACTACGGGACAAAGTTACCAGGGGCACAGACAGAGACGTAAATCTGAACAAGCCAAGGTCAAAGCACGAGAAGACAGTACAGTACAAAGGATGAGACAGAATGGATAGTCGGGGCCAGGCAGAGGTCAAAACCAAACAGACAGCGAAGGTACAGAAACAGAATCCAACAAGCAGTATCCAGAGATCAGACCGAGTCAAAACCAAAGTATCAGGCAAACCAGAACATAGCACAAACACACTAAGGGGTCAACACACTCTGCCAAGGGCGAAAGTATAACTGACGGGGATTGGAGCTTCCTAGGGCTATAAGAAGCTCTCCCCAAACCAAGGAGAGGCCACAATAATAAGCCCCAGGTGTGCAGGTAAGAGCTTGCACTGGGATCAAAACCTTAACCCCTAGCGTGCAGGTCAACCCTGCACTGGGATCATGACACTTGCATTATATGTCTGTGTGCGCCACACTAAGCATTGTGAACAGAAAGAGGAGAAGAAAACTGTTTGAAGACTTCAGAACCAAAATTGTTGAACAATATCAACAATCTCAAAGTTACAAAAAATGGGGGCTATGTCATGAGGGAGTCACATCCCCCTGGAAGACCTGGAGTTAGATGGTCAAGTCGGGTAAGGCCTCTTTCACACTTCAGTCGTGTGACGTCCGCCCAAGTGTGAAAATGGCGGATCTGTCAGAAAAGTGTAAAAATGGAAGTAAAACGGATCAGTTTTCTGACGGATCCGCCAAGAAGTGTTCACCCGGAAATGATGAAATTTTTGTAAATGTAACTCTGCAAGTCCGGACCGAGGAGAGAGACAGAGACCCCGGACAGTTTTGGCAGCATTTTCAATGGTTTTCTATGGAAGCGACAGACCTGCTGGCGGATTCCGTCAAAGACGGATGCCAGCGCATCCGACGCCCATAGGCGGCCATTATACAAAATGGCGGATCTGCCATAGTCCGCCATTTTGGCGGACCAAAAAAACGTTGCATTGGACGTTTTTGTGAAACGACGGACGGAATTTTTTTGGCTGATTCGTCAAAAAAACTGACCTAACGGATGACCATCTGTCAAAATCCGTCACTAATGCAAGTCAATGGGAAAAAACGGATCCGCCAAAAAAAAATGGCGGATCCGTTTTTTTCACATCTTGACGGATTTTGACTGACGTTGCATGACTGAAGTGTGAAAGAGGCCTAATGAATCGGAGGTCTTCTTTAGAGATGGTGTGATTTGTGTCCCATATTACACTGCTCAAAAAAATAAAGAGAGCACTTAAATAACACATCCTAGATCTGAATGAATGAAATATTCTCATTGAATACTTTGTTGAATGTGCTGACAACAAAATCACACAAAAATCATCAATGGAAATCAAATTTATTAACCAATGGAGGCCTGGATTTGGAGTCACACAAAAAATTAAAGTGGAAAGTAATGTCCTTAAAACAAGTCAAAATGATGCTCGGTAGTGTGTGTGGCCTCCACATACCTGTATGACCTCCCTGTGCCTGTATGACCTCCCTACAAAGCCTGGGCATGCTTCTGATGAGGCAGCGGATGGTCTCCTGAGGGCTCTCCTTCCAGACCTGGACTAAAGCATCCGCCAACTCCTGGACAGTCTGTGGTGCAATGTGACGTTGGTGGATGGAGCGAGACATGATGTCCCAGATGTGCTCAATCGGATTCAGGTCTGGGGAACGGGCAGGCCAGTCCATAGCTTCAATGCCTTCATCTTTCAGGAACTGCTGACACACTCCAGCTACATGAGATCTGGCATTGTCCTGCAATAGGAGGATCCCAGGGCCAACCGCACCAGCATATGGTCTCACAAGGGGTCTGAGGAACTCATCTCGGTACCTAAAGGCAGTTAGGCTATCTCTGGCGAGCACATGGAGGGCTGTGCGGCCCTCCAAAGAAATGCCACACTACACCATTACTGACCCACAGCCAAACCGATCATGCTGAAGAATGTTGCAGGCAGCAGATCGCTCTTCATAGAATCTCCAGACTCAGTCACGTCTGTCACATGTGCTCAGTGTGAACCTGCATCTGTGAAGAGTACAGGGCACCAGTGGCAAATTTACCAATCCTGGTGTTCTGTGGCAAATGCCAAGCGTCCTGCACGGTGTTGGGCTGTGAGCACAACCCCATCTGTGGATGTTGGGCACTCAGACCATCCTCTTGGAGTCGGTTTCTAACCGTTTGTGCAGACACATGCACATTTGTGGCCTGCTGGCGGTCATTTTGCAAGACTCTGGCAGTGCTCCTCCTGTTCCTCGCACAAAGGCGGAGGTAGAGGCCCTGCTGCTAGGTTGTTGCCCTCCAATGACCCCCTCCACATCTCCTGGTGTACTGGCCTGTCTCCTCGTAGTGCCTCCAGCCTCTGGACACTACGCTGAAAGACACAGCAAACTTTCTTGCCACAGCTCGCATTGCTGTGCCATCCTGGATGAGCTGCACTTCCTGAGCCACTTGTGTGGGTTGTAGAGTCCGTCTCATGCTACCACGAGTGTGAAAGCACAACCAACATTCAAAAGTGACCAAAATATCAGCCAGAAAGCATTGGTACTGAGATGTGGTCTGTGGTCCCCACCTGCAGAACCTCTTCTTTATTGAGTGTGTCTTGATAATTGCCAATAATTTCCATCTGTTGTCTATTCCATTTGCACAACAGCATGTGAAATTGATTGTCAATCAGTGTTGTTTCCTAGGTGGACAGTTTGATTTCACCAAAGTTTGATTTATTTGGAGTTATATTCTGTTGTTTAAGTGTTCCCTTTATTTTTTTGAGCAGTCTAAATGGATTTAGTTTCTTCTAGTGCTGAAGAGGTTAACAACCCTTTCTATGCTGGTCGAAACATGCAGATCTATTTCAGCTGCTTCAGATATGGTTACTACCTCTTCCTATATAAACTGGTCAGACCTTTTTGTCCCTGCCGGTGAAAGATTTGTCTTCCTGTACTGTATGCTAAAGATAAATGATTGGAGTAGAGTTGTTGTGGAAGTGTTCTCTGATTTTCTGTAATACGTGTGTGTTTATCTCCTGATCCCTGCTCCCATTTAGTTTATTCCTCCCTGTTCTTATCCTCCTCCCTATTGTTGGTTAGTGTTTTTGTATGATAGAGGTTTTCTGTGATCCCTGTCTTGTCTTTGTGTCTTGTTTACATTACATTTCTGTCCCATGCCTCATGGAGTGGAGGAGGAGACAGATCAGGGTTTAAGGGTGTGTTTCCACAGTCAGGAAACACTCAGTAATTGCTGCGTGTTTGACGCTGTGCGCTGGCGCAGCGTCAAACACGCAGCGTCCAGATGTTACAGCATAGTGGAGGGGATTTCAAGAAATCCCATCTGCAATATACGTAAAAACACGCAGGCGGCAGACCTGCGTTAACGGACATGTGGCGCGTCTTTTCAGATCGCAGCATGTCCTATTCCCTTGTGGCGACGCTGCGTCGCCGCAAGGGAAATACACAGGCCTACCTAGCACTGCGGTAATTCTGGATGTGTTCAATGAGCACATCCGGATTCACCGCGCGTTCACTAGGGGGCGGGACTTTGGGCGGAGCGGACTTTCCGCTCCGTCCAAAGCGCTGTGTTTCCTGACGGTGGAAACACAGCCTTACAGGAGCATAGTAAGGTCAGAGACTCGGGCCTCTATACCTTCAAGAGTACCCCAGGACAGGGATAGTTAGATTCCCAGTTCCAGGGACAATTTGAGGCCCCCCTTCCTTACCGAAGACCGTTTCAGAGGGACAGGATAGTGCCTAGACTTAGTATGTAGCCATAGTGTTCGTAAGAGAAATATGTATATATTTGTACAGCCCACTTAGCATGCTGTAACATTTTATTTAATTCCCATTTCTGGCACTACTTTAGCAATATCTGCTATGATGTCTCCCATACACTAAATACATAAAGTGATTTCTGCTTTTATTCATTTTGGTAGCACACACAGAAGCAGTTGCATGATCGACAATATATAGCAGTGCTGAGCAGTGTATCTGTGAATCCAGTTGTTTCTCTGCCAGTGTCAGTGACTCTCGTTAGTGTATTTTAACACTACATTTGACACATTTTCTCATCATGTCAGAAACTGCCTAAGTTCTGGGATACTGGAATAAAGAAATTATAATTTACAGATCTTACTCTCACTAAGACACCTGGTCTTCTCCTGCTTCATCTGTATGACATCACCCTAATCTCTAACAAGAAATTGATAATACTTCACCTGATTAAGATGGCATGTTCTTGCATTCCAGCTCTCTGGATATGAAAGAATTCAACATACTTCTGGCTTTAGAAGATCAAAAATATGAAAAAATTTTAAGATTTTCCATCCACTTTGCAATTTTGGCAAAACAAATTCCTCACCTAGTGGCATTACTGATTACTGATACATTATCTAAACAGTGCCCTCTTAAATTAACAATGAACCCCAAGCACCGCCTTTAAGTAATATCTTTACATGCCCAAGCAAAACTTCTGACAGGTTCAGGTAAGGTCAGAAATAGTTTGGACCTTAAGGGATCAAAGATAGTTCTTTGAGTTGAATAATATGTTAGTTAATAGAGATGAGCGAACACAAACTGCATTTTGGGGTTCATACCTAGTGTCCGGTGCTGAACTCCGAACATGGACTTCTTTTGAAAGTCCGTTTTACTGTTTGAGTGAGCACCAATGTTCGGGTCGCCTTTGATTTCCATGGGGTTCGTGTTCAAGTTCAAGTTCGGGTACAGTTCTGGTAAACAAACTGAACTTTGGACTAAAGTTCGATAGAACCCGACGAACCTGAACGTTCACGGGTCCACTCATCCCTATTAGTAAAGCCATTGTTATATATTTTATGTGTTTAAATTCAGGGTCAAACTATTACTTTTATATTATGGTATATTGGAAACGTTCTGTTTCTGGTGTGTTAGAACTATATTACAATGATTTTTGGTGCATCAGAGCATAGATGAGTATTAGAACTTTAAGTTGTGAAGTCAACTAAATATTCTCTTTACTAAAAGACCATGAACTTACACAGCTAGAATGCTGGGGTGTGGCACTTAATGGAAAGCAGTTATCTGGGAAGTATTTGCCATTTCTTATCAATTCTCGATATAGCTACAATATAACAGATTTTTCAATATATACTCATATCAAAATTTAAAATGTAATTGTATCCCACTTCAGAGTCTGTGAATGGTCTTGATTTTGATGTTTAGACTCTGTGAAGAAGAATGCGTTGCATTCTTAGAAAATCTGTATTTTATTTTTGCTGTACAATATGAAGTTCATATGTTTGTGCTGGCACTGTAAAATGTACAACTTAATTTTAAATGTATTCGAAAACACACTAAATAAGGGTTCTTTTATGAAATACGTAGATGTCTTAAGATCTGTAGAACAGAAATATATGAAGAACTGCTTCATAGATGGAAGCGTCTGTATGGTAGCAATTAGTTTGCTACTCTAGATCTTAAACAATGGCAAATCCGAGAGTTATCTGGTTATAAAGGAACATTTACTATTTGCTTTTTGCATTTTCACTTTGGAGTCCCATTGATCTAAGCCAAATAAACATATGGGCATAACTAAGTAATGTGCCGCACTTTCCTTGCATGTCAGGACATTGGAAAGACAAACTGCCAAGTTTTGCAATTTTGTCCTGTGCCTGGAAATGATAATGTCAGAAGATTAGTGTGTGGTAATTATTACATGATGTGTTGAGATATCTCTTATATTGTCGGATAGTGTCAAGCTTATTAGACGTTTCACACACAGATATATACATACAAAAGAAAATAACATTCAATTTCTTAAAGTTAAAAATACAAATTGTTCAATTACTTCAACAAGTGTCTTGAATATCCAAAAGAGTCCAGACAACAAACCACCGTTCACCTAAATGGTAAAGGAAATTCTTGGCCAGAATCATAGTTTCAAATAAAATCAAACATATTTTCATATCTATTGAAGGCTTAAAGAGGTTGTCCACTCCTTTAATTTTGATGGCATATCCTTAGGGTAGGTCATCAATGTCTGATCGGTGGGGGGGTGCACTTCCACGCCCTATTCAAATCAATAGGAGGCGGATGTGCAGTACCCAGCCGCGGCCACTATACAGTAGATGGAACTGTGCTGTGCATCTCAGTAACTGGTCAGTTCCAGCCAACACCAAGAACAGCTGATCCACGGGGGTGCCTGGTGTCGCACCTCCAATGATCAGACATTGACCTATCCTAAGGACAGGACATCAATGTTAAAGTTGTGGACAAACTCTTAAAGTAAATTAAGCTTAGGAAGTTACATTATTCCTCAAAATATAACTGTTTAGCATGTATACATCATAATAAAAGTATATAATTAACAACATCCATTTGTTCACAGGAGTAGCACAACATATCATTTTGAAAACCCTTTTATTTTTTAAAATTTGCAACATGCTAACTTGGTATCATTACAGAGAACACAATTGCAAGCAGATGTAAAAGCTACATGTGCAGTTTATATATTTCAGTAAGCATGTTTCAAAATAACCATATGCTATAATGGTATCCTATAACTGTGATAAAAAGCTATTAAAAAGAAAAGGGTGTATGCATTGAGGAGCAGCCATGATGAATGCCTTTCATGTGTAGTAGCAGCTTTTATGTGCATCATGAGATTTCAATAATTGTTATTAAGTATACGTACTTTAACTAAATGGATGCCATTATAGCCTATAGGTGACAGATGCCACTCAGGTTTCAATAGCACCTGTATACATTGTAAAAAGCTATTTAAAATGCTAAAATCCACACACTTCAAGGTGCTCAAAACCACATTCAAGAAGTTTATTAACCCTTCAGGTGCTTCACAGGAATTTTTGCAACATGGAATGAAAAAATGAGTGTTAAACTTTTTTTCACAAAAAAATTATTTTAGACTCAAATTTCTTTATTTTCACAAGGGTAACAGGAAAAAATTGCACCATACAATTTGTTGTGCAATATCTACTGAGTCCTGAGTACGCCGATACCCCATATGTGGGGGAAAACTACTGTTTGGTGCACGGCAGGGCTCGGAAGGAGCACTGTTTGACTTTTTGAATGCAAAATTGACTGGGATCATTAGCAGTTGCTATGTCACGTTTGGAAAGCCCTTGATTTGCCTAAAAAGTGGAACCCCCCCACAAGTTACCTAATTTTGGAAACTAGACACCTCCAAGAATGTATCTAGATATGTGGTGAGCACTTTGAACTGCCAGATGCCTCACAGAAGTTTATAAAATTAAGCTGTGAAAACCAAAAAACAAATTTTCCCCACAAAAATTAAATTTTAGCCCCATTTTTTTCTTTTCACAATGGTAACAGGAGAAATTGCACCATAAATTTGTTGTTCAATTTCTCCTGAGTATACTTATACCTTATATGTGTGGGAAAACAACTGTTTGGGTGCATGGCAGGGCTCAAAAGGGAAGGAGCACAATTTGACTTTTGAACGCAAAATTGGTTGGAATCATTAGCGGATGCCATGTCACGTTTGGAGAGCCCCTGATTGGCCTAAACGGTGCAAATCCCACACGAGTAACTCCATTTTGCTAACTAGACCCCTTTAGGAATGCATCTAGATGTGTGGTGAGCATCTTTCATCCCCAGATGCTTCACAGAAGTTTATAAAATTAAGCTGTGAAAACCAAAAAAATCACATTTTTCCCATAAAAATGTTTCTTTAGTCCTATTTTTTTCATGATGGTAACAGGAGAAAATGAAACCCAAGAATGCTGATAGCCCATATGTAGGGAAAACTACCATTTGGGAGCACGGCAGGGCTTAGAAAGGAAGGAGTGACATTTTGGAGTGCAGACTTTGATGGTCTGTGTGTTGTGAATGGGTTTGAGATGAGTTCTGAGCAGAGGCTCCCTCTGGTGGTTACAAGCGGTGCTAGTCTGTCCAGTGAAGATTGTGAGGACTGGGAATCAGGTGTTACTGACTGGTCATATATAAGGGAGTCACCTTCCCATCAGGGTTGCCGGTGATCAATTGTTCTGGTCTCAATCCTTGATTCCAGTTTCCCTTGTAGCCTGCTGTGTCGTGTCTGCATCTCCTGCTAACAGATAAGACATTTTCTTCTTTTGTGTTTGTGCTATATTTTTGCATTTTGTCCTGCACTTCTGTGGGGGCCTTCAGGGTCCCCTCCGGGGGCTTCTGCCCTCTCAGTTTTGTTCAGCCACTGATGTTTGTACTTTTGCTTTTTCCAGTTTTTTCAGTGGCTGCTGTTTTGATTTTGTTACACCAGAGAGCTAATTTAGGTGGTAGAGGTCGTGTGATCTCAGGTGTTTTTGAAATTAGTAGAGTTGGTGCTTTTCAGGGTTTTCTGGGATTGCAGTAAGTACCCTTCCTATCCTTTTCTATTTAGTTAGTTTGGGCCCCAGCATTTGCTCATACTATTTTCTTTCTGTGTCAGTATTTCATCTTGTCTAACCGCCATTACATGTTTGGGGGCTTTCTATTGTCTTTGGGGTTCTGCTCCGGGGCAGATAGCTTTCCTATATCTATCTTTAGGTGTAGTTAGTTTCTCAGGCTGTGACGAGGCGTCTAGGACCAACGTAGTAACGCTCCACGGCTGCCTCTAGTTGTGGTGGTTAGTCAGGGTACTGCAATCTCATAGATTCCAACTGCTCTGGTGTATTGCCTTTTTTGCCTGCACTCCTCAGCTACCGAAACATAACAGTATCACCGGCCAAAAAATTGAAAATTGTATGGTACTCACAGAAGGGAAAAAATAGTGTCAGAGATATTTTTCTGTTTGTTGCATTTTTTTTTTTCCCTCTGTATCTCTGGGTGCTGGGGAGGATCTTTTCTCTCAATGGAGTTTGCACAGTTGTCTGGCCGTGTGGATCAGCTTGCCACTGAGGTTCGGAGTATTGCTATCTATCTTGCTGGGTTGCCTGTTGTGGAACCTAGGATTCCCATGCCAGATTTGTTTTTAGAGGATCGAGCTAAGTTTCAGAATTTCAAAAATAATTGTAAATTATTTTTTGCCTTAAAATCTAAGTCCTCAGGGAACGCAGCGCAGCAGGTTCAAATTATCATCTCTCTCCTGCGCGGCGATCCTCAGGATTGGGCTTTTTCCCTGATACCTGGGGATCCTGTTTTGAGTGATGTTGATGCATTTTTTCAGGCCTTGGGGTTATTGTATGATGAGCCTAATGTCACTGATCAAGCTGAGAAAGCCTTGTTGGCATTAAATCAGGGGCTTGATGACGCTGAGTTATACTGTCAGAGATTCCGTAGGTGGGCAGTCCTGACCAAATGGAATGACGACGCTTTGGCAGCCCTTTTCCGGAAGGGTCTGTCAGATAATGTAAAGGATGGTATGGTGGGATTCCCTGTTCCCTCTGGTCTCAATGATTCTATGTCATTAGCGTTTCAAATTGACAGACGTTTGCGTGAGCGGAGAAGTATGCGTGGAATGGTGTTGCCTTGTGAACCAGCTTCTGAACCCATGCAGTGTGATAGAGTGGTGTCTGGGGCACAGCGTCATGAGTTTCGAAAGCGCAATGGGTTATGTTTCTACTGTGGTTATGCCTCTCATGCTATTTCAGTCTGCCCTAAGTGGGGAAGACGTTTTGCACGCTCAGTTGTCTTGGGTAGTGTTCAGACTAAGTTTTTATTAACTGTCACTCTGATATGCTCTCTGTCCTCATTTTCTGCTCAGGCTTTCGTTGATTCTGGAGCAGCTATTAACCTGATGGATTATGATTTTGCTAAACGTTGTGGATTTCCCTTGATACCCCTACAGAAGTCTATTCCCCTACTGGGGATCGATTCTACCCCTTTGGCTGAGAATAAACCCCAGTTTTCTACTCAGGTGATAATGAGGGTTGAACCTGACCACCAGGAGTGCTGCAAATTTTTGGTTCTGTATAATCTGCATGACATTATCGTGCTGGGTTTTCCTTGGTTACAGTCTCATAATCCTGTTTTGGATTGGAAATCTGTGTCTGTAACCAGTTGGGGCTGCCAATGTGTTAATACCAACACTCCTGTTTTTTCTGCCTCCCCCCAGGCTCAGGATGTTCCTGACTTTTTGATTGATTTTTCTGATGTGTTTAGCGAAAGTAAATCTGCATCCTTGCCTCCCCATAGGAGCTATGACTGCGCTATTGAATTAGTGCCGGGTAGTAAATTCCCTAAAGGTCGCCTTTTTAACTTGTCTGTACCTGAACATTACGCTATGCGGTCTTATATCAAGGAATCATTGGAGACGGGTCATATCAGACCATCCTCTTCACCCTTAGGTGCCGGTTTTTTCTTTGTGGCCAAAAAGGATGGTTCATTAAGACCTTATTGATTATCGTCTCTTGAACAATATTACTGTGAAATATCAATACCCGTTACCCTTGATTTCTGACCTGTTTTCCAGGGTGAAAAACGCTACTTGGTTTACCAAGCTTGACCTCTGGGGGGCGTATAACCTTATTCGCATTAAGCATGGGGATGAATGGAAGACGGCATTCAATACCCCTGAAGGGCATTTTGAGTACCTGGTGATGCCCTTTGGGCTCACTAATGCTCCTTCCGTCTTCCAGTCCTTCATGAATGACATTTTCAGGGATTTTGTGGACAAATTTCTGATTGTTTATTTGGATGATATCTTGATTTTTTCTAATGACTGGGACTCTCATGTGAAACATGTTCGAACTGTATTCCAGATTTTGAGAGAGAATGCTCTGTATGTGAAGGTATCAAAGTGTCTTTTTGGCGTACAGAGGATCTCATTTCTGGGATTCATTTTGTCCCCATCTGTTATTGAAATGGACCCGGTCAAGGTTCAGGCCATCTGTGATTGGGTCCAACCTACTTCATTAAAGGCTCTTCAGAGATTTTTGGGTTTTGCCAATTTTTACGTAAATTTATTGGTAATTTCTCGGTTATTGTTAAACCATTAACTGATTTGACCAGAAAGGGTTCTGATGTGGTGAATTGGCCTCCTGAGGCAGTCTCTGCATTTCAGGAACTTAAGCAGAGATTCACTTCTGCTCCTGTTCTACGGCAGCCTGATGTTTCTCTGCCATTTCAGGTGGAGGTTGATGCCTCTGAAATTGGGGCAGGTGCCGTTTTGTCCCAAAAAGATCCAGAGACCTCTAAAAGTAACCCTTGTGCCTTTTTCTCTCGAAAATTTTCTCCTACTGAACGTAATTATGACGTGGGTAATCGGGAGTTATTGGCCATGAAGTGGGCTTTTGAAGAGTGGAGACATTGGCTGGAGGGAGCCAAACATCAGGTGGTGGTCCTTACGGACCATAAGAATCTGGTCTATCTGGAATCCGCCAAGCGACTCAATCCTAGACAGGCCAGGTGGGCCTTGTTTTTCACACGTTTTAATTTTGTGGTTTCCTTTCTTCCTGGCACTAAGAATGTTAAGGCGGATGCCCTCTCGAGGAGTTTCCTTGCGGACTCTCCTGAGTTATCTGATCCTTCTGTTATTTTGAAAGAGGGTGTAGTTCTTTCCGCCATCTCGCCCAATTTGAGACTTGCTCTGGAGGGGTGTCAGGAGGATAGGCCCGAGTGCTGCCCTGTTGGAAAATTGTTTGTCCCGGACCAGTGGAAAAAGAGTGTGATGTCTGAGATTCATTGTTCCGCGTTGGCTGGGCATCCCGGAATTTTTGGTACCAGAGACTTGGTTAGTCGGTCCTTTTGGTGGCCTACCTTGTCTCGTGATGTCAGGGAATTTGTGCAGTCCTGCGGGACTTGCTCTCGCTCCAAGCCTTGCTCTCGCTCTAGTGGTTTGTTGATGCCATTGCCTGTGCCCAAGAGACCATGGACCCATATCTCTATGGATTTCATTTCCGACCTTCCTGTTTCTCAGAGAATGACCACCATCTGGGTAATTTGTGATAGGTTTTCCAAGATGATACATCTTGTGCCATTACCTAAGTTGCCTTCCTCCTCTGAATTGGTGCCGTTGTTCCTTCAGCACGTGGTTCGTTTACACGGCATTCCTGAGAACATTGTGTCTGACAGAGGAGTCCAGTTTGTTTCCAGATTTTGGAGGACTTTTTGTTCTAAACTGGGTGTTCAATTGTCTTTCTCCTCGGCATTTCATCCTCAGACCAATGGTCAAACTGAGAGAACAAACCAGACATTGGAGACTTATCTAAGATGCTTTGTGTCTGCTGATCAGGATGACTGGGTCTCTTTTTTGCCTTTGGCTGAGTTTGCTCTTAATAATAGGGCTAGCTCTGCTACTTTGATGTCTCCGTTTTTCTGTAATTCTGGATTTCACCCTCGATTTTCTTCAGGACAGACGGAGGCTTCTGTCTGTCCAGGTGTTGACTCTGTTGTGGAGCGTATGCAACTGATTTGGGACCAGGTAGTGGAGAGGTTGTCCCTCTCTCAGGAGAGGGCCCAGCGGTTTGCTAACCGGCATAGGACTGATGGTCCTCGGTTTAAAGTGGGGGACTTGGTCTGGTTGTCCTCAAAGAATATTCCTATGAGAGTAGCATCTCCTAAATTTAAGCCTAGGTTCATTGGACCTTATAAGATCATGGAGATTATTAATCCTGTTTCTTTTCGTTTGCTTCTTCCAGGGACATTTAAGATCCATAATGTGTTCCACAAGTCCTTGTTGAAGAGGTTTGTTGAGCCAGTGGTTCCTGCTGCTGTGCCTCCTGACCCTGTTTTGGTTGAGGGTAGTGTTGAGCGATACGATACTGCAAATATCGGATATCGGCCGATATTAGCTGTATCGGCCTTTCGATTCCGAATACCGATATTTTCGTCATCGGATACCGGAATCGGATTTGTCACTGTCACTGTCAGTGTCCGTCGGTCGGGTCTGTCAGTGTCCGTCGGTCGGGTCTGTCAGTGTCCGTCGGTCGGGTCTGTCAGGAGTCAGCGGCACTTACCTGGCAGAAGATCTCCGGCGGTCACGGGCTGGACTGCTTCATGGCCGCCATCATCTTTCCCCGGCGGTCACATGCAGTTTCTCGCGATAACTGCAGTGACTGCTGGGTAATCCCGGCCGTAAAGCAGTCAGTCCGATGACGTCACCGCCGGGGAAGCAGGTAATCAGCTGTGCTGCGTTGCGATGACAGGCTCTGCCTGTCATTGCAATGTAGCAGAGCTGGATCGTCGTGGGACTGTCGTTACTATGGACTGCGTCGGACAGGTGGTATACTGTTGGTTTGTTTTTTTTCTTTTTTTACAGGAGATCGATGGCTTCGCAGGAATGAGTGTATAATAAAATTAATGAAAACTGTGTTGTCTCTTTTATTTCATTAAAAGACTTTTTTCTTGCTTTGTCTTTTTTTTATACATTTAATAACTTTGGGATTAATAATGGATCGGTGTCTTATTGACACCTCTCCATTATTAACCGGGCTTATTGTCACCGTGCAATCAACGGTGACATTAACCCCTTATTACCCCACTTGCCACCGCTACAGGGCAGTGGGAAGAGCCGGGTAAAGTGCCACAATTGGCACATCTTTTGATGCGCCAAATGTGGGGCTGCTGTAGCCTGGTATTATCAGGCTGTTGAGGGCCAAAATCCATGGGCCTTGACAGTCTTTTAATACCAGGCCGCAGCAGTCTGCATTTTACTTGGCTGGTTAACAAAAATAGGGGGACCCCTACGCCGTTTTTTTTTCGAGGGGATCCCCTATTTTTGTTAACCAGCCAAGCTAAGCAGACTGCTGTGGCCTGGTATTATCAGGCTTGCAAGGTCCATGGATATTGGATCCTTACCAGCCTGAAAAACCAGGCCTCAGCGGTCTGCTTCATCTGGCTGGTTAACAAAAATAGGGGGGACCCCACGCCAATTTTTTTCGAGGGGATCCCCTATTTTTGTTAATCAGCCAAGATATGCAGACTGCTGTGGCCTGGTATTATCAGGCTGGCAAGGTCCATGGATCTTGGCTCCTTAACAGCCTGAAAATCCAGGCCTCAGCGGTCTGCTTCATCTGGCTGGTTAACAAAAATAGGGGGGACCCACGCCAATTTTTTTTTTGAGGGGATCCCCTATTTTTGTTAATCAGCCAAGATATGCAGACTGCTGTGGCCTGGTATTATCAGGCTGGCAAGGTCCATGGATCTTGGCTCCTTAACAGCCTGAAAATCCAGGCCTCAGGGTCTGCTTCATCTGGCTGGTTCACTGATGGTGTCCCTGGCTGACCTGAAGTGAAAGTGGAAAGCAATCAATTAAGCTTTCCACTTCCTCTCCTGTCAGCCAGGAGAGGAGCTCATTCATTTGGGGGTTTACTGTGAGGCTGCAGCATTAGCTGCGGTCCCTGCAGTAAACATTAACCCTTTCTGAAGGATTACACCGTGGGACCTGTCTGTGCATGGGATAGGTAAGAATAA
>JARQOD010000004.1:409574855-409740233 GCA_033576555.1 Oophaga sylvatica
TATTCAGGTTACTGATATTTTTACCTCTTTTAACTTTTTGCTTACACAGCTTGCATTGAACATAGCAAATATCATCTACAAGTCTGTCAAAAAAGGACCACGCAGTGCAAGTCATGGGAGCGCCAATTTTGACATTTCTAAGAGAACTGCTCCCAACAGGTGCCAAACTGGAGGCTACAGGCAAGCGAGTCTGCAGCCTACCTCTCCCTCCTCTTTGTACCGTTGGGACAATCTCTTCCTCAGAGCTGCTCCCACCACCTTCCTGTTGCTCACGCCATGTTGGGTCTCGGACTTCATCATCTCCACTACCCTCTTCCAACACCTGCTGCTGTTGGATGGTCTGGGCAGCACCATGCTCCACAAAACCTGGCACCTGAGTCTCATCATCATCATAAGATGCGTTCTGCGGTGTGCTGTCCATCGGCACTGGCTCACCCGCCTCTTCAGATTGAGAGAGACACAGCTGTTGCGCATCACTGCATACTCCCTCTTCTTCAAATTGCAGAATGCTGCTTGCCTGTGCCCGTGTTTGCGAGCCAACAGATTCTGAGAACAGAAGCAGAGACTCAGCTGGCTCCTGTACAGAACTCTCTGACTGCCTGGGCAATTTGACAGGCGGTGAACAGACAGATGGTTGCTCAACATTGTTGTGTTCCTGAGAGGAGGTGGAAGGAATTGAAGTCGATGCATTGGCTGCCATCCAACCAACAACGGCTTCAATTTGTTCTTCCCGCAGCAGGGGGGCACGCCGAGCTCCTACCAAAGTGCGCATAAAGGAACGCTCATGGGTAAAACTGGTGGATGCTGTGTCACTGAGGGCGGCAGCAGCCACAGAATCCCCACATCCTCTCCCTGCTGAAACTCCACGGCCACGACCACGTGCCTTACTCACTGACTTCTTCATCTTGGTAGATTGATAAAGAAAGTCAGAAAAGTTATAAGGCCTAAGTGTGGTTATTACGCAGAGACTGAAATGAACACTGAAACACAACTGTTCACAATCTGTGAAAGGCTACTCCTTTGTCTACTTCTATAGTGTTTGCAACCAATGTATTGGATACGGATGGAAGCGCGTCACACTAATAGATTATATTTTAAATGGAATGGAGCAGAACCAATTGGAGATAAATGAAAAGGATGAGGCACTGAGACACGCTCAGCAGAGTACAAGCAGCAGTGCTTGAACAAGTAACTGGAGCGTGATGTGCACTCAAAAATAAAAAACACAGACTGAAGTGAACACTGAAACACAACTGTTTACAATCTGTGAAAGGCTACTCCTTTGTCTACTTCTATAGTGTTTGCAACCAATGTATTGGATACGGATGGAAGCGCGTCACACTAATAGATTATATTTTAAATGGAATGGAGCAGAACCAATTGGAGATAAATGAAAAGGATGAGGCACTGAGACACGCTCAGCAGGTACAAGCAGCAGTGCTTGAACAAGTAACTGGAGCGTGATGTGCACTCAAAAAATAAAAAACACAGACTGAAGTGAACACTGAAACACAACTGTTCACAATCTGTGAAAGGCTACTCCTTTGTCTACTTCTATAGTGTTTGCAACCAATGTATTGGATACGGATGGAAGCGCGTCACACTAATAGATTATATTTTAAATGGAATGGAGCAGAAACAATTGGAGATAAATGAAAAGGATGAGGCACTGAGACACGCTCAGCAGAGTACAAGCCGCAGTGCTTGAACAAGTAACTGTGTAATGTATGTAGTACAGTTCATATAGCGTCTTGTGCTTGGGTGCGATGAAAATACATGAGACACAGGTTTGATATAGAAAGTCTTGTATTACTTCATACAAGTTGGCAAAAATAGTCACACAGTTTGCAGACACAGAAGCAGGAGACACAGCAGGCCAGAATAATCTAAGCTCAGCAATCACTCTCCACAACAGGTTCAGGATCTTCTTCTCTGTTACCGTAAGTCCATGCAAACGTGGGTCTTTCAAAGAGCAGGGTTCAGAGTCCACAAGTGCTTCAGAGTTCCTCAGTAGGAATAGCTGGAGTACAAGGTCCAAGGCTTTAGGAGTCAGGTCACAGGTTCACTGCAGGCTAGATTCTGAAGCACTGATTGCTCAGCTGTGGCTGCTTAAGAAGCAAAAGGAGAGAATCAGGGCGGGAACATGCAAGCTGGAAACTCCATTTTGACTGAGGGCAAGATAGCTGCAGCAAGACAGAAAGTAAAATGGCTGATGAACAAACTGAGTTTCAGGAACATGTACACAGAACCTTACAAACTGGAGCGTGATGTGCACTCAAAAAATAAAAAACACAGACTGAAGTGAACACTGAAACACAACTGTTCACAATCTGTGAAAGGCTACTCCTTTGTCTACTTCTATAGTGTTTGCAACCAATGTATTGGATACGGATGGAAGCGCGTCACACTAATAGTTAAATTGCATGGAGCTGCAAGAATTACACTGAAGAAAAAAAAAAGAGTCTGTGAGTGACACGTGCAGATGCCTACAGACAGCGTTGCATGCAGTGCAAACTGCAGCGTCACCTGCACTCACACACACCTTGCAGAGCTGTTAAAACAACACTGCATGCAAAAGGAAGCTTTACACAGCGGTTGGTGCTAGCCTGCCTACAGCACAGTACACTAAATCGCAATCTCTAACTGTCCCTCAGAGTCAGCACAGCAGCGTTCTGTCCCTTACTGAATTCACAGCACAGTGATGCTAAAATGGCGGCGGCGCCTTTTATAGTGCATTCTGACATCATTTCAGCATCCAATCACAGCCATGCCATTAGTTAACATGACCGCAGCAGTACAGGATGTGCCCACACTTCTTAGGATTCCTCATTGGCTGACTAAAATCACATTGCCTCTCAAAGAATTATGGGAACTTCCGATTCCGGTATACGATATATGGAAAATATCGAAACTAAGTATCGAAAGGCCGATAGAGCTAATATCGGCCGATACCCGATACTTGCGGTATCGTATCGCTCAACACTACTGTTAGCAGAAGATGCAGGCAAGACACAGCAAGCTTCCAAGAGAACCAGGAACCAAAGTTGAGACAAGAACAATTGATCACCGGCAACCCTGATGGGAGGGAACCTCCCTTATATAAGACCAGTCTGTAACACCTGATTGCCAATCTTCACAATCTTCATTGAACAGTTCAGTACTGTTTGTAACCACCAGAGGGAGCTTCTGCTCAGAATTCATTTCTAACACATTCACAACACTCTACACTTGCCAAACCAGCAACCACAGATGAAGGGTGAAACAGGCCCAGATACAGGTGCACAATCACGCAGAGCCTGGGGCAGGGCAGGGCTGCTGTATGTGTGTACAGCAGCCTAGGTCAATCACAAAAAAAAAGCAGATAAAATGGCGTGCATAACCCAGCGCGCACAGCAACAAGTGGTGGTCAGCCACTTACCAATATCAAGCAAAAAAGGGGGGAGAAGCCAGCTGCTGCACATGGTCAGCATGCAATACATTAAGTGCATCTGCACATATTAGTTTCTAACTGTTTTTTTAAAAATGGGAGTGATTCAGCAATGCTTCAGGTACTTTTGCAGTTTTTTGTTGCAGTCTTGCTTTTAATACATTTAGGAGGCCGTAATGGCACAGCGAATTTAAAAAACGTAGAGTAGGACTGCCCCATATGAGAATGCCTTGTCGTGGTGGGGTGGCTCAAAGAATTGATCAATTATTTGCCAAATGTCTCATTTTTAAAAACAGTTAGAAACCAATATGTGCATATGCACTTTATGTATTGCATGCTAACCATAGGCAGCGCTGGCTTCTCCCCCCTTTTTAGTTTCATACTGCCTGGTTCTGGAGCTGTAGGTGTTAGTTGTTTGAGGAGGTGTTTGATGTATTTAATAGAAGACTGTTGCTTGATGATTTGTCTGTATGCATATTCTCATACTCTCATATTTGGTTTTTTGTTTTTTTACTTCCCGGTGTTCCACTCCGTTGTTTATGAATGCGTATTTGTATGATTAATGTTTTCATTTATCCCTGTACATCTTCCCTTGTTAGTCTGGTATGTGTATTCCTATGTATTACAACTCCCCACTTCCCTGGGTGGGGGAGGGGACAGATAAGGACTGATTTATAAGCTCAGCAAGGCACGTGGCCCTGGAATCTTCACCATCAGAAGTAATTTGGGGGAGCAGGGATAGCTACGGCGCCAATAGCTTTAGGGAAAGGGAATGAGCCCATAGTCCCGGGATATCCTGCAACAGTGCCTTGACATTAGCACCTTGATGTATGTGCATGTCTTTGATCTGGGGAAGCAGCACCAATTAAGGAGATTGTTTTCTTTTATATATATTTTGACATTTCGTAAGGAATCAAATGTGACCCTTGGATGCAGAATCCCAGAACATGGTTGATTTAACTTCTCGGATGTTTTGCATGCAGCATGACGTGCATCAGATTAGGAGTTAAGCTTCAGATTGAGCTTCTTTTGTTGTCATCTGGTAATGCCCAATGTGCACCAGTATCTTGTTTTCCTTTCTAGAATACGGGTACCTAAAAAGAGCTTTTAGGACGTGCATCTTAGTAGTTGAAGTTAACTAATAGGACTCAATAAATTAAAAAGAAAAAAAAATACTAACAAAAGAAAAAGAATCATGTTAGCACTATATTAATGTATTATTGTGTCATGAATGCGCCGCATTCTGCTGGGACCTGTGGTACATCTGGGATTAGAAGATTGCGGCGATTAGCTGAGTACAGGTACTCTTAAATCTACACGACCATTCATGACTTAACAGGTTTCTTGTGGCATGGAAAGCTCCTCGTGGTCTATTTGCTGCTTATTGGAACCACACCCTTTCATTATATAAACCTGTGTCTGGCTTCCCTCCATGCAAGCATTAGAATATTCATTCTGTTTCTGGCTTCATTGGAGAAAGTATTCTGGAGAGTCGATTGTGTCGTCTTGAGATTGTTGCATGCGGTTTGTTGTGAATACTTCTATCTTCTCCTTCTGGAGTTCATTCGTGTTGCTTTTCTGTCTCGTTACTGTGTACCCATTTCCCCTTTGTATTTTATCCTGTGTGTCTGTCTTTTGATTGTGCCTTGGTTTACCCATGTCTTTCCATTAAGTGTTACCCTATTACTCCGGCCCATTTCCTCCCTGGGAGGTGGGTGATAGCTGCGTAGGATTTTGTAGGAGCACAGAGAGGTATGAGACCCGGGTAACTACACGGGGTAGGGATAAACTAGGGCTCTCTTAGATTAAGGGACAGTGTACAGTCATGGCCAAAAGTTTTGAGAATGACACAAATATGAATTTTTACAAAGTCTACTGCTTTACTTTTTCTAATGGCAATTTGCATATACTCCAGAATGTTATAAAGAGTGATCAGCTTAACAGCAATTACTTGCAAAGTCAATATTTGGCTAGAAAATGAACTTTATCCCCCAAAACACATTTCAACATCATTGCAGCCCTGCCTTAAAAGGACCAGCTAACCTCTTTTCAGTGATTGCTCCATTAACACAGGTGTGGGTGTTGATGAGGACATGGCTGGAGATCAATCTGTCATGATTAAGTAAGAATGACACCACTGGACACTTTAAAAGGAGGCTGGTGCTTGGCATTATTGTTTCTCTTCTGTTAACCATGGTTATCTCTAAAGAAACACGTGCAGTCATCATTGCAATGCACAAAAATGGCCTAACAGGGAAGAGTATCACAGTTAGAAAGATTGCACCTCAGTCAACAATCTATCGCATCATCAAGAACTTCAAGTAGAGAGGTTCCATTGTTGCCAAAAAGGCTTCAGGGCGCCAAGAAAGACTAGCAAGTGCCAGGACCATCTCTTAAAAGTGTTTCAGCTGCGGGATCGGGCTACCAGCAGTGCAGAGCTTGCTCAGGAATGGCAGCAGGCAGGTGTGAGTGCATCTGCACGCACTGTAAGGCGGAGACTCTTGGAGCAAGGCCTGGTCTCAAGGAGGGCAGCAAAGAAGCAGCAAAGCATTTGACAAAGTATCTCACACAATCCTTATTGAAAAAATGACTAAGTATGGAATGGACAAGGCAACTGTTAGGTGGATTCATAACTGGCTTAGTGATCGGACCCAAAGAGTGGTTGTAAATGGCTGCACATCCAGTTGGAAGAATGTCTCAAGTGGGGTACCACAAGGCTCTGTTTTGGGCCCTGTATTGTTCAACATCTTTATCAATGATTTAGATGAAGGAATTGAGGGTAAACTGATCAAATTTGCTGATGACACAAAGCTAGGAGGGGTAGCTAATACTAGAGAAGAGAGAGAGAGGATTCAAAAAGATATACATAAACTGGAGCAGTGGGCAGCAACTAACAGAATGGATTTTAACAGGGAAAAATGCAAAGTACTACATCTGGGCAATAAAAATGAAAAAAGCATATACAAAATGGGAGGAATAGGGCTAAGTAACAGCACATGTGAAAAAGACTTGGGTATACTAATTGATCACAGACTTAACATGAGTCAACAGTGTGATGCAGCAGCAAAAAAGGCAAATGCAATTCTAGGATGTATCAACAGAAGCATACAGTCTAGATCACTTGAGGTCATTATTGCCCTCTACTCCTCTTTGGTCAGACCTCATCTGGAATACTGTGTCCAGTTTTGGGCACCACATTTTAAAAAATACATCAACAAACTGGAGCAAGTTCAGAGAAGAGCCACCAGAATGGTGACCGGTCTGCAAACCATGTCCTATGAGGAACGGTTGCAGGATTTGGGAATGTTTAGCTTGCAAAAAAGAAGACTGAGAGGAGACTTAATAGCTGTCTACAAATATCTCAAGGGCTGTCACATTGTAGAAGGATCATCTTTATTCTCATTTGCGCAAGGAAAGACTAGAAGCAATGGGATGAAACTGAATGGGAGGAGACACAGATTAGATATTAGAAAAAACTTTTTGACAGTTAGGGTGATCAATGAGTGGAACAGGCTGCCACAAGAGGTGGTGAGTTCTCCTTCAATGGAAGTCTTCAAACAGAGGCTGGATAGACATCTGTCTGGGATGATTTAGAGAATCCTGCTTTGAGCAGGGGGTTGGACCAGATGACGCAGGAGGTCCCTTCCAACTCTACCATTCTATGATTCTATGATTCTATGATTTTATGAAGCCACTTCTCTCCAGAAAAAACATCATGGACAGATTGATATTCTGCAAAAGGTACAGGCAGTGGACTGTTGAGGACTGGGGTAAAGTTATTTTCTCTGATGAATCCCCTTTTCGATTGTTTGGGACATCAGGAAAACGCCTCATTCGGAGAAGACAAGGTGAGCGCTACCACCAGTCTTGTCTCATGCCAACTGTTAAGCATCCTGAAACCATTCATGTGTGGGGTTGCTTCTCAGCCAAGGGAATCGGCTCTCTCACAGTCTTGCCTAAAAACACAGCCAAGAATAAAGAATGGTACCAGAATGTCCTCCAAGAGCAACTTCTCCCAACCCTCCAAGAGCAGTTTGGCGATCAACAATGCCTTTTCCAGCATGATGGAGCACCTTGCCATAAAGCAAAGGACTGATAACTAAATGGCTCAGGGAACAAAACATAGAGATTTTGGGTCCATGGCCTGGAAACTCCCCAGATCTTAATCCCATTGAGAACTTGTGGTCAATCATCAAGAGACGGGTGGACAAACAAAAACCTAAAAATTTTGACAAAATGAAAGCATTGATTGTGCAAGAATGGACTGCTATCAGTCAGGATTTGGTCCAGAAGTTGATTGAGAGCATGCCAGGGAGAATTGCAGAGGTCCTTAAGAAGAAGGGTCAACACTGCAAATATTGACTTGCTGCATTAACTCATTCTAACTGTCAATATAAGCTTTTGTTACTCATATGTTTGCAATTATTATATTTCTGTCTGTGATAAAAACATCTGTCAAACACACATAAAAACCAGAGGGCAGCAGATCATGTGAAAATATAATATTTGTGTCATTCTCAAAACTTTTGGCCATGACTGTAGGCTCACTCCTTCCCCGACTTATATAAGGTCACAGCGTACCATATTATTTTCAAAATAAGAATCAAAATTAAAAGTACAAATAATCTAATATTCCAAACTATAGAATTATCACATTATTTTTTACTCAACAACTTGGAACATAATAAAATAAACTATGCCTAAGTTGCTGTTTTTGTTCATGCCTCCTCCCAAATAACTGTATTGATCAGTCATGTGAATGCTATAAAAAAATAAAAGCAATGACAGAATAATTGTTTTTTGTTAATCTCACTTTCCAAAAGAATGAAATAAAAATTTTATGTACCCTATGTACCCTAAAATTGTAACATTAAATATTAGATGCCTTCAAAAGGATCCTTTTATGGAAAAAAAAAAGAAGTTATGGCAAAAATGTTTCAAAATCAAAACAAATTTATTTTTTAATTGTGCAAAACTAGTAAAACAAAAAATACACTATATATTTTGTATCACTTTAATTGTACTAACTCATAGAATAATGTGTTTTATATTGCCTTTTAAATGGCAGGAAAAAAGTTGAATATTAATATATGATACCATTTAAAATATAATCTAACCAACAGCAAAAAAACTTGTTCCTTAAGACCATAGTTATTAAGGGCTTAAAGGTATGACTATCCAAGTGTCTTTTATCCTAGTTTTACAGTATCTGCCAGTGATATTATTTATAACTAGAGTCATTAACCAGTAATCCTATGCTATCTTTCATGCAACTAGTACACGATAGCATTTCCTGCTGGGGAGCCAGATTCTGGCAGGCAGAAAACCACAAGTGGCTTCCAAACTGCCAATGAACATATTGAAATAGAGCAGCTGATTCAACAATACACATTGTGGTTTATGTACTTAAAGAGATTTGGTGAGCCAGCGAGCAACTGCAGCAGTGACAGTATCATGCCAGATCCTAAGAGTGTAGGATTCCACTCTTCTTGCGATTTTGAGTGGTTATCAATCACATGACCTATGATGTGCTATTTGCATACTTGATGTTTTTTGCCTACTAGCTTCTCTTACTGGTTCTCTCACTAAAATCTTAGAACATTGAGAGACGCAAGAAGAGAAGCTACTAGTGACATGACGGCAAGTGAGCAAATCATATAAGAATGGTCACATGACATCCACTCTATCCAGCAAGCAGAGCTGAACCCTAAGGCCGGCGTCACACTCACCGTAGAAAAATACGGACTGTATTGTACAAGCGTAATACACCAAAATGTTGCCGGCACAATAATCCGTATTTCATCCGTTGTCCGGGTGCGGTAAGCATCCATATGCAATCCGTATGGCATCCGTATAGTGTATTTTTCTCGCAGCCTTGCAAAATGGACATTTAACAATTCTTAGGCCTGAAACTCATTCAAACCATCATCAGCAAGCCTATTTATTGGCTCTGCATCAGGTGGCAGCCCCCAATCTTGCCACTTTGGTGGTGTGCTTGTGTTGGAGTACTGGTGCTTGGTTGCCAACATGTCTGACACTCTTCAGTTCACACCAACTGATCGAGTCTTGTACAACTGGGTTTTGTCCCGCCGCTTTGGGCAGCCATACCCAGTGATCGTTGATCCGCGGAGGAGGAGGCGAATGTGGGTGCATCCACATTTGAGGCAACGCCTCACTAAAGGCCATTTTCACCGCCTTTATGCATATCTGCGGACTCAGACTGACAAGTTTTTCTGTTTTGTCGGATGACCATTCCCACATTTGATATTTTGTTTGAGATTGTGCGCCCTGGGATCACCTACCAGGATACCAGGATGTGGAAAGCTATCTCTGCAGAGGAGCGACTTCTCCATAAGCTACGGTATGTATTTGTCACCTACATACTGTCTGTTGATGATGTGTTTCCCACAAGTTTCCCTTTACCCTTATGGCTGTTGCTGAAATATCCTCATAATCTATCCCATATATCATATATCTATACCATATATGTAAAAATGACAGAAACTTTTGACTTGTGGTAAATTGAACTTAGGATTGTTTGTAAATGAAATGATTTAACGGTTATGTATAGTGCATTTGTTCTACCTTTGTGCATGTGTAATGATTGCTCTCTCTACATTTGGTTACTTGTAGGCTCCTAACTACTGGCATATCCTATGCCGCACTCCATCTGGAGTTTTTGATTGGGAGGTCCACCATCTCAGGCATTGTGCGTGATACCTGCTCACAACTCTGGGACAGACTTCATCAACTGGTGATGCCTGAGCCAAAGATGGAATACTGGAAGAGGATTGCCAGGGGATTTGAGGAGCAATGCCAGTTCCCAAATTGTATAGGAGCCCTTGATGGGAAGCACATCTGTGTGCATAAGCTGCCAAACTCAGGGTCCCAATTCTATAATTATAAACAATATTTTTCTGTGGTGCTGTTGGCTCTGGTTGACTCTAGAGTCTTCAATTCTTGGGTCGGCGGCTTCGCAATAACGAGTTGCACCTACCACCAGCACGCCAACTTCCTGGCTCCAATCTAGAACCTGTCCCATATGTTGTAGTTGGGGATGAGGCCTTCCAGCTATCAAGGAATATGATGAGGCCATATCCACGACGACACCTTGACCACCGTCGTCGGATCTTCAACTTGCGCCTATCACAGGCCAGGTGCCTGGTGGAGTGTGCCTTTGGCATTCTGTGTGCAAAATGGCGGGTTCTCCAGTCTGCTATTCAGCTGAGTGAAGCCAACGTCAATGAGGTCATAAAAGCATGTGTTGTTCTACATAATTTCAACAGAATGCATGATTGTGGCCCATCTGATGTTGGCGAAAGTGTGGTGACCAATGGGGATATGCCTACGCCCCATGTCATCCCTTTACGTCGCCCACTGTCAGGACTGAAAACCCCGTGATATCTTTACCCAATATTTTGTCTCACCTGAAGGTACTACAACATGGCAAGATGATGCATTATCTATGCTGTAATGTATTTGTGTGTGTATACATAAATGTTATTTTTCTATGACATAGTATGTGTGTGGTGGTACAGTTCATAGCACATGTGTTGGTGATGTAGTAGAACTTACTTATGAAAGAAGACACCAAACTTTCTACAAAAATATATTTTTATATGTGCAAACTCTCAATTGAGGTAGTGACAACCATATTTGAGTCATATGGTATATGTCATCATTGCAGTATACTGTAAGTGTGCATTATTACACAAGTTCCAAAATAAGGCATAAAAAAATAACAAACATTTTCATAAATAATAATACATAAACAAAACAACAAACTTTCACTATCACTAGTGAGCACCATATCTGACCCATATGGTTGAGTTGTAAGACTAGACTATTGCAATTATGCATTAGCCAACATGTGTTAAAAGGAAATATAAGAAAATAACAAAGATTAGTATAAATTATAGGATATTAAGAAAATAACAAACTTCCAGGCAGCCCATTTCCCACCATCTCTGTACCATATGCTGTTTGTAGGCATTCAGATAAGTGCAAATATGCTTTACACAACATGTTGTAAAAATAAATATATTAAAAAAATAACAAACTTTGGTATAAATAATAAGAGATAATGAAAATAACAAACTTTGACTATGCCTACTGAAGAGCATATTGGTAACATATGTTGTTTTGAGGCATTTAGATTAGTGCAAATTTCTTTGACACATGAGGTCAACTAAATATAAAAAAAATAACAAACAGCTTTTTAAATCATAATATATAAGTAAAATAAAAAATCACAGCTGGTGGTATGTGGGTGGTGGGGCTGGCGGTGATCAGCATCTCTCTGAGAGGTTGTCTATGATGAGAACCTTGACTATCACACTGTTGGGGTGGATTTTCTGGGCCATGAGCTAACATCTGCCCACGGTCAGGTTGGTGTGTGGGCACATTGCCATACAGATAAGGGAAATAATATTCCTGTGTAAGATGGTACCCCTGAGACTCATACCCCCCAATATGACCATGTTGTGCACATCCAGGTTGGGACCAGCCTCCAACACTGGATCTGTACAAGTGGCCATATTGGGAAGTCGGATTATAGCCTGCCATTTGACCCTGTTGCTGCCAAGTTTGGTTTTGTGGGGGAATGGGTTGAGGTGTAGGCGCCCGTACATGAGGATCCTCAGATCCTAATTGAGCATGCACATTTTGTTGGGGTGTAAGGCGCAAAAAGTTACGGGGTGAGAGCTGCCACCTCTCAAGGAATTAAAATACCTCATATGGTGTATTGGGGGTGTGTATGCGTCAATTAGGATGTGAATTGTTCCTCACACATGGAGCCTAATCTCACGGGGTAGGGGTCGAATGTAGCGGGCAAGGCTACGTGCATAGGCCTCCTCACCCTCATCCACAGCTGCCATTGAAAGGTAATTGAGTACCCCAGTGTCCACATGCCTACATGTGTCTGAGCCTGTTATGTCTCGCCGTCTTCTCCCACGGCGGGATATTGCAGCAGCCTGGGGGAGCCCCCCAGAGGTACAGTGGGGCTGCTGCTATTTGCTGCATCCTCAACACTGGATCCTGCTGGTGCAGCTGGTGGGTCAGGTACATGTTGCGGTGCAGATGCTTGGTCAGGTCCTGGTGCTTGTGAAGCTTGGGGATGCAGCAGGGAGGGTCAGACGATGGTCCAGCCACCTCTTCACCTCCCCCAACCGGGTCAATTATGGCCTCTGAGTCGGAGCCTGTCTCCCTCTCAGTGAGGTTGGACTGAGTTCTATTTGGAAATGAAATGGTATTAGAACCTGTTGTAGATGTGAGCCTAAACTGCATAGGGGTTATGTGGTGTGATGTAGGTACTTACGGTCTCAGATCCAGAATAGGAGCTAGAAAACCAAGGCGGTCAAATACACGTACTTCCTCTTCGTGGGTGCTGCTGACCCGCTCCTTGACCTCTGCTGCCTTTCCCGGCGGTATTGGTCGTGGATGCTTCTCCATCTTCTCATTAAATTACATCATCCACTGCAATGTGACATATAAAGTAATAATTTAGGTAGCTGCACAATGCCAAATTCTTCTACATACAATTCACATAGTCATGGGGGCCTAGTCGGATGTGTTGAACATAACATTTTGGCGCCAAAAAAAAAAAATAAAAACCTATTTTTTAGGGAAAATCTCACTATTATTACGTTCTGACCGTTAAGAAGTTTGAAAAATAATCAGGTTACTTACTCATTCGCTGCTGCTCCTCGCGTGGGCTGTCCCCAAAGTGGGGAAACATCTGCCCACAGATGCGCCTCCATGCCACCTCTTTCCTTGCGCGGTCTGCATAATGTGCATCTCGTTGGTCCCAAATTTCGGGCCTCTCCTGCACCAACACAATCAGCATCTCGACATTGATGAGGGTTGACATCATGGCCGACTCCATGGAGGCGTTTTTTCCGGGATATCTGGCGCTCTTTTTGAGCTAATTTGCATGTGTCAGCTTCCTGCAGCATGTGTTGCTCCATTTCCTGTGAGCTGCAGAAGTCTTGCGTATTTCTCGCAAGTCACACGTCTGGTCCGTGTGTAATCCGTTGTTTTCTCGCACCCATAGACTTTCATTGGCGTACAACGGGCGTAATATGCGTACAATCGCAGAATGCTGCGGGTGTCTCGCACCGTAAGATACGGCCGAGAAAAATATGCATGATCAGAGCTGCCCCATAGAGAAATATTGGTCCGTGTGTAATGCGTGGTTTTCACGCCTCTCACTCTTCTGTATTCCTCCTTAGTGTGACGCCGGTCTAACAGTATATTACACACTGTTATGATTCGACATTATACAATCACTGGTAAAATTGGTGCAACTGCTCAGAAAAGCCCTTAAATAGAAATGAAAATATTTTCAGATAGTTGTTAATTCAAAGTAATTGTTACTTTATTAAAAAAAAAATCATTCAGATTATGTGCAATAATTCTTTTATCTTTCTCCAATTTTGGACCTTTTGTAATAAATTTTACAGTGCATGAGAAAAATAGAGAATGATTGTGACCTCACAGTCTTAGGCTATATTCACAAACACATCAGTTTCCATATTTAGGTTCATGTGTCCTCTGTTTTTCTTCCATTTTGGATACAGGTTGCATCTGTTTCTTCTCATCCATTTTAAAAACTGGAGCAGACAGACTGTATGAAGTCTTTTTTTTTATCCATTGACTCTTAACAATGCATCGGTGAAAAATGGATGTAACTCTGAAGTAATAAAGTCTCTCTTCCATTTGTCATCTGTTTTTAATGGATGCCATGAGACTTTAATGGCCAAGTCTGAGCTGCTAAACCGATCAGAATAGGACATTGGATTCATTCACACATCGATGTTTATTTTTACACTAGATGGAGGCCCGATGCCATTGCAGCTTTGAGAATCTCTCCCGCCATGTGCTCACCCACCTATCCACTCTCTCTTTCCCCATGCGCTGACTTCCCCCATCTGTGCTCTCTTCTTTGACCTGTCTACCCCATGTGCTATCCACCTTGTCTGCTGTCTCTCTCCTTCCAGGTGCGGAATTTGCGCAGGCGAAGTAAATCAGACCGCCATCATCTTTGTGCAGATAGAGGCGGTCACATTAAAACTGCGCATGCGCTCCTCCTGTACAAAGATGGCGCGGTCAGTGAATCATTCGGCTGATCCCGGTGGCGGCGTGTTTGTGACGGTGTTCCACTGGTGGTACCGCACAGAGGCTGCGTACAGAGTATACAGAGTGTGTGTGTGGTGCGTACGGAATATAGAGTGTGTGTGTGTGGTGCGTATGGAATATACAGCGTGTGTTTGTGTGGTGTGGACCGCGTATACAGTGTGTGTGTGGTGTGTACGGCGTATACAGTGTGTGTGTGTGGTGCGTACAGTGTATACAGTGTGTGGCGCATACGGCGTATACTGTGTGTGTGTGGTGCATACGGCATATACAGTGTGTGTGTGTGCTGCGTACGGCATATACAGTGTATGTGTGCATGGCGTATACTGTGTGTGTGTGTGGTGCATACGGCATATACTGTGTGTGTGGTGCGTACGGCATATACAGTATGTGTGTGTGTGGAGCGTACGGCGTATACAGTGTGTGTGTGGTGCGTACGGCGTATACAGTGTGTGTGTGGTGCTTACGGCGTATACAGTGTATGTGGGTGTACGGTGCGTACGGCGTATATAGTGTGTGTGTGTCGTGCATGTGGCGTATACAGTGTGTGTGTGGTGCGTACGGTGTAAACAGTGTATGTGTGTGTCATAGAATCATAGAATCATAGAATGGTAGAGTTGGAAGGGACCTCCTGGGCCTTCTGGTCCAACCCCCTGCTCAAAGCAGGATTCTCTAAATCATCCCAGACAGATGTCTGTCCAGCCTCTGTTTGAAGACTTCCATTGAGAAGAACTTACCACCTCTTGGCAGCCTGTTCCACTCATGATCACCCTAACTGTCAAAAAGTTTTTTCTAATATCTAATCTGTGTCTCCTCCCATTCAGTTTCATCCCATTGCTTCTAGTCTTTCCTTGTGCAAATGAGAATAAAGATGATCCTTCTACAATGTGACAGCCCTTGAGATATTTGTAGACAGCTATTAAGTCTCCTCTCAGTCTTCTTTTTTGCAAGCTAAACATTCCCAAATCCTGCAACCGTTCCTCATAGGACATGGTTTGCAGACCGGTCACCATTCTGGTGGCTCTTCTTTGAACTTGCTCCAGTTTGTTGATGTATTTTTTAAAATGTGGTGCCCAAAACTGGACATAGTATTCCAGATGAGGTCTGACCAAAGAGGAGTAGAGGGCAATAATGACCTCACGTGATCTAGACTGTATGCTTCTGTTGATACATCCTAGAATTGTATTTGCCTTTTTTGCTGCTGCATCACACTGTTGACTCATGTTCAGTCTGTGATCAATTAGTATACCCAAGTCTTTTTCACATGTGCTGTTACTTAGCCCTATTCCTCCCATTTTGTATATGCTTTTTTCATTTTTATTGCCCAGATGTAGTACTTTGCATTTTTCCCTGTTAAAAACCATTCTGTTAGTTGCTGCCACTGCTCCAGTTTATTTATATCTTTTTGAATCCTCTCCCTCTCTTCTCTAGTATTAGCTACCCCTCCTAGCTTTGTGTCATCAGCAAATTTGATCAGTTTACCCTCAATTCCTTCATCTAAATCATTGATAAAGATGTTGAACAATACAGGGCCCAAAACAGAGCCTTGTGGTACCCCACTTGAGAATGCATACAGCATACAGCGCGTACATTGTGTGTGTTGTGCATACTGCGTATACAGTGTATGTGTGTACAGCGTATACAGTGTGTGTGTGGTGCGTACGGCATATACTGTGTGTGTGGGTGGTGCGTACGCCGTAACAGTGTATGTGTGGTGCGTACGCATATACAGTATGTGTGTGTGTGGTGCGTACGGCATATACAGTGTGTGTGTGTGTGGTGCTTACGGCGTATACAGTGTGTGTGGGTGTACGGTGCGTACGACGTATATAGTTTTGTGTGTGGTCGTGCGTGTGGCGTATACAGTGTGTGTGTGATGCGTACGGCGTAAACAGTGTATGTGTGTGTCATGCGTACAGCGTGTACATTGTGTGTGTTGTGCATACTGCGTATACAGTGTATGTGTGTACAGCGTATACAGTGTGTGTGTGGTGCGTACGGAATATACTGTGTGTGTGGGGCGTAGGCATATAGAGTGTGTGTGTGGTGCGTACGGCGTATACAGTGTGTGTGTGTACAATGTATACAGTGTGTGTGTGGTGCGTACGGCGTATACAGTGTGTGTGTGCGGTGCGTACGGCATATATAGTGTGTGTGTGGCGCATACGGCGTATACAGTGTGTGTGTGTGGCGTGTACGGCGTATACAGTGTGTGCATGTGTGTGTGGTGCATACGGCATATAGTGTGTGTGGTGCATACGGCGTATACAGTGTGTGTGTGGTGCATACGGCGTATACAGTGTGTGTGTACAGCGTATACAGTGTTGTGTGTGTGTGGTACGTACGGCGTATACAGTGTGTGTGTGCGGGTCATACGGCGTATATAGTGTGTGTGTGGTGCATACGGCGTAAACAGTGTGTATATGTGTCATGCATACAGCGTGTACAGTGTGTGTGGTGTGTACGGTGTATACAATGTGTGTGGTGCATACGGGGTACACAGAGTGTGTGTACGGTTGTGTGCGTACGGGGTTACAGTGTGTGTGTGGTGCGTACGGCGTATACAGTGTTTTGTGGGTTGGGGGGGGGGGGGGCGCCCCGGGGGGAGGGGGGTGGGGGGGGTGGGGGTGGGGGGTGGGGGGGGGGGGGGGGGGAAAGGTGGGGGGGGGGGGGGGGGGGTTTGTGGGGGGTGGGGTGGGGCGGTGGGGTGGGGGGGGGGGGGGTGGGGGGGTTTGGGAGGGTCTTGGGGGGTTTGGCCCTTTGGTTAAGTTATTTTAATTGTTTTTTGGGGTTTGGGGTTTTTTTAATTAATTTTTTTTTTTTTTTTAAAATTTTATTTAATTTTTTTTTTTTTTTTTAGGGTTGTTTTTTTAAATTTATTTTTTTTTTTTTCCTTTTTTTTTTTTTTTTTTATTTTTTTTTATTTTTTAAATTTTTTTTTTTTTTATTTTTTTTTTTTTTTTATTTAAATTTTTTTTTTTTTTTGGGTTTTTTTTTTTTTTTTTAAATTTGTTTATTTTTTTTTTTTTTTTTTTTTTTTTTTTTTTTTATTTTTTTAAAATTTTTTTATTTTTTTTTTTTTCCTTTAAAATTTTTTTTTTTTTGTTTAATTTTTTTTTTTTTTTTTTTTTTTTTTTTTTTTTTTTTTTTTTTTTGGTTTTTTTGGGTTAAAATTAAAAAATTATTTTTGGTTTTTTTATTTTTTTTTTCTTAATTTTTTTTTAAATTTTTTTGGGGGGGGAAAAAGGGGGGAAAAAAAAGGTAAAAAAATTGCAGGGGGAAAAATTTTTTTCGGGCATGGGATTTGTGAATTTTTTTTTTTTTAAAAATTAAGTTTTTCCCTTTGTTTTTTTTTTTTTTTTCCCCAAAATTAAAAAAAGGGAAAAGGGGAAAAAACAAAACAATCTGTCTTCTTTTTAATTTTAATAAAAGAAAAAACTTTTTCCTTAATAAAAGACAATTTTAAATGCTGGCCTGCAAAAAACAGAATTCTTTTTCCTCAGAGTTCCCCCCCACCCCCGGGGGTTTTACTTAATGCCCGGGAAAACCCCCCAAATTTCCTTATGGGAAATTTAAAAAAATTTCTTTGGTTTAAAAGCCTAGAATTTGATTATGTTTGGAAAATTTTCTTCATTTTGGTTTTTTTTTAAAAAAAAAAAGGGAAAATTTTTAAATTTTGAATTTTAAATTTAATTTTTTTTTTCCCTTTAAAAACAAGGAATTAAAAAAAAATAGTTAAAAATAACATTTCCAATGTCTTTTACAAAAAAATTTTTGGGAAAAAATTTTTTTTTTTTGAAAAAAAAAGGGAAAAATTCCGGTTTTTTTTTTAAAAAAATTTACAAAGCCTTTTTTTTGGACCACCTCACATTTGAAGTCACTTTGAGGGGTCTTTTTGGCAGAAAAAACCAAAAGTGAACCATTTAAAAAAACACCCCCCCAAGGTCTCAAAACCCTATCAAGATTTAATCCTTCAGGTGCTTACAGGAGCGAAGAACGTGGAAGGAAAAAAAAAAATATTTACTTTTTAGCCCCAAAAGATCTTTTTCAAACTTTTTTTTATTTTCACAAGGTAAAAGGGGAAAAAGGGCAGATAAAGTTGTTGTGCAATTTTTCCCTTTCCCAATACCCCTATGTGGGGAAAACCCCTGTTTGGGCACATGGCAGAGCGTAAAAGGGAAAAGGGCGCCGTTTGACTTTTTAAAAATAAATTTGGGGATTGAGATTGGACCCCTGTCGTGTTTGGAGAGCCCCCCGATGGTCTAAACAGTTTGGAAAAACCCCCAAGTGCCCATTTTGGAAACAGACCCCCCAAGGGAAATTATCAGATCGTTGGAGCACTTTTAACCCCCAAAGGTTTTACAAAATTTATAATGCCGGTGTGAAAAAAAAAAAAAAAAACAATTTTCCACAAAAATGTTTTTTTTGTCCCAAATTTTTGATTTTTCCCCAAAGGGAAATTTGGGCCCAAAAGTTTTTGTCCAAATTTTTCCTGGTACGCTGTACCCCATTGTTGGGGGGGGGGAAAAATGTTTGGGCGCACGGGAGGGGCTTGGAAAGGAAACAGTACGTTTTGAAGCAAAAATTGATGGGGGGCATCTCCCTTTGTAGTGCCCCAGAAGCCTAAAAAGGGAAACCCCACAAGGGACCCCATTTTTGGGAAAAGACCCCCAAGGAACTTATCTAATCTTTGGGGGGCCTTTGAACCCCAAGTGTTCACACAAATTTTTAAAGCCAGGGCTGAAAAAAAAATCCTATTTTTTTCCAAAAAAAATTTTTCTTAGTCACTAATTTTTTATTTTTCCCCTAGGTAACAGGAGAAATTGGACACAAAATTTTTTGTCCCAATTTGTCCGGGACCTGATACCCCTTTTTGGGGGGGAACCCCTGTTGGGGGCATGGCAGAGCCGGAAAGGGGAGCACCCTTTGACCCTTTTTTCCCAAACCCAAAAAAGGCTGGAATTGAGAAAATTTGGACACCATGTTGCATTTGGAGAGCCCCTGCTGTGCCTAAACAGTGGAAACCCCCACAAGTGACCCCATTTGGGAAACTAGACCCCCTAAGGAACTTATCTAGATCTTTGGTGAGCAATTTGAACCCCCAAGTGCTTCACACAAGTTTATAACGTAGAGCCGTAAAATAAAAAATCATATTTTTTTCCACAAAATTGATCTTTTCACCCAATTTTTATTTTCCCAAGGTAACAAGACTCCAAAAGTTATTGTGTAATTTGTCCTGAGTGCGCTGATACCCAATATGTGGGAGTAAACCACTGTTTGGGTGCATGGCAGAGTTTGGAAGGGAAGGAGCGACGTTTGACTTTTCTCAACGCAGAATTGGCTGGATGCCATGTCGTGTTTGGAGAGCTCCTGATCTGCCTAAACAGTGGAAACCCCCACAAATGACACCATTTTGGAAACTAGACCCCTCAAGGAACTTATCTAGATGTGTGGTGAGCACTTTGAACCCCAAAGTGCTTCACAGCAGTTTATAACGTAGAGCCGTAAAATAAAAAATCTCTTTTTTTTTACAAAAATTGATTTTTTCGCCCCAATATTTTATTTTCACAAGGGTAACAGGAGAATTGGACCCAAAAGTTGTTGTCCAATTTGTCCTGAGTATGCTGATACCCAATATGTGGGAGTAAACTACTGTATGGGCACACGTCGAGGCTCGGAAGGGAAGTAGTGACGTTTTGGATTGCAGACTTTGATGGAATGGTCTGGGGAGTCATGTCGCATTTGGAGAGCCCTGATGCGCCTAAACAGTGGAAACCCCCACAAGTGACCCAATTTTGGAAAATAGACCCCACAAGGAACTTATCTAGATGTGTGGTGAGCACTTTGAACCCCGAAGTGTTTCACAGAAGTTTATAACGTACAGCCGTAAAATAAAAAATCCTTTTTTTTATTACAAAAATGATTTTTTCGCCCCCAATATTTTATTTTCACAAGGGTAACAGGAGAAATTGGACCCCAAAAGTTGTTGTCCAATTTGTCCTGAGTACGCTGATACCCAATATGTGGGAGTAAACTACTGTATGGGCACCGTCGGGGCTCGGAAGGGAAGTAGTGACGTTTTGGATTGCAGACTTTGATGGAATGGTCTGGGGGCGTCATGTCGCATTTGGAGAGCCCCTGATGCGTCTAAACAGTGGAAACCCCCCACAAGTGACCCATTTTGGAAAATAGACCCCACAAGGAACTTATCTAGATGTGTGGTGAGCACTTTGAACCCCGTAAGTGCTTCACAGAAGTTTATAACGTACAGCCGTAAAAATAAAAAATCCTTTTTTTTTTACAAAAATGATTTTTTTCGCCCCAATATTTTATTTTCACAAGGGTAACAGGAGAAATTGGACCCCAAAAGTTGTTGTCCAATTTGTCCTGAGTACGCTGATACCCAATATGTGGGAGTAAACTACTGTATGGGCGCACGTCGGGGCTCGGAAGGGAAGTAGTGACGTTTTGGATTGCAGACTTTGATGGAATGGTCTGGGGGCGTCATGTCGCATTTGGAGAGCCCCTGATGCGTCTAAACAGTGGAAACCCCCCACAAGTGACCCCATTTTGGAAAATAGACCCACAAGGAACTTATCTAGAAGTGTGGTGAGCGCTATGAAGCCCCAAGTGCTTCACAGAAGTTTTATAACATACAGCCGTAAAAAACAAAAAAATCATTTTTTTTTACAAAAATGATTTTGTCGCCCCCAGTTTTTTGTTTTCCCCAAGGGTAACAGGAGAAATAGGACAAATTGCACAATAACTCTTGTGGTCCAGAGTACGCTGATACCCCATATGCGGGAGTAAACTACTGTTTGGGCGCATGGCAGAGCTCAGAAGTGAAGGAGCACCGTTTGACTTTTTCAACGCAGAATTGGCTGGAATTAAGATCAGACGCCATGTCACATTTGGAGAGCCCCTGATGTGCCTAAACAGCAGAAACCCTCCAATTCTAACTCCAACCCTAACCCCAACACACCCCTAACCCTAGTCCCAACCCTAACCACAAACCTAACCCTAACACACCCCTAACCGTAATCCCAACCCTAATCCTAATCCTAACGTTAGCGCCAACCCTAACCCTAACTTTAGCCGCAACCCTAACCCTAACGGGAAAATGGAAATAAATAAATTTTTTTAATTTTATTATTTTTCCCTAACTAAGGGGGTGATAAAGGGGGGTTTGATTTACTATTTATAGCGGGTTTTTATGATTGGCAGCTGTCACGCTAAAAGACGCTTTTTATTGCAAAAAATAGTTTTTTGCATCACCACATTTTGAGAGCTATAATTTTTGCATATTTTGGCCCACAGAGTCATGTGAGGTCTTATTTTTTGCGGGACGAGGTGACATTTTTATTGGTACCATTTTTGAGCACGTGACATTTTTTGATCGCTTTTTATTTCGATTTTTGGGAGGTTAGAATGAACAAAAATCAGCAATTCATGAATTTCTTTTGGGGGAGGCGTTTGTACCGTTCCGCGTGTGGTAAAATTGATAAAGCAGTTTTATTCTTCGGGTCAGTACGATTACGGCGATATCTTATTTATATCATTTTTTTTATGTTTTGGCGCTTTTATAGAATGAAAACAGTTTTATATAAAAAATTATTATTTTTGCATCGCTTTATTCTGCAAGCTATAACTTTTTTATTTTTTCACTGATGATGCTGTATGATGGCTCGTTTTTTGCGGGACAAGATGACGTTTTCAGCGGTATCATGTTTATTTATATCGGTCTTTTTGATCGCGTGTTATTCCACTTTTTGTTCAGCGGTATGATGATAAAGCATTGATTTTTTGCTTCGTTTTCTTTTTTTTTTTTTAAGGGGTTCACTAAAGGGGTTAACTAGTGAGACAGTTTTATAGGGGGGGTCGTTACGGACGCGGCGATACCAAATATGTGTACTTTTATTGATTTGTTTTTTTTTTTACAGGAAAGAATGAATTTATTGGGGAATATTTTTTTTTTTTTTAATGATTTTTTTTACCACTTTTTATTTTTATTTTTTTTACTTTTTTACTTTGTCCCAGGGTGGGACATCACTGTATTTTATCAGATCGCTGGTGTGATAGTGTGCACAACACTCTGTCACACCAGCGATCGCTCTGGCAGTGCTGCGGGCTTCTCAGTGCCTGCTCTCAGCAGGCACTGAGGAAGCCGCCTCCCTGCAGGACCCCGGCGCCATCTTGGATCCGGGGACCTGGAGGGAGGACGGACCCTCGGAACAGCGCGACACATCGCGCTGCTCTGAGGGTCTTAGGGGGGCGCGCAGGGAGCCCCCACCCTGCGCGATCCTCCCCTGTGCCCCGGGTACACCGCGATCATGTTTGATCGCGGTGTGCCAGGGGTTAATGTGCCGGGAGCGGTCCGTGACCACTCCTGACACACAGTCACGGGTGTCAGCTGTGATAATCAGCTGACACCCGGCGGCGATCAGCTGCGCTCCCCCCGGGAGCGCAGCTGATCGCCCATGACGTACTATTCCGTCCATGGGAATTAGGTCCAGGGTCACATGGACGGAATAGTACGTCTGATGGCAGAGAGGGGTTAAAACCCCCTAGCAGGGCCGGCGTCAGCACCCGGCACACCTGGGCAAGTGCCGGGGCCCTGGTGAGACGGGGGGGCCCACTCACGCTCATGGCAGCAGACGTTCAGGATTGGTGGAGACCAGCAGAGCTCCCCCATGTCTCTTCTCACTGGTGCCACAGCCAGGGAAGAAGTGAGGAGGCGGAGACTGGAAGAGGCGGGCGGCAGAGGACAGAAGCTGTGTGTGCAGGCTGCAGGCAGCTTTCAGAGAGAGATGGTCCCTGCACTGCACAGCTTCCCGGCGCTCACTGAGGCTCCTCCGACTATTGATGGCTCCTGAGTCCTGCGGCAGTGTCAGTGGCTAGACAGTGAGTGAGTACAGACTCCGTGAACGATCTGATGCAAAGCCGGCTCCCTGCTGTGAATGCAATGAGCCGGCTCCCTGCTGTGAATGCAATGAGCCGGCTCCCTGCTGTGAATGCAATGAGCCGGCTCCCTGCTGTGAATGCAATGAGCCGGCTCCCTGCTGTGAATGCAATAAGCCGGCTCCCTGCTGTGAATGCAATGAGCCGGCTCCCTGCTGTGAATGCAATGAGCCGGCTCCCTGCTGTGAATGCAATGAGCCGGCTCCCTGCTGTGAATGCAATGAGCCGGCTCTGCAGTGAGAACAGCAGAGTTTTTTTTTCTCTGGTGCTGGCAGCTGTTATCAAATTCATCTTATTGAAGTGCGACTGTCCCAAGTGATATACTACTAGCTTCATGCATAGTGACAGTCACACTTCAAGATGAATCTGATAACAGCTGCCAGCGCCAGAAAAAAAAAAAAATTTGGCTTGTGTGAGTCTGTAGGAAGTGAAATCTGGCATTGTACTATACCTATATCTCTCTGCTGTATCTGTGCATCATGAATAGTGGTATGTGTTAGGCTATGTGCACACGTATCAGAATTGTCGCAGAAATTTCTGCGGCAATCCTGCACCTCCCTGCCGCGGGAAATACGCATTTTATAGGTATGCGTATTCCCACCAGAAACTAGCATTTTGCAAGCGATCTGTAGCATCGCTTGGAAAACTAATTGACAGGTTGGTCACACGAGTCAAACAAGTGTTTGACAAGTGTGACCAACTTTTTACTATTGATGCCGCCTATGCCGCATCAATAGTAAAAAGATCTAATGTTAAAAATAATAAAAAATCGTGCTATTCTCACCTTCCGGCGGCCCCCGCAGCCTTCTTGGTCCTCGCCAATCTCCCGGCAACTTCCATTCCCAGTGATGCCTGGCGACAATGACCCCAGATGACGTAGCATCACGCGAGACCGCTACGTCATCTTGGGTCATTGTCGCTATGAATCACTGGGAATGGGAGTTGCCAGGAGTGTCGCTGATGACCAGGAAGGCTGCGGGGGCAGCCGGAAGGTGAGAATAGCACGATTTTTTATTTTAAATATTGTTTTACAGGGATATGGTACCCAGGGCAGAGTCTCCTCTCCTCTAGACCCTGGGTACCTACCGCACATGAACCGCTCACTTTGCGCATGGTGGGCAGAGCCACATGTGGAAAGTAAGCGGTTCAATGCATTCCTATGGCGGCGGAATCGCCGCAATTCCAGAAAAAGAATGAACATGCTGCGTTTTTTTCCGCGATGCATTTTTTTTCCGAAAAAAACGCAGCATATGCACAAAAATTGCGGAATGCATTGTAACAATAGGATGGTTAATGCATGTGAATTTTCAACATTTTTGCGGTGGAAAACCGCCACAAAAATGCCAAAAAAAAACGCAAAAAATCCTGAACGTGTGCACATAGCCTTAAAGTGGGGCGGGGGGCCCACTGAGACTCTTTCGCCCGGGGCCCTCAAAATCCTGGAGCCGGCCCTGCCCCCTAGGCATGAAAAATTAAATCCATGGAGGGAGAGAAACCCATGGGTATCGACATCAAGTGTCTTCCTCAAAGGTAAGTCACACTTAGTAACATAGTAACATAGTAACATAGTTATTAAGGTTGAAGGAAGACTTTAAGTCCATCTAGTTCAACCCATATCCTATCCTAACCTGCCCTAACATGGTGATCCAGAGGAAGGCAAAAAAAAACATGTGGCAAACAGTAAGCTTCACATTGGGGAAAAAAATTCCTTCCTGACTCCACATACGGCAATCAGACTAGCTCCCTGGATCAACGCAATATCTTGGTGTTGATAAGCATAGGGTTTCTTTCCTCCAAGGATTTAATTTTGCATGCCTAGGGGCTCTTAACTGCTGAGTGCTCAGATACGGACAGATACACATCTTTCCTATATCAAAATGGAGGATACCAGAATGTACCGCATCTTTATGGAACATTTTGTGTATAAATATGTGATTCTTCAGATGTTGTATTAGTCTATGCCTGATGAAGAGACCTGAGTAGTCTCGAAAGCTTGCAATTTGTTACCATCTTTTCAGTTAGCCATTAAAAGGTATCAACCACTGAGGACTCTCAAGTCTAAATATTTTTCTATCTACTGGCTAACACGGTACGAAGATACACATCTTTCCTATATCAGATACGGACAGGATTTATTTAAATAGTCCACTACAGTTGGAAGAATTACAAGACGCGGTCGCCTCTATGCCTAATAATAAATCACCGGGTTCGGATGACATACCTGCGGAAATTTACAAAAAGTTTGGAGATCTCTTATTTCCTCGGCTCCTTAAAACCTTTCAGGGGGCGGCTGAGACTGGCTCTTTACCCCCATCAATGCAGGAGGCTCTAGTTGTAGTTATCCTAAAACCAGACAAAGATCCTTTACTGCCTGATTCTTACAGACCTATCTCTCTATTGCCTACAGATATTAAAATTATAGCCAAGGTATTAGCCACTAGACTGAACAGAGTAATATGTGTGGCCCAGCTACGCAGGCACACATAATATCCAGGAGAGTGCACAGGAAGGTAATCGCAACGCTTGATATGCATTCACTGCCACTCACTCTTTCAGACACACCCATCTGAGATATAAGAGGGAGTGACACGTAGCTAAGGAGTCAGTCAGTCAACCTAGGAGGGAGAGTAGTGGAATCTGTTTCTGGTCTTCGGACAGTGCAGTTCAGTGTCAGTCCAGTCTGGACTTAGAGGATACTGAGGGCTGCTCAGCGAGCCCTAGAGAAAGCTGACCTGACCTTCGGAAACTACAAGTGCTTATGTTAAGAGCGGGAAGCAGGGCGAAGGGCGCAGTGGAGAAGATAGAGAAGTGCCTTGGGTATTGGATTACCTGCACTAAATTGCCGGACACCGGGGTCCGAAGCGTTGCTACTGTTTCAAGCATAGTAACAAGAAAACCGGAGGCATCTGGACTACAGGTCGCAGAGTGCAGCCCAAAGCGTCAATACGTAACCGGAGTCAGGGAGAACGGGGACTTTGAGTCAAGCGCAGACAAAAGTAAGGACTTAGTTCTCACCACTTAGAAGGCTCCACCACAATGTTGGCCGGGCATTACAGCTATTGAGAAAGCTGGAGAGTTCAGAGTTAACTTCGCTTCAGGCAAGTTGGACTCACATACATTTTGAAGTAAAGGAGGCCTCTAACCTGCTCAGCGGTTACCTGAATGTGCACTCTCCACCCCGACCAGCTCCCCGGGACCTGCTTGAACCATCTACCAGTAAAGGTATGAAAAGAAACTGCAATGTGTGTGACTGAATCCTTATCTACACCCTGCATCATCACCACCATAGACTTCCAGGGACACGTCTCACCTGTGGGAGACCTACCACCAAGCTGCCCCATAACATCCCCTGTGAAGACCCATACAGCAGCGCTGGTATAATTTACCAGAAACCACAGGTGGCGTCACGAACTATCCTAATAATCCCCTGTAAATATCCCCCATCGCTTGACTGCCAGGGCCACGGACCGAGTCCCGCTGCCAGTGACAATTACCATAGAAATCATTGGGCTCGGCTCCGAGTACCCCATAGCCCTGGTAACCACTTCAGTGTGGTGCGAGTCAGCTTTTTGGCGTCACGAACAGGATCCGAAACTTGCAATTGTGAGTCCTGTGTGCCTATTGAACTGTTCTATGCGAAAAAGACTGTTTGCTGCATTTGGCGCCAAATACCGCCATTTTACCGCCAAGTTGGCGCCCTGAGGCGCTGGTGAAGAAGGTGGGCGTGCATTCGTGGGCGTGTACCCCCCTGTGGCGCGAAAGATATGGCCGCCCTCTCCAAATGCTACTACAATGTGCGGTCCTGTCCCACTGCTAAAGAAATCCGCCTCCTCTTCATCCTCTATCCGAAGAGGAGGAGACGCAAATCCCGCCTCCACGGAAGAGACCGGACTGTTCCTGATGGAAACTACAGTCTGGCCTGGGACGAGATGGCGGAAGGACAGGAGAATCTGTGCAGAGGACCGGAGGCATACCGGCCCTGCTCTCCTGAAGATGGACGGCCTGAGCCAGAGCTGTCCCCGGATCGGGACACCGACCCCGCCATACTAGAGCTACAGAAGGAGAACGCGGAGTTGAGAAGGAAGCTCCAGAGCCATACAGATTTAAAGGAGACGGAGAGACGCTGGCGGGCCCAGACACAGCGGCTGCTGTGGGACGCGGTGTTCTCTCCTACAAGCATAACGCCGTCTCCTGATTTCCTGAAATCACTGCTGAAGAAGGTTGAGGGACGACCGGAGGATGCTACCAAAAGTGCTGTACCTGATCCCACCGATGCGGAGGTGGAGGCGAAGGAGGCTGAGGAGGTCCTGCCCGGTCCGGAATGCCAGCCAGGCCAGGAGGCCACAGCAGAGTATGGATCCCCAGCGAGGTCACCGGAGGGGTCCCAGCCGTCACTGCCAGAAATCGACTGGGGTGAGATGGGGCGTCTGGACGACGTGACTTACGACCTCCAAACCGGAAACGCCTGGCAGCACTGCGAGAGAGTGAGGCGACAGCAGGAGGAAGAGAGAAAGATCCAGCGGTCCCGACAACGGCAGCATGAGGAGTTCATCGCTGATAAGGAGACCGTCCGCAGAGACAAAGGTACCCGACGGGAACCGCGGCGGCAGGGGTGCGTTACTGAGTTTCAGCTCCGCAAGGGCTGGGGCTTTATCCGCGAGCCGGGCCTCTATCAGGGGGTCTTTGTGAGCCGCCGGGACGTGGAGTCCCACTTGCCCATCGGTCATCCTGGGAGGACCTGATGAATGGGGACATTGTGAGCTACACCCGTCACTGGGGTTTGAAGGGGTGGTATGCCCTGAACGTCTCCATCGTTAGTGACCCCGTCCCAGACGCCGGTACCGAAGCGTCCCAATCCCGAGCTCCAACCGCACCAGGCCGTGCACCAGCATCGCCCCCTGCATACTTATCGCAATTGGCGACCTACCCAGCATCGCAATCGGCGATTCACACTGCATCACACACGGCGACCTACTCTGCATCGCCCTATTCTGCATCGCAAGTAAATGTGGCTCTTGCAGCGACGCAAATCGTGTCTTACCGCAGGGACATACCCGTGGGGTCCCCCGTTGAAACAAGAACGGTGGCTACGCAAACGTTAATATCAGGCCATGACTTATTTGTAATGAGATCAAAAGAGCATCGCGTCGTTCCAGCCCCAGGAGTGGAAGACGTCATTGAGAGTTGTAAAAGTGAAGACCGGTAGGACCCAGACAGGGGTTTACCGCATCCAAGAAATGTAAAAAGTTTGAGAATTTTGAAAATAGCACTTTATTGTCTTTTATGTACGAGAATGCTACATAGTTTACATATTAGAATACCCGGCTGGGTACAAGAGAATTTGAAGAGTTAAAAAGTAATATGTTGATTGCATAGTTGCATAAAATACCCCGGTTGGGTAAATTCAGTTAAATAATAATGTGAATATTGAAGTGTATATATGTGTCTTTTCCCTCATGGACTGCGAGGCTGTGGACTGTGCCAGCCCAAGAACTTGCTTTGTAAATAGTTGCGCTACGGTGCATTATCTTGGTTTTACATGAAACCACTACTATCTATCTACCTCTGAAGAAAAACCCGTATGGTGTGGCCTAGAGTGAGGTCTGCAGTCAGAAGTCCTGCAGCCCACCCAGGACCCACGTGGGAGGTTTTTGGTGCGGGTCCTCCACAAGAATCTTGTCTTATACTGTGTATATTTATTGGAAAGTATTTTGATAATTTTCTATTGATCTATGTACAAAATGCAACGTTCAAGAAGTCTTACCTCCCGGATGGGAAGTGTTAAAAAGTTGTTGTTTAATGCAAACAAAAATGTTTTTCTTTTTCTCTTTTACAGCCCGGGAGTGCTGTGTTTAACCAAGGGGGGATGTGTGGCCCAGCTACGCAGGCACACATAATATCCAGGAGAGTGCACAGGAAGGTAATCGCAACGCTTGATATGCATTCACTGCCACTCACTCTTTCAGACACACCCATCTGAGATATAAGAGGGAGTGACACGTAGCTAAGGAGTCAGTCAGTCAACCTAGGAGGGAGAGTAGTGGAATCTGTTTCTGGTCTTCGGACAGTGCAGTTCAGTGTCAGTCCAGTCTGGACTTAGAGGATACTGAGGGCTGCTCAGCGAGCCCTAGAGAAAGCTGACCTGACCTTCGGAAACTACAAGTGCTTATGTTAAGAGCGGGAAGCAGGGCGAAGGGCGCAGTGGAGAAGATAGAGAAGTGCCTTGGGTATTGGATTACCTGCACTAAATTGCCGGACACCGGGTCCGAAGCGTTGCTACTGTTTCAAGCATAGTAACAAGAAAACCGGAGGTGTGTAGCCCTGGTACACAATACCAGGAGGATGAGTGGAGAGGTAACAGTTAAGGGCTCTTCATAACATCACGTACACTTCTGACACACCCAGCAGGGGTGTGGAAGGGAGTGATTTAGTCAGTCAGTTTCCTGTCCTTGGACAGAGTAGACGTGTCCAGTCTGAGCCTGTTAGCAGTTCAGAAAGTGGAGGCTAGTACAGGTGATCTAGTTCACCTCAGCCTAGTCAGAGCTGTGCCCTACTGGAAGACAGACTGAGATATCTATTAAGAGTCGAGCAAATCGAAGGGCAAAGTGGAAGGAATATTTAAAAAGTGCTTTTGGCTTGGAGAAGTCCTGCACATTGCTACCGGTCACTGGGGACCGAAGGATCACTAAAGCTTCATGCTTAGTGGTAAGAAAACCAGAGGCTTACCGGACTTTAGGTCGTGGCAAGCAGCCCTGAAGAGTCAGTACGTAACTGGGGTCAGGGGAGTGAAGACTTTGAGCCTGATCAGCAAGATAGGAATTCAACTCTCTCACAGGAAGGCTCCGACCACAAAACTGACTGGGCAGCACAGCTTTGGAATAGCTGGAGTTATAGAGGGAACTACGCTTCAGGCTGGTTGGACTCATCAACATTGGACAGTAAAGGAGGCCCCTAACTTGCTTAAACCGTTGCCTCAAAGCTCATCCTCCATCAACCCCATCAGCCTCCCTGGGACCTGCCTTACCATCTTACAAGTAAAGGTATGGAAAGACGCTGACGGTGTGAGACTGAGTTATTTACTTGCATGCTTGCACAACCCTGCTTTAACTACCGACCTGAGGGAAGAGTCCCACCTGTAGGGGACCCGACATCTAGCTGCCTCACCATCCCCTCAGAGATCTACAGCAGCGCTGGTACAAATTACCAGAAAACTACAGGTGGCGTCACGAACTGTATATAAATCTATCCCCTGTAAATATTCCCCCAACATACGCCAGACCGCCAGGGCCACAGACCGAGCCACCGCTACCTGTGACAACCCCATAGACTTCCATGGGCTCGGCTCTGAGTACCCCATTGCCCTGGTAACCCACAATTGTGGTGGCGGGTCGACACAAAACTTTGGCGTCACGAACAGGATACGAAACTTGCAGCATTGCGAGCCCTGTGTGCCTGTGGAGAGTTTTGGCGAAAAAGACTGTTGCTGTTGTTTGGCGCCAAATACCGCCATATTTGCCGCCAGATTCGCGCCCTAAGGCGCTGGAGAAGAAGGTGGGCGTACCTGAAAGAGCGCGCAAAGTCTTGGACACGCCCCCGGCTCTGACTCAGCGGCAGGTCCTGCAACAGGAAGTGAACGCTCTGACATCAGAGCGCCTGCGACGAAGGTCCTGTTCCCACTGCGGTGCCTGTGAATAGCAGCGTCTGAAACCGGTAGGCTCCATTTAACCAAGGGGGCGCTAAGATGTCACAACAACCGGCTGACAGTGCGGCCCCGGCCGGAGGTCCCAATCTCGCACCGCTTGGTATTGTAGCGCCAGATGGGGGCGCAGGCCCTGCACCCAGTCCGGTAGTCCCGATCATGCCACTAACGCTCCCATATATGCCTGGGGCGAAATGGCTTCCCCAGTACAGCGGTGAGCCAGGCACATTAGCAGGCTTCAAGCGGAAGTTATGCAGCATCCTAGAAATGTACTCCATGCCTGAGAGACAAAAAGCTGCTGTGCTAATAGGGCAGCTAACTGGCGCTGCTGAGAGGGAAGTGGAGACTTGGGATACCGTTGATCAGGAGTCGGTACCTGCGATCTTCCTTAAGCTGCATGCCATATTTGAAGACCGCACAGAAACGGATCTCCGGATGGCCTTCTATCACTGTTCACAACAGCCAGGTGACAGCATCCGGGACTACGCTTGCCGACTACAGGGAGCCCTGAGAGCCCTCAAGCAAATTAACAATTTAAATGCTATCGACGAGAATAAAATGCTGAAAGAACAATTTATACAGGGATTGAGATCCCAAGAGGAACGCAGAACTGTAAACTGGTGGTCCTTAGACCATCCGGATGCTACCTTTGATGCCCTAAAGGACATGGCAATAAAAGGGCTGCGGCCCCTGGGCAAACCCGAGGTGGCAACCAACATCATCAGGCTGAAGTCACTCTGGAACCGGCAGTAACCCCCTTTTCCCCCCTAGTGGCCGAAGCCAAAGCGCAGATGACACCTCCTAGTGAATTGGACTGTCTGCGCTCAGAGGTGCGCCAGCTGACTAAAAATCTGGCTGCTGTAATGAGTGCCCTGCAGCTGCGGAAAGAGGAGGAAGGGAAGATCTTGTTAGCTGACTGCCCAGAGGACGTTCCGTGGATGCACCGGAGAAGAAAGAAGACGTCGCCCCCCCGGAGGAGGACAACGCCACCCCCAGGAGCAACCTCTGATCAACACCCTCCTCGTCGAGAGATCATCTGTTATCGCTGCAACCGGAAAGGTCATCTGTCTCCACAGTGTCCTTTAAACGGGCAGAACCTGGGTCCAAGGGCCAACACCCAGGAGAATACCCGTCAGGCCCCCTAGACTGGAACCGCAGGTATGTGGGCGGGCGACCCTACCTGTCTATTATTCTAGATGGTATTGCTGTTCCAGCATTGTTAGACACTGGGTCCCAGGTGACCCTAATTCCTGATGCCCTCTATACTAAGTACTGGTCAATGGACAGTCTTAAACCTCCGAGCCTTGACTTTACCGTGTATGCTTCTAATGGTCTTCCTGTAGAAGTACTCGGAACAAAATGTGTAGATGTAAAGGTGGGCAGAGAGGAGTTGAAAGACCAGGGGCTTCTGGTAGTAAAGACTGTAAATGAGGAGAACGGTTTAAATATAATTTTGGGTACTAACATTATCGGTAATTGTTTGGGAGAAGTTGTGTTCTTGCTCCAACAGCTCGCTGAGATTGCCCGACCAAGGCAGAGAGGAGTAATCCAAAGAGAGATCCGGGCCCTGGTGTGTCAACAGCAAGCGAAGCTTACAGACGGCGAAATTGGTAATGTACGGGTCACTGACTCGGATCCTATTGTGATACCCCCAATGAGTGAAATGATCATTTGGTGCAGGGCAGCCATAGGTCTGAGAGGACAGAATTACCAAGCTGTAGTAGAACCCCACCATTCAGAACATAGACCTACACTTATGACTGCTAGAGGAGTAGTAGAAGTGGTGAATGGAAGAGTACCGGTACGGCTTCTCAATTGGGGAGATGATGAGGTAAACTTACCCCGTTATGCAACCATTGCTAAACTACATGCTGTTGATAATAATTCTATTCTCCCGGCTGAGTCCTTAGACTCCTGTCAAATAGCGGAGGACAATGACCCAGCAACTCAGGTGGCGGAATGGTGTCAGCAACTCCATGTTGGGACGGACACCACTCCCGCTCACCAGAAGCAAGGGGTATTACGGGTGGTGCAAGAGTACGCCCAAGTGTTTAGCAAAAATCCACTTGATTTTGGGATAATTAAGGGAGTACAACATCATATCCCTACAGGCAGTCATCCTCCCATCAAAGAGCGGTATAGGCCCATACCTCCAGCTCATTATCAGAAGGCTAAAGAAATGTTGAATGATATGAAGAAAGCCGGGGTGATAAGGGATAGTTGTAGCCCCTGGGCAGCCCCTCTAGTTCTGGTTAAAAAGAAAGATGGTAGTATGAGAATGTGTGTGGATTACAGGCAGGTGAACCGCATAACACACAAGGATGCATACCCGTTACCACGTATAGAGGAATCATTAGCTGCTCTGAAAACGGCTAACTACTTTTCTACCCTTGATCTGACTAGTGGTTACTGGCAAGTGGCTGTGGCTGAGGAGGATCGTGAGAAAACGGCTTTCACCACCCCAATGGGGCTCTGTGAGTTCGACAGAATGCCGTTTGGGCTCAGCAGTGCCCCAGGAACATTTCAGAGAGTGATGGAAAATTGTCTGGGACATCTCAATTTTGAAACCGTGCTGCTATACCTAGACGACGTTATCGTGTATTCCAAGACATATGAGGACCATCTGAAACACCTGGCAGAAGTGTTTGAGTCCCTGTCCAGGTACGGGATGAAATTAAAACCCTCAAAATGCCATCTACTCAAACAGAAGGTACAATACTTGGGGCACATCGTCAGTTCGGAAGGAGTAGCGCCGGACCCAGAGAAAGTCACTGCCATCCAGAAGTGGCCGGAGCCGAAGAACCTTAAGGAAGTGCGACAGTTCCTGGGACTAACGGGTTACTACAGGAGATTCGTGAAAGATTACACGAAGAAGGCAGCTCCTTTACAGGACCTCCTAGTAGGACAATCCCTAAAGAGCAGAAACCCTCCCTTTAATTGGGGTAAGGAACAGGCTGAAGCATTCCAAAAGATGAAAGAGATCCTTACAGGTGATGAGATCTTAACCTATCCTGATTACAGCCAACCGTTCCTGTTGTACACCGACGCCAGTAATGAAGGTTTGGGAGCAGTTCTCAGTCAGAAGCAGAATGGCCAAGAAAAAGTCATCGCATATGCCAGCAGAAAACTCAGGCCAACTGAAAGGAATCCGGAAAATTATAGCAGCTTCAAGCTGGAGTTTCTGGCGCTGGTCTGGGCCATTACTGAAAGTTTAAGCACTATCTGGCCTCCAATAAGTTCACGGCGTACACAGACAACAACCCGTTAACGCACCTGGAAACCGCCAAGCTGGGTGCCATGGAGCAGCGATGGATGGCTCGGTTGTCCAATTACCAGTTTACTATCAAGTACCGGGCAGGTCGAAAGAATGCTAATGCTGATGCGTTGTCCCGAATGCCGCATGACTCTGATACGGAAGAAGAATCGGATGACCTGGAAGAAATTGAGCTACCTGCGTTCCATCGAAATGGGGTAGTCCACGAGCATCGAGTCCACAGAAAGCAGTATGGTGCAACATTAAATCCTTTACCCCATCACAGTTGGAAAGAGACTCAGGACAGTGATCCAGTGGTCAGCCGCATCAAGGAGTTGTTAAGACAGGAAGGCTCCTCTTTGGAAAAGGAAGCACCTATGTCAGCCAAGCTCCTGTGGAACGAGAAAAGCAGGTTGTTCCTATACCGTGAGAAGTTGTGCAGGAGATACGTCAACCCTAGAACCCATGAGATGGTCTGGCAAATAGTGGTCCCCAAGGCAGACGTCCCAATGGTGTTGGAAGCATACCACGATCAAGCAGGACACTTTGGCTGGAGAAAGCTGGAGACCCTGTTGAGATGCCGGTTCTACTGGGTAGGGATGCGCAGCTCCATCGAGAGGTGGTGTCGGAACTGTGGACCCTGTGGTCTCAGAAGAAAGGACTACGGTAGTCAGAAGGCCCCCTGCAACCTATCCGGACGACTCGTCCTCTGGAGATTGTGGCCCTGGACCACGTCAAATTGTCGCCAAGTAGATCTGGATACTCATACGCCTTGACCATGGTGGACCATTACTCCAGATTTCTGGTGGTTGTTCCAGTTAAGGACCAGACCGCAGTGACGGCCGCGAAAACCTTTCAAGCAAGCTTCTGCAGACCGCATGGGTATCCGGAGCAAGTATTAACCGATCAAGGACCTGCTTTCGAAGCTGATTTATTCCAGGAATTCTGTCACATGTACGGGTGCAAGAAAATTAGAACAACGCCATACCACCCTCAAACCAACGGTCTTTGTGAAAAAATGAACCATATTGTCCTTGACTTGTTGAGATCCATACCGTTGGAAGACAGAAATCGATGGCCGGATTTACTACCTGATTTGGTTGATTTGTATAACCATATACCTGTCAGTTCCACTAACTGCACTCCAGCCTATCTTATGAGAGCAAGGCCCGGAAGACTACCAATGGATCTAGAACTTGGAGTGGTAGAACCGGAGGCAGACGACGCCGTTGAAAACTGGGACATCAATCGGCAAGAGCAATACAGAAGAGTACGAATCTGTGTAGAGGAAAGTCTCAACAAGGCACGGGAGAAACAGGAAGATGTTTACAACCGAAATGCTCCTGCCAAGCCTTTGATGCCTGGAGAGGTAGTATTAAAAAGAAAAAGGAAGATGCACAAATTGGATAACCAGTGGGAGCAAGAACCCTACGTTGTACAAGATTCTAAATATGACAACAGAAAAGTTTGTATCATCAGTAAGGACGGAGGAAGAACAATAACCACTGTGTCCAGAGACCATTTGAAATTGTGTCCAGAACCCTTAAAATGTTGTGACAAGAACCCTGTCATCAATCAAAAAGAAAGGAAAGAAGAGGTCATACACACCGATCTGGGAGATTTTCCTGCGGATTGGCCTAGACTGGGAGATGCTGTAATAGTTCCGGTGTTGCAGTTTTATCAGCCACAGGAGGAAGTTTTACCTCCAGTTGTGCCCGTGGTGCCAGTCGAGCCCGTTCAGGAGTTACCCATCCCAGCAACACCTCAACCTATGGAATCTCAAGAAGGATCATCTGAAGCAGCGCCCCATACTATGGGATCCCCTGGTGAAGCTGACTCACACCGCCCAGCCATCAGTACGCTTGCCAGATCCATAGAAAGATTGAGGCAGTTCTATAGTTTGCCGTTACGCAGTGCAGACAGATCGCAACTTAATATACCTGAGGCTACTCCACGTAGATCAGAGCGAATCACAAAAGGAAAGTTACCCATTCGATACCAGCAGTAATTATAACGAATTAATGTGAATACTGTAAAAAGTCTATATATATATATGTGTTTTTCCCTATTATGTCTTATAATGGACTCAGAGGCTGAGGACTGAGCCAGCCCAAAAACTGTATCCTGTAAATAGTTGCACTAAGGTGCCTTTTAATGATTTCACACGAAGCCTTGACTTACCTCTGAACAGAAAACCCGTGTGGTGTGGCACTGAGTGAGGTCTGCATTCGGATGTCCTGCAGCCCACCCAGGACCCACGTTGAAGGTTTGGTGCGGGTCCTTCACAAGCATATTGTCTATTTTTATGAACATGTTTATTTATATTTGTATTTCTCTATAATGTTATTGTTCGCAACGTTTTAAGACATCCTTACCTCCCGGATGGGACGAATTAATGTTTAATGTTAAATGCATAAACAAAAATGTCTCTTTATATTTTACAGCCCGGGAGTGCTGTCGTTTACCATGGGGGAATGTGTAGCCCTGGTACACAATACCAGGAGGATGAGTGGAGAGGTAACAGTTAAGGGCTCTTCATAACATCACGTACACTTCTGACACACCCAGCAGGGGTGTGGAAGGGAGTGATTTAGTCAGTCAGTTTCCTGTCCTTGGACAGAGTAGACGTGTCCAGTCTGAGCCTGTTAGCAGTTCAGAAAGTGGAGGCTAGTACAGGTGATCTAGTTCACTTCAGCCTAGTCAGAGCTGTGCCCCACTGGAAGACAGACTGAGATATCTATTAAGAGTCGAGCAAATCGAAGGGCAAAGTGGAAGGAATATTTAAAAAGTGCTTTTGGCTTGGAGAAGTCCTGCACATTGCTACCGGTCACTGGGGACCGAAGGATCACTAAAGCTTCATGCTTAGTGGTAAGAAAACCAGAGGCTTACCGGACTTTAGGTCGTGGCAAGCAGCCCTGAAGAGTCAGTACGTAACTGGGGTCAGGGGGAGTGAAGACTTTGAGCCTGATCAGCAAGATAGGAATTCAACTCTCTCACAGGAAGGCTCCGACCACAAAACTGACTGGGCAGCACAGCTTTGGAATAGCTGGAGTTATAGAGGGAACTACGCTTCAGGCTGGTTGGACTCATCAACATTGGACAGTAAAGGAGGCCCCTAACTTGCTTAACCGTTGCCTCAAAGCTCATCCTCCATCAACCCCATCAGCCTCCCTGGGACCTGCCTTACCATCTTACAAGTAAAGGTATGGAAAGACGCTGACGGTGTGAGACTGAGTTATTTACTTGCATGCTTGCACAACCCTGCTTTAACTACCGACCTGAGGGAAGAGTCCCACCTGTAGGGGACCCGACATCTAGCTGCCTCACCATCCCCTCAGAGATCTACAGCAGCGCTGGTACAAATTACCAGAAAACTACAGGTGGCGTCACGAACTGTATATAAATCTATCCCCTGTAAATATTCCCCCAACATACGCCAGACCGCCAGGGCCACAGACCGAGCCACCGCTACCTGTGACAACCCCATAGACTTCCATGGGCTCGGCTCTGAGTACCCCATTGCCCTGGTAACCCACAATTGTGGTGGCGGGTCGACACAGAGGCATCTGGACTACAGGTCGCAGAGTGCAGCCCAAAGCGTCAATACGTAACCGGAGTCAGGGAGAACGGGGACTTTGAGTCAAGCGCAGACAAAAGTAAGGACTTAGTTCTCACCACTTAGAAGGCTCCACCACAATGTTGGCCGGGCATTACAGCTATTGAGAAAGCTGGAGAGTTCAGAGTTAACTTCGCTTCAGGCAAGTTGGACTCACATACATTTTGAAGTAAAGGAGGCCTCTAACCTGCTCAGCGGTTACCTGAATGTGCACTCTCCACCCCGACCAGCTCCCCGGGACCTGCTTGAACCATCTACCAGTAAAGGTATGAAAAGAAACTGCAATGTGTGTGACTGAATCCTTATCTACACCCTGCATCATCACCACCATAGACTTCCAGGGACACGTCTCACCTGTGGGAGACCTACCACCAAGCTGCCCCATAACATCCCCTGTGAAGACCCTTACAGCAGCGCTGGTATAATTTACCAGAAACCACAGGTGGCGTCACGAACTATCCTAATAATCCCCTGTAAATATCCCCCATCGCTTGACTGCCAGGGCCACGGACCGAGTCCCGCTGCCAGTGACAATTCCCATAGAAATCATTGGGCTCGGCTCCGAGTACCCCATAGCCCTGGTAACCACTTCAGTGTGGTGCGAGTCAAATACTTTCTCTAATCCACACAGACCAATCTGGATTTATGCCCGCCAGATCAACGACAGTAAATATTAGACGGTTGTATCTTAATATACAATTACCGGCCAACATTCAGGAGATAGAGCAGTTTGCTCTCTGGATGCCACTAAGGCCTTTGATTCTATTGAGTGGGAGTTTCTTTGGGCTGTGCTACATAAATTTGGGCTGAGGGAATCATTTATTTCTTGGGTAAAGCTTCAATATTGCTCTCCTGAAGCAAGAATTAAAGTTAATGGCTGTCTTAATGGCCGTTTCACTTAGGCAGAGGTACCGACAGGGATGCTCCTTGTCACCACTATTATTCGTCATGGCCATTAAACCCATGGCAGCAATGATTAGATCCAACCCAAAAATAACAGGGTTTCAATGAGGTGGATTAGAGGAAAAGATTGCCTTATATGCTGACGATACACTGCTTTTTCTAGCTAATGCATCTAAAGCACTGCCAGAGGCTATGAGGGTAATTCAGGAATTTGGGCAATATTCAGGGCTGAGGATCAATTGGGGCAAATCAGCACTCCTACCCATGGATAATCTGGCTAATACATCTAATTATGATTTTTCAGGCCTGAAGGTGGTCTCACAAATTAAATATTTGGGGGTACAGATTACTCCGCAGGTCAATGATTATGAGAGCCTCAATCTCCTCCCCATTATTTCTAGGTTTAAACTTAAGAAAGATATCTGGCTATGTTTGCACTTATCGGTAGTGGGACGAACTAATCTAATTAAAATGATTTGGATGCCTCAATTACTATACATGCAACATAATTCACCACAATGGATCTCGCAGAGATTTTTCCATAAGATAAACTCACTATTTAGAGAGCTAATATGGGGTAAAGGACCCCCACGGGGGTTTGGCCATCCCTAATCCATGGGTATACTACATGGCAGCACAGTTACAACATATACGTGGTTGGGATGATCCAGGGGGAGGGGGAGCCCAGCGACAACTCTTACAACAATACTTCGCCTCAGATAGCCTGTACGAAACATTAGAGTCGGGGGGTTTTGGTACAAAAGCACATGGATTCCCTACTTCGCTATTAATCCATAAATTATAGGAGAAAGTTAAAAAAATACAGGATATCCATGGGGTGTCTCAATATACTTCTATATGGAATACTCCTTCACTTTCTAATCTCAGCCACTTGGAGGGTTTTGAAAGTTGGGCCCGAAGAGGGATACGTAGATTTGAACATATATTGGAGGGTGATAGAATTAGAGACTTTACTTATTTACGAATGGAATTTGGGATTCAGAATTCAGAATTTTACAAGTATTTACAACTTAGACATGCGTACCAAGCAGAAAGCCTCATGGTAGGAAGATCTATACAACAGAATAAGATTATACAGCATATTGAAAAATCCACAGGAACAGCTGGGATGATTTCTTATTTATATTGGGACATACTGCATTTGGTGCTTCTGAATTATCCTGTTCGTGCAAAGGAGAGGTGGGAGCGAGATATTGGTCCCATTAAGGACAATTTATGGTCTGAAATATTAGAAAGAGTCCCCGATCTCTCACTGGGAGAAGCCCATCGCTTGTCATATTTATATGTAATTCATCAAATCTATCGCACTCCTAAGTTTTTATTCGATATTGGAGTTAGGCTCAATCCTTTTTGTCCAAGGTCTCAAATAAACACAGCCACCCTACTGCACATGTTATGGTCTTGCCCAAATCTTGAAGTGTTCTGGAGAGGAGTAATAGGGATAATTAATAGAGTATATTCGGTTGAGCTGAGCAGAACTCCTGTTGCATGTATTTTAGGCTATATAGAGGACTTACCAATAGAAGAGGCTGGGAAGTTGGCCACATCTAGAATGCTTTTTATGGCTTGAAAATTGATAGCCCAGTACTGGATTTCCCACCAAACTTCCACAATTGTAGAATACGTAACCAAAATTAACTGGCTAGTCAATTTTGAAAAATGTACCGTATTTTTCGGACCATAAGACGCACTTTTTTCCCCAAAAAATTTTGGGGAAAATGGGGGGTGCATCTTATGGTCCAAATTTCAATCTTCCGGCCCGGCCCCTCCCCCGGGCCTCCTTGGGGCTTTTGGGCCCAGAAGCGGGGCCGGGGCTGCGGGGGGGCCCGGGGGGGGGTGGGGGGTTTTTTTCCCGGCTGCTCCCCTCCTTAAGAGGCGGGGTTTCCGGCCGGCCCCCCCCCCCGTGCCGGGCCCTGTGGCCCCCCGGGGGCCCCGGGGTTTTGGGGGCTCCCCCTTTCGTCTGGGGGAAACCCCCCCGGGCTCCCTTCGGGCCGTTTCTGGGAAGGGTCCTTTTGCGGTTTGGGATTCGGGGGGGATTAAGGGGGCGGGGCCAGTTTAGTCCCCCCAAATCAGAAGCCGCTCGGGGGGTTTGGGCCAAGAGCAAAGCCGCCGGACCCCCCACGCAGCACGAGCTTGGGGTGCCCACCCCCCTTGGGAAGTTGGTCCCCCGGGGCCCCCGCCTTTGTTTTTGAGGACCTTTCGCACGCCCCCTGGCCAGAAAACCCCGGCCGGCAACCCCCAAAAACCAACCCCGTTCCCCACCCCCACCCCACAGGGGGCCAGGGCCCCCAATTTGTGAACCCCATTTGGACAGCACCCCAAGAGCAAAAGCCCCCACAGTGCACGCCCCCAGACCACCCCCAATTTTTGGCCCCACAGGCCACCCCCCCAAGGACCAGCCACCCAAAACACAGCCCCCCCGGGGCCCAAAACCCACCCCCAAACCCCGGGCCCGGCACCCCTTTGGGGTTTTCCTGAAAGTCGGACCCTGTCCCACCCTTTTGGGTCCCCCCTTTCCCCTTTACTGTTTTTCTTTTTTCCCCCTATTTGCCCAAAAATTTCCCCTCTTTTTAAATTTGGAGGGCGTCTTATGGTGGGGGCCAAAAAAAAATTACGGTATATACCGCAAAGGAAAAATTCTATCTAAAATTTTTAAAATTGGGCATACTGGATTGATCATTCAGGTCTGCATCAAGAGGAAAAGACCCTGTTTGGGAAATTTTATGATTTGAATCTGACAGGATTTTTATTAAAAGTTGATCTGATTGGCAAACAACAAGGAGGGCTTCAGTTTTTTAATTCATTTTAAAAAGGGGGGACACCCTCAACCTGCTTTTGAAATCTTCCTCCATTATACTATTGTAACCAAATTTTGGGAGGCAAACCGAAATTATTAATGTAATTTTGCTGTATCATTTTGTTTGTATAACCATTGTTTGTTTGGGGGGGGTTGTTTAAATGGGGGAGGGGAAGGGTTTTTTGAGGGTTTGAGGTTTAATTAAAGTACCCCCTAATGTAGGTTTGTTTTTTCCTTTTTTTTGTATTGAAAATCTTAAAAAAATTACCCATAATTTAAAAAAAACTTTCTGAGTGTCAAGTATATTGCTGCTGTTTTTGACTTTTTTTACCATTTGAGTAGGGGAACTTATATTTGGGTTTTTTTTTTATAGGCTGTTGGTTTTTTGGCATTTTAGGTACATATACTCTACTATGGTGTTTTGATTAAAAAAGTGTTCTATGGGAATTTCCCCCCCCTTTTTTTTTTTTAAATTTTTAATTTTGCCTTAGGACCTTATTTAGGTTACATTATTGTACTTCCCGTATTATTGTTTACTACTATGCTCCTTTCTTTTGCACTCTAATCTGTCTGGGATTAAAACCCCAAAACCCTATTAAAGGTTTTTTTGGCTTCTTAGGTTTTCTTAGTTCTTTTTGGGAGCCCTTTGGCTCTTTTAATGTTTTTAAATTTTTGTGGTTTCTACATTGTTGTTTATATGTTTCAATTATCTTTTTTATCATGGGGCCCTTTTCAATTTTTTGGGTTTCCTCTAATTTGGGGTTTTTAAATGGGTCGGTTAAAATTCATTTTGCCCTATTCTACTTAAATTATGACATTCTTTTATGTAAAAAGGGTTAATTTGGCAGGACCAAAAAATCCGTAATAGTTAAAATTTAGTATTTTATTGTCCATTTTCTTTTCCCTTTTTTAAAATTCCTTTTTTTTTTATTTTTCATTTTAAAAAATTGCTTTTTGGGGTTTGGCCCAATGATAAAAATTACCCCCACAAAAAAGTTTAAAAATAGCCGCAACATTGGAGAATTTCATCACTAAAACCAGTCAAAAGAAGGAAATTTCAAATTTTTTTTCAAAAAAAAATACATTTAAAAACTGAATCTTTTTAAAAAAAAGGGACAATTTGGGTTTTCCCAAAATCATGAAATAATGACCTTGGGGTGATTGAAAAAACCCCGGGCCCTTCCCAAAAAATTGACTAAAAACACCAAATTATAAAGGAGGAACAACTTTGTTAAACCCATTTGAAAGAAATTTTCCCATTTTTGGAAGGCCCCCTGGGTTTTTCCCCTACCCTGTCAAAAAGGTTTTCTTAAATAATCGGGCGGTGTCATCCGCCCTTGTTTTGCCCTATTGAAGCCTTCCACTTGTGGAGTTTCCCATTTCCCTTATCACTTTAACGCCAAAGTTTTTTAAAAACTTTTTTATTAAGTTTCCCCCCATTGTTTTTTTAAAGCTTCTTCACCAAAGGGAAAAAGTTTTCTCAATGTTGCACCCCTTTCCCCCCGGTAAAGGGGGGGTCCTCCCCTCTTTTTGGCTTTTCTTCCCCCTGAAAACTTCTCTGGAGGGTTTTAAAAATTAAATTTGGGGGTTTTCCCAAAAATTTGGCCTGTTTGTTGAGGTCTTTTTAAAAGGGGGTTGCCCTGGGGACAATTTTTCCAGAAAGGCCCGTCCTTGGGAATGGGGAATATGCTCGGGGACAGCCGGGTTGTTTCCCTTTGAATTTGATGGCTTTGCCTTTTGCTGTGCTTCCCCTTGTTGACTCATGTTAAGTCTGGGATAAATTTTGGTTATAAAAGTCTTTTTCCTGGGTTCTTAGCCCTTTCCTCCCATTTGTTTATGCCTTTTTTCTTTTTTATTTTGCCCAGATGTAGGGCTTTGCTTTTTCCCTTGTTTTTAAAATCCATTCTGTTAGTTGCTGGCCCACCGGGTCCGGTTTTGGTAATCTTTTTTGCCTCTCTCCCTTTCTCCCTGTTATTAGCTTCCCCCTCCTAGCCCTTTTTTGTCATCAGCAAATTTGATCAGTTTACCCCCCAATTCCCTTCATCTAAATCATTGATTTAAAAATGTTGAACAAAACAGGGCCCCCCAAACGGGGCCCTTGTGGTTTTCCCCCACTTTGAGACATTTTTCCAATGGATGGTTTTCGCAGCCATTTACATACCAACCCCTTTGGGTTCCCCCCTCACTAAGCCCCGTGTATGAATTTCCCAACCCCCAACAGGTTTTCCCTTTCCATTCCCAATTTCTTGTCCCTTTTTTCAATAAGGATTGTGTGAATACTTTGTCAAATTTCTTTGCTGAAGGGCAGATATACGTATCTACAGCTTCCCTGATCCCCCCAGTCAGTGATTCTGTCATAGAAGGATTAAGTTAGTCTGACATGACTTATTTGTTACCCCAAACCCCATGCTGCTCTGTTATTTTCCCTTTTCATTCTTTCCCAGGGGGTAACCCCTTATACCTTTGTTCTATTAATTTTTTTTTCCCAAAAAATCTTTCCTGGTTTAAAGTTCGACTCACCCCGGGCCTGTCTGTAGTTCCCCCGGTTCCCCCTTTCTTACCCTTTTTTTAGATAGGAACAACCCCCCTTTGGGTCTTCTCCGGCTTCTGGGACTTCTCCTGTTCCTCAAGAATTTCAAAGTTTTTGGGACAAATGGGGTTTACAAGAATTTCTTCGGGTTTCTCTTTTAGTACCCTGGGGTGTAATTCTTTTGGACCCGGAGATCTTGAATTCATTTTTGTTGCTTTTAAATGTTTATCACTGTCCTTCTTCTGTTTATAAAATTTCCTGGATTCTTCTATTCCTTTAATAGGACGTTTTAGATCAGTGTGATGTTACATTTCCTTTCGGAGGGATACAGATTTCAAAATAGGAATTTAAAGTTCAGCCTTTCAACTCCCGACTTACCATTTCATCTTTTCATCCGGTTTAAAATCCTTTTAGCAATCTTGACTTTTGTTTTACTTTTGGAGTTATAACATATCCTTTTTTTTTTGCTTTTGACTTTTACTTTCAAGCCTTTAATTCATTGTCAGCTTTAGATAATTCGGATTTGTGCCCGCAGGGGTTTTGCGCCCGGGATTTATTCTTTCTTTCTTCTTAAATCCTTAACTTCATGTTAAGACACTTTCCCACCCTGTTTTTGGACCTATTTGGCCATTTCCTCATCTTAATTTCCCCATTTTTTCCAGGGGATGAAGGTTACTGACCCTGATGTCACCTTTAAAACCTACAATTCTAATGGGGTTTTCCCCTAATAACAAACCCGCTTAGCGATCAAAATTTTGCGCACAGACGTAATGCCCCTCGCTAGCGGGGGGGATTTGGTTCGGATTTCGATTATTCGCCCGGGGAGAGTGGGGGGGGGACGGGCCCCCCCAAAAAGGAAAACGCCCCAGGGGGGACCCGAGTAAAAGCGGACGGGGTTAAACCGACTTGCCCGACCGTGGAGGAGCGCCAATGACAACGCCCCGAAAACGGAGGGGTGGGGGGGAATTTTGGAAATAATAGGGGTTTCATTTGTTTTCCCCGGATACCGATTTTTCACGACAAAGAAGCGAGTCTAAAACAGCAGGAAAGCGCTTTTCGTTTTGGTGGGGCTCCCGGGCATGAACCATTCAAACCCAGGCTAAATGTTCCCCCGGCATAAAATTGGTTTTTTTTTTTTTTTAGGGTAGGGCCGGAAATTCCCGGGCTTTCTTTGGGTTTTAAAATTAAATCTGTTGGTTTTCTTTGTTTTTTGTAGCGGAGGATATATTTGGGTTCGTTTTTAACGTTTAGGGGTTAAAAAGGTAGTTTGTGGGGCAACCCTTAAAGTTTTCCCCGGAAAAACCAGCTAAAAATAATGGCAAGTAGAGTGGAGGGTTGGAGGGGGCGAAGAGGGGAACTCCAAACACAGAAACGGCCCAGACTGATCAACCTACCAAAACCCTTTGCAACTTTTTGGGGTCTTGGCAAAGGGCTTATTTGGGCATGGGACCCTGGGGCCCAATTTTGCCCAGTTTCCTCACCTGCACCCGGGATGAGGGCCCCTTTGACTGCTAAACTATTGTGTAAATTGTGGGGACAGAAGGTGATTTAAGTTTATGGGGTTTCTGCCCCCCAAATATTGTAAGAGCCCAGCTCTGCCCTTTTTTGAGTAAAACAATGTCCGATATAAGAAATGATAGTTTAGTAGTAAACTCCCCCTATAACATTTCCCCCTTTAATTTAATCGTGCTAAGAATCTTTTGAGAAGGGGGAACTTGAATGAAAACTGAAAAGGTTTTTGGCATTACAATACCTTTTTGCAGTTGAATACAACAATTTCCCTCAGGCAAGAGGTATTCAAGGTGGCTTCAGAAGGAAAGGTTTTATAGAGGTCTAAAAAAGAATCTTGTTTTGTAAAAGCTCCTAGCATGAAATGATGAGACACACAGAATGACAAAAGCCAAAAGATGGATGCCAAAAAGGGGAAAATTAGTTGGGAGGAGGGGAGAAGAGAAAAGTTTTTATGGAAATAGAACCCAAGACAGCATTTAAAACAAAAACCCATATGGTGGCAGCAAAGTACACAGTAACTATGAAATGTAAATTAATAATGGCTGGACAGTATACTCCCCGTCTGAAATTTGGGGATTTCACATTTAAAAAACCCTTTGTGCGTTTGCCCTTGAAGAAAAATTTATCTTTAGCCTGAAAAAATACCAGCAGAAACTGGCAATGCAACAATAAACAGGTGTAGTTATTTAAGGTGAATGTCTACTGAAGTAATCAATCGATCACCCATCTTCGGATTGGAGAAGCCGCATTATGCCTGTAGCATCGGCGTCCCTGCCTTCTGCCAGGCAGGGACGCTGTTCCCCTGCGACAGAGTCCTCTGCCAGGCAGGGACGTCGCCCCTCTTACCCGCGCTCAGCGTCCTCCTTCCGTCCTGCTGGGGCCGCGCGCTCCTTCCCTGCTTCTGGTCTTAGGGCGCGCGCCCGCGCGCTCCCCCGCTCTTAAAGGGGCCGCGCACATTTTTCTAAAAGGTCCCCGGCCAATGCCGGAGGACTCCTCCCTATATAAAGTACTTCCTCCTTAATGGAGGTGACCAAGCAATGTTGTTGTTGCACTGTTTACTCTGCTTCAGCCCTCAGGGTCCGTTACCAGTTACCTGCCTGTTTCCTGCCAGTCTGCTGTCTGCTACCTACCCGCAAGCCTGCCTGGAGGTTCGGCCGTCACATGCGGTGACCATCGGCAATTCCAGAGACTCTCGCCTGCTCACTTGGGGGCGCTCATCTGCCATCTGACTGCAAGCCTACCTGGAGGTTCGGCCATCACCTGCGGTGTTCATCTGCTGTTCTAGAGATTCTCGCCTGCTCACTTGGGGGCGTTCATCTGTCATCTGCCTGCTAGCCTACCGGGAGGCTCCACCGTCTCAGGTCGTATATGCCTGTCTAACCAGAGACTGCCCCGGTCACTTGCTTGTGACTTCCTGCCTGTCTAACCAGAGACTGCCCCGGTCACTTGCTGTGACTTCCTGCCTGTCTAACCAGAGACTGCCCCGGTCACTTGCTGTGACTTCCTGCCTGTCTAACCAGAGACTGCCCCGGTCACTTGCCGTGACTACCTGCCTGTCTACCCAGAGACTGCCCCGGTCACTTGCCGTGACTACCCGCCTGTCTACCCAGAGACTGCCCCGGTCACTTGCTGTGACTTCCTGCTTGTCTACCCAGAGACTGCCCCGGTCACTTGCCGTGACTACCCGCCTGTCTATCCAGAGACTGCCCCGTCACTTGCCGTGACTACCTGCCTGTCTACCCAGAGACTGCCCCGGTCACTTGCCATGACTACCCGCCTGTCTATCCAGAGACTGCCCGGTCACTTGCCGTGACCTCCCACCTATCTGTCCAGAGACTGCCCCCGTCACTTGCAGTGACTTCCTATCCGTCTCCCCGGGCGCCACCCGCTCCTTTACAAGGAAAGCCTCCTTGTATAATAAAGCTCAGAGGTTCCGCCTCCCAGACCCGTTACAGTTTGCTCGGGCCATGGAACCCGGTGGCACCCAAACCCCTTTGCTCTCTGACCTGTGTCATGAACTGTCTCGTCAGAGGTCTCAACAGGAGTCCATCCTGGGTCATCTGCGGAATGTTAATTCCCGCCTGGACACCCTGACTACTTCACCAGCAACCACCGCGGGCGCCATGACTCGCAATCCGGCAGTTCCGCTGCTTACCAATTCCGTGGTTTCTGTTCCTGGACCTCGACTTTCAGCTCCTCCTCGGTTTGGAGGCGACCCTGCTCTGGCTCGGGGTTTCATTAACCAGTGCACCCTGCATTTTGAACTCCTGGCACACCAGTTTAACTCCGACCGGGCCAAAATTGCCTTCATCATGTCCCATCTCACCGGAGAGGCCCTGGCCTGGCTAAATCCTCTTTGGGAGAGAGGGATCCTCTGGTGTCTGACCTGTCTGCTTTTCTCTCAGCCTTCCGGAAGGTATGCGACGAACCCGGACGGAAGACCTCCTCTGCATCTTCTCTGCTGTGTCTCCGTCAGGGAAGTCTCACCGTGGGTCAATATGCCATACGGTTCCGTACCCTTGCCTCGGAGCTAGCTTGGGATAATGACGCTCTGATCTCTGTCTTCTGGGAGGGTCTGTCCGGCCGCATTAAAGATGAACTTGCTGGTCGGGTGTCACGCTGTATAGCAGATATATATATATGTGATGACAGTAATCTATATCAAAGGGCAACATACAATATAACATGCGCATAGATATATGATAACATAGAATTACCTGACAGAAAGTCCAGTGGGTCAATACGGAATCCGTTATACGCTGTCTCCGGCTAGAGGGTGACCGGGGTCTATGCTGACCCTAAACTGGGGTCCTAACTAATCCCTCTACCTGGAGGTACTGTTAAAGGTACAGAGGTCCAGGCCACCAGCGTAAACCCTGTCTCCTATCAATCCCTGCCAACTGTAATCTAGTCCTAAGAAGGACCCTGATTACCACCAAAGGGAATGAACAGGTAACGGTTAATGAACAGAAAGACATACAAGAAAGACAAGAAATAAAGTAAATAAAGTCTTACATACAACACTCACACACAGTAGGAACACCTAAGGTCTCAGAGATAAACTATAAGCTATAAGAGTAAAAACAACTAAGGAGCTCTTAGCTTAAGTATTCTCAGAACCGATCCAGTCTGCTAGACTACATAAAGGCTTTCACCGGCATCTAACAAGCAGACTGGCAGGTATATGAAGGAATCTAATTAGAACATAATCAAAAGCAGCCGGGCGAGGCTGGACCTAGTCTTAGCAAAGAGCTAGGTAAAATTAACTCCCTCATTACCAAACACAAAGAAACAGCAACTCAGCTGTGAGAAGTCAGAGTGTGTAATCGCGACGATCCTTGTGGCGATACACCCATGACATCGGGACATTCCAACCTCTCTCGATGACCTAATAAATCTCGCCAATCGAATTGATCTGCGGTTCCAGGAGCGCGCTAAAGAGGTCACCCGTGAGAGAAGGTTTCCTCGTCTTGCTCCTTCTTTTCAGAGACCTGTAACTCCTTCCGTTTCTCCTCAGGTACACTCTTCTGAGCCTATGCAAGTCGACCAGACCAAGATGGTCAAAGCCCGTCAGGACTCACGCCGTACCGAGAGGAGTTGCTTCTACTGTGGCAGTAAGGAGCACTGGATCCGTACCTGCCCAGAGAGGTCGGGAAACGCCTGTGTCTAGGTTCGCTCGGAGAGGTCCACCTAGACAAAAATAAATCCTCTTCATCTCTGCTGTTGTCAGTCTCAATTCTCCTCGGTGAGAACCGGTATTTCGAACTTGCCCAACTTGATTCTGGAGCAGCCGGGAATCTTGTTTCACAGGCTCTAGTAGAGAAATATCGCATTCCTACCAAACCTCTGGATGAACCAGTATCTGTTGCTGCTGTGGATGGGGGTCTCCTACCACGTCCCATCCAACTTATCACTGAAGCCATAACCCTGCAGGTAGGAATGCTGCATTCTGAGAGCATCTCGTTTCATGTTCTGCCTGGACTCTCACACGCTTTCTTACTAGGTCTGCCTTGGCTCCAAAAGCATGCACCCATGCTGGACTGGCAGACTGGAGAGATCATTCGCTGGGGACAGGACTGTCATAAAACTTGTTTGGTTCCTGTTCATCCCGTCCGTCCTTCTCCTACACCAACTAATCTACCAGGGCTCCCGATTCCATATTGGTCTTTCGCTGATGTCTTTAATAAAAAGGAAGCAGAGACATTACCCCGCACAGACCGTATGATTGCCCTATCGACCTGCTACCCGGTACTACGCCTCCCCGTGGGCGTATTTACCCATTGTCCGCTGCTGAGACCAGGTCGATGTCCGAATATATCGAGGAGAATTTGGCTAAGGGATTCATCCGGAAATCCACCTCCCCAGCGGGAGCAGGTTTCTTCTTCGTAAAAAAGAAAGACGGCTCTCTCCGTCCCTGTATTGATTACAGAGGTCTAAATTTGATCACGGTGAAGAATAAGTACCCTCTTCCGCTCATTCCAGAATTGTTTGATCGTCTGAGGGGGGCTAGAATCTTCACCAAACTGGATCTCCGTGGGGCATATAACCTGGTCCGTATCCGTCGGGGAGATGAATGGAAGACGGCATTCAATACCCGGGACGGCCACTACGAGTATTTGGTTATGCCCTTTGGTCTCTGTAATGCTCCAGCAGTCTTTCAGGAGTTGGTCAATGACATCTTCCGAGACCTTCTCTACTCCTGCGTTGTGGTGTACCTAGACGACATCTTGGTCTTCTCTCCGGATCTCCAGTCTCACCGGAGGGATGTTCGTCAGGTTCTGCTCAGGCTCAGGCAGAATCACCTCTTCGCCAAATATGAGAAGTGCCTCTTTGAGCAGACCTCGCTTCCGTTTTTGGGCTACATCATTTCTCAGACAGGCCTACGAATGGATCCGGAGAAACTGTCTGCCATCGAGAAATGGCCCCGACCGGAGGGGTTGAAGGCCATTCAGCGGTTCCTGGGATTCGCCAATTATTACCGTCTTTTCATACCGCACTTCTCTTCCCGGACTGCTCCAATCTCCGCGCTCACCCGCAAGGATGCTAATCCCAAACAGTGGACGCCCGAAGCTGAGGAGGCCTTTCTTTCTTTAAAACAGGCCTTCTCTTCCGCTCCAGTGCTGCATCGCCCGGATGGCAACAAGCAGTTCTTCCTGGAGGTGGACGCTTCCTCTTCTGGAGCCGGAGCGGTACTTACTCAAAAATCTTCATCCGGGAGGATGGTATCTTGTGGCTTCTTCTCCAAACTCTTCTCCTCTTCTGAGCGCAATTACTCCATAGGAGACCGAGAGTTATTGGCCATCAAGCTGGCATTGGAGGAGTGGCGTTACCTACTCGAGGGGGCTCTTCATCCGGTAATCATTTACACTGACCACAAGAATCTGGCTTACCTCCAGCATGCCCAGAGACTTAACCCTCGCCAGGCCCGGTGGTCCTTGTTTTTTGCCCGCTTTGATTTTCTGTTACATTTTCACCCGGCCGACAAGAACATCAAGGCAGACGCCTTGTCCGGTCCTTCCTGGTGTCGGATCTCGAGGAGGAACCTAAACATATCATCGATCCCGCCAGAGTGATGCGGGTGGCTCCCGTGAGTCTAAATCGTCTCCCTCCTGGCAAGATGTTCGTATCGGTAACCGATCGGAAGAGAATCCTACACTGGGGTCATTCGTCTAAGCTAGCTGGCCACGCTGGTCAGAAAAGACCCTCCAGCTCATTACTCGGCATTACTGGTGGCCTACCCTGCACAAAGACGTAATAGACTTTGTTTCTGCCTGTGTCTCCTGTGCCCGCAACAAAGTTCCGAGACACCTGTCTGCCGGCCGTCTTCTTCCGCTTCCTGTACCCGCTGCTCCCTGGCAGCATATAGCCATGGACTTCATAACAGATCTGCCCGTCTCTGCCGGTTGTACGGTCATTTGGGTGGTCGTTGACCGATTCTCCAAGATGGCTCACTTCATTCCCCTGCCAGGGCTTCCGTCTGCACCCGAGTTGGCTAAAGACTTTATCCGCCACATCTTCCGTCTTCATGGTCTGCCTCGTCACATTGTGTCGGATCGTGGGGTTCAGTTCACCTCACGTTTCTGGAGAGCCACTTGTAAGTTGCTAGACGTCACCTTGGATTTCTCCTCTGCTTACCACCCACAGTCCAATGGACAAGTCGAGCGAATCAATCAGAATCTGACCAGTTATCTCCGGCACTTCGTTAATGCCCACCATTCTGACTGGGTGGATCTCCTGCCTTGGGCCGAATTCTCTTATAACAATCACGAGAGCGAATCCTCCTCCAAATCTCCGTTTTTTGTAGTCTTCGGTCAACACCCCCGGATCCCTGTTCCTGTCTCCATCTCTGTGGACAATCCAGCTGCGGAATCTCTGGTTAACGAATTTTCCTCCATATGGGAGAGTACCCGGTCCGCACTCATTCTGTCATCCGAGCGCATGAAGAAACATGCTGACAAAAGACGGTTGGATCCTCCTCAATTCTGTCCTGGAGATAAGGTCTGGCTTTCGTCCAAGTATGTCCGGCTCAAGATTCCTTCCTACAAGTTGGGTCCTCGGTTCATCGGTCCTTTTGAGATCATCAGTCAGATCAACCCGGTGTCCTATAAATTGAAACTCCCGGCCAATTTGCGGATTCCTAACTCCTTCCATGTATCTCTCCTCTAACCGGTGGTACTTAACTCTTTTGTCAAGTCTACAGGTACAATTCCTGCTCCAGTGTCTGCTGAAGACGAATTTGAGGTAGAGAACATTCTGGCCACAAAAAAAGTAGGAAGAAAGACCTATTTTCTGGTGGATTGGAAGGGGTTTGGTCCTGAGGAGAGAACGTGGGAGCCTCGGGAGAACATCCATGCCCCTCTCATCCTAGCTAAATTTCTTTCTGGCCTAAAGAGGGGGGGGCCTAAGGGGGGGGGTACTGTAGCATCGGCGTCCCTGCCTTCTGCCAGGCAGGGACGCTGTTCCCCTGCGACAGAGTCCTCTGCCAGGCAGGGACGTCGCCCCTCTTACCCGCGCTCAGCGTCCTCCTTCCGTCCTGCTGGGGCCGCGCGCTCCTTCCCTGCTTCTGGTCTTAGGGCGCACGCCCGCGCGCTCCCCCGCTCTTAAAGGGGCCGCGCGCATTTTTCAAAAAGGTCCCCGGCCAATGCCGGAGGACTCCTCCCTATATAAAGTACTTCCTCCTTAATGGAGGTGCCCGAGCAATGTTGTTGTTGCACTGTTTACTCTGCTTCAGCCCTCAGGGTCCGTTACCAGTTACCTGCCTGTTTCCTGCCAGTCTGCTGTCTGCTACCTACCCGCAAGCCTGCCTGGAGGTTCGGCCGTCACATGCGGTGACCATCGGCAATTCCAGAGACTCTCGCCTGCTCACTTGGGGGCGCTCATCTGCCATCTGACTGCAAGCCTACCTGGAGGTTCGGCCATCACCTGCGGTGTTCATCGGCTGTTCCAGAGACTCTCGCCTGCTCACTTGGGGGCGTTCATCTGTCATCTGCCTGCTAGCCTACCGGGAGGCTCCACCGTCTCAGGTCGTATATGCCTGTCTAACCAGAGACTGCCCCGGTCACTTGCTGTGACTTCCTGCCTGTCTAACCAGAGACTGCCCCGGTCACTTGCTGTGACTTCCTGCCTGTCTAACCAGAGACTGCCCCGGTCACTTGCTGTGACTTCCTGCCTGTCTAACCAGAGACTGCCCCGGTCACTTGCCGTGACTACCTGCCTGTCTACCCAGAGACTGCCCCGGTCACTTGCCGTGACTACCCGCCTGTCTACCCAGAGACTGCCCCGGTCACTTGCTGTGACTTCCTGCTTGTCTACCCAGAGACTGCCCCGGTCACTTGCCGTGACTACCCGCCTGTCTATCCAGAGACTGCCCCCGTCACTTGCCGTGACTACCTGCCTGTCTACCCAGAGACTGCCCCGGTCACTTGCCGTGACTACCCGCCTGTCTATCCAGAGACTGCCCCGGTCACTTGCCGTGACCTCCCACCTATCTGTCCAGAGACTGCCCCCGTCACTTGCAGTGACTTCCTATCCGTCTCCCCGGGCGCCACCCGCTCCTTTACAAGGAAAGCCTCCTTGTATAATAAAGCTCAGAGGTTCCGCCTCCCAGACCCGTTACAATGCCAAACTGTCTCCAACCCATTTGTAATCCACTGGTCAAGATTTCAGATAAACTCTTTTGAGTTTGCCCTCAATGGAGCAGAGAGATCTCTTTCAGAGGACAAGAGTAAGACAACCTCAGATATAGGTCTGGTGAAGGTTTTTGAATTACTTTGCCTTGAGATCTTTACTTCAACCTTTCGTACTCTGCCATCTTCACTTGGGAAAATGTTGGAAATAAGTCCCATAGGCCATACATTTCTTGGTTCTTTCTGGTCCTTCATGAGAACGACATCTCCTACCTGTAAGTTAGGTTTCTCGTGTCGCCATTTTCTGTGTTCTTGCAAAAGAGGAAGGTATTCCTTTTTCCATCTTGCCCAGAAACAATTAGCCAAATGTTGCACACGTTTCCATTGTCTTTGGTTATATGTTACTAGATGTAACATCTTCTTGTGGACTGGTAACTATGGCGAGTTTTTGAGTGAGAAGAGTTGCTGGAGTAAGTATGGTAGGTGACTCTGGATCCACAGACACGGGAATAAGAGGTCCTGAATTGACAATGGCAGTTACTTCGGCCAAAAAAGTAGTTAAGGTCTCATGGGTCAACCTTGAAACACTAGAATCTGAAAGCATAGAATCCAATATCTTACGGGTGATGCCTATCATCCTTTCCCATGAGCCACCCATATGAGAAGCATGGGGTGGATTAAAGATCCACGTGCAGCCAAGATTGGCCAAGTAATCTTGGATTGGGTTTGAGTTAATTTTCAACTCACGACAGGCACCTGTAAAGTTGGTCCCGCAGTCAGATCTCAATAGCTTTACTGGTCCTCTTATGGCAAGGAATCGTCGTAAGGCGTTGATAAAACTGGAAGTGTCCATTGACTCAATGACTTCTATATGTATAGCCCGAATGCTCATACATGTGAACAGTACTGCCCAACACTTACTATTAGCATGGCCACCTCTAATACGGCGTGCAGAAACTTCCCATGGTCCAAACACGTCTAAACCAACATAAGTGAATGGCGGCTCGGTGCTTGTCCGATCAGCTGGCAAATCTGACATTAGTTGGTGTTGTAATTTTCCCCTTGCTTTGCGACACTGAACGCAATGGTAAATTAAGTGAGCAATCTGTCTTTTTGCTCCTACGATCCAAAGCCCTGCTGCTCTTAAGGCACCTTCGGTGAAATGCCTGCCTTGATGCTTCACGCTTTCATGTTAGTGTCGTAACAGCATGGTTGTAATATGGTGACGTGCAGGAATAATGAGGGGATTTCTAACTGAGTCCTCTAGCTCGCCCTTGTTCAAGCGACCACCAACCCTTAGCATGCCATGTATGTCAATTATTGGGTTCAAATTGACAATAGGGCTATTCTTTGGCATATCTTGCCCGTGATGAATGCATCTCAGCTCTGTGGTAAAGGCAGTCTGCTGTACATTATGTATTATAATCAATTCACTGGAGGTGATTTCCTCTGCAGAGAGAGAATTGTGACACACATGCCAGCCACGGCAGTCAGATTTGGTTGCTTTGTTGCGATAACATTGTACAATGTGCACTAATCTGGCAATGGTGCGTACAAGTTTCATCCATCTGGAAAAGCGTTCAAAACGCTGACAGCCCAAGCTACACCTTTCTCCTAATCTGGTAGAAAGGGCACTTACTTCTGGACGGATTTCGGGATCGTTGTCAGGATCCTGGAGACTGAAGATGTTATCGCTGGAGGTCTCTTCAGCTTGGTTTTGCAAAAACTCTGGACCTGTTAACCAAGAAGAATTTGCGAAGACACTAGAAAATACTGGTCGCGTTGCATGATCTGCAGGGTTAAGATGAGATGGGACATAGGACCATTGTTCAGGTTTGGAGGTTTTTCTAATCCTTTCTACACGGTTACTGACATATACATAGAAGCGTTTTGTCTGGTTGTATATGTAGCCCAGAACGACCTTGCTGTCAGTGTAGAATTTAAAGTTCTCCATGGGGATATCTAGTTCACTCTGTATAAAGTCTGCAATCTGTACAGCTAGTACAGCCCCGCAAAGTTCAAGCCTAGGGATAGTATGTTCTGGCTTAGGAGCTAGTTTAGCCTTCCCAAATAGGAACCCTACATGTATTCTCCTTGAAGAGTCTAATACCTTTAGATATGCAACAGCTGCTATAGCTTCAGTGGATGCATCAGAGAATATGTGGATTTCCTTACCTTGACTTGTATGAAGAGATGATGGAGCGTAGCTTGGTGGTATGCAAACCTTGTCTAAGGCACACAGGGATTTCTTCCAAGACTCCCACTTTTGTTGTTTGTCAATGGACAATAGGGTATCCCAGTCTTTAACAGTTTCTGAGAGCTGTCTTAACAGTGCCTTGCCTTGTATGGTCAAAGGAGCTACAAACCCCAGAGGATCATAAAGCCTGTTCACTACTGAAAGAACTCCACGTTTGGTGAATGGCTTGTCTGCATGACTGACCTGAAAGATGAATGAATCCTTCCGCAAGTCCCACCGCAATCCTAAGCTTCTTTGAACAGGCGGGTTGTCGAGACCCAGGTTCAAGTCTCTGAATTCCACAGCATGGTCGCTAGGGTGGAAGGCTTCCATGACGGCGGCGCTGTTGGATGCGATTTTGTATAGTCTCAGATTAGCCTTGGAAAGCATACCTTGTGTCCTTTTTAGCAGATTGATGGCCTCTTCAGCCGTGGGCAAGGACTTTAGGCCGTCGTCCACATAGAAATCTCTTTCTACGAAGTTTCTTGCATCCTTCCCATACTCTGATTCACCATCGAAGGCTGTCCTATGTAAGCCATATGAAGCAACCGCCGGTGAAAGACTATTGCCAAACACATGTACTTTCATGCGGTATTCTGTCACTTCCTGCTTGGCATCATTGTCTCTGTGCCATAGAAACTGAAGGTAATTTCTGTGGTCTTCTCTTACTACGAAACAATGAAACATCTGTTCTATATCAGCGGTGATGGCAACCGGCTCCTTCCTGAACCTCATGAGCACTCCTACAAGGTTATTAGTCAAGTTGGGACCAGTGAGGAGGACGTCATTCAGGGATATGCCTTGATATTTGGCACTTGAGTCGAACACCACTCTGATCTGCTTGGGTTTCCGCGGGTGATAAATTCCAAAAGAGGGTAGATACCAGCATTCTTCATCCTCTAGCAATGGTGGAGCTGGTTCCGCTTGGTCATTGTGAAAGATTCTTTCCATAAAGGCCACAAAGTGATCTTTCATTTCAGGCTTGTTTCGGAATGTTCGTTGGAGTGAGTAGAATCTGGATAGAGCCTGCTCCCGGTTGTTAGGGAGTCTAGCTCTTGTATCTCGAAATGGCAGGGGTGCGATCCAATGGTTAGACTCGCCCTTGAAGAATCCACTATCCATTATTTTCATAAACTCCTTGTCTTCTATAGATAGAGCTATTTTGTCATCTTCACGTGTTGTGCAGAACACAGATTTTCCTATGTCATCATAGGCAGTAGGAACAATGTCGTACTCCTGAATGGTGTTGATAAACTTCTCCTTTACATCGTAATGATGAGGACATGGTTTGAAGTGAGTTGTGCGACTATTGTTTAGCACATAGGTTTTGAAGGAGTTTACCCTGGATGGTTTGTGGAATTTTTCCATGCATACATCACCCATAATCACCCAGCCTAGGTCGAGTCTTTGTGCATATGGGGCATCATCTGGACCATTGCATTGTTGACGCACCTTATGGACCCTCAGGATATCCCTTCCGAGCAGGATCAGGATGTCAGCATTCGTGTCTATAGGAGGAATTTCTTTAGCTAGGTGCTTTAAATGGGAATGGTGAAGTGCAGCCTTTGGAGTGGGAATCTCCTGTCTTTCATCAGGTATATGGTCACACTCAATTATTGTCGGCAAGGGTATAGGCATGTTGTTTGATTGGAGAGATAACATACCCAATGGCTCTTCTGCCAAATGTCTCTACCCGACCGGAGCAGGTATTGAGAGTGTATGGTGTTGCTGGTCCTTGTATGCCGAAGATGTCAAAGAATTTGGGCTTTGCTAGAGACCTGTTGCTTTGCTCGTCTATGATGGCATACACCCCTAGTGGCTTTCTCAGGTTGCCCCTCAGGATACACTTTGACAAGACATACCTTGGCACAACACTTGGGGCTGCTTTCTTCTCCACATACTTCCATGCACGAAGAGGATACAGCAGTTTTAGTTGGCTCATGGCCTTGTGGCTCCCCGCCATACCTTGACTCGGGCTTAGATACTGAAGGTTGGGCATTGTCTTCAGATGTATTTGGATGCATAGCTGTCACATACTCATTGCTACTGCGTTCAGCACACTTAACAATGGTTTTGCAGTCTTTAGCGATGTGGAATGAGGAGGCACAACACTTGTAGCATATTCCAAGCTCCTTGAGGATGTCTTTGCGCTCCTGCACGGGTTTTGCCCTGAGCCCACGGCATTCTCTCAGGGAATGAGGACTTCTATGGATAGGGCACATAAGACTGAGATTCTTTGCATTGCCTAGAGCAGACCCGGGCAAGGGGCGGCACGCGGGCCGCATCAGGCCCGCCGGCTGTCAGTGACCGGCCCGCGGAGGCGCTCCGGCAGTCTCAGGGCCCCGGCATCAGCTGGCACAATACTTACCTCTCCCGTGCCTCCGCTGCTGCAGCTCCGGGCTCCACCGGCGCTTCCTCTCACAGCCGGCCGCTGAATGACGTCATCATTCAGCGGCCAGCTGTGTCAGAGAGCGGGGACGCTGGACAGGTAAGACGTGTCTCTGTGTGTTTCTGTGTCTATGTAGTGCGGTGCTTTGTGTGTGTGTGTGTGTGTGTGTGTGTGTGTGAGAGAGTGCTTATGTGCTGTCTGTGTGTGATGATGGGCAGGCATTGCTTATAATGGGGAGGCATTGATGATGATGGGGAGAAGATGATGATAATGGGCAGGTATTGATGATAATGGGCAGGCATTGATGATGGGGAGAAGATGATGATGGGCAGGCATTGCTGATAATGGGGAGGCATTGATGATGATGGGGAGAAGATGATGATAATGGGCAGGCATTGATGATAATGGGCAGGCATTGATGATGGGGAGAAGATGATGATGGGCAGGCATTGCTGATAATGGGGAGGCATTGATGATGATGGGGAGAAGATGATGATAATGGGCAGGTATGTATATATACAGTATACAGTATATATATCTATATATATATGTATATATACAGTATTGGGTAGAACGGAGTTAATTATATTAGTCCGGCCCTCTAAAACCATCCCAATTTCTCATGCGGCCCCTGGCAAAATTAATTGCCCACCCTGGCCTAGAGGGAAGCCTTGCTTAGTAGATGACGATATTGCAAGTGGAATGTCTGTCTTTCTCACAGATACCGTCCCTCTGAAGTCTTTATATGCACTCGTTGTTTTACCTTGCTTTGAGAATGATGATGAACAGGTCAAAGTAGGATCGGCAAAGTCAAAGCTGGGATCATTCCTGTTCTGAGCTTGGTCGCTGATAAACCTGGCAAAATAAGAGAAAGATGGAAAAGACACTTTATGCTCTCTCTTGTACCTTGATCCCAAGTCTGCCCATTTGTCTTGCATGCCGTGTGGTAGCTTAGTGACCACCGGGTTCACACCATGTGCGGTGTCTAGGTAGCTCAGTCCTGGAAGACGAGGGTCTAGTTTGGCTAACTCCAATTCCTTCAGCAGATCACTTAGATCCTGCAGTTTGCGATTGTCTTTGTTAGTTATCTTTGGGAAGTTTTGCAGTTTCCTAAATAATGCTCTTTCTATAGCTTCCGCGCTGCCATAGGTTTGCTCCAGCCTCTCCCATGCTGCAGTGAGACCCGCATCTGAATGGCCAACATGGATTGTTCTTAATGTTCTGATGCGCTCTGTGGATTCTGGGCCTAGCCAATTGACAAGCAAGTCCAGTTGTTCCTTGGCGGTAAGGTTAAGACCTGTAATTACAGCTTCAAAGGTTGACTTCCAGGATCTATAGTTTTCAGCAGAGTCATCAAACTTTGAGAGACTACAGTCATGGCCAAAAGTTTTGAGAATGACACAAATATTATATTTTCACATGATCTGCTGCCCTCTGGTTTTTATGTGTGTTTGACAGATGTTTTTATCACAGACAGAAATATAATAATTGCAAACATATGAGTAACAAAAGCTTATATTGACAATTAGAATGAGTTAATGCAGCAAGTCAATATTTGCAGTGTTGACCCTTCTTCTTCAGGACCTCTGCAATTCTCCCTGGCATGCTCTCAATCAACTTCTGGACCAAATCCTGACTGATAGCAGTCCATTCTTGCACAATCAATGCTTTCATTTTGTCAGAATTTTTAGGTTTTTGTTTGTCCACCCGTCTCTTGATGATTGACCACAAGTTCTCAATGGGATTAAGATCTGGGGAGTTTCCAGGCCATGGACCCAAAATCTCTATTTTTTGTTCCCTGAGCCATTTAGTTATCACCTTTGCTTTATGGCAAGGTGCTCCATCATGCTGGAAAAGGCATTGTTGATCGCCAAACTGCTCTTGGAGGGTTGGGAGAAGTTGCTCTTGGAGGACATTCTGGTACCATTCTTTATTCATGGCTGTGTTTTTAGGCAAGACTGTGAGAGAGCCGATTCCCTTGGCTGAGAAGCAACCCCACACATGAATGGTTTCAGGATGTTTAACAGTTGGTATGAGACAAGACTGGTGGTAGCGCTCACCTTGTCTTCTCCGAATGAGGCGTTTTCCTGATGTCCCAAACAATCGAAAAGGGGATTCATCAGAGAAAATAACTTTACCCCAGTCCTCAGCAGTCCACTGCCTGTACCTTTTGCAGAATATCAGTCTGTCCATGATGTTTTTTCTGGAGAGAAGTGGCTTCTTTGCTGCCCTCCTTGAGACCAGGCCTTACTCCAAGAGTCTCCGCCTCACAGTGCGTGCAGATGCACTCACACCTGCCTGCTGCCATTCCTGAGCAAGCTCTGCACTGCTGGTAGCCCAATTCCGCAGCTGAAACACTTTTAAGAGACGGTCCTGGCGCTTGCTGGTCTTTCTTGGGCGCCCTGAAGCCTTTTTGGCAACAATGGAACCTCTCTCCTTGAAGTTCTTGATGATGCGATAGATTGTTTACTGAGGTGCAATCATTCTAGCTGCGATACTCTTCCCTGTTAGGCCATTTTTGTGCATTGCAATGATGACTGCACATATTTCTTTAGAGATAACCATGGTTAACAGAAGAGAAACAATGATGCCAAGCACCAGCCTCCTTTTAAAGTGTTCAGTGGTGTCATTCTTACTTAATCATGACAGATTGATCTCCAGCCATGTCCTCATCAACACCCACACCTGTGTTAATGGAGCAATCACTGAAAAGAGGTTAGCTGGTCCTTTTAAGGCAGGGCTGCAATGATGTTGAAATGTGTTTTGAGGGATAAAGTTCATTTTCTAGCCAAATATTGACTGTGCAAGTAATTGCTGTTAAGCTGATCACTCTTTATAACATTCTGGAGTATATGCAAATTGCCATTAGAAAAAGTGAAGCAGTAGACTTTGTAAAAATTAATATTTGTGTCATTCTCAAAACTTTTGGCCATGACTGTACTGTTTACTAGTTCCCTGCGTATCATATATTTGGCAAACTCTGACATGTCTGTGTTCTCGTTCCTTGTTGCAAGATTGACTTGTGGTACCTCTGAGGTGTGTAAGTCCCTTGGCGTGTAAGGATGAGACACTTGAGGCCAGAATGATGTTGCACGAGGGTTTAGGTGTAGTTTAGTCTCTGGAGGGTCTGCTTGTCGTAGCTGAAACTGTGGGTTGGTGCTGAAAGTTACCTTGTCACTATTGGGCAGTAGAATCTGTGGCTGGGCAGGAGCGTCTATGTGGTAGCTTGGGAGAAGTACCGGTGTGTGAGGGTTTAACCCCTTCACCCCCAAGGGTGGTTTGCACGTTAATGACCGGGCCAATTTTTACAATTCTGACCAGTGTCTCTTTATGAGGTTATAACTCTGGAACGCTTCAACGGATCTTCGCGATTCTGAGAATGTTTTCTCGTGACATATTGTACTTCATGTTAGTGGTAAAATTTCTTCGATATAACTTGCGTTTATTTTTGAAAAAAACGCAAATATGGCGAAAATTTTTAAAATTTTGCAATTTTCAAACTTTGAATTTTTATTCCCTTAAAACAGAGAAATATATCACACAAAATAGTTAAGAAATAACATTTCCCACATGTCTACTTTACATCAGCACAATTTTGGAACCAAAATTTTTTTTTTTTAGGAAGTTATAAGGGTTAAAAGTTGACCAGCGATTTCTCATTTTTACAACAAAATTTACAAAGCCATTTTTTTTAGGGACCACCTCACATTTGAAGTCACTTTGAGGGGTCTATATGGCAGAAAATACCCAAAAGTGACACCATTCTAAAAACTGCACCCCTCAAGGTACTCAAAACCACATTCAAGAAGTTTATTAACCCTTCAGGTGCTTCACAGTAACTAAAGCAACGTGGAAGGAAAAAATGAATATTTTACTTTTTAGCCACAAAAATGATCTTTTACAAACTTTTTTTTATTTTCACAAGGGTAAAAGGAGAAAATGGACAGATAAGGTTGTTATGCAATTTCTCCTGAGTACGCCAATACCCCATATGTGGGGGAAAACTACTGTTTGGGCACACGGCAGAGCTCGTAAGGGAAGGAGTGACGTTTGACTTTTTCAAACTAAAATTGGCTGGAATTTAGATTGGATGCCATGTCGCGTTTGGAGAGCCCCTGATGCGCCTAAACAGTGGAAACCCCCACAAGTGACACCATTTTGGAAACTAGACCCCCTAAGGTACTTATCTAGATCTGTTGTGAGCACTTTGAACCCTCAAGTGTTTCACAAAAGTTTATAAAGCCTGGGTGTGAAAAAAAAAAAATCAATTTTCCACAAAAATGATTTTTTAGTCCCAAATTTTTGAATTTTCCCAAGGAAATTGGACCCCAAAAGTTGTTGTCCAATTTGTCCTGAGTACGCTGATACCCCATATGTGGGGGGGGGAATCTGTTTGGGCGCACGGCAGGGCTTGGAAAGGAAGTAGTAACGTTTTGGAATGCAGACGTTAATGGGGGTCATGTTCCGTTTGCAGTGCCCCAGATGAGCCTAAACAGTGGAAACCCCCACAAGTGACCCCATTTTGGAAACTAGACCCCTAAGGAACTTATCTAGATCTTTGGTGAGCACTTTGAACCCCCAAGTGCTTCACACAAGTTTATAATGCCCGGGCATGAAAATAAAAAATCCTATTTTTTTCCCACAAAAATCTTATCTTTTAGTCACTAATTTTTTATTTTCCCAAGGGTAACAGGAGAAATTGGACCACATAAGTTGTTGTACAATTTGTCCTGAGTACGCTGATACCCCATATGTGGGGGGGAACCACTGTTTGGGCGCACGGCAGAGCTCGGAATGGAAGGAGCACCATTTGACTTTTTCCAACCAAAATTGGCTGGAATTGAGTTTGGATGCCATGTTGCATTTGGAGAGCCCCTGATGTGCCTAAACAGTGGAAACCCCCACAAATGACCCCATTTGGGAAACTAGACCCCTAAGGAACTTATCTAGATTTTTGATGAGCATTTTGAACCCCCAAGTGCTTCACACAAGTTTATAACGTAGAGCCGTAAAATTTAAAAATCATATTTTTTCCACAAAAATGATCTTTTCACCCCAATTTTTATTTTTCCAAGGGTAACAAGACTCCAAAAGTTATTGTGCAATTTGTCCTGAGTGCGCTGATACCCATATGTGGGGGTAAACCACTGTTTGGGTGCATGGCAGAGTTTGGAAGGGAAGGAGCGACGTTTGACTTTTTCAACGCAGAATTGGCTGGACGCCATGTCGTGTTTGGAGAGCTCCTGATCTGCCTAAACAGTGGAAACCCCCATAAATGACACCATATTGGAAACTAGACCCCTCAAGGAACTTATCTAGATGTGTGGTGAGAACTTTGAACCCCAGGTGTTTCACTAAAGTTTATAACGTACAGCCGTAAAATAAAAAATCTTTTTTTTTTTTTTTTACAAAAATGATTTTTTTCGCCCCCAATATTTTATTTTCACAAGGGTAACAGAAGAAATTGGAATGCAAAAGTTGTTGTCCAATTTGTCCTGAGTACACTGATACCCAATATGTGGGAGAAAACTACTGTATGGGCGCACGTCAGGGCTCGGAAGGGAAGTAGTGACGTTTTGGATTGCAGACTTTGATGGAATGGTCTGGGTGCGTCATGTCGCATTTGGAGAGCCCCTGATGCGCCTAAACAGTGGAAACCCCCCACAAGTGACCCCATTTTGGAAAATAGACCCCACAAGGAACTTATCTAGATGTGTGGTGAGCACTTTGAACCCCGAAGTGCTTCACAGAAGTTTATAACGCACAGCCGTAAAAATAAAAAATCCTTTTTTTTTTTTGCAAAAATGATTTTTTCGCCCCAATATTTTATTTTTACAAGGGTAACAGGAGAAATTGGACCCCAAAAGTTGTTGCCCAATTTGTCCTGAGTACGCTGATACCCAATATGTGGGAGAAAACTACTGTATGGGTACACGTTGGGGCTCGGAAGGGAAGTAGTGACGTTTTGGATTGCAGACTTTGATGGAATGGTCTGGGGGCGTCATGTCGCATTTGGAGAGCCCCTGATGCGCCTAAACAGTGGAAATCCCCAACAAGTGACCCCATTTTGGAAAATAGACCCCACAAGGAACTTATCTAGGTGTGTGGTGAGCGCTATGAAGCCCCAAGTTCTTCACAGAAGTTTATAATGTACAGCCGTAAAAACAAAAAAATAATTTTTTTTGTACAAAAATGATATTTTCGCCCCCAGTTTTTTATTTTCCCAAGGGTAACAGAAGAAATAGGACAAATTGCACAATAACTCTTGGGGTCCAGAGTACGCTGATACCCCATATGTGGGGATAAACTACTGTTTGGACGCATGGCAGAGCTCAGAAGTGAAGGAGCACCGTTTGACTTTTTCAACGCAGAATTGGCTGGAATTGAGATCAGACGCCATGTCACATTTGGAGAGCCCCTGATGTGCCTAAACAGCGGAAACCCCCCAATTCTAACTCCAACCCTAACCCCAACACACCCCTAACCCTAGTCCCAACCCTAACCACAAACCTAACCCTAACACACCCCTAATCCCAACCCTAATCCTAACTTTAGCGCCAACCCTAACCCTAACTTTAGCCGCAACCCTAACCCTAATGGGAAAATGGAAATAAATACATTTTTTTAATTTTATTATTTTTCCCTAACTAAGGGGGTGATAAAGGGGGGTTTGATTTACTATTTATAGCGGGTTTTTATGATTGGCAGCTGTCACGCTAAAAGACGCTTTTTATTGCAAAAATAGTTTTTTGCATCGCCACATTTTGAGAGCTATAATTTTTGCATATTATGGCCCACAGAGTCATGTGAGGTCTTATTTTTTGCGGTACGAGTTGACGTTTTTATTTGTACCATTTTTGAGCAGGTGACATTTTTTGATCGCTTTTTATTTCGATTTTTGGGAGGTTAGAATGAACAAAAATCAGCAATTCATGAATTTCTTTTGGGGGAGGCGTTTTTATTGTTCCGCATGTGGTAAAATTGATAAAGCAGTTTTATTCTTCGGGTCAGTACGATTATGGCGATACCTCATTTATATCATTTTTTTATGTTTTGGCGCTTTTATAGAATAAAAACAATTTTATATAAAAAATAATTATTTTTGCATCGCTTTATTCTGCGAGCTATAACTTTTTTATTTTTTCGCTGATGATGCTGTATGGCGGCTTGTTTTTTGCGGGACAAGATGATGTTTTCAGCGGTACCATGTTTATTTATATCGGTCTTTTTGATCGCGCGTTATTCCACTTTTTGTTCGGCGGTATGATGATAAAGCATTGATTTTTTGCTTCGTTTTTTTTTTTTTTTTAAGGGGTTCACTAAAGGGGTTAACTAGTGGAACAGTTTTATAGGGGGGGTCGTTACGGACGCGGCGATACCAAATATGTGTACTTTTATTGTTTTGTTTTTTTTATTTACAGGAAGAAATGAATTTATTGGGGAATATTTTTTTTTTTTTTTTTTTTTTGGATTTTTTTTTTACAACATGTTTATTTTTATTTTTTTAACTTTTTTACTTTGCCCCAGGGTGGGACATCACTGTATTTTATCAAATCGCTGGTGTGACAGTGTGCACAGCACTCTGTCACACCAGCGATCGCTCAGGCAGTGCAGGACGCTTCCTCATCGCCTGCTCTCAGCAGGCACTGAGGAAGCCGCCTCCCTCCAGGACCCCGGCGACATCTTGGATCCGGGTCCTGGGAGGGAGGAAGCCCTCAAAACAGCGCGATCACATCGCGCTGGTCTGAGGGTCTCAGGGGGGCGCGCAGGGAGCCCCCACCCTGCGCGATCCTCCCCTGTGCTCCCAGTACACCGCGATCATGTTTGATCGCGGTGTGCTAGGGGTTAATGTGCCGGGAGCGGTCCGTGACCGCTCCTGACACACAGTCACGGGTGTCAGCTGTGATAATCAGCTGACACCCGGCGGCGATTAGCTGCGCTCCCCTCAGGAGCGCAGCTGATCGCCTATGACGTACTATCTCGTCCATGGGCAGAATGGCACGGGTTTTATGGACGGGATAGTACGTCTAATGTCAGAGAGGGGTTAAGGCTTCTGACTCGTGATTTAGGTCATAATTAGCAGGATGTGTGGATGTTTGGTGTTTTAACACGTAATCCTTGGTACGTATAGCCGGATCTTCTATTTCTTCTAGGAAAGGACAGTCTAAGGTGGTCTCGTCAGCTACTGCTTGCTCAAACACCTTCAATTTAGCCATGGCAGCGGCTTCTTCCTTTTCTGTTTGGAGGATTTTTATCTGGGCCTCTGCCTCTGCTTCCTTCACTTTCAGCTGGGCTGCTATCTCTGCTTCCTTCCTAGCAAATTAACTCCTTACTCTGGCTTCTTCTGCATCAGCACGGATTTCTATTAGCTTCTCAGATAACGCCGATCTTTTGGAACGAGAAGATCTGGAGGATCGAGATGTGATTTTAGTTGAAGTCGATCGCTGTGACCTCACTTCTTGCAGGTGTGTGATGCGGCACTCTGCCTTGTCTTTGGCATCTTGCACGATAGCATTGTTTCTTTGGAGTAAGGTCTTTCGCTCAGTTAACTCTGCTAAGGCATCGTCCATATCAGAATTACCCAGAAATGTGGCATACTTTGTGGATAGCCGCTGATAGCAATCATAGGCTTCAGATAACCAATGCAAAGCTGTGGTTAGGTCTGCTGTGTTATTCTTATGGCGTGAAATAGCTGCAATACACCGCTCGGTTCTTTCCCATAAGATACTCAGGTTATTGAGGAACTCATCTCTAGTTGCCTCAAAGTTCTCTCTGACCTTTTGCGTGGGTTTATTTGTGCGCTTAGGTCGGACACTTTGTTCAGGGATCAGCATAGAGTCTGCTTCTCGTGCATCTGTGTTGTCTGAGACGTGATGCGTCTGTTCTGATTCCACAGCACAGGGATCCATACTATCTTTCATGGACATGTTTCTATACTTGTGAGATGCGGATGGCGCACACTTGCTGGCAGACTGTATCATATACACACAGGCACAAAGGACTTGGGCTTCCTATGCAAGCAGGAGTTAGAGGTGTCTTTCCTGGTTAACAGTCTGTGAGGTAAACATGCAATAGGCCGCAACAACAGCTCCTTTTAGACTATTCTGCCACCGATATATGTAAGAGACAGCTCTGATCCTTGTGAGTGACAATCTCAGATATAAGCAATGATAGATAGTGACTCGCTATAACACTTCCCTCTTAATCTTAATCGTGCACAGATATCTTCTTGAGAAGGTGAACTTGAATGTAACTGAAAGGTTTATTGGCATTACAATACCTTGTGCAGATGAATACATACAATTTCCCTCAGGCAAGAGGTATCAAGGTGGCTTCAGAGAAAGGATATAGAGGTCTAAAAGGAATGCTGTGTTGAAGCTCCTAGCATGAATGATGAGACACACAGAATGACGAAGCACACAAGATGTATGCCGGAAAGGGAAATAGTTGGGAGGAGTGAGAGAGAGCAAAGTATTATGAGAAATAGAACCCAAGACAGCACTAAACAATAACCACTAGGTGGCAGCAAAGTACACAGTAACTATGAAATGTCACATTAATACTGGCTGAGACAGCATAATAGGTTTTAAAGACCTTGAGACTGATGTGGACCTTATCTTCAGAACCACTGAGAAGTTTATAAATCTATAGTATGATGAAGTGGGTAAGAAGAAAGGTCAACAGGTCGTTTCTAGCAGAATTAAAACCCCGACCTATTTTCCTGTGATTTGTCTTTGCCTCTCTGTTACTAGAGACAGATCAACCCTAAAAACATTGGACAGCAATTTACAAAGATGAGAGACGCCTAGTGGCCAGTACTATAGGACATTTTTATAAGGTTAAGACAACATTTAACGTAAATAAAATGATTGTCACTTGGTTGTTTTAGTGCAATGACTATCAAATGAAAAGCAGTTTATTGAAATGATGATGTCTATTGAAACATTAACGCTGTATATGCCCCAAAATGGTGTAATAAAAATAAAAAAGTGTCTCTCATACAGGCACACTGATTTCAAAATTGTTAAGGTTATGGCTTTTGGAATTCTACAAGTTGCATTGTAGTTGCATGCAGGAGATTATTGCATTCTTATATACACAGCAGAAAGGCAATTTGTTCATTCTGTTCTAGATATATTTCCTACAACCCCTTCTCTAAAAACAGGTTGCTGCCCATGGGTTAGTTCAGATGACTGTAATGCGGGAACCTTTTGGTGTCTGTATTACCACTGCAAGAAGCGGACTCCCTACAATTCTACTGAACCAAACAGCTCACCCTGGAAGCCAATGTGAGATAGTGATGTAGTGGTAAATCCATGCAAATTTTCATCAAAACTAATAGAAAGTAAAAAAGGGCAGTTGCTCATAGAAACTAAACAAATTCTACTAATAATATTTGTTCATAAAATTAATCCAAATTCAGTTCATAATTTTCAGAGCTTTTGAAAAATAAAAGCAGCACCTGATAAAGCCATAGGTAGGTATGGGAAATCTAAATAGTGAAATGAAATGATTATGTTGACTGGCGGACAAAGGCGGTCATTCCTCTCTCTTGACAGGTGTGTAATAATCAATACCAGAATTCCCAATTAATTTACTTAATTTTTACTTTTTATATTTTATAATATGTGAATATGATAGTCAGTAAGGAACAAGATTTATCTAATTTTGCCACAACTTTTTTTCATTGGTTAGCATGATCTGATAGATGCAAAAATGTACAAATATCTAACTTTTTTAATCAATGACAGTATTAATTTATGGAAGAATAATAGCCTTAAAAGTTTGGCTTAAAATTCTTACTGGAGAATTAAGTTCACTTTGTGACGTAGTGATTTGGGAAGCTCTTACTGCAATGGGGATCCTGCACACATCATCATTAATCATCATTGCAAATTAGGCCATATATCACTTACAGTGCAGTGTGCTGTATTTCCCTAACCTCCTACGTGTTTGATCCTTACATTTGCACCGCTAGCATGAGAAGTCTTTGACAGCATCTGGGAGTTAGTTCATTCCTGTATATTTGAATAAAATCTGTGGATTAAAACCCTTTGAAAGCAAATCCTTCCAAAATCAATTTTTAGAGCCAAGTCAACTATTGACTTGTGTTTTGATCCAAAAAAACAAAAAACAATAAAACAGACATAAAAGTATGCGGTGTTATATATACACACACTTTATCTTTCATTTTAGATGGATAGAAATTTTTTCTATCTATCTATTTATCTATCTATCTATCTATCTATCTATCTATCATTTTACTGCTTATCTATTTGTCATAGTAAGTTTAAAGGGTGGGTGGCAAATCAAAACTATGGATACAATTCGTGACTAAATATACTCTGGCTGCTGAAAATACAACCTGTCACCTTTTAAATTAAAATAAGTAAAAAGCTCATGGGGATTAGGATTACTGTGATTCATATTACTGGAAAAGGTACAGTGAAGTTGACTTGAAACTGGCAGGCTGTGAGCATAATGCAATGCAGAAATATTGGCTGAGCAATGGCAGTTTTCTACTATTCGAACAATGTTTAGAACAGGCTAGCTGCTTTCAGCTCTACATAAGGAAGTTCCTAAAGAAAGGTTTTGGTTAGAGATAGACATTAAGGCGGGGGTCACACTTGCGACTGCAATGCGAGAAACTCACGCGAGTCTCTCGCCTCAATACCCGACACTGTTCAAGCACAAGCACAGGCTCTCTCCACTATCTCCTGGGGTGCTCAGCTTTTTCTTACAGCCTCATGCAGAACGAATTGAGCATCTGTAGATATGCAATCTGTCACTCCATTTTGTAATGGGGATAAAAGTAATCTGCTGGAGATAAAAATGTACTGTTCTGTCTATCAGTGCAGGTCCCAGCGGTTGAACCCCTACTAGTCAATAAGATAGATTAATAGCATTCTAAAGCTTCTCAGCCACTGCACTGAAAGCGCAGCTATCGGCAGGAAATGAACTTTATTTCTCCTGTCAACTTCCGACTTTCAGTTATAGAGACGGACAGGAGCATCTTCAGTCACCGCTCAGTATACAGTGAGTGGCAGCTGTAATCATGCCCAGGCTAACACAGAGCTGTAAGAGCTGCAGTTTTCAAAAAGTTTGTAATAAGACAAAGTTAAGTTCTACTGTCCTGTGTTAGTTACATATCCCATACTGGTAATGCCTTCTTTCATTTACAATAATCTCTGGAGGCAGATTCTCATGCAGATCAGTGTACGGCCCATAGTTCTGAACAGCTCATATACATACAAGACAAGCGGGGATTTCTCTAAAATATGACATCGGATCCCAGATATCAAGATATCATCGTATACAGATCCTCTCCTCTGCCATCAAAGATCTCGCCCTATCCTGGATCTCCTCATACCTTTCCAACCGCACATTCAGCGTCTCCACTCCCACACTACCTCGTCATCCCACCCTCTCTCTGTTGCAGTCCCCCAAGGCTCTGTCTAGGACCCCTACTCTTCTTAATCTATACATTTGGCCTGGGGCAACTCATAAAGTCCCACGTATTCCAGTACCACCTTTATGCTGATGACACTCAGATTTACCTCTCTGGCCCAGACTTCACCTCTCTGCTCTCCAGAATCCCTGGAGTGTCTATCAGCCATATCCTCCTTCTTCTCCTCCTCGTTTCCTCAAACTCAATGTGGACAAATATGAACTCATCATCTTTCCTCCATCTCACAGATCTTCCTTACCTGATTTATCTATCACAATTAACGACAACACACTTTCCCCCGTACCGGAAATCCGCTGCCTCGGAGTAACCCTTGACTCCTCCCTGTCCTTCAAACCGCCCATTCAAGCTCTTTCTACCTCCTGTCAGCTCCAGCTCACAAATATTTCCAGAATCCATCCTTTCCTAAACCCTCAATTTACTAAAATGCTTGTGCATGCCCTCATCATCTCCCGCCTCGACTACTGCAACATCCTTTTCTGTGACCTCCCTGCTAACACTCTCGCACCTCTCCAGTCCATCCTTAACTCTGCTGCCCAACTAATTCATCTATCTCCTTGCTACTCCTCTGCTTCTCCCCTCTGCAAATCTCTTCACTGGCTCCCATTCCCTCAGTGTATCCAGTTCAAATTACTAATACTGACCTACAAAGCCATCTATAACCTGTCTCCCCCATATATCTCTGAACTAATCTCCTGATATCTTCTCTCACGTAATCTCCGATCCTCCCAAGACCTCCTTCTCTCCTCCACACTTATTTGATCCTCACCTAATTGCCTCCAAGACTTCTCCCGAATATCCCGCATCCTCGGGAATTCTGTGCCCCAACACGTCCGACTATCAACCACATTCAGATCCTTCAGATGAAACCTGAAACCCAACCTCTTCAGGAAAGCTTACAGCCTGCAATGACCCCGCTGCCTCCTCACCACTACCGGAGCTACCACCTCACCATCACCGGAACTGCTGCAACACCCCACCCTGCTGTCTCCTTCCCCACCATCCTGTAGAATGTAAGCCCGCAAGGGCAGGGTCCTCTCCCCACTGTATCAGTCTGTCATTGTTAGTTTGTTTACTGTAAGTGATATCTGTAATTTGTATGTAACCCTTCTTATGTGTAGCACCATGGAATCAATGGTGCTATATAAGTAAATAATAATAATAATTATAAAATTAATACAGCTTCCTATGACCTGTGTGCCCATAAATACAGCTTACAAGGGTCAATCCTACTGACAGATTCCCGTTCATAGAATCATAGAATGTTAGAGTTGGAAGAGACCTCCTGGGTCATCGTGTCACTCTCTGCTCAATGCTGATTCACTAAATCATCCCAGACAGATGTCTGTCCAGCATCTGAAGACTTCCATTAAAGAACTCATCACCTCTCGTGGCAGCCTGTTCCACTCATTGATGATCCTAACTGTCCAAAAGGATTTTCTAATATCTAATCTGTATCGTCCCCCATTCAGTTTCATCCCAATGCTTCTAGTCTTTCCTTGTGCAAATGAAAATAAAGCTGATCCCTCTACAGTGTGACATCCCTTGAGATATTTGTAGACAGCTATTAAGTCTCCCCTTAGTCTTCTCTTTTGCAAGCTAAACATTCCCAAATCCTCTAATCGTTCGTCATAGGACATTGCTTGCAGACCGGTCACCATTCTGGTTGCTCTTCTCTGAACTTTCTCCATTTTGTTCATGTCTTTTTTTAAATTTGGTGCCCAGAACAGGACATGATATTCCAGAGGATGTCTGACCAAAGAAAGGAGTAGTGGGGGAGAATTAATTCACTAGACTGTATGCTTTTGTTAATGCAACCCAGAGTTGTGTTTATCTTTTTGCTGCTGCATCACACTGTTGTGATCTATTAGTATATCCAAGTCTTTTTCACATGTGCTGTTGCTTAGCCCTATCGTTCCCATTCTGTATATGCGTTTTTCATTTTTCTTGCCCAAATGTATGACTTTGCATTTCTCCCTGTTAAAAAACATTCTATTCGTTGCTGCCCACAGTTCCAGTTTGTTTAGATCTTTTTGAACCCTCTCTCTTTCTTCTCTAGTATTAGCTATTTTACCCTCAATTCCTTCATCTAAATCATTGATAAAGATTTTGAACAATACATGGCCCAGGACAAAGCCCTGTGGTACCCCACTTGAGACATTTTTCCAACCAGGATCTGGAGACATTTATGACCACTCTTTGGGTCTGAACACTAAGCCAGTTATGAATCCATCTAACAATTGCCTTGTCCATTCCATACTTGGTCATTTTTTTCAATAAGGATGGTATCAGATACTTTGTCAAATGCTTTGCTGAAGTCAAAATATACTACATCTACTGTTTCCCTGATTCACCCAGTCATTGATTCTGTCATAGAAGGAAATTAAGTTAGTCGGACATGACGTATTAATTACAAATCCATGCTGGCTCTGGTAATTCAATTCATTCTTATCCAGGTACTTGCATACATGTTGTTTAATAATTTGTTCAGAGATCTTTCCTGGTATAGTCTCACAGACCTATATGCTCTTATTTTGCATGAATACAAACTAATACTCCAGTTCATTTTTTTTTTAGTTCAACCATCTTAGAGCAAAATGATGTTGGATCGGAGACACTGATTCCAGTGATGTGTCACTTACTAGGCTGCTTGCTGCATTTTTTATTTAAATCATTGTTTTATCTGCTACAAATTTACCAATTCTCTGAATACTGAGCTCTGTATAAACCCTCTATCACCACTGATTGGCAAGCTTTCTGTGTACACTATTCATAGGCAGAAAGCTACCAATCAGTGGTAAGGGCGGGGTTATACAGAGCATGATTATAGAGGATTACATAACAGCAGGTTTACTAGTTCTCTAGTGTCAATATTCTGCTGATAAAACAGTGATTTTATTGAAACTGCAGCAAAGATACCAATAAGTGATACATTGATGAAATCAGGGTATCTGCTTCTACGTTACGCTGTTCTCAAATGAGTTGGCAAAAACCTGGTGACAGATGACCTTTAATAAAAAGTAGAGGTTAAGAGGGAAGCCTTGATTGGTACCACATGTAATTCAAAAATATGATCATAGTTATTAGCGATAGTGTTCTAAGACGGAGAGGGAACCTTAACCCCTTTCTGACATCTAGCGTAATAGTATGCCGATGTCGGACACTGAGCCCGCACCTTTCTGGGCACATGACAGCTGATATATACAGTTGACATGTGCCCGCAACAGCCGCAGATGGAATCGCGATCCACCCGTGGCTGTTAGCCAATCTCTGACAGCGGCATTTAATTCATGCTTACCGGAAGCACGTCACTAAAACCGTCTATCAGTGACCCTGTCACATGATCGCAGGTCACCGATGGGTCTGCATTTTATGGGTAGGTAGGACCCTGTTGCAATTAAAATCTACGGTTTGTTTTTTTGTTTATTGTATATGGATGTAGCTGCTCCTAGTTTGCGCCTGTTCACATTAGCTTGGATGTACCAGTCAGTCTTTTTGTCATTGTATATTAGCACTCTGACTGAGCACTCCGCCCTTCAGCATGAGGTAAATTTTAATTGCAACAGGTTCCTACTTTCCCATAAAATCAGACTTGGAAGAGAGGCATTCACCTCTACACAGGAATTCAGACTTCAGTCTTAGAGATTTATTCAAACTAGACACATTAGGACCCAATAGTTTTGAGATCACCTTGTCGTTGGTTGTTGGGGATACATGAATTGGCCAAATTATGTGATAATAGTCTAATTTTTTCCTAGTATCAAGAAGCAGTATTGCTACTCATATTTCATATACACTGTGTTCCAAATTATTATGCAAAAATTGTTTAGGAGTGATAAGGTAAGAATTTTTTTGTTTGGCAGTTAAACTCATTGATGGTGATGTGTGTCGGGGCTCTTTATATCACTGTAAGCAATTGCAGACACCTGTGCTAATTAGTTTGGCAGGTGTGTCCAATGAAAGGCAAGACTACTTAAGAAGGCTGTCCCACATTATTAAGCAGCCTACATTTTCAGCCAAAATGGGAAAGAAAAAGGATGTGTCGGCTGCTGAGAAGCAACAAATTGTGGAGTGTTTAGGTCAAGGCATGACTACAATCAACATTGCCAAGACACTTCATCGTCATCATCGCACAATCAAGAAGTATGTAGCTGATTCACAGTACACACATGTGCGTGCTGATAAGGGAAAATTGAGGACTCTTTCCTACAGCTGAATTACGTCAGGTTAAAAGAGCAGCGTCAAAAAAGCCTTGTCATAGCAGCAGACAAGTTTTTGAAGCTGCTGGTGCCTCCAACGTCCCCGAACAACAAGATGCAGGGTCCTTCAGAGGTTTGTAGCTGTGCGTAAGCCATCCTGTCGACCTCCTCTATCCACTGCACACAAGCAGAAACAGCTCCAGTGGGCCAAACAATACATGAAGACTGACTTCAAAACTGTTTTGTTCACCGATGAGTGCCGTGCAACGCTCGATGGTCCAGATGGATGGAGTGGAGGATGGCTGGTTGATGGACACCCCATGCAAACACGGCTACAGCGCCAACAAGGAGGAGGTGGAGTAATGTTTTGGGCTGGAATCATGGGGAGAGAGATTGTCGGCCCCTTTAGGATCCCTGAAGGGGTTGTAAGACGGCGGTGTTCACACCGTGCAGTAACTGAGGCAGTGACCCAAGCAAGTCCAAAGTAAACAGCTTTTATTCAGCAACTCACGGGTAAAACAGGAAAAGTCCTCCGGTACGCAGCCGGGATAACATCAGTCCATAAACACTGGTTGCCGGGGACAACGGCCGCGCCGGGCCGAACAGAGCCTGACTGGTGCAGAGCCGTCCCAGGCCTGGGTTCAGCTACACACAGTCCTGTGGAGCTTTCCTGCTATGCTCCTTGCAGGGTCCCAACATAGAACAACACTACTCCTTAGTGCAGGAGTTTTAAAGACCTGTGGCAAAAGCCACTGGAAAACCCGGGTTGGAGGGAGGAGGCCGCCCCACTTCCTCCTGTGACCTCCTCCAAGAAATGAAGGCCCTGCCGGATTTTACTTAATCTGCCTTAGCCAGGTAGTCTGACTAGGTCATTGCTCACCTTCATTCCTGCATAGCAGCCGCAGCTGTGTGTGTGACTGGGATGCACTCCAATGGCTTTAATAGGTCTCTGTACACATTCTGGGGAAAATATAACGTCCCTCGTAAACGATCCCGGTCACTGCCTCACATATCCCCCCCTCTGTTCAAACTTGTGGGGTTGAACATTTGCCACCATACAGGGTGCCCGGGACAGGGCATCCGCGTTTGCTTGCAACTTCCCAGGGCGATGTTCTACAGAGAAACTGAAATTTTGCAGTGACAGGAACCACCTGGTGACTCGCGCATTCCTCTCCTTTGCATTCCTCATCCATACCAAGGGTGAGTGGTCCGTCACCAAGCGGAACTGACGCCCGAGTAAATAATAATGTAGTGATTCCAAGGCCCACTTAATAGCCAAACACTCCTTCTCTACTACGCTATAGTTTTTCTCTGCCGGGACAAGTTTTCTACTCAAGTAGGTGACCGGGTGCTCTTCACCATTCACTTTTTGTGACAACACCGCCCCTAGTCCTACCTCCGAGGCATCTGTCTGTACAATGAAGGTTTCATTGAAGTTGGGGCTGATGAGGACCGGCTGTCCACACAGGGCCAACTTCATGGACTGAAAGGCTTCTTCTGCCTGAGGGTTCCACCGAACCATTACCGTTTTCTTTCCTTTCAAGAGATCGGTTAGGGCCGCGGTTCGCCCGGCAAAATTAGGTATAAACCGGCGGTAATACCCAAGGATGCCAAGGAACGCCCTCACCTGTTTTGTACTCGATGGTTTAGGCCAGTTTTTTATGGCCTCAATTTTACTGATTTGGGGCTTGATAGCTCCTCGGCCTATCACATACCCCAAATATCGAGCTTCCTCCAGCCCTATCGCACATTTTTTTGGGTTTGCCGTTAACCCCGCGGCTCTGAGAGAATCCAGCACCGCTTGTACGTGTGTTAGATGCGTTTGCCAGTCGGTGCTAAATATGATGATATCATCTAGATTCGCGGACGCGTATTCCTGATGAGGCTTGAGCACTATGTCCATCAATCTCTGAAATGTAGCCGGGGCCCCATGTAACCCAAAAGGTAAGACCACATAGTGAAATAGACCCTCCGGAGTTACGAAGGCGGTCTTTTCCTTCGCCGAATCTGTGAGAGGTACCTGCCAATAACCCTTGGTGAGATCGAGCGTGGTAAAGTACTGGGCCTGCCCCAGTCTCTCAATCAGCTCGTCCACCCGGGGCATTGGATAAAGGTCGAACTTTGACACTTCATTCAATTTTCGGAAATCATTACAGAAGCGTAATGATCCATCTGGCTTTGAAATCAGTACAATGGGGCTAGCCCACTCACTTCGTGACTCCTCTATGACGCCTAACTGAAGCATTTGTTTTACCTCAGCCGAAATGGCTTGCCTCCGGGCTTCGGGCACCCGGTACGGTCTTATTCGCACCCTTACCCCAGGTTCGGTGACAATGTCATGTTGGATAACCGTAGTCCTACCTGGTAGCTCTGAGAACACATCGGTATGTTTTGCACCAGGGAGCGAGCCTCCCGTCGCTGCTGTTTAGTGAGGGCATCACTTATCCTGACCTCCCCCTTGGATGCTTCCCTGGCTGAAGGTATAGAACTCTCTGGTGATAGGCCCGGGGTGATGTCTGTAACTAAACACTCTCGATCTTTCCAAGGCTTTAGCAGGTTTATATGGTAAATCTGCTCAGGTTTCCTCCTTCTGGGCTGATACACCCAGTAATTTACCTCCCCCACCTTTTCTCGAATCTCATATGGCCCTTGCCACTTGGCCATGAGCTTACTCTCGGCTGTGGGTACCAGTACTAATACCCGATCGCCCTTGTTAAAAGACCTGACTCTGGCTCTTTTATTATATGTGCGCCTCTGGGTTGCCTGGGCATCTAACAGATGTTCTTTCACGATGGGCATGACCGCCGCGATCCGGTCCTGCATACTAGCCACATGTTCAATTATACTCTTATGTGGAGTCGGCTCTTGTTCCCATGTCTCTTTGGCTACGTCCAACAGACCCCTAGGGTGTCTGCCGTACAATAACTCAAAGGGAGAGAACCCGGTGGAAGCCTGGGGTACCTCACGGACAGCGAACATCAAATAGGGTAGCAACATGTCCCAATCCCTTCCATCCTTAGAAATCACCTTTTTTAACATGGACTTGAGGGTTCTATTGAACCCTTCTACCAACCCGTCGGTTTGAGGGTGGTACACCGAGGTGCGCAGTTGTTTAATTTTTAGCAGTTTGCACAGTTCTCTTGTCACCTTGGACATAAAGGGGGTCCCCTGATCCGTCAGGATCTCCTTAGGTAGTCCCAGGCGACAGAACATGGCAAACAGTTCTCGGGCAATAAGTTTTGCCGAGGTGTGGCATAGTGGTATAGCCTCCGGGTATCGGGTGGCATAGTCGACGACCACCAGTATGTGTTGGTGGCCACGGGCGGATTTTACAATGGGCCCTACCAAATCCATTGCAATCCGTTCAAAAGGTACCTCTATTATTGGCAGGGGTACCAATGGACTACGGAAACTTGCAGTGGGTGAGGTCAACTGACATTCGGGGCAGGATTCGCAGTACCTTTTGACTTCCGCGTAAACTCCCGGCCAAAAGAACCGCTGCAAGATACGTTCTAGAGTTTTTTTTTCCCCTAAGTGGCCCCCCAGCAAGTGTGAGTGTGCCAAATCTAGAATCACCCTACGATACGACTGAGGTGCTACCAACTGTTCCACAACCTCGCCCCTGATTTTATCTACCCTATAAAGCAACTCACCACTGACTACCATGTGTGGAAATACCGTATCTGCATTGGGCTGTTGGGCTACGCCGTTTACCTCTAGCACCCTTTCCCGCGCCTGAGTCAGGGTGGGATCTTGTAGCTGAGCTGTCCCAAACGTGGCCCTGGACACTTCCAGCTCGGGAATCGATGTGGTCTCCTCCACTTCTCCTGCCAGCACCTCTAAGGGAAACCTATCGGGGTCACACTCTATCCCTATATGGGACACCCCTACGGCAGGTTCGACGAGTACAGCATCTGTAATACATCTTACCAGGGGAGAATGGATTTTGTTTTTCCACAGAGTCCAGAACAGGGGCAAGTCTCTTCCCAACGCAGACCCATAGGGAAGATTTTTTACCACTCCCACCACATGTTTTATGTCTCCACATGGCGTGGACAAAACTACCTCCGTAGTTGGATAGTCTCGGAGGTCCCCATGGATACAGACAACCCCGACCTGCCATCCGCTGGGGTTGTCTCCTGCCACCAGTGACCCATGCACCAGAGTCACGAGGCTCCCTGAGTCCAGGAGAGCCTCCGTAGGGTACCCATTAACCAGTACCTGGCATAGTTGGAGTTCACTGTCCTGGGGGTCGAGGGTTGCTGTGCAGACGGTCTGGGCATACATTGAGTATGGGTTCCGTAGTCAGGGGACAATTAGCCATCACATGTCCCGGTCCCTGACACCTCCAGCACCTAAGGGTGGAGGTACTGTTAGGTCTTATGACAGTTTGGGAGGGAACCGGTCTCCTGCCACTCTCACTCCGGGGTTCCCCTTCAGCACGGGCACGGTGCTGACTGTCCCCAACAGAGGGACGCGACCCCTTTCCCGATTCCTGGGTTGGCAGGGATCGGCGTGACAACCGAGAGGGGGCAGAGTCTCGAATGAAGTCCTGAGTGGCCGAGTAACGCTCAATCAAACTGACTACCTGGTCGAGCGTGCCGGGGTCGCCTTGCCCCACCCAACGTTGTATAGCAGCCGGCAGAGTCCTTACCAGCCGGTCAGTCACCACCCTCTCCACCATCTGGGCTGGAGACAAAGTCTCTGGCTGGAGCCATTTCTTTACCAGCTGCAGGAGGTCATAAGCCTGAGACCGAGCGGGTCGGGTCTCCACATAGGCCCATGAAAATACACGCTGAGCCCTCACGTAGGTATTAACCCCTAGTCGGGCAAGGATCTCACCTTTGAGCCTCTGGTAGTCCTGGGCGTCCTCCCGACTGAGATTGAAGTAGGCCTTTTGTGCATCACTGACCAGAAACGGAGCCACTACTTCTGCCCACTGGCCGGTTGGTAGGTTTTTCCGCTCCGCTGTGCGTTCATAAACTGTCAGGAAAGCTTCCACGTCGTCCTCTGGTCCCATCTTCCTCAACGCTGAGCGAACCCGGTCTCGGGCCTCGCGACGTTCAGGGGCTGGTGCCGTCAAGGTCTCCCTCAGGGCAGAAATCTGTTGCAGCAGCAGTTCGTTTGTTTTTTGTTGCTGCTGGTACAATAGCTGCTGTTGCTGCTGAGACTGCAGCTGCTGCTGTTGTGAAATTACCAGCTGCTTTAACAGCTCTTCCATTTTGTCCACAGGTTGAGGCTGAAAAGTGGCCGGCCGGATTGTGGTCATGATGCTGCCGGTGGGTATGCCTCAGTCACACTGCCTGCATTCTCCAACCAATTGTAAGACGGCGGTGTTCACACCGTGCAGTAACTGAGGAGGCAGTGACCCAAGCAAGTCCAAAGTAAACAGCTTTTATTCAGCAACTCACGGGTAAAACAGGAAAAGTCCTCCGGTACGCAGCCGGGATAACATCAGTCCATAAACACTGGTTGCCGGGGACAACGGCCGCGCCGGGCCGAACAGAGCCTGACTGGTGCAGAGCCGTCCCAGGCCTGGGTTCAGCTACACACAGTCCTGTGGAGCTTTCCTGCTATGCTCCTTGCAGGGTCCCAACATAGAACAACACTACTCCTTAGTGCAGGAGTTTTAAAGACCTGTGGCAAAAGCCACTGGAAAACCCGGGTTGGAGGGAGGAGGCCGCCCCACTTCCTCCTGTGACCTCCTCCAAGAAATGAAGGCCCTGCCGGATTTTACTTAATCTGCCTTAGCCAGGTAGTCTGACTAGGTCATTGCTCACCTTCATTCCTGCATTGCAGCCGCAGCTGTGTGTGTGACTGCGATGGACTCCAATGGCTTTAATAGGTCTCTGTACACATTCTGGGGGAAATATAACGTCCCTCATAAACTATCCCGGTCACTGCCTCACAGGGTAAAGATGAACTCCATAGTGTATGTTGAGTTTCTCAAACATCACTTCCTGCCATGGTTCAAGAAGAAGAACTGTGCATTCCGCAGCAAGATCATTTTCATGCATGATAATGCACCGTCTCATGCTGCACATAACACATCTGCATCTCTGGCTGCTATGGGCATAAAAGGGGACAAACTTATGGTGTGGCCCCATGCTCCCCTGACCTCAACCCCATTGAGAACCGATGGAGCATCATCAAAAGGAGTGTCTATGATGGCGGGAGGCAGTTCACATCTAAGCAACAGCTCTGGGAGGGTATTCTGTCCTCATGCAAAACAATTGAAGCAGAAACCATCCAAAACCTGACAAATTCAATGGACGAGAGAGTTCAGAAGCTCCTTTCGAACAAGGGGTCCTATGTGCAAAAGTAACATCACCTACAATAAAGTTTTGAGTTGAAAACTGTTTGATTTCAGTTTGTAATAACCTGCTAATGCTTATAATTTCAAAAATGACCATTTTTTTGTTCTTTATTAAAATGAAAAGGTTGAAAACTTTGCTGTGCATAATAATTTGGAACATGCATTTTGAGTGCAGTTTGAGTGTTTTATTTTTTAAAAAATATACTGTTATCATAGGCAGTTTGTACAAAAACCTTTCAATTGTACTCTAATAGTTATTTGACTGGAAAATTATAATGACTGCAATTCATATAGGTAATTTGGGAAAATCTGAGAAAATATTATTTGCATAATAATTTGGAACAGAGTGTATTTCACATTGACATGCTTTAGCACTACAGAGAGCAACTTTTTTGTTTATTGTATATGGAGGAGGCTGCTCCTAGTTTGCACCTGTTCACAGGGCCGCCATCACGGCATTACTGCCCTTACTGCTGTATGGGGCCCGGTGAGCAGCAGTACACAGAGGGGCCCCGCTTATGCTCACCGGGCCCAATCGCGCATTAAAGTGGTGCACGCTGCGGCGCACATGTTGATGCTGGGGCCCCCGGGTTTTCCGGGAGTTGCACGGCCATCTGACCTTGACGGCTGCGCAGCTCCTGCTACCTCCCTCTGTCTTCTGCTTGCTTCCTGTCAGGAGATGGCGGCGATGCGTATGCGATGACGTCATCGCTTACGCACCGACATGTACCGGATGCTGGAAGCAGAGCAGCGCTGCTGGGGAGCTTCTGTGAGGTAAGTAATGTCACTTAGTATTGTGGGTTTTTTTTTTATTAATGATCAGTATTGTAGTATTCGGTCACTACATGGTGGTAATCTGGTCATGGTGTCGTGGTATTTGTTCCTTGTACGTGGTATTATTTGGTCACTATGTGGTGGCAATATGTGGCCTGGTCATGGTGTTATGGTATTTGTCCCTTGTATGTGGTATTAATGGTCATTTAAAAAAAAATGTATGTGACTCATTACCTTAAAGAAAAATACATAAACATATATTTATATTTAATAGGTTAGAGTAGAGTAGGGTCCGGCTAAAACAGTCTACCGTGTCGTGGTGGCGGCTTAAACATTCTTTTGGCCAGAACCAAAACTGCTGGTTATGAATGTGATCTGGTGTTTGATGGGAACTGTTAATATCTGATTGGTGAGGATTTGGTGGAGAAGTTGAGTTTTTCCAAGAGTGGGTGGTTGGATTGTAGAAGGCTCGAAAGGTGGAGGCGGAGCTGGGATGGAGCCTGGGTGGAGTCTCAAGGGGGCCTGAAAATTTTGCCAGTATGGGGCCCCAAAATTTGTAGTGGCAGCCCTGCTTATTCACATTAGCTTGGAAGTGCCAGTCAGTCTTTTTGTCATTGTATATTAGCTCTCTGACCGAGCACTCCACCCTTCAGCTTGTGGTGGATTTTAATTGCAACATACTAACATAGATTTTAAGGTTGAAGGAAGGCTTAAAGTCCATCTAGTTCAACCCATAGCCTAATATGTTGATCCAGAGGAAGGCAAAAAAAAACCATGCAGCAAACACTAAGCTCCACATTGGGGAAAATAATTCCTTCCCGACTCCATATACGGCAATTAGACTAGTTCTCTGGATCACCACCCTATCAAGGAATCTAGTATAAATAACCTGTAATATTATACTTTTCAAGAAAGGCATCCAGTCCCTTCTTAAATTTTAGTAGGGAATCACTCATTGTAACAATATATGGCAGAGAGTTCCATAGTCTCACTGCTGTTACAGTAAAGAATCTGCGTCTGTGATTATGATTAAACCTTCTTTCGTCCAGACATAGAGGATGCACCCTTGCCCCGTCATAGGTCTAAGAGTAAAAAGATCTTTAGAAAGGTCTTTGTACTGACCCCTCATTTATTTATGCATTATAATATGATCACCCCTTAGCCTTCGTTTTTTCCAAACTAAATAACCCCAAGTGTAATAACCTGTCATGGTATTGCAGACCCCCCAGTCCTCTAATAACCTTGGTCGCTCTTCTCTGCACCTGCTCTAGTTCAGCTATATCCTTCTTATACACCGGAGACCAGAACTGTACACAGTATTCTAAGTGTGGCCACACTAGTGACTTGTATAGATGTAAAATTATGTTTTCCTCATGAGCATCTATGTGTCACGCTGTATAGCAGATATATATATGTGATGTCAGTAATCTATATCAAAAGGGCAACATACTATATAACATGCGCATAGATATATGATAACATAGATTTACCTGACAGAATGTCCAGTGGGTCAAAACGGAATCCGTTATACGCTGTCTCCGGCTAGAGGGTGACCGGGGTCTAAGCTGACCCTAAACTGGGGTCCTAACTAATCCCTCAACCTGGAGGTACTGTTAAAGGTACAGAGGTCCAGGCCACCAGCGTAAACCCTGTCTCCTATCAATCCCTGCCAACTGTATTCTAGTCCTAAGAAGGACCCTGAATACCACCAAAGGGAATGAACAGGTAACGGTTAATGAACAGAAAGACATACAAGAAAGACAAGAAATAAAGTAAATAAAGTCTTACATACAACACTCACACACAGTAGGAACACCTAAGGTCTCAGAGATAAACTATAAGCTATAAGAGTAAAAACAACTAAGGAGCTCTTAGCTTAAGTATTCTCAGAACCGCTCCAGTCTGCTAGACTACATGAATGCTTTCACCGGCGTCTAACACCCAGACTGGCAGGAATATAAAGGAAACTAATTAGAACATAATCAAAAGCAGCCGGGCGAGGCTGGACCTAGTCTTAGCAAAGAGCTAGGTAAAATTAACTCTCTCATTACCAAACACAAAGAAACAGCAGCTCAGCTGTGAGAAGTCAGAATGTGCAATCGCGACGATCTTCGTGGCGATGCACCCATGACAGTACCCCCCCTTCTACGAGGGGCCTCCGGACCCTCATGACCAGGTCTGTCCGGGTAAGTTGTGTGAAAGGTCCGAACCAATCGATCTGCGTTAGCATCAGACGCAGGGACCCACGTCCTCTCCTCAGGACCATACCCCCTCCAATGAACTAAGTACTGAGGGGATCGGCGACTGAGACGTGAGTCAATGATTTTCGACCCATGAAATTCCACGTTATCATTGACTACCACTGAAGGAGGAGGTAGAGGTGACGGTATGACTGGTGCCACATACTTTTTAAGTAATGACTTGTGAAACACATTATGATTTTTAAACGTAGGAGGGAGGTCCAGACGAAATGCCACAGGATTAATTATGGAACTGATCCTGTACGGCCCGATGAATCTGGGACCCAACCTCCAGGAGGGAACTTTAAGTTTTATATTCCTGGTAGACAACCACACCAGATCGTTCACCTTCAGATCTCGACCAGAAACTCTCCCCCTATCAGCCATCCGTTTGTAACGGTTCTCCGTAACCTTCAGTCTTAACCGATCTGGAACTATCAGTCTCCCTGGAAGTCCCACAGGGGCGTCCCCCTGAGCCCCCAATACCTCCCCCTTAAGCTCAGAGCATACAGCTGACACTACAACTCCCTCCTGAGGAATAGGAACCGGATCATCCATCCTCCCGGTCCCTGGGAAAGTACGAGATAAGGCATCAGGAAGCAACTTTATTGAGCAGTCATATGCGCGATGAGGAGGTAACTCTTTACACCCCTCCTCTGAGAACATCTCCCCAAAGTCCTCCAGAAAAGGAGGCAAAGTCCTAGGCACAACCGCACCGATGACCGTGCTCATGCAGTTATTCTTGCAAAATTCACCCCACTGGCTTATCTTTCTGGATTGCCAATCAATCACTGGGTTATGTTTAGCCAACCAAGGAAGTACCAACACAATAGGAGTAGTTAGACCCTCCAACACATAACAAGACAATTGCTCTTTATGTATTGCCCCTACTCGAAGATCTATGTTATGAACAGCTTGTACCAAGCTACCTTGACCAAGAGGTCTAGAATCAATAGAGAGTATAGGGACCGGTTTGGCCAATACACTCAGTTGCATACCATGCACCTGGGCAAACCGAGCGTCCACCAGATTAGCCCCGGACCCACTATCAAGAAAAACAGAAATCCTCTCAGTTCTAGTACCAATCACACCTCCGCAGGCATGAGAAACTGAGAGGGATTTGGGGACGAAATACACACTCCCAGGTTAACTCCTTGGCTCAAAGAGGTCCGGGATGGACACCCCCCAACAAAATGTCCCTCTCTCCCGCAAAAGAAACACCTTCTAGTCTTGCGGCGCACCGCCGATTCCCTCCTACAAAATGATGTCCCTCCCAACTGCATGGGTTCCTCAGAACAGACCAGGGGAACCTCAGTATAAGGGACTTTAGTAGTAGGTGGAGTCATCACGGGGGGCGGAGTTACCTCGCGTCTTCCCCGAAGTCGTCTATCAATGCGAATAGCGAGGGCCATAGCAGCCTCCAGTGATGGAGGAGAATCATACTGAGCCAACACATCTTTTAATTTGTCAGACAACCCTTGACAAAACTGGCTCCTAAGAGCTGGGTCATTCCACTGAGTATCTGTTGCCCATCTACGGAACTCAGAAGAATATTCCTCCGCTGGACGATTTCCTTGCCGTATTTTACGTAACCTTGTTTCAGCAAGGGAGACTCGATCCGGATCATCATATACCAGACCCAGGGCAGTAAAAAATTGATCCACTGACTGGAGATCTGGGGAGCCTGGAGGAATAGAGAACGCCCAAGATTGAGGGTCCCCTTGTAAGAGCGAGATAACAATTCCCACCCTCTGCTCTTCACTCCCAGATGACCGAGGCCGCAGCCGAAAGTACAATTTACATGCCTCCCGGAAAGTAAAAAATTTGTCCCGCCCACCAGTGAACCTGTCCGGGAGAGCAACCTTAGGTTCAGATCTGGTTTGCTCCGGGGGGACAAAACCTTGGACTTAATGTCTGCAAATTCCATGGACAACCCCTGCAACTGCCGGGCCAGCTGGGCTACTGGATCCATGACAGCTGGGGAGAATCTTTAGTTGGGCCGGTGAAAATGTCACGCTGTATAGCAGATATATATATGTGATGTCAGTAATCTATATCAAAAGGGCAACATACTATATAACATGCGCATAGATATATGATAACATAGATTTACCTGACAGAATGTCCAGTGGGTCAAAACGGAATCCGTTATACGCTGTCTCCGGCTAGAGGGTGACCGGGGTCTAAGCTGACCCTAAACTGGGGTCCTAACTAATCCCTCAACCTGGAGGTACTGTTAAAGGTACAGAGGTCCAGGCCACCAGCGTAAACCCTGTCTCCTATCAATCCCTGCCAACTGTATTCTAGTCCTAAGAAGGACCCTGAATACCACCAAAGGGAATGAACAGGTAACGGTTAATGAACAGAAAGACATACAAGAAAGACAAGAAATAAAGTAAATAAAGTCTTACATACAACACTCACACACAGTAGGAACACCTAAGGTCTCAGAGATAAACTATAAGCTATAAGAGTAAAAACAACTAAGGAGCTCTTAGCTTAAGTATTCTCAGAACCGCTCCAGTCTGCTAGACTACATGAATGCTTTCACCGGCGTCTAACACCCAGACTGGCAGGAATATAAAGGAAACTAATTAGAACATAATCAAAAGCAGCCGGGCGAGGCTGGACCTAGTCTTAGCAAAGAGCTAGGTAAAATTAACTCTCTCATTACCAAACACAAAGAAACAGCAGCTCAGCTGTGAGAAGTCAGAATGTGCAATCGCGACGATCTTCGTGGCGATGCACCCATGACAGTATGCCTCTTTTAATGCATCCCATTATTTTATTTGCCTTTGCAGCAGCAGCCCGACACTGGCCACTAAATGTGAGTTTGTCATCCACCCATACACCCAGGTCTTTTTCAGTTACAGTTTTGCCCAGCATTTTACAATTAAGCACATAATTATACATCTTATTTCCTCTGCCCAAGTGCATGACCTTACATTTATCCCCATTAAAGCTCATTTGCCATTTATCAGCCCAAGCTTCTAGTTTACATAAATCTTCCTGTAATATTAAATTGTCCTCCTTTGTATTGGTTACCCTGCAGAGTTTAGTGTCATCTGCAAATATTGAAATTCTACTCTGTATGCCCCCTACAAGGTCATTAATAAATATGTTATAAAGAAATGGGCCAACACCGACCCCTGTGGTACCCCACTGTTAACTGTGACCCAGTCCGAGTGTGCTCCATTAATAACCACCCTTTGTTTCCTATCCCTAAGCCAGTTCTTAACCCACTTACACATATTTTCCCCTATCCCCATTGTTCTCATTTTATGTATCAACCTTTTGTGTGGCACCGTATCAAAAGCTTTTGAAAAGTCCATATACACCACTGCGTTTCCTTGGTCCAGTCCAAAACTTAAATCTTCGTAGAAGCTTATCAGATTAGTCTAACAAGAACAGTCCCTCGTAAACCCATGTTGATATTGGATCATGAGGTTATTCTTCTTCAGATACTCCAGTATAGCATCTCTTAGAAAACCCTCCATGATTTTACCCACAGTAGAGGTTAAGCTCACTGGCTCAGTTTTTGTCCCCTTTTTGAATATTGGCACCACATTTGCTGTACGCCAGTCCTGTAGTACAGACTCTGTTATTATGGAATCTTTAAAGATTAAAAATTATGGTCTATCTATGACTGTACTTAATTCCTGCAGTACTCGGGGGTGTATCCCATCCATGCCCGGGGATTTGTCAAGTTTAGTGATTTTTAGACGCCGCCATACTTTCTGCTGGGTTAAGCAGGTGACATTTAATGGAGAATTTTTTTGTTACCAATGATCATGTTGTCTGTCATGGGATTTTCTTGTGTAAAAACTGTTGAAAAAAGTAATTTAGCATATTGGCTTTTTCCTCATCCTCATCCACCATTTCACCCAGACTATTTTTAAGGGGACCAACACTACCTTTTTTTAGTTTCTTACTATTTATTTTGTTAAAGAATATGTTGGGATTATTTTTACTCTCTCTGGCAATGAGTCTCTCTATCTCAATCTTTGCTGCCTTGATTTGCTTTTTACAGAATTTATTTAATTTTCTGTATTTATTTAATGCCTCACTACCTACTTGCCTTCTTTTTGTCACTTATTGCACCCCTTACAGCTCAATTTAGCCATGGTGATTTCCTTCTATTTCTTGCATGTTTATTCCCATAGGGTATATACTGTGCACAGGTCCTATTCAGAATGTTAAACGTCTCTCATTTTCTTTGTGTACTTTTATGTTTCAGGATATCGGCCCAGTTTTTTGCACTAAGATCATCTCTCATCCGTTGTCTCTCAACCATTGGAAATTTGCCTTCCTGAAGTTTAGCGTCCTTGTAACCCCTTTACTACACATCTTACTAAAGGATACATTATTTTGTGATCACTATTACCCAAGTGACCCCCAACCCTTATATTTGATATGCGGTCTGGCTTGTTGGTTAATATTAGGTCTAGCAGTGCCCTCCTTCTTGTTGGGTCCTGAACCAGTTGTGAAAGATAATTGTCTCTCATAGTTGTCAAAAACCTATTACCTTTGCAGGAACTGCAGGTTCTGTTCCCCAATGTATTTCAGGGTAGTTGAAGTCCCCCATAATAATGACTTGTTGAGTCGCTGCTTCATCTATTTGCTTTACGAGGATATTCTCCGTTGCTCCCATTACTTTTGGAGACTTAAAACAAACCCCTATCAGTAATTTATTATTTTTTCCCCCTCCCCTTATCTCCACCCACAGGGACTCTACATTTCATTAGATTCACATATATTATCACACAGGATGGGATTTAAGGATGATTTTACATATAAACACACTCCCCCCTTGCTTATTTGTACGGTCATTTCTGAACAGACTATAGCCCTGTCAATTAACAGCCCAGTCATGGTTCTCGTCCAGACATGTCTCAGATATCACCACCATGTCATAATGTTCCAACAAAATTAATTCTAATTCCTCTATTTTATGGGTGAGTAGTGATGAGCGAACGCTCTCGCCACTACTCATTACTCGCCCAAGTATCACGGTACTCGGTGTACTCGGCGAGCACCAAGCATTTCCGGGATTACTCGACGGGAACTCGGGTCTCCACCCAGCTTTACAGACCCAATCATAATGCAGGGAATGTCTGCCAGGCAATGAAACGTCGCAGAGGAGGCATTGCAGGCGGAGCACAAGGACATGGATCATGGAACCATACAGGGTGAATATACACAGCCCAGCCTCGTGTCATCCCAACGTGGATTGGCTGACAATGAGGAAGAGGAGGAGGAGGTGTATAATTATGTGCTTAATTGTAAAACACTGGGCAAAACTGTCACTGAAAAAGACCTGGGTGTATGGGTGGACGACAAACTCACATTTAGTGGCCAATATCAGGCAGCTGCTGCCAAGGCAAATAAAATAATGGGATGAATTAAAAGAGGCATAGATGCTCATGAGGAGAACATAATTTTACCTCTATACAAGTCACTGGTGCGACCACACTTAGAATACTGTGTACAGTTCTGGTCTCCGGTGTATAAGAAAGATATAGCTGAACTGGAGCGGGTGCAGAGAAGAGCGACCAAGGTTATTAGAGGACTGGGGGGTCTGCAATACCAGGACAGGTTATTACACTTGGGGTTATTTAGTTTGGAAAAACGAAGGCTTAGGGGTGATCTTATTACAATGTATAAATATATGAGGGGACAGTACAAAGACCTTTCTAATGATCTTTTTACTCTTAGACCTGTGACAGGGACAAGGGGGCATCCTCTACGTCTGGAGGAAAGAAGGTTTAATCATAATCACAGATGCAGATTCTTTACTGTAAGAGCAGTGAGACTATGGAACTCTCTGCCGTCTAATGTTGTAATGAGTGATTCCCTACTAAAATTTAAGAAGGGACTGGATGCCTTTCTTGAAAAGTATAATATTACAGGCTATATTCACTAGTTTCCTAGATATTGCGTTGATCCAGGAAGCTAGTCTGATTGCCGTATGTGGAGTCGGGAAGGATTTTTTTCCCCAATGTGAAGCTTAGTGTTTGCCACTTGTTTTTTTTTTGCCTTCCTCTGGATCAACATGTTAGGGCAGGTTAGGATAGGATATGGGTTGAACTAGATGGACTGAAAGTCTTCCTTCAACCTTAATAACTATGTTACTATGAAGAACAGGAGCTACTTTCATGCGCTATAGACGGGACTACAACCACAAGTGTCATACCGTCTGTTCAGCGTGGATGGCCTGAGGACAGGAAAGAAGAGGAAGAGGAAGAGGAGGAGGAGGAGAACACCTTGGTCAGTCGTCCTGTTGGTGAGGACACGAAGTCTTGCCTGTTACCAGTCTGGCACGCATGGCTGACTTTATGTTGCGCTGCCTTTCCCGTGACCCTCGTATTGTAAAAATATTGGGTACCAGTCATTACTAGCTAGTGACACTTTTAGACCCACGGTACAAGGATAACTTTCAATCTCTTGTTCCAGAGGCAGACAGATGTACCAAAATGGTGCAGTACCATAGGGCCATTGTTGCAGAATTATTTAAAAAATTCCCATCGCAAAACGCTGGCGGCAGAGAAAACAGTTCGCTGGCCAACCAAGCAGGACAAGCGAGACAGACACAAGTCCACTCCAGCAGAGGCAGGGGAACACTCGCAAAGTTCTAGGACAGTTTTCTAAGACCCTCCCATCGCCCATGCACTAAGATGCTGAGGGAGTACCTTGCTGACCGTACCAACGTCCTCCATGATTCCTCTGTGCCTTTTAATTATTGGGTATCCAAGATGGACACGTGGCATGAGCATGCTCTCTAAGCCTTGGAGGTCCTGGCCTGCCCTGCCACTAGCATATTGTCCGAGAGTGTTTTTAGTGCTGCTGGTGGCATTATCACACATAAGCGCATTCGCCTTTCTACGGAAAATGCAGACAGGCTGACTCATAAAAATGAACAACGGATGGATTGGGCCTGACTTCTCGACACCACCAAATGATGACAGCGAAGCATAAACTCCAATGTAGTGTTTTTTTGGGAGGTGTGTTCCCATGCACCTCTTCACAATCAAACATGGATATACGCTTCCTGATTTTGGCTATTTGATGTCCTCCTCCTCCTTCTCCTCATCCTCACCATCCACCACCACTTGAACAACAGGGTGAACGTATTCAGTCATGCTCTGGCCACTCTATGTTTTGGCAAGGGTGTTATGATGCCCGTCAGCAAAATACAAAAAATATGCACACCCCCAAAGGGAAATGTTTGCATTCCTAGTCTAGGAGACCCACTCCTAGAAATTGGGCATAGTTTTTAATCAGGCCTTCCTCCACGACTCATCATCTACTGCCACTAGATCAAAAGGGTTAACGTGTTCCATGCTGCTACAGCCAGTGTCAAATTCTTAACAAAAATGTGTGGTTATGTTGGGCGTAAAATACTTGTTATGGAAAAGGTTGAGGTGTACCTCACAGGGGAAAATGTTTGCCAGCTCATACACTTAGTGTATTGGCATTCCAAGTCTAGGAGACCCGCTTCTTTAAATTGGGCATAGCTTTTAATCAGGCCTTCCTCCACGTGTCATCATCCACCACCACTAGATCACCAGGGTTAACGTGTTCTGTACTGCTGCAGCCAGTGTCGAATTCTTAACAAGGGTGGGTGGCTATGCTGGGCATAAAATACTTGTTATGGAAAAGGGTGAGGTGTACTCCACAGGGGAAAATGTTTGCCAGCCCATACACTTGGTGTATGGGCATTCCAAGTCTAGGAGACCCGCTCCTTTAAATTGGGCATAGCTTTTAATCAGGCCTTCCTCCACGTGTCATCATCCACCACCACTAGATCACCAGGGTTAACGTGTTCCATGCTGCTACAGCCAGTGTCGAATTCCTAACAAGGATGGGTGGCTATGCTTGGCATAAAATACTTGCTATGGAAAAGGTTGAGGTGTACCCCACAGGGGAAAATGTTTGCCAGCCTATACACTAGGAGACCCGCTCCTTTTTAATGGGACATTTTTTATGAGGCCCTCCTCCATGTTTCTTCCAAGGGGGATTGGGGTTATTGGGGTGCATATGACTTGGTAACAGGGCAGGCCTTGCAGTCAATGCATAAGAAAACAGAATGGGAGTACAAAATGAATAAGTGAAGTAGATTTTCCTGGGCCCATCCAGTATCTGGGTTTAAAGGCATATTGGGGTGCATATGACTTGGCAGAAGGGCAGGCCTTGCATTCAATGCAACATTTTTTATGGAAGCAATCCTGGACATCTTGTGAAAGGGGTATTGGGGTTCGTCGTAATTCTTGGCAGCCCATCCACTCACTGCATAGGCTATAACAGTTTCGGAGACCCACTGTTTAATAATGACCCTTTAAGCCAGGGGTCTCAAACTGCATTCCTGGAGGGCCGCAAACCGTGCATGTTTTCAAGAGTTCCTTAGCATTGCACTAGGTGCTGGAATCATTATCTGTGCAGGTGATTAAATTATCACCTGTGCAATACAAGGAAATTCTGAAAACATGACCTGTTTGCGGCCCTTGAGGAATGCAGTTTGAGACCTCTGCTTTAAGCAGATTAATGCTGCCTGATGTCCCTGTAAAAATAGGCTCTGTGACTTTAAGACTCCCTCCTTCATAAATGAAACAAGATACTGTATGTCTGCTTATGTGTCACACAGCACATGGCCAGCTAGGGCTGGTAAATGTTACAATGGCATTTCTCAGTGAATGCATTTGTTTTGGTTAAAAACAATGCTAAAGTTGCAAAACGCCTCAAAAAAGCTATGTGTGAACATAGCCCAAGTGTGGTGGAGGAACATTTTTGTTTTGTGTTAATTATTGTGGCTTAGATAAAAGTCATTAACCTGGAAAGGATGTTCCTTAACATATTTCCCAGGAAAATCCATTTTGGTTTTGTTTTTGTGGTTTTTTGGTGCGCCTGTAAAAAGGGCGTGAAACTCTGACAACATTGCTTAGAGCTGTGACCTAGGAGTCAGAAATGCTTCCAGGGGCAGTTGCCATGATGTTCCCATGTCATTTGAGCAGTGTTTCCATCATTTTCAGACGTTTTTAGACCTTAAAAGGACCCCCGGGGGGGGATTGCGGTAAAAATGCTCGGGTCTCCCACAAACTTACATTGGGCTCGTTGTTCTATCCGAGTATCAGAGCATTCCAATTTGCTCGACCCGAGCATTTTAGTGGTCGCCAATCACTATTGGTGAGGCTTCTGGCATTAGTAGACATGCACTTTATGTATCTCTCTGTACCTCTATTCTTTCTTAAATTATTAACTGTTCTAACCCCATCCCCAATTTTATTATTTGTACCCAGGTCACTATTTGCGCTATCTTCCCCTTCTATAAAATTAATACCTGACTTTGGTCTTGATAAAAGACTGTGGACCCACACCAGCAGATGGCATGGCTCCTCAAACCATCACTTATTGTGGAAATTTCACACCAAACCTCGAGCAGCTTGGATTGTTTATGTCTCCACTCTTCCTCCAGACTCTGGGACCTTGATTTCCAAATAAAATGCAAAATTTACTATAATCTGAAAACAACACCTTGGACCACTGAGCAACAGTCCAGTTATTTTTCTTATTGGCCCATGTAAGATGCTTCTGGCGTTGTCTATTGGTCATGAGTGGCTTGACACAAGGAATGTGACATTTGTAGCCTATGTCCTGGATACGCCTGTGCGTGGTGGCTCTTGAAGCAATGACTCCAGCAGCAGTCCACTCCTTGTGAATCTCTCCCAAATTTCCGAGTGGCATTTTCTTAACAATCCTTTCAAGGCTGTGATTATCCCGGTTGCTTGTGAACCTTTTTCTACCACACTTTTTCCTTCCACTCAACTTTCCATTAATATGCTTGGATACAGCACTCTGTGAACAGCCAGCTACTTTAGCAATGACCTTTTGTTGCTTAACCCCTTTGTGGAGTGTGTCAATGACTGCCTTCTGGACATCTGTCTAGGGATGGGCAAACCCGAACTGTGAAGTTCGGGACCGTACCGAACACATAGTGTTCGGTCACAAGGTCCCGAACACGGGTTTCCATGAGAAACCCATGTTACAGTTCGGGTCCAGTACGGGTTTGGGTCCAGGGCTATTATAATTATACTTGTGCAACGACGCATCCTCCTGTCCCACTGTCTCCCGGCCGCATCTGCTTCCAGGGCCGCTCATTAACTGCCAGCAGTATTCAGTGCACTCGGCAGTCTTTGGCTTTTTCCGGCAGTGTTCGTGCGGTGACTGCTGGAAAAAGCCGAAGACTGCCGAGTGCAGTGACTACTGCCAGCATTTAATGGGCGGCATCGGAAAAAGATGCGGCCGGGAGACAGCAGGACGGGAGGACGCGTCGCTGGACAGATAAGTATAACTATAATGGCCCATATCTACAAATTCCAAGCTCGGGGTTCAGATGAAAGTTCGCGTCATCTCTGGCCCCGAGCTCGAATTTTACAAAAAACTCGGGCAAACCCGCCAATCCCGAACATCGAGAGATTCGCCCGTCACTACATCTGTCAAGTCAGCAGTCTTCCCATGATTGTGGATCCTACTGAAACAAACTAAGAGACCTTTTTAAACTCTTAGGAAGCCTTTGCAGTTGTTTTTTGTTAATTATTCTAATTTATTGAGATAATGACTTTTTGGGTTTTCACTGGCTCTAAGCCATAATCATCAACATTTACAGAAATAAACACTTGAAATACTCTGTTTGTAATGACTCTATATAATATATGAGTTTCACTTTTTGTATTGAAGGACTGAAATAAATTAACTTTTTGATGATATTCTAATTTTGTGAGATGCACCTGTACCTCCCATTAATTACGCGGCCATTAGCCTCCTTACATACCTACCCCTCTGCCTAAAGCTGTGAGGCTTGGTACCTTCCATTACCCGACCAGAGACCCTTCTCGGTCGCCTTGGAAAGTAAACCCATCTGTCAAAATCGGGCCTTTTGAAACCGTATATCATTCAACTCCGTCAAGTTCACTGATAGAATTTCCCCCTTGTCAGACCACCCCCATCCCCGGCGGACAGTACGGTATTGCAATTCCCTCGCACCCATACCCACTATCTGGTCTGACTCTTTGTCACCAGGTTCGTTACAGAGTCTCATACCTCGGCTACTCAGTACTGAGTTAACAGAGTTTGACGGTTGTCTCTCTTTTGGCAATTTTGCCTATTCCAGTCATTCCATTTATCTCTACTTCCTCTTTTAGCTTCAGACTGAGGACTTCCAGTCTTTAGAGAATTCCTTCTTCTTCTTTGTGAGAAGCACCTGTACTAGCTGCTGCAAGGTCCACCTTTGGGAATGTTCCCAATAATCTAAATCTTTTGATCTAAAGATACACCGATTTACAACAAGAACAAATATCAGGGGTTTTTTCTATGTAGTTTACCAGTCTTGCTGCATAAAGATCTTCTGTAAAATCAGAAGGTACAACCTTTGCCTTCTCTTTAGTAAAGTAAAAAAAGAGAATATTTCTTCACTGCATGTTTACATTGTTTGACTCTTAAAAAAAACCTTTTAATGTCTCGATAATACTATTAGATTAGTTTTCTCACTGTGGAAGGAATTTTCGTGCATCATCATCTCCAAAACATCTGAACTCACTTCTCCATCTAACTGGAAATCACTTCTGAATGCGTATGCTGTCAAATATGAAGCATTGTCTCTTGGTTTTCTTTTGCTATATAAAACAGTGCTTTTTTGTTGAACTCATAACTTCATCAATAGTGGCTTGTTTGTTTTTGAATATAGGATAATGGATGTAAATACTTTTATGCCCAAAAATGACAAAAGTATTCTAAGAGGGATACCTTTATTAGCTAACCAGAAAAATTATATTTGTACATAAATGATAAAGCCAACAGAGGTACTCCAATGTTCAAAATAAAATTAATCTCTATTGAAACAAATAACATCACACAAACAATATGTAAAAACAATTAGAAAGAAGTAGAACTGCAGAGAGAGATGACAGGCAAGTATAAATGAATTTGCGATTCTACAAAAGTGTTAATCATTCATAGTTCATTCCAAACACGTTAAAGACCCACATGGAGAAAAAAGCACAGCATCAATCATGAATGAAATACATGATTATGGTTAACCACAAATAATACGTTGTCTCGACCCAGTGGCAGTATAGTATGTGCATGGATCTATGTACAGAAAGGACAGAACTCATTTGTAATGGAAGTATCTCATTGCCATTGTAGGGTTTCGCACTCATGGGAAGCGGTTTCATGAAAAATGTCCAGCCAGGTTTATTAGGACTGCATAAACTGCTCAGGGAACCAAACAAAAGTACAGCCTTTTCCGACACAAAGTGAAAACACGAAGTATAATGTCCATACAATGTCCATACTCAGGATAGTGTGCAGTTCTTTAGGCCTTTAGCACAGACCAACACACAGGAGATACGCATATCTCCAGACCCAGACACTGAATAAGACACTCGGTCTCCATTTTATCTGCCAAACCACGCCCCTGGGGTGGGGATATGTGAGCTGTCAATCCCACCCATTTCTTTTCACTGCTCGTAAAACCCAGCATTGGAATAGCCTAATAACTCTCTCAGCACTATATGTGCTGGAGCATGCTTCCGAGCTCACATCACCGCAGCTAATAGCCGCGATGACACATATCTCCCCTCAAGGACTCGTCCGGCAGTCATTTTACACCTTATAATAGAAATAGGTTATATAGCCTCACTATAATCTACAGGTCAACAAATATAATATAAAAAATGGAATAATAAAGTGCAAATGCTTATAGACCAGTACTATGTATAAAGTGCAAATGCTTATAAACCAATATTTTGATATAGGAAAAGATGTGTATCTTCAACCACTGAGGACTCTCAAGTCTAAATATTTTTCTATAAACCAATACTATGTATCATGGCAAAAACATATGTCCATACACGTTTCCAAAAAGATGGATAAGACAACCATATGAATAAGGTTCTCTAATAATACAGTACATGGACAGGTAATTAGATATCCATGAGTCAGGGAGTGTTTTGTTCCAAATACTATAAACTACAGAAAATGCAAGTGCTTTTAATCAATCCTTCATATTAAAGAAACAGACACAATTCCGGACACATGGGCATCAAAAAATCAAGAAGAACAGCATCCAATCCAGGTGAGAAACAAAAATGTATGCTTGAAAAAGACCTACAATTGGTCGAAACGTAGCATTAAGGCAAAATAAAGAAGTATTTTTGTTTTTTCACCCGGATTGGATTCTGTTCTTGATGTTTTGTTATACATTTTTCCTATTGGGTCCTATGGATTCTGAACGTGCATTCTGATATCTGAAGTGCTATCGGCTGTTGCGTTTGCATTAGATGGGCATCAAAAGTCCACTCATGAAGAAAATTACACACAAACACTTCAAAAGACAAATAAACACTTCATATTTACCAAATGAAACCCTCTGACGCACGTTTCGCTTAGTGCTTCCTCAGAAAGGGTGTACTGAGTAGATGAGTGCAGGATATTTATATACTAATGCAGCCAATCAGCTACACCATGCTAGAGATACAGCTTTAAAGAATCAATGTAAGGAGCAGTGCAGCCTATCAGCTGCACTATAATGGAAATGTAGCATGATCCTTCTGGGCGCGTCGTCCAAGTAGCACGCCTACCCTCCTACCCTAGTCAGCATGCGTGGTGTGACGACCGGAAGCACACCATGGGAGGGAGGAGTCAGCATATGTATATATTATTAGAAGAAATGGTTAGCACTCAACTCTGGTAGGTTGCCCTATACGTTGCTAGTGACAAGGAACCATAGGTCCAAAGTCCTAACTACAGGGAAGCGTCCTATTGGTCTCTAGGGGCCGTTCTTCCTCTCTGCGCAAGCGAAGCCTTTTCTCCCCTTCACTGAGAGACACCTCTGACGCCTCCCTTCAGCCGCCGACGTCATTTCCGGTGACGCGGTCAGCGTCACTTCCGGTCACATGTACCGACAGCGGTCTCCACATAAACCCGGCACCACATAGCCGGATACACACCGCTAGGACGCTGCTGTGTCAGCGCTTTACCCTCCGCCACCAATGCCTGTAAGTAACCTCTGTATTTGAACCATTCCCTCCCGATGGGCATCATGACAATTATACACCAGTGTCCTCACTGGTTACCGCTCTTACCCCTGTATATATTTTATCTCCTATGTAGCCTTCAGGGTCCACCTAAATATTGCCCTTCTACCTGGGACACCTAGCACACTGGCAGATGTATGTATGTTAATATGTTAATATTTTGACTTTGTTTCCTTTTGTTGAAGCTGTTTACTGACATATGTAACTATTTCTTTTCTGTTAAGCACCTAATGATGGGCATCATGATAATCATATACCAGCGCCCTGACTGGTCACCACCTTGACCCTTGTATATATATTATATATATATATTTTTTTTTTTTTTTTTTTTTGACTTCTATATAGCCTTTAGGGTCCTTTTGAATATTCCCCACCTGGGACACTTGACAAACTGGCAGACATATGTTTCTCTTATTGAACACAAGATATGGCTACTGCCCTGACTCTCATATACCTAGCTTATATGACCAGTTTGTCATCTAGATGCATATCTCTCTCTTTTTTCAATATTCTACGGACTTATGAGCATACACAATTTTCTCCTAACAATATACTGTTTTACCTTTAGGTTGCTTTTGTGAACCTTTATGTACCAAAACGGGGTCGTTTGACTCATCCTATGTGAAAGGGTATGATGTTGTTATTTAAGTTTCCTTATGCATTTATCGCTTATATCAATTCTTAGAAATTATTGTGATTCTATATCATGCATGAACAACCAATTACTACATATTCAAGGATATTTTTCTTCTTTTGTATATAGTATGTATATATTGTATATATTTTTTGTTGTTTCAGCAATCAGTTTTGATAAAGGCCATACATGGCCGAAACGTCAACTACCTATCGCCACACCATAATTCAATAAAAATCGTTCACTTTTTGCACTATTCAGTATTACGTGTGCAGTGATTATTTTCTCTATTATGTATATATTATAGTATAGTATATATTTATATATATATATATTATATATAATAATATTAATAAATAAGTGAATAAACATATAACTAAAAATTACAAATAAATTTTAAAATAAAAAATGAAAGGATAATACAAAAATATAATAAAAAAGAACAAAATAAATAAAATAAATATAAAAAAGTAATATATATAAAATAAAAAATAATAATGTGACAAAACTAATGATAGTAATAGTAGATGTAATTATTTAAACATGCAACTTATGCCTATAACCATATAACCATATCCACATACGTCCACACATTCATCTGTCCCTAACCATACGGAAACATACAACCCATCGTGATTAATACAATAAGTAAATGATATACACTGTGTTCCAAATTATTATGCAAAAATTGTTTAGGAGTGATAAGGTAAGAATTTTCTTGTTTGTCAGTTAAACTCATTGATGGTGATGTGTGTCAGGGCTCTTTATATCACTGTAAGCAATTGCAGACACCTGTGCTAATTAGTTTGTCAGGTGTGTCCAATGAAAGGCAAGACTACTTAAGAAGGCTGTCCCACATTATTAAGCAGCTACATTTTCTGCCAAAATGGGAAAGAAAAAGGATGTGTCGGCTGCTGAGAAGCAACAAATTATGGAGTGTTTAGGTCAAGGCATGACTACAATCAACATTGCAAAGACACTTCATTGTGATCATCGCACAATCAAGAAGTATGTAGCTGATTCACAGTACACACGTGTGCATGCTGATAAGGGGAAATTGAGGACTCTTTCCCACAGGCAATTATGTCAGGTTAAAAGAGCAGCAGCAAAAAGCCTTGTCATAGCAGCAGACAAGTTTTTGAAGCTGCTGGTGCCTCCAACGTCCCCCGAACAACAAGATACAGGGTCTTTCAGAGCTGTGCGTAAGCCATCCTGTCGACCTTCTCTATCCACTGCACACAAGCAGAAACGGCTCCAGTGGGCCAAACAATACATGAAGACTGACTTCAAAACTGTTTTGTTCACCGATGAGTGCCGTGCAACGCTCGATGGTACAGATGGATGGAGTGGAGGATGGCTGGTTGATGGACACCCCATGCAAACACGGCTACGGCGCCAACAAGGAGGAGGTGGAGTAATGTTCTTGGCTGGAATCATGGGGAGAGAGATTGTCGGCCCCTTTAGGATCCCTGAAGGGGTAAAGATGAACTCCATAGTGTATGTTGAGTTTCTCAAACAGCACTTCCTGCCATGGTTCAAGAAGAAGAACCGTGCATTCCGCAGCAAGATCATTTTCATGCATGATAATGCACCGTCTTGAGCCGCCCGCCAGGGCTAGTGGGGTACTCGGCACCGAGCCCGTCGACTTCTATGGGGGATGTCATGGCAGCCACGACTCGGTCCGTGGCCCTGGGCACTCACCAAAAAGGGGATATTTACAGGGGAATAGTGTTTGTATGATGATTCGTGACGCCACCTGTAGTATCTGGTCAGGGTGACCAGCGCTGCTGTGCAGATCCTCTGGAAGGGATGATGTGGTGCAGCTAGATGGTAAGCCTCCTACAGGTGAGGCTGTGTCCTTCCAGGGCAGGTAGATGTAGTAGTGCAGGGATGGTGCTTGCGATGTAGCAGAGGGGAGTGTGCATCGATGGAATGATTCTAGGAGACAGTTCAAGTGTAGTTTCAGGGTTTTACTCACAGTCTGTTGCGCGCTTACAGATGCCCGCCTGGCACTGTGTCCAGCAACCCTCAGGTAAGTTAGTCGCACTTCCAAAGTCTCCCGTTCAGTGTGTTCCTTTCCGGCCTTTTCTCCCTCAGTGCTAATACTCCTTACTTCCACGCACCACGCCACCACAGAGCTCTCGAACAAGGGAGCTATGAGTCCTTTCAGTTAACAGATCAATCCTGTGTCTGCACGTACTTGACCCTACTGCTGCCTTCCGGTGAGATGCTGGTGGCTAGTCGCAATGGCCCATGAAGTGACCACCACCGTCGGCTTTACTAGCGGAGCCTGAAGCTTTCCCGCTAGTCTAGGGACCTTCCCCCGTGTCGGCCTGGTCCTATACTAGAATGGGCTACGGTGGCCCAAGCCGTCTCTGCCCAGGACCCTTTTGCTCCTTCAGCAGTTGCTTCCTGGATAAACTCCAGCGAAGCATCAGTCACTGACTGGCTGCCTGCTCTCCTGAAGAGAACTAACTCCTCTCTAAAACTACACACAGCCTAAGTGCTGCCTAAGCTCCACCCACCCACTAACTACACCCTTTCCTAACTAGACTGAGTCAGACCATCCTCCCTAAGGGTCCGTCCGAATGCTCAGCTGGCATGGTGTGTTGGATGTAGGTGTGGAGTCCTAGGGGTACTCCCTCCTTACCTGAGAGTCAGGTGTCACACCTCTGGGTGAGATGCAACATCTCCGTGGCGACTGGACCCTCAGGGCGCCACAGTCTCATACTGCACATAACACATCTGCATCTCTGGCTGCTATGGGCATAAAAGGGGACAAACTTATGGTGTGGCCCCCATGCTCCCCTGACCTCAACCCCATTGAGAACCTCTGGAGCATCATCAAAAGGAGTGTCTATGATGGCGGGTGGCAGTTCACATCTAACCAACATCTCTGGGAGGGTATTCTGTCCTCATGCAAAACAATTGAAGCAGAAACCATCCAAAACCTGACAAATTCAATGGACGAGAGAATTCAGAAGCTCCTTTCGAACAAGGGGTCCTATGTGCAAATGTAACATCACCTAGAATAAAGTTTTGAGTTGAAAACTGTTTGATTTCAGTTTGTAATAACCTGCTAATGCTTATAATTTCAAAAATGACCATTTTTTTGTTCTTTATTAAAATGAAAAGGTAGAAAACTCTGCTGTGCATAATAATTTGGAACATGCATTTTGAGTACAGTCTGAGTGTTTTATTTTTTAAAAAATATACTGTTATCATAGGCAGTTGTACAAAAACCTTTCAATTGTACTCTAATAGTTATTTGACTGGAAAATTACAATGACTGCAATTCATATAGATAATTTGGGAAAATCTGAGAAAAGATTATTTGCATAATAATTTGGAACACAGTGTATGTACAAATATGAAGAAAGAGGGGTGCCTGTGAGGGTTATTTCAAACAAGTTGCCACAGTGATGTGGTAATACAAAAATTAAGAACGTGAAAACACACACGTCAAAAATCATAATACAGTGTTAGGGACAACAATCATAGAAAAGTGAGGACACAAATAGTGTAATAAATTTTTTATTAATTGTGAATGACATGACAATGCAACCAAAATCCCATGAAAATATATTATATATCATATATTATGCACAGTATACATCAAAAATATTACAGAGACAAATTAATGTTTACAAAGGTTTACAAATTAATTGCCAGTTAAGTTATCACTCCTAGAACACTTTTGTCATTTTTGGTTATAAAATAATCTACATAGTTTTTCTGGCTTACACGTTACCACAATATAATTTTTTATTGTATTGTACATCATAAGAAAGGAGAAGAAATTTGTCTGATTGACAGTGAACATTCGAGAAGTTGTTATCAGATGAAGGCTGACAACAATCTGTGTGGGAACTTTTCAACTTGATTGGAACAGCAGCATAGAAACACAGAAATGGTAAGAGATTGTGGTTTGTGCATAGTCTTGTAGCAATGAGGTTCTGGATTCACATCCCACAAAGGACAAAATGCTTGTATGTTTTCCCTGATTTGCTTGGATTTCTTCCGGGTTCTCCAGTTCCTCCCACGCTCCAAAAACATACTGATAGAGAATTTAGGTTGCGAGTTCACTTGCTGACAGGGATGATGATTTCTGTAAAGTGCTATGGAATTAATGGCTCTATATACAGGGGTTGGACAAAATAATGGAAACACCTGGAAACATCAACAAAAGTTAGTTTAATATGGTGTAGGTCCACCTTTTGCGGCGATTACAGCCTCAATTCTCCGAGGTATGGATTTATACAAGGTGTGAACTGTTTCCAAAGGAATTTTAGCCCATTCTTCAGTGAAAACACCCTCCAGTTCTCTGAGCGACGATGGCGGCGGAAATCGACGTCTAACTTGAATCTCTAAAATCGACCATAAATGCTCAATAATGCTGAGTTCTGGGGATTGTGGGGGCCAGATGAGATGCTCAACTTCATTAGAATGTTCCTCGTGCCATGCTTTAACGATTCTAGCTGTATGAATTGGTGCATTATCATCCTGAAAGATGACGTTCCCCTCCGGGAACAGTGCTTGAACCATAGGATGCACTTGGTCGCCCAAAATGCCTAAATAATCGCGGCTGTTAATTCTTCCATGAAGGGATATCATTGGCCCGGCGGATCTCCACGAAAGAGCACCCCAGATCATCACAGAACTTCCACCATGTTTTACCTTTGGGAGAAGGCAGTCTGGATGGAATGCTTCTTTCGGCTGTCTCCAAACGTACACGTGGCCGGAGGTCGGAAATAGGGTAAACGATGGTTCTTCTGAGAATATCACATGTTTCCACTGCTCGAGGGACCAATTCTGGAGGTTTCTTCACCACTCTAAACGCTTGGAAACATTTGTCATTGAGAGCAGCGGTTTTGGAATGCAGCTCTTCCATGGAATCCAGATTTGTTCAGCTCCCGATGAACAGTTTTCGTGGAAACTAGGTTCTGTAGGTGTTCATTGAGCTCAGCAGTGATTTTCGGAGCCGTGGTCTTGCGATCCTCTCTCACAATTCGCTTTAGAGTCCGACGGTCTCTCTCAGTCAACTTCAACTTTCGACCAGACCTGTGCTTTGCTGCGGACGCTTTTCCTTCTCTTTCAAATGCAGTCATTACTTTGGAGACAGTACCTCTTGACATGCCAAGCATTCGGGCACTTTTGGTTACACTAGCGCCTGCCATACCAGCACCAACAATTTGGCCTCTTTGAAAATCCGAGAGGTCTGCCATTAGTATCAGATTCTCATCAATGTTCTTACAATTATGCAAAACAAACAGTTAATTTACATACACATATCACATAACACAAATATTCAACTACAAAACATTACCATATGCCACGGTTTGCATGTTTATAACATGTTCGAAGATTATGACGCCAAAACGTTAGGTGTTTCCATTATTTTGTCCAACCCCTGTAAGTGAGTAAAATAAATTGCTACTAAAAAACCATATTGTTGCTGAAATTTTCACAGAACACTCCTAAGGGCAATACAGACAGGACAGCTGAGACATAAATAATGCACAAGTGACAATATGTGAAAGTATATGCAAATTGCCTCTTCAGAGAAAAAGAGGACTTGAACTCCATAGCATCACCTGTTGGAAGTAGCGATCCTACAAGTCACAATCAACCCTTTAACGAGTCTTGCAATGTGACTTAGGATAAAAGCCAAATCAGTATCTCAATTTACAGACACGGTGTTTCGGGCTATTGGCCCTCGTCAATGCAAAGTATGAAAACTGAGTTGGCTAGGTGAGAGGCTGTGGACTGAGGTCTAAGGGGTAAGGTTTCTCCTTGTGGAGAGTGACATACCAGTTCTGGCTTGTCAAAGTAAGGAGGCTTATTTGCCATGCAATGCTCCTCTGGGAAATTTAATATGCAAATTGCCTCTTCAGAGAAAAAGAGGACTTGAACTCTATAGCGCCACCTGTTGGAAGTAGTGATCCTACAAGTTACAATCAACAATATGTGAAAGTAGTGAGCCAAGGATGCCAAAGCACCCAAACTCAGAACATTGGCAAATACTACCCTCAAACCTTACTTTGAGGATGCCTCTGGTTCAGCTAATGACATTTCCACACTTAACCAGGATACCTTAAAAACCACCAAGCATTGGAAGATCAATGAGCTTCCTGCACATGTGTCTTGGCACAATGATTCATGTGTCTATTTGCAGAGGAAAGAGCAGCAACCAGACCAGGTCATGTGTGATGCCGGCTTTACCTCCAAACAGAGCCCCTGTGCCCAGGTAGGCTACCCACAGGGAATGCTATTAACAAAAAGAAGGTAAAATTTGTGACTCATCTATCCAAGAGAAGAAGAAAAACATGTGCCTTGTCTGTGTTGGGGACAGGTGTCTCCTACTTAGTTATTTGTTTGATTGCCCGTTTTATTAATCTAACCATCCTTACACTTCTGTTATTTTGTAGAGCAGGAGAAACCTATCCAGCTGCGTGAGGATGCTAAGGAAAACACCAGTATTATAAATGACACATGGTATATGGGAGGCCCCATTACAGACCTCCTGCAAGAAGAATAAGTAATGCTGCAACTGTGATCCAACTGCTAATTTATCTTGTGAACAGCTTTTTATAGAGCTCCTTTGTAGCTTCACGTGTGTGCCATATTCTCTTGTGGATTGAAAACAACTCTTGAGAAATTGTGAACTATGGAAATCGTTAACACTGTCTTTTATAAGGATAGTAAAAAGTTAAAAATAAATGGAACTGTTCTTTTTCAGGTGATATCATTCCTCTTTGCTTACAGATCTTGGATGCAGCTGAAAATGTGCTTTGTCTGTCCCTGTCTCTTTAATACACCTTATTTAAAATCTATTAAACCACTGAAAAGAGAATGCTTATGGATGTGTGAGAATTGTCTTAAAGCCATACCGTGTGCACTGTGCCCAAATATTTGCCGGCAGTAGAGTCTTCTTTCTAGATCACATTGGTGATTGTCACAAGATATTTCACAGACTGGAGTTGTTGATCCAATATAATAGAAAACTTATGTGCACGAAAACTCATACTTGTCCCCATTATATTTTAGACTTGTGTTTTATATTCATCAACAATCTGGTAAGCTGTGTAATACTCCTACACATGTGCGAAAGGCCAAAACATAATGCTCCTTAATAAAATTCAATACAGAAATAACACAGTCATTAAGTTAAAATTCTCATATTTTATCTTACATCTTTCTTTAATATTAGAATGATGTTATTTCATGAGTCTGTCATTCTTCTGATTCTGGATTTTTTCCTTAAATGTTAAGTGCCATAATAGTATTTTGTTCAAGCCAGAGTGGGGAGCTAATTTTACCCTCAACCTTCTTAGTTTTTCTCTTGATTACTGATGTCATTTCCTCTTACAGCAATTCAAATAATAAAATTACTTTAGAGCCGTTGCTTCATGAAGAATTGTCTATTAGGACGTCATAGGGTGGGTTTCTTACCTTGTAGGGCCCGTTTTAGACAAAGTGGGGCCCTGGACAAAGGCTTAAAGTGGGGCCCCAAATGCTCACATATTGCACCATCACACAGAAACATTTATGTTGTATTTACATGCGCTGAGTTCAGGCCGCTAAACAAGCGCGACAATATTGAAGTCGTTTGACGCTTGTTTCCTGGCCTCTTTACTTCGGTTGAGGAAGAATGATGGGTACAGATAGTCCTCGATACAGTATAATGCAGGTCCCATATAGTATAATGCAGCACCCCTCATAGAATGTAATACAGCCCCCTCAGAGTATAATCCAGCCCCCCTGACAGAGTATAATGTAGTACCCTCAGAGTATAATTCAACCCCGCACACACAGTGTAATGCAGCTCCCAGAGTATAATGCAACCCTTCAGAGTATAATGCACCCCCCACACACACAGTATAATGCAGCCCCCACACACAGTATAGTGCAGCCCCCAAAACACACACAGTATAATCCAGCCCCCCACACACACAGTGTAATGCAACCCCCACAGACACACACACACAATATAATGCAGCCCACCAGAGTATAAAGCATCCCCAGAGTATAATGAGCCTCCCACATGCAAACACAGTATAATTCAGCCCCCACAAACACACACACAAGTATAGTTGCAGCCCCACACACACAGTATAGTGCAGCCCCTCCACATACACAGTATAGTGCAGTTCCACCACACAAAGTATAGTGCAGCAGACAGTCACACACACTATAATGCACACACACACAATGCTTACCTCTCCTCCTCATTTAACCCTGCTCTGGCTTCTGCAAGGCATCTCAGCTCCCCTACTGGCACATGCTGAGTCAGAGGCAGAGGGGGAATGATGGGAGAGGGAGCGTTATCTGACGCTCTCTCCACTCTTTCAACTATATCGACATGTATGATGCGGATAAGTTGAATGCGGGGGAGAGGGCGGGACTCGGCCCCTCTTACTCACTGGCCCCATAGCAGCCACTGGCTGGGGGCCCCTGGAGGAGCGGGGGCCCTGTGCAGCTGCCTGGTCTTCCTGCCCCTAACGCCGGCATCTTTCTGTAAGAGCCAGAACAAAGACCCTCTCTCTTAATGGTGAATTACACTCAGCAGTGGCAATTGTCATGTAAGGTTGTGTTCCCACAATGAGATTTTGATGCTGCGTACTTTTGTTGTGTCAAAAACGCAGCATCTTCCTGTTCTAGAAAAGTGGATGGGACTGCCCACTGTGCTTCTATTTTTCTGACCTGCGGTGCGTGTTTCAAATCTGACATGTCAATTTTTCTTGAATTTTATGTGTAGATTTTCCATATACAGTGGTGGCCAAAAGTATTGGCACCACTGCAATTCTGTCAGATAATACTCAGTTTCTTCCTGAAAATGATTGCAATCACAAATTATTTGCTATTTTTATCTTCATTTAATTTGCTTGCAAGGAAAAAACACAAAAGAGAATGAAGCGAAAATCAAATCTTTGATCATTTCACACAAAACTCCAAAAATGGGCCAGACACCCTCAGCCTAATACTTGGTTGCACAACCTTTAGCCAAAATAACTGCAACAACCGCTTCCGGTAACCATCAATGAGTTTCTTACAATGCTCTGCTGGAATTGTAGACCATTCTTCTTTGGCAAACTGCTCCAGGTCCCTGATATTTGAAGGGCGCCTTCTCCAAACTGCCATTTTGAGATCTCTCCACAGGTGTTCTATGGGATTCAGGTCTGGACTCATTGCTGGCCACCTTAGAAGTCTCCAGTGCTTTCTCTCAAACCATTTTATAGTGCTTTTGGAAGTGTGTTTTGGTTCATTGTCCTGCTGGAAGACCCATGACCTCTGAGGGAGACCCAGCTTTCTCACACTGGGGCCTACATTATGCTGCAAAATTTGTTGGTAGTCTTCAGACTTCATAATGCCATGCACATGGTCAAGCAGTCCAGTGCCAGAGGCAGCAAAGCAACCCCAAAACATCAGGGAACCTCCGGCATGTTTGACTGTAGGGACCGTGTTCTTTTCTTTGAATGCCTCTTTTTTTTCCTGTACACTCTATGTTGATGGTTTTTCCCAAAAAGCTCGACTTTTGTCTCATCTGACCAGAGAACATTCTTCCAAAACGTTTTAGGCTTTCTCAGGTAAGTTTTGGCAAACTCCAGCCTGGCTTTTTTATGTCTCGGGGTAAGAAGTGGGGTCTTCCTTGGTATCCTACCATACAGTACCTTTTCATTCAGACGCCGACGGATAGTACGGGTTGACACTGTTGTACCCTCAGACTGCAGGGCAGCTTGAACTTGTTTGGATGTTAGTCGAAGTTCTTTATCCACCATCCGCACAATCTTGCGTTGAAATCTCTCGTCAATTTTTCTTTTCCTTCCACATCTAGGGAGGTTAGCCACAGTGCCATGGGCTTTAAACTTCTTGATGAAACTGCGCACGGAAGACACAGGAACATTCAGGTCTTTGGAGATGGACTTGTAGCCTTGAGATTGCTCATGCTTCCTCACAATTTGGTTTCTCAAGTCCTCAGACAGTTCTTTAGTCTTCTTTCTTTTCTCCATGCTCAATGTGGTACACACAAGGACACAGGACAGAGGTTAAGTCAACTTTAATCCATGTTAATTGGTGGCAAGTGTGATTTAGTTATTGCCAACACCTGTTAGGTGCCACAGGTAAGTTACAGGTGCTGGTGATTAAACGAATTAGAGAAGCATCACATGATTTTTCAAACAGTGCCAATACTTTTGTCCACCCCCTTTTTTAGGTTTGGTGTGGAATTATATCCAATTTGGCTTTAGGTCAATTCTTTTTGTGTTTTTTCATTGAAGACAAATTAAATGAAGATAATAATACCAAAGAATTTGTGATTGCAATCATTTTTAGGAAGAAACAGAGTATTATCTGACAGAATTGCAGGGGTGCCAATACTTTTTGCCACCACTGTAGAATTGCATTGGATGCAGAAAATTATCAAGTAGTAAACATGCATTTTTATTACATTTCTACTGCTGAAATCCACTAAAACCCATGTAATACACACATGAGTATATCAACAAAGTATCGTCAAAGCCAAATACTAGGAAGTATAACAAATAAAACAGCTTATTTAAAGCACAACATGCCAAAAATGCGACAAAAATACATGTAAAAAAAGCACTCAAAAACGCAATGATAAAAATATAAGTGACCTAATTTACCTAATAGTACAGAAATGTTACAACAAAAACAACTCTCCAACATAGATAAAGCCCCCGTCACACTAAGCGAGATCGCTAGCGAGATCGCTGAAGCGTCACCGATTTTGTGACGCAACAGCAACCTAACCAGCGATCTCGCTTAGTGTGACAAGCAGCGATGACCAACCCCCTTGCTGGGTATCGCTGATCGTCGTTGAATGTCCTGGACCATTTTTTCATCGTTGGTCTCCCGCTGGCCAGCGCGCATCGCTGCGTGTGACAGCGGGAGACCAACGATCAGCGAGCTGTGAGCTGGTATCCAATGTACTTATCGGGTAACTAAGCACAGCGCTGCACCTAGTTACCCGATATGTACCCTGGTTACCGGCTCCCAGCTTCTGCTGTAGAGCGCTGAGAGCCGTATCTAGGGTACATATCGGGTAACTAGGTGCCGCGCGGTGCTTAGTTACCCGATATGTACATTGGATACCGGCTCTCAGCGCTCTACAGCAGAAGCTGAGAGCCGGTATCTAGGGTACATATTGGGTAACTAGGTGCCACATGGTGCTTAGTTACCCGATGTGTACATTGTATACCAGCGTGCTCGCTGGTCCTGATCGCTGGTGAGTCTGCCCATGTGACAGCTCACCAGCAATCAGCTAATGATGTCACAGCGATCCCATCCACGTCGTATCGTTGTTGGGATCGCTGAGACATTGAAGAGTGGACGGGACCCTAAAGGCACAAGACTGTGATTACAGAGTTGTGTCATTTATTAGATTGTGTGTTGCCGTATGAATGCAATCTGCGTTTTATCAGCAAGAGATTACCACTACAGGACTACATCTTGTGTGCTAGGCACATCTGTGTAGCCCCACAGTGTACACAGGAAACTGCCAATCAGTGGTGTGGACGGGGTTATACACAGTCCAAATGTCTTAAGGCCCCATCACACATAACGAGATCGCTAGCGAGATCGTTATTACGTCACGATTTTGAGATCGCTGGAGAGCCGTATCTGATCGTTGGGAGCTGTCAAACATGCAGAACTTCCCAACGATTTCGGCCGCCCCAGCGATCTAACTAACGATCTCGTTGCTCGTTGGGACGCTTTCACACAGCAGCTATTTCAACAATACACACCTTGATAGGGGCTGTACTGTGTCACCAATCATCTCCGATTGGTGGACACTACTGCGTTCTGATTGGGCGGCAGGTTTAAAATAAAACCACGTTGTAGCAATTCCGTCCTTGTTCCTGTTTGCGTTCTGGTTTCGGATCGTAGCAGCGTTCTTCGGCTGTGACTCTGTATCCATTCATCTGGCTTTGTTCCTGACAAGCGTTCTGGTTTGTGGATTGTAGTGTTCTTCGGCTGTGACTCCACACAACCCGGAGAATTCTGCTAAGATCTGCAATCCAGCAAGAGCCAGCCAGGAGTCAAACCTAGAATTGTCTGACCATAGTCAGATGCATTATCCAGCACGAGGTCAGAAACAAAGGATGGAATCGCTATTCTGTTGCTTTATGCACAGCGGGAAATGAGAATGCTGTAGCGACCACCAATCGGGGACGAGGGGCGCAGAAAAGTCCAATTTATGCACGCCTATGTGTTTCAGTTCTGAATCGCTAACGAGGTCGTTTGTTAGGTGTCAAATACAGCGATGCACACTGCCCAGCGGGAGCGCAACGACCCAGGAATGGTCCAGGAAGCTTTGTAACGATCAGCGATCTCACAGCAGGGGCCTGATCGTTGCTGCCTGTCAGACGTAACGAGATCGCTAGCGAAATCGTTATTGCATCACAAAACCCGTGACGTTTTCAACGATCTCGCTAGCAATCTCGTTGTGTGTGACGGGGCCTTTAGCTCTGCTCCATCTACATCAGACAAACAAGATTCAATCAAAACTGCACAAAGCAGCCCAGTAAGTGATATATCACTGGAATCTGGCTCTCTTGTCCTATATTATGCTGTTCTTAGATTACATAGTAAAAGCCAGCTGACAGATTCCCTTTAATACAATAAAAAGAAAATAGTATTAGCCTCTCCAGTGCTCCTCTGATATTCAGGCTTACAGCAGTGATGTGCTATACTGGTGCATGCCCATTACAGCGAATCTGTGGCTTCAGCCGTTACTGTCCGTTCTACTGGCATCACCAAATCAGTAAAACTTCCAATCACATTTGATGACTCATCCAGAAGATTCTTTTATGTATATATGTATATATGCCAGCCTAATATAGAAGTGGACTTTTTAGATCTTTTCAGGCACCATTCCCCAGATATTGCAATACTCCTGGATAGGCTAAATTAATTTCCTGTTAAAGGGGTTGTCCGGTCCAAATCAATAAGTCTGCAATTACTCTGTATGCCTGCAGACTTATGAACCCCACCCTCCTCCAGTGCATGCAGGGATACGCAGGTTTCAGAGCAGGGACAGGAGGGTATGTATGTGTTATACATACTACAAGCCAGGGCCAATCTAGTGGGTGTGGCCTCGTTTCATAAACTTGTACTGAGTGAAGTGGCCCCCGGTCTAGAGACGCAAATGTCCAGTGGGCGTGGCTGAGTAGAGAGCATGGCCTCACTCATTAAAAGTGTATGGAAGTGAGGCCACACCCACTGGCTGGGAGTATGTATAACTCATACATACCCTCCGATCCCGTGTCAGAAACCTGTGTATGCCCGCAGCGCACAATGGTAAGAGGTAAAGAGGCCGGTGAAGGAAACATATACAGGTGTATCTCACAAAAATAGTTCTTCAGTACAAAATGTGAAACTCATATATTATATAGAGTTCTTACAAACAGAGTAATCTATTTCATGTGTTTATTTCTGTTAATGTTGATGATTATGGCTTACAGCCAATGAAAACCCAAAAGTCATTATCTCAGTAAATTAGAATACTTTATAACACCAGCTTGAAAAAATGATTTTAACCCCTTTCTGTCATAGGACATACTATCCCGTCCATGTGCCCTGAAACTTAATTCCCAGGGACGGGATAGTACATCATAGGCGAGCGCAGCTGATCGCGGCCGTCTGTCAGCTGATTATCACAGCTGACACCTGGCACTATGTGCCAGGAGCAGTCACAGACCGCTCCCGGAACATTAACCCCTGGCACACTGCGATCAAAGATGATCGCAGTGTTCCAGCGGTACAGGGAAGCATCGTGCAGGGAGTGGGCTCCCTGTGTGCTTCCCTGAGACCCTCAGAACAGCGCGATGTGACAGCGCTGTTCTGAAGGCTTCCTCCCTGCAGGACCTCGGATCCAAAATGGCCACCGGGTCCTTCTGGGTCCTGCAGGGAGGCAGCTTCCTCAGTGCCTGCTGAGAGCAGGCGCTGAGAAAGCCTGCAGCAGTGCCAGTGAGATCGCTGGTGTGACAGAGTGCTGTACACACTGTCAGACCAGCGATCTGACCCTATACAGTGATGTCCCACCTTGGGACAAAGTAAGAATGTAAAAAAAATAAAAATAAACATGTGTAAAAAAATTCCTAAATAATGAAAAAAAAAATGTTCCCCAAAAAATTAATTTCTTTATTGTAAAAGAAAAAAACGAACAATAAAAGTACACATATTTAGTATCGCCGCGTCCGTAACAACCCGCCCTATAAAACTGTCCAACTAGTTAACCCCTTTTGTTCTGTCCCCACATGAGGCGAATGGAGGTGACGTTGATTGGGGCTGGGAGAGATTTCCTACTTTCCGCTTCCTCATGCAGAGCAGACAGGACAAGTGCTGTTCAGCGTCCGGAGAGATGATGCACACCAGGGATTGTGAATTCCAGACTTGTTTATTTGGAAATCTGGACATACAGCTTATGATTGGTATACAGTAACTTCTCCAGAAATGCAGGTGAAACGAGGTACAGGAAGATGTAGCACCAAGTATGGTTGCAAGTGTGAGCAGCGAGAATGTATGAGGTGGTGGTCGAAAACTGATGCCTTTCACAGCTCGGTGCAAGCGTGTCTCTCCCATAAAGAGCTAAGAAACAAATGGCTGCTAACAGGAAGAAGAAGCAGTGACCTCAGCACAGGAAGTGAAAGGCATGTACCAGAATTAATTAGTTACAGGCTGCCACACAGAAAGGGCCACCAGGTGACAGCAGAGAGCATGAAAGAACAGATTATACACAGCATGGAAATAATACAATACATAACGCAGACAAACGGAACAGCACACCTTTAGTGAAACCCTTTAAAAAAAAAAAAACAAGGGAAAAAAAATGCTTTACCATCTTACCGCCGAACAAAAATAAGCCGAATAAATAAGCATGGTACTGCTGAAAACGTCATCTTGTCCCGCAAAAAATGAGCCACCATACAGCATCATCAGCGAAAAAATATAAAAGTTATAGCTCGCAGAATAAAGCGATGCAAAAACAATTATTTTTTATATACATAATTGTTTTTATTGTACAAAAGCGCCAAAACATAAAAAAATGATATAAATAAGGTATCGCCGTAATCGTACTAACCCAAAGAATAAAATTGCTTTATTGATTTTATCACACGCGGAACAGTATAAACGCCCCCCCCCAAAAGAAATTCATGAATTGCTAGTTTTTGCTCATTCTGCCTCCCAAAAATCGCAATAAAAAGCGATAAAAAAATGTCATGTGCCCAAAAATGGTATCGATAAAAACGTCAACTCGTACCGCAAAAAATAAGACCTCACATGGCTCTGTGGGCCAAAAAATGGAAAAATTATAGCTCTCAAAATGCGATGATGCTAAAACTATTTTTTGCAATAAAAAGCGTCTTTTAGCATGTGACACCTGCCAAACATGAAAACCTACTATAAACAGTAAATCAAACCCCCCTTTATCGCCCCCTTAGTAAGTGAAAAATAATAAAATTAAAAAAATGTATTTATTTCCATTTTCCCATTAGGGTTAGGGTTGGGGCTAAAGTTAGGGTTGGAGTTGGGGCTAAAGTTAGGATTAGGGTTAGGGTTGGGATTAGGGTTAGGGGTGTGTTAGAGTTAGGTTTGTGGTTAGGGTTATGGTTAGGGTTGGGACTAGGGTTAAGGGTGTGTTGGGGTTAGGGTTGGAGTTAGAATTGGGGGGTTTCCACTGTTTAGGCACATCAGGGGCTCTCCAAACGTAATATGGCGTCTGATCTCAATTCCAGCCAATTCTGCGTTGAAAAAGTCAAACAGTGCTCCTTTCCTTCTGAGCTCTGCCGTGCGCCCAAACAGTAGTTTACCCCAACATATGGGGTATCAGCGTACTCAGGACAAATTGAACAATAACTCTTGGGGTCCAATTTCTTCTGTTACTCTTGGGAAAATAAAAAATTGGGGGCAAAAATATCATTTTTGTGGAAAAAATATAATTTTTTATTTTTATGGCTCTACATTATAAACTTGTGTGAAGCAGTTGGGGGTTCAAAGTTCTCACCACACATCTAGATAAGTTCCTTAGGGGGTCTAGTTTCCAAAATGGGGTCACTTGTGGGGATTTCCACTGTTTAGGCACATCAGTTGGCTCTCCAAATGGACATGATGCCCGCAGACTATTTCATCAAAGTCTGCAATGCAAAACGTCACTACTTCCCTTCCGAGCCCCGACGTGTGCCCATACAGTAGTTTTCTCCCACATATTGGGTATCAGCATACTCAGGACAAATTGAACAACAACTTTTGGGGTCCAATTTCTTCTGTTACCCTTGGGAAAATAAAAAACTGGGGACTAAAATATCATGTTTGTGGAAAAAATATGATTTTTGTATTTTCACACCCAGGCGTTATAAGCTTCTGTGAAGCACTTGGGGGTTCAAAGTGCTCACGACATATCTAGATAAGTTAATTTGGGGGTCTAGTTTCCAAAATGTGGTCACTTGTGGGGGGTTTCCACTGTTTAGGCACATCAGGGGCTCTTCAAACGCGACATTACACCCGCAGATCATTCCATCAAAGTCTGCATTACGAAACGCCACTTCTTCTATTCCGAGTCCCGACGTGTGCCCACAAAGTAGTTTTCTCCCACATATGGGGTATCAGCGTACTCAGGACAAATTGGACAACAACTTTTGGGGTCCAATTTCTCCTGTTACCCTTGGAAAAATAAAAAAATTGGTGACTAAAAGAACATTTTTGTGGGAAAAAAATACGATTTTTAATTTTCATGCCCAGGCATTATAAACTTGTGTGAAGCACTTGTGGGTTCAAAGTGTTCACCACAGGTCTAGATAAGTTCCCTAGGGGGTCTAGTTTCCAAAATGTGGTCACTTGTGGGGAGTTTCCACTGTTTAAGCACATCAGGGGATCCGCAAACTGAACATGACACCCATCAAAGTCTGCATTCCAAAACGTCATTACCTCCTTTCCGAACCCTGCCGTGCGCCCAAACAGTATTTTCCCCCCACATATGGGGTATCAGCGTACTCAGGACAAATTGGACAACAACCATTGGGGTTCAATTTCCTTGGGAAAAATCAAAAATTGGGGACTAAAAAACCATTTTTGTGGAATTTTTTTTTTTTAGTCACACCCAGGCATGATAAACTTTAGTGAAACACTTGGGGATTCAAAGTGCTCACAAAAAATCTAGATAAGTTCTTTAGGGGGTCTAGTTTCCAAAATGGTGTCATTTGTGGGGGTTTCCACTGTTTAGGCACATCACGGGCTCTCCAAACGCGACATGGCGTCCAGCCAATTCTGCGTTGAAAAAGTCAAACGGCGCTCCTTCCCTTCCGAGCTCTGCCATGCACCCAAACAGTGGTTTACCCCCACATATTGGGTATTGGCATACTCAGGACAAATTGCAAAATAACTTTTAAGGTCTTGTTATCCTTGGGAAAATAAAAATTGGGGTGAAAAGATCATTTTTGTGGAAAAAATGTTTTTTTTTAATTTTACAGCTCTACGTTATACACTTGTATGAAGCACTTGGGGGTTCAAAGTGCTCATCACAGATCTAGATAAGTTCCTTATGGGGTTTAGTTTCTAAAATGGGGTCACTTCTGGAGGGTTTCCACTGTTTAGGCACATCAGGGGTTCTCCAAACGCGACATGGCGTCTAATCTCGATTCCAGCCAATTTTGGTTTGAAAAAGTCAAATGGCGCTCCTTCCCTTCCGAGCTGTGCCGTGCGCCCAAACAGTGGTTCCCCTACATATGGTGTATCAGCATACTTAGGGCAAATTGGACAACTTTCGTGGTCCAATTTCTCCTGTTACCCTTGGGAAAATAAAAAATTGGTGACTAAAAGATTTTTTTTGTGGGAAAAAAAATAGGATTTTATATTTTCATGCCCGGGCATTATAAATTTGTGTAAAGCACTCGAGGGTTCAAAGGGCTCACCACAGATATAGATAAGTTCCTTAGGGGGGTCTAGTTTCCAAAATAGGGTCACTTGTGGGGGGTTTCCACTGTTTAGGCACATTGGGGGCTCTGCAAACTGAACATGACACCCATCAAAGTCTGCATTCCAAAACGTCATTACTTCCTTTCCGAGCCCTGCCGTGCGCCCAAACAGTTTTTCCCCGCCACATATGGTATCAGCGTACTCAGGACAAATTGGACAACAACTTTTGGGGTCCAATTTCCTTGGGAAAAATCAGAAATTGAGAACTAAAAAATCATTTTTGTGGAATTTTTTATTTTTTTTTTACACCCAGGCATTATAAACTTTAGTGAAACACTTGGGGGTTCAAAGTGCTCACAACAGATCTAGATAAGTTCCTTAGGGGGTCTAGTTTCCAAAATGGTGTCTCTTGTGGGGGGTTTCCACTGTTTAGGCACATCAGGGGCTCTCCAAACGTGACATGGTATCCAATCTCAATTCCAGCCAATTTTGGTTTGAAAAAGTCAAACGGTGCTCCTTCCCTTCCGAGCCCTACCGTGCACCCAGACAGTGTTTTCCCCCACATATGGGATATCAGCGTACTCAGGAGAAATTGAACAACAACATTATTTGTCCATTTTCTCCTTTTACCCTTGTTAAAATAACAAAATTGTTTGTAAAAGATCATTTTTGTGACTAAAAAGTAAAATGTTCATTTTTTCCTTCCATGTTCCTTCAGCTCCTGCGAAGCACCTGAAGGGTTAATAAACTACTTGAATGTGGTTTTGAGTAACTTGAGGGGTGAAGTTTTTAGAATGGTGTCACTTTTGGGTATTTTCTGCCATATAGACCCCTCAAAGTGACTTCAAATGTGTGATGGTCCCTAAAAAAAATGGTTTTGTACATTTTGTTGTAAAAATGAGAAATCGCTGGTCAAATTTTAACCCTTATAACTTCCTAACAAAAAAAAAATTTGGTTCCAAAATTGTGCTGATGTAAAGTAGACATGTGGGAAATGTTATTTAGCAAATATTTTGTGTGACCTACTTCTCTATTTTAAGGGAATAAAAATTCAAAGTTTGAAAATTGCAAAATTTTAAAATTTTTTGCCATATTTCCATTTTTTTATACATAAACGCAGGTAATATCAAATAAATTTTTCCACTATCATGAAGTACAATATGTCATGAGAAAACATTCTCAGAATCGCGAAGATCCGTTGAAGCGTTCCAGAGTTATAGCCTCATAAAGAGACAGTGGTCAGAATTGTAAAAATTGGTCAGGTCATTAACGTGCAAATCACCCTTGGGGGTTAAGGGGTTAATATCCGAAATGTTGGCCTACTGAAATGTATGTTCAGTAAATGCACTCAATACTTGGTCGGGGCTCCTTTTGCATCAATTACTGCAACAATGCTGCATGGCATGGAGGCGATCAACCTGTGGCACTACTGAGGTGTTATGGAAGCCCAGGTTGCTTTGATAGCAGCCTTCAGCTCGTCTGCATTGTTGAGTCTAGTGTCTGTCATCTTCCTCTTCACAATACCCCATAGATTCTCGATTGGGCTAAGGTCAGGTGAGTTTGCTAGCCAATCAAGCACAGTGATACTGTTGTTTTTAAATCAGATATTGGTACTTTTGGCAGTGTGGACAGGTGCCAAGTCCTGCTAGAGAATTAAATTTCCATCTCCAAAAAGCTTGTCAGCAGAGGGAAGCATGAAGGCTTCTAAAATTTCCTGGTAGATGGCTGTGCTGACTTTAGTCTTGATAAAACATAGTGTACCAACACTAGCAGATGACATGGCTCCCCAAACCATCACTGATTGTAGAAACTTCACACTACACCTCAAGTAATCCATAAGGAAAACACAACAAGCTATCCAAACTTAACATACCGTATATACTTGTGTATAAGCCGACCCGTGTATAAGCCGACCTCCCTAATTTTGCCACAAAAAACTGGGAAAACTTATTGACTCGTGTATAAGCAAAAAACACATAGCGAGGGTATGGATAAGTGCCTGCATGAATGTTATAGGTATGGCCACATGCATAGAATATATCATATGAAGAAAGAGAAATACCATTATATGATGCATATGACAAAATTCAAATCAATATTACTCCCTCAATCCCATGTAACGCTGACATAGTAGTCTATCATAGGAATAAATTAATCACTATTATAGTACAAGGGAGAGAGATAACATATGAAACATAGTATATTGCCTGCAAAAGCCCACAACAACAATGTCCCATAGAAATGATACATAGAAGGTATATAAGAGAAGTCATATGAGAGTAGTGGACATACCAGGTAAGTATAATCAGGACATAGCTCCAACCCCTGCCTCCCTGATTATACTTACCTGGTATGTCCACTACTCTCATATGACTTCTCTTATATACCTTCTATGTATCATTTCTATGGGACTTTGTTGCTGTGGGCTTTTGCAGGCAATATACTATGTTTCATATGTTATCTCTCTCCCTTGTACTATAATAGTGATTAATTTATTCCTATGATAGACTACTATGTCAGCGTTACATGGGATTGAGGGAGTAATATTGATTTGAATTTTGTCATATGCATCATATAATGGTATTTCTCTTTCTTCATATGATATATTCTATGCATGTGGCCATACCTATAACATTCATGCAGGCACTTATCCATACCCTCGCTATGTGTTTTTTGCCATGCGGTGTTTTTCACATGTTACTGTTTTAGTCTCCTCTATTTCTACCTCTGACTTTTTTGGTAATATTTTTAATCAATAAAATTTACTTTTTGCAATTATGTGGACATTTTTTGCACTGCTTTGTTTTGTGGTTTTCATATTTTGTACACTACACCTCAAGCAGCTTGGATTGTGGCCTCTCCACTCCAAGGACTAGTGTGAAGTATCCACCATCAATGGTGGTTTATGGAACACATGTCACCTGGTGGTGTAGGTCCACTGTGTTTTATCAAGACCAAAGTCAGCGCAGCCGTCTACCAGGAGATTTTAGAGCATTTCATTAATCCCTCTGCCTACAAGCTTTTTGGAGATAGAAATTTCATTCTCCAGCAGGACTTGGCACCTGTCCACACTGACAAAAGTACCAATACCTGGTTTAAAAACAACAGTATCACTGTGCTTGATTGGCGAGCAAACTCACCTGACCTTAACCCCATAGAGAATCTGTGGGGTATTGTCAAGAGGAAGATGAGAGACACCAGACCAAACAATGCAGATGAGGTGAAGGGCAGGCTGCTATCAAAGCAACCTGGGCTTCCATAACACCTCAGCAGTGCCACAGGCTGATCGCCTCCATGCCACGCCGCATTGATGCAGTAATTGATTCAAAAGAAGCCCCGACCAAGTATTGAGTGCATTTACTGAACATACATTTCAGTAGGCCAACATTTCAGATTTTAAAATATTTTTTCAAGCTGGTGTTATAAAGTATTCCACTTTACTGAGATAATGACTTTTGGGTTTTTTATTGGCTGTAAGCCATAATCATCAACATTAACAGAAATAAACACTTGAAATAGATCACTCTGTTTGTAATGACTCTATGAAATATATGAGTTTCACTTTTTGTATTGAAGAACTGAAAGAAATTAACTTTTTGATGATATTCTAATTTTGTGAGATATACCTGTAATTGTAAGAGGAATTACAGGGTGGGCCATTTATATGGCTACACGTAAATAAAATGTGAATGGTTGGTGATATCAACTTCCTGTTTGTGGCACATTAGTATATAGGAGGGGGGAAACTTTTCAAGATGGAACAATGGAACAATGGAAATATGAGCTTATTGGTCAGGACTATAAAAAGCACAAAAGAAAGTTGTTCATGTGTAGGGGCTGCGATGTTGCTTGTGATCCATAATTCATTTTCTCTTTCCCCCAAGGAAACCAAAGAACAATAGGTAATATTGGTATTTCTCCCATTTTATCTAATAACTGTTTTGCATATTAGTGTCATTTTATTTTTTTATATTTTTTATTGTAAGCACTGTATATTTTTATATTAAAGCTTAAATAAGTTTGATCCTTGTATGCTTTAAACAATGCATAGCCTTTCAGAGAGTGTGTGACCTTTTGATTGTCAGACAGTATTGTTCAATAAAAACACAGATTCAATCATAATCTCCTTATTGGACCCCGGTATAGCGGTTTAGCTGTCTGTATAGCTGCAATGACGTCTGCCTCATTCAGTGAGGACAGAACAGTGAAACGGCGGCCATCCAGCTAGTGGGAATTCTGTGAAAAGACAGCCATCCAGCTTGCAGGACCTAGTGAAACTGCAGCCATCCACCTAGTGAGATTCAAGTCACCGGCTATACAGAGACTTAATACAGCTACATCAATCTCTGCACAGCCAAGCATTTCCCCAAGACAACCATGTCCCACAAAACACACAGGACAAAATATGTTACTTCCGTCTCCTCAAAGACTATATCCATCAGCAGCGCGGTCGCCATTGCCCTCGCAAATGCTGAGGCAGCCAAAATGCGAGCAAGCTATGCTGAACAAGAGATGCAACTTAAATTAGAGAAGGCACGCCTAGAGGACCAAGAGAGAAGGTCACGCATAGAGAGAGGACCAAGAGAGAAGATCATGCATGGAGAGAGAGGACCAAGAAAGAAGGTCACGCTTAGAGAGAGATGACCAAGAGAGAAAGATGCAGTTAGAGAAGGCACCCGTGGATGACGCCTTAGAGAGCCTAGCAGCAAAAAGAGAAGCTGCCGCAGCCCTCGTCGAAACAGAATCTCTAGAAACTGCGCAAAACCCTGAGCTGCATAGCTGAAGCAATACGTTAAGTCAAGTTTCCACTGCAAGATTCACCACAACGCACATCTCAGTATGTTAATGAACTTCCTGATCCAAACTATAACCCTGAACCGGCATTGGACCCAAGAACATGACATCTCTAGTGAAAGGAGCGAGAGTTATCATGAGGCTCAGCTCCAGGACAGATACAAACACGAAAACGTCGAGCAAAATAACTCTGCCAATGACTACCTTGCCCCTCACCAGGTAACCAATGTGAATCACCTTGCTGACACACCGCACGTCAGACTGAAGCATCACGACACCGGAGGATACTAACAGGTACGAACGCACCTCACATCACTATCAGGGTGACCCATCACCAGCATACTCTGCTGACAACCGGTTCACAACAGAATTTGCTAAGTTCTTCACACGACGTGATCTGGTTGCAAAGGGACTCATGAAATTCACTGACCAAGCTGAAGGTTACAGAGTTTGGAAAGCTTCCTTCCAAAATGTCACTAGAGACTTGGGGCTACAACACAGGGAAGAGATAGACCTCTTAGTCAAATACCTGGGGGAAGAGTCAGTCAAACACACAGTAAGGATCAGAGACATTAATATAAACTGCCTGAGACAGGCCTCAAAGAGATCTGGAAGAGGCTGGATGAGTGTTACAGCTCAACAGAGGTAATAGAAAGAGCCTTGTTCAAAAGAATTGATGACTTTCCTAAAATATCTAACAAAGGTCTCCAGAAACTTAGAGAACTAGTGACTGCTAAAGAAGTCAGTTGCCAAATGTGAGGATGATCTACAAGGACTTGCATACCTTGACACAGCCAGAGGTGTTAACCCTATAGTCCAAAAGTTGCCATACAATCTACTGGAGAGGTGGCTCACACATGGTTCCACGTACAAATACAAACACAGTGTTCCATTCCGTCTCTTCTCCGTTTTTGTAGACTTTGTACACCAACAAGCGAGAATCAGAAATGATCCCAGCTTTGACTTTGCAATGTCATATGCCACACCATCACCAGCTGCAAATCCACTCAGAACGTCTGTGGCAGTGCAAAAGACTTATGTTTCTTCTCCAGGTTCCAATTACAGGTCTGCTGGCTGCTCCCAGTCAGAGACAAAGGTGCAGGACCCTGACAAGCAGTGTCCGCTCCATCAGACGCCTCATCCTCTCCTGAAATGCAGAGCCTTCAGAGAAAAATCTATGCCAGATCGCAGAAGCGTCCTGAAAGAAAACGGTATCTGCTACAAGTGCTGCTCATCCACAACTCATCTCGCCAAGGATTGCAAGGTCAGTGAAAAAAGCACAGAATGTGGCAACACAGATCGTAACACTGCCCTACACCCTGGCCCAGCTCCGTGGAGTACACAAAACACGCCAGCTGACAGTGAGCATGGCGGGGAGGAAAGGAACACTGATGCAGCTACGCCAGAGATCACTTGACAATGTATTGAAGTCTGTAAAGGGACAATAGACAGTAGATCCTGTTCAAAAATATGCCTCATTATTAAAAAACTATGGGCAGTTAAATATTACTTTTACGGAAGATCAGAGAACTCAAATTTTTTCCCTTGTACACTGTGCGTCGATTAGCTCTAGGTTCCAGGAGGCTGGCTATAAGATTCTGTCCAGGTGGTACAGAGTGCCCTCGAGGCTGCACACCATATTTCCGGAGACTGACCTCAATTGCTGGAGGTGTGGAAGAGCAGAGGGCACAATTTTTCATATTTTCTGGCAATGTGATGTATTGCAATCATTTTGGACAAGGGTGTGGGAAATTATTTGTCGGGTTACGGGCAGTTCCGAAGAATTGACTCCAGCTCTGATGCTACTCCAGCATAATGAAATCCCTCTCCGGATCTATAAATCTTCTCTATTGAAATTTTTGATCATGGCAGCGAGGGCTTGCATCCCGGAGAGATGGAAGAGTCCCGCTCCTCCCACCATATCTCAGTGGATTGCAAAAGTCAATGAAATTCTGTATATGGAGAACCTCACCTCATCCATATACGACTCATATCCAAAGTTTTGGGCTACTTGGCTTGGATGGATGGACTTTCGAAGCTCTAGTGAGTATTGTGATCTAATGGTTGAGGCAAACCCCTCCTCTGTAGTTAACTGAAACTATAGGCTGAGTGGTGGGCTTGGCCTGGTGGGCACTCCTTCCCTTTACCCCCTCGTTTCTTCCCTTTAATTTTTTTTTTCTCTTCTTCTTCTCCTCTCTTTCTCCTCTTTGTTATACTGTTTGCTAAAAGTTAAAAAATGGAAGACCCTTGGGGTCAGGTCATTGACCTCTATTTCTGGGTCTCCAGATGATAATGACTCATGGACGATCGCCTTGGTTGGGTGTTAAGTTGTACTGTTTGCATTCGTCTACTTGTCTGATTCCAATTATTATGTTAACCTGGATTTCGTTATGAGTCTTTAAATAAAGAATTATAAAAAAAAAACTATGGGCAGAGTCAGCCAGAGAAGTCAGGAAAAAAATCATAACAAAATTGAGTAACCTGAGGCTAAAAAATCATGAATAATATTTTATTGTTATGTTTGACACCAATCTCTCCTTCACCTCCCATATACAATCTCTTGCCCGCTCTTGCCGCCTACACCTAAAGAACATCTCTTGAATCTGCCCTTTTCTCACCATGGAAACAACAAAAACCCTCACTGTAGCATTGATCCACTCCTGCCTGGACTACTGCAACGCTCTATTAGGCCTATTTCACACATCCGGTGTGCGCCTGATGGCGCCCCCGGCATTTTGCCGCAGCGCCGCATCAGAAAACCTGATGCGCCGCATGCATTTTTTTGCCGGATGGTTTCTGATGCCCGGAGACATCAGGGGAATCCGGCAAAAAAAAAAAAAACGTTACCTGCTGCGTTTTGTCCGGCCGCCGGAATGTACATTTCCGCCGCATCTGGACAAAATCGCATACGACGCATTGACATGCGGCGCCATCCCGCGCTAATGCAAGTCAATGCAAAAAAAACGCAAGCGGCGCATCAGGTTTTCTGATGCGGCGCTGCGGCTAAATGCCGGGGGCCGTCAGGCGCACACCGGATGTGTGAAATAGGCCTTACTTGGCCTCCCCATTACTCGACTATCCCCTCTCCAGTCCATCCTTAATGCAGCAGCCAGGGTCATCCATCTGGCTAATCGGTACTCGGACGCGTCCGCTCTTCGCCAGTCCTTGCACTGGCTGCCCATTCATTATAGGATCCAATTCAAAGTACTTGTTCTCACTCACAAAGCTCTCCACAGTGCAGCACCCCCCTACATCTCCTCCCTCATTTCTATCTATCGGCCTAACCGACTGCTGCTCTCTGCAAACTACTTTCGACTAAACTCTGCACTAATCCGTACCTCCCACTCCTGACTCCAAGATTTCTCCCACACTGCGCCAATCCTCTGGAATACTCTACACCAAGAAATTAGGACTATCCACAATTTGCAATTTTCAGGCGCTCCCTCAAAACACATTTGTTCAGAGCGGCCAATCACGTTCACTAATCAAAGTCATTCTATGTGTAAGTTTGTGTGTGTAGCCCATTCACTATCTCCATCCATCCCTCACTCCCTCAAGATGGCTGGACCATCATTGTAAATACACCATTGTATATACACACCTGTACTTTGTATCTCCCCCACCTCATTGTAGATTGTAAGCTCTCACGAGCAGGGTCATCTTATTTTGCTTTAATTATTGTATTGTTAACGTTGTTATTAATGACTTGTGTTTTGAAACTGTTAAACTGTAAAGTGCTGTGGAATATGTTGGCGCTATATAAATAAATATTATTATTATTATTATGTGTTCACTGTCGGTCATACAGACAACTTAGATTTCAACGTTTCGGCCGACTGGCCTTTGTCAAAGAAATTTTTAACTAAAGTCAAAAAAACACAAAAAAAAATTTTGTAATAAAAGGATAACGTGAATATAATAAGTGACTGTATTGACAATGATATGTTCCAAATATATGCATACAAAAAAAGCAAAGAAATAACACATGTCATGGATCCTGAGGATTTCATCATCCAAAATAGAAACTAAGAAAGAAAAAGTGGGATACATAATGAAGAAGATATTAGTCCTTTTAGGCAGGATAATACAGTGGTGGCCAAAAGTATTGGCACCCCTGCAATTCTGTCAGATAATACTCTGTTTCTTCCTGAAAATGATTGCAAACACAAATTATTTGGTATTATTATCTTCATTTAATTTGTCTTCAATGAAAAAACACAAACAGAATTGACCTAAAGCCAAATTGGATATAATTCCACACCAAACCTAAAAAAGGGGGTGGACAAAAGTATTGGCACTGTTTGAAAAATCATGTGATGCTTCTCGAATTCGTGTAATCACCAGCACCTGTAACTTACCTGTGGCACCTAACAGATGTTGGCAATAACTAAATGACACTTGCAGCCAGTTAACATGGATTAAAGTTGACCCAACTTCTGTCCTGTGTCCTTGTGTGTACCACATTGACCATGGAGAAAAGAAAGAAGACCAAAGAACTGTCTGAGGACTTGAGAAACCAAATTGTGAGGAAGCATGAGCAATCTCAAGGCTACAAGTCCATCTCCAAAGACCTGAATGTTCCTGTGTCTTCCGTGTGCAGTGTCATCAAGAAGTTTAAAGCCCATGGCACTGTGGCTAACCTCCCTAGATGTGGAAGGAAAAGAAAAATTGACGAGAGATTTCAACGCAAGATTGTGCGTATGGTGGATAAAGAACCTCGACTAAGATCCAAACAAGTTCAAGCTGCCCTGCAGTCCGAGGGTACAACAGTGTCAACCCGTACTATCCGTCGGCGTCTGAATGAAAAGGGACTGTATGGTAGGATAGGATACCGAGGAAGACCCTACTTCTTACCCCGAGACATAAAAAAGCCAGCTGGAGTTTGCCAAAACTTACCTGAGAAAGCCTAAAATGTTTTGGAAGAATGTTCTCTGGTCAGATGAGACAAAAGTCGAGCTTTTTGGGAAAAACCATCAACATAGAGTGTACAGGAAAAAAAAGAGGCATTCAAAGAAAAGAACACGGTCCCTACAGTCAAACATGGTGGAGGTTCCCTGATGTTTTGGGGTTGCTTTGCTGCCTCTGGCATTGGACTGCTTGACCGTGTGCATGGCATTATGAAGTCTGAAGACTACCAACAAATTTTGCAGCATAATGTAGGGCCCAGTGTGAGAAAGCTGGGTCTCCCTCAGAGGTCATGGGTCTTCCAGCAGGACAATGACCCAAAACACACTTCCAAAAGCACTATAAAATGGTTTGAGAGAAACCACTGGAGACTTCTAAGGTGGCCAGCAATGAGTCCAGACCTGAATCCTATAGAACACTTGTGGAGAGATCTCAAAATGGCAGTTTGGAGAAGGCACCCTTCAAATATCAGGGACCTGGAGCAGTTTGCCAAAGAAGAATGGTCTACAATTCCAGCAGAGCATTGTAAGAAATCATTGATGGTTACCGAAGCGGTTGTTCGCAGTTATTTTGGCTAAAGGTTGTGCAACCATTAGGCTGAGGGTGCCAATACTTTTGTCTGGCCCATTTTTGGAGTTTTGTGTGAAATGATCAAGGATTTGATTTTTGCTTCATTCTCTTTTGTGTTTTTTCCTTGCAAGCAAATTAAATGAAGATAAAAATAGCAAATAATTTGTGATTGCAATCATTTTCAGGAAGACACTGAGTATTATCTGACAGAATTGCAGGGGTGCCAATACTTTTGGCCACCACTGTATATACGGAATAATGTACTGCCAGGAATATCAAGAAACGTGTACCAAAATGAGTTCACATATAAAGGTAACCAATAATTGCTGGTGAAATTGATATAAAATTCATACAAAATTCCTGGTATACACATACAAAAAGCTTCCTGGTACACACATACAAAAAAGCAGAGATCAGGTAACTAAAGAATTGCTAAATGTGATACCTGTATGGCTTCCAATGTGAAGGGAAGTACTATAAGAGGAAAATAAACAAGAAAGAGCCATAAGGACCCAGAAGAATTATAGGACCACAGGTTAAGTCCAAATGAGCTGAGAAGAGGCAAGAAATATGCATAAATGCACAAACCTGGATGTAGGAATAGAGGTGGGCACGGGGACTTGCCGCCATTTGTGGAGCAGGTAACTCTGTGGCACTGTGACCGCTCTATTTGTAGTGTCTGGTGAACGCAGTTGAGGCAGGACGAAGGTCATGGCATGAGGACGCCTGCGGCTGCGCAGAGAGTCCCTACCGACGGAAGTGGGGCCGTGTAATGTGAGCAAGTCTGCAGTTGCGCAGACAGTACTAGAGGAGAAGGAGAAGGTGCCTGTGGCTGCGCAGAGTATCATAGCGTTCAGAGAAGAGGCAACATGATATGATATGTTCTGCACTTATGCAAATGATGTAAAAGGACTAAATAGGAATGGGACTGAATGTACTGGCATGAAAAAATAAATATGGGTAAGGAGTATGTGTATTTTAAAATGTGTACAGTATATGTGATAGTAAAATATATATGAATAGAAAGAGAAGGAGAGAAGGAAAAAAAAGGAGGGGGAAGTAGAAAGAAAGGGGAGAAGGGAGGAAAACAAAAGGGGGAAAAGGAAACAGAAAAGAAAGAGAGAGGAGGAAAAGAATGGGGGGGGAAAGAAGGGGGGGATAGAAAGAAAAAGAAAAGAATGGAAAAAAAGAAAGAAAGGGAAGAAAGAGGGAGAGAAGGAAAGAAAAAGGAACATAAGAAAATAGCCAAAAGAAAACACCGAAGGTGGATACCTGACATCTGCCTTCATGTCTGTGGAAAAATAGAAAAAAGAATTAATACATGCAAATGACAAAGAGGAAGAAAACATACTGCAATCACATTACATAATTAATAAAATAAGAAAAAGTGATATATGGAGATTTAGAACACAAAAGAAGTAAATATACCGAATTATCAGTAGAATACTTCGTACTCTCTATTGAGGCCTAGCAGTTCTAGTGTCTGGAGTGCATGGATCCAGAAAGTCTCTCGCTCCTTCAACTTACCAACTCTATCTCAACCCCTTCGTGCTATGGGTATATGATCAATGATCTGATAGCGGAGTTGTGATATGTTGTGATTGTGCGCAATAAAATGTGCAGGTATAGGTAACAACGTTTTTTTACACCATATCGTAGATTTATGTTGTGAGATGCGGTCTCGGATATGTTGAGTAGTCTCACCAACATATCCGAGACCGCACGGACACTTTATGAGGTATACTACAAAGGATGAATCACAACTAAAATAACCTTTAGTTGAAAAATTCTAACCTGAGCGGGGATGTGTAAAGACCTCACCTTTCGTGATATAAGAGCATTGTAAGCAATGCAAACATGGAAAAGTGCCGTTACGTTGTGATCTAAAAAAACTTTGTGAACTACCGGTACCACGACCACCGATATCAGCTCTTACCAAAAAGTTACGAAGATTTGGTGTTTTTTTAGGGCAGATTAGTGGTGGTACCTGGAATTCTAGAACTTCAGGGTAGGAGTCGGAAAGTAGTGACCAATGCTTACGGATAACATTATGAAATAAATGAGAAAAAGGATGGTAGGTATTTACAAATGCTACTCTTTTAGTGGTAGTAGATGATACTTCCGGAGTTGTAGTTGGAAAAAATTATAATAAAGAGAGGGGATACCCCCTATTTAAAAATTTCTGTTTCATCTCATCCATCCGGAATGTCCATTTTGAACTGTCTGAGACAATCCGATTGACTTGGCAAAATTGTGACCGAGGCAGAGATTTTTAAATGTGTCTCGGGTGACAACTAGTGTTGCCTCGTCAGAGTGTACCCAATGGGCCAAAGAGACAAAGTTGTAAGACTGTATGCTATCTTGGATGATCAAAGTAATCGATCCTTGGCTAGATCAACATTCTTTGACCTATTCAACATCAAAGGGCCAAGCACCCCCTACTCATTAAAGACGTGTGCAGGTACTGTGACAAAAGTATGTAGGAAAGCTACAGAATATCAAATTTAGTCTTTAGACGGACAATTCTGCCTACCACTACCTACAATCATCGAGTGTAATCAGATCCCAGACAACAGTCCTGAAATATCTATGCCAGACTTAAAACGCATAGCACACCTCATACAGGAACACGACCATCAGGCCCAGAAAATTCTGCTGTTGGGGAGAGATATCCTGCAGGTTCATAAAGTGAGACGTCATATCAATGGAGTCAACAATGCTCCCTATGCCCAAAAGCTAAACCTAGGATGGGTCATAATAGGGAACGTATGCTTGGGATGCATGCACACCCCATCTTCTGTGACAAGCATGCTAACAAATACATTGGAGAAAGGACGCACATCTCTGTTTCATCCTTGTAACAACGAATTTCATGTCAGAGAACTACCACGCAGCATCCAACTGCCCAATCATCTAATAGACTTTACACATGACAGTAGTATAGTGTCAGGAAGCTATGAGAATCAGTTAGGGTGTGTGTAGCCCTGGTGTGAAGGCACACGCAGTACCCTGGAGAATGTGCGGAGAGGTAACAGTTTAATGCTCAATAAACATTCACTCCATCACACACTTAGACACACCCATAGGTTATATAGGCTAGTGAGATGCAGCCAGCCAGTCAGTCTAGTCTGGACTCAGAGGAGTCTGTTTCCTGTCTTCGGACAGAGGAGTCAGTGAGTCATCCAGTCAGTGTGAAGTCTGTGCGGAAAGAGAGAGGAGCGAGCAGCAGGACCTTCAGTCTCATGTCCCAAGGACAGTGGAGTTCAGAGACGTGCTCCTGAACTAGAAGATTACTGAGCACCTGTTAGCAAGCTCTGGAAAGAAGCAAGAAGGGACTAATCTGTATAGCCTTTGGAAGTGTGGAGTGCTTATGCTACAAGCGCGGACAGGGCGAAAGGCATAGTGGAAGGAATTTAGAAGTGCCTTAGGATTGGATTATCCTGCACATTGTCACCGGTCACTGGGGACCGAAGCGTCACTATAGCTCCAGGCATAGTGATAGAAAAACCAGAGGCTTACTGGACCTTAGGTAGCAGAAAGCAGCCCTTGGAGTGTCGGTACGTAACTGGGGTCAGGGGGAGTGAGAACCTTGAGTCTCTGCAGGACAAGAGTAGGAACTCAGCTCTCTCAAAGGAAGACTCCGACCACAAAACTGACCGGGCAGTACAGCTTGGAGAAGCTGGAGATTCTGGAGTGAACTACGCTTTATGCTGGTTGAACTCATAATATTGAAAGTAAAGGAGGCCCATAACCTGTTCAGCTGTTGCCTCAAAGCACATCCTCCACCCGACCAGCCTCCCTGGGACCTGCCTTATCATCTGACAAGTAAAGGTATGGAAAGACGCTGGATGGTGTGAGACTGAGTTATTTAATTGCATCCCTGCACAACCCCACCATAACTATCGACCTGAGGGAAGAGTCCCACCTGTAGGGGACCCGACATCTAGCTGCCTCACCATCCCCTCAGAGATCTACAGCAGCGCTGGTCTTAGTGATCAGAGAACTACAGGTGGCGTCACGAACTGTATATATATCTATCCCCTGTAAATATACCCCCCAACATACGCCTGACCGCCAGGGCCACAGACCGAGCCACCGCTACCTGTGACAACCCCATAGACTTCCATGGGCTCGGCTCTGGGTACCCCATTGCCCTGGTAACCCACAATTGTGGTGCGTGGGTCAAAACAAACTTGGCGTCACGAACAGGATGCGAAACTCGCAAAATTGCGAGCCCTGTGTGCCTGTGGAGGTGTTTTTGTGAAAAAGGACTGTTTGCTATTTTTGGCGCTAAAATCCGCCATTTTGCCGCCAAATTCGCGCCCTCAGGCGCTGGAGAAGAAGGTGGGCGTGGATTCGTGGGCGTGTGCCCCCTGTGGCGCGAAGAAAATGCCTGCCCTCTCAAAGTGCTATTACAATATGCGATCCTGCCCTACAGCAAAGGAGGTCCGCCTCCTCTTCACCTTCCCTGCGAAGAGGAGGAGACGCAAACCCCGCCTCCACGGAAGAGACCGGACGGCTCTGGTAGAAGAAGGGAGTCTGTTCTGGAACATCATGGAAGCAGGATGTGTGCAGCCGAGCAGGGAAGCGGAGGAAGGCAGGCCCCGTTCCCCAGCCAAGCTGCCACTGGAACCGGAACCATCCGTGGTCCTGCACCTGCAGCAAGCATTGCTGGAGATTAAAGAGGAAAATGCCAGATTGAAGACGATGGTTTTGCAACAACCTGGCAAGGAGGAGATTGAGAAACGCCGGCGTACCCGGAAACAGCGGCTGCTGTGGGACGCCGTGCTCACCACTCCAGGAAAGAAATCGTTGTCTGCGTCCCCTGTACCACCAACGCTGGCAGCTGAAGGGAAACCGGAGACCAGCTATGAAGGAGCTGAACCCGACCCCACCGAGGAAGCGGCGGGAGACGGACCGGTGTACCAGCCAGGCCAGGAGGCCACAGCGGAGCACAGTCCCCCGGTAGGGACACCGGCGGGGACCCAGCCGTCAATGATGGAGAGCGACTGGGAAGAGATGGAGCAGCGACAGCAGCAGGTTAGTGCGTCCCCAATTGAGCCATTGCGCACACCTGCTTCCTGCTCTGCATCACACCAGCATTGTGCGTCCTATTCCGCATCGCCACCTGCGACCATTTCTGCATCGCAAAAGTCTGATGCGATCTCAATTGAGCCACTACAAAAGCCTGCTTTTTGCCCAGTATCTTATGCTGCAGCAGCGTCCCCGGAGGAGGACGGGCCCTGCGGCCTAGAGGACCGGAGTGAACCGGCCCTGCAGGTAACCAGCGATGATGACACCCTGCTGGAACCCTGACATCCCCACCAGCCCAGTGCACACCAGCCACACAGACCCCGATGGTGGAGTCGATGATCTTGGTGTTGGGCACTGGGCCCAGGAATAGGAACGGTCCTGTGCGAGCATCGCATTGTTCCAGCCCCCGGGATGGAAAGTGTAACTGAAGCTAGCAAGAAAATGTGAAGAACGGTAGGATCCAGACAGGGGTCTACCGCATGTAACGTTGTAGAAAGTTTGAGAATTTTTGCCAGATTTGCACTTTATTGCCAAATGTATCTATGTTTTTCTATAATGAGTAGAACGCCCGGCTGGGTACCAGAGTAAAAAGTTGAAAAATTGAATGCATAGTTTTACATAAAATGCCCTGTTGGGTAAAGTAAAAGTTAAAGGAGAATGATGCATACTTGAAATATGTATATATATATGTCTCTTATTGTGTCTTATAATGGACTGCGTGGCTGAGGACTGAGCCAGCCCAAAAACTGTATCCTGTAAATAGTTGCACTAAGGTGCATTATATTGGTTTTACAAGAAACCACCTCAACTACCTCTGAACATAAAACCCGTATGGTGAGGCACTGAGTGAGGTCTGCATTCAGATGTCCTGCAGCCCACCCAGGACCCACGTTGAAGGTTTGGTGCGGGTCCTTCACAAGAATATTGTCATTTATTTATATGAAAATGTCTATTTAGTATTTTGTATTTTTCTATATTGTTATAATGCAACGTTCAAGAAATCCTTACCTCCCGGATGGGAAGAGTTAATGTTAATGTTTAATGCAAAAACAAAATGTCTTCTTGTATTTCACAGCCCGGGAGTGCTGTATTTTACCATGGGGGAATGTGTAGCCCTGGTGTGAAGGCACACGCAGTACCCTGGAGAATGTGCGGAGAGGTAACAGTTTAATGCTCAATAAACATTCACTCCATCACACACTTAGACACACCCATAGGTTATATAGGCTAGTGAGATGCAGCCAGCCAGTCAGTCTAGTCTGGACTCAGAGGAGTCTGTTTCCTGTCTTCGGACAGAGGAGTCAGTGAGTCATCCAGTCAGTGTGAAGTCTGTGCGGAAAGAGAGAGGAGCGAGCAGCAGGACCTTCAGTCTCATGTCCCAAGGACAGTGGAGTTCAGAGACGTGCTCCTGAACTAGAAGATTACTGAGCACCTGTTAGCAAGCTCTGGAAAGAAGCAAGAAGGGACTAATCTGTATAGCCTTTGGAAGTGTGGAGTGCTTATGCTACAAGCGCGGACAGGGCGAAAGGCATAGTGGAAGGAATTTAGAAGTGCCTTAGGATTGGATTATCCTGCACATTGTCACCGGTCACTGGGGACCGAAGCGTCACTATAGCTCCAGGCATAGTGATAGAAAAACCAGAGGCTTACTGGACCTTAGGTAGCAGAAAGCAGCCCTTGGAGTGTCGGTACGTAACTGGGGTCAGGGGGAGTGAGAACCTTGAGTCTCTGCAGGACAAGAGTAGGAACTCAGCTCTCTCAAAGGAAGACTCCGACCACAAAACTGACCGGGCAGTACAGCTTGGAGAAGCTGGAGATTCTGGAGTGAACTACGCTTTATGCTGGTTGAACTCATAATATTGAAAGTAAAGGAGGCCCATAACCTGTTCAGCTGTTGCCTCAAAGCACATCCTCCACCCGACCAGCCTCCCTGGGACCTGCCTTATCATCTGACAAGTAAAAGGTATGGAAAGACGCTGGATGGTGTGAGACTGAGTTATTTAATTGCATCCCTGCACAACCCCACCATAACTATCGACCTGAGGGAAGAGTCCCACCTGTAGGGGACCCGACATCTAGCTGCCTCACCGTCCCCTCAGAGATCTACAGCAGCGCTGGTCTTAGTGATCAGAGAACTACAGGTGGCGTCACGAACTGTATATATATCTATCCCCTGTAAATATACCCCCCAACATACGCCTGACCGCCAGGGCCACAGACCGAGCCACCGCTACCTGTGACAACCCCATAGACTTCCATGGGCTCGGCTCTGGGTACCCCATTGCCCTGGTAACCCACAATTGTGGTGCGTGGGTCAAAACAGGTGCACAGTCTTCCACAGAACTAAGCAAGACAACCAAGTGGAAATGTCGGTAGAGGACAAGTTGTTCTTGGAGGTAATGGACAAGGGACTTGTTAAAGTTGAGACCAACAGCTGGGTCGCACCTCTTCCCTTCAGAACCCACAGGCCACGTCTACCGAACAACAGAAATCAGGCATTAAACGTTTCTCCTCTCTCAAACATAATCTGCAAAAGAAACCAGAGATGAAAGATCACTTTTTCGCCTTCATGTCAAAGATTTTTTGAGAATTGTCATGCAGAGCTAGCTCCCACTCTCAAAGACTGTGAAGAATGTTGGTTCCTACCCATGTTTGGAGTATACCACCCTAAGAAACCAGGCCAAATTAGAGTGGTGTTTGACTTCAGTGCTAAATTTGATGATATCTCCCTGAATGATGTTCTACTAACAAGAGCAGACCTCAATAACAAACTGCTGGGAGTACTTATGCGTTTCTGTAAGGATTCCATTGCCTTTATCGCTGACATCCAGCAAATGTTCCATTGTTTCCTTGTGAGAGAGAGAGACAGGAACTTCCTAAGATTCTTCTGGTACAGAGACAATGATCTTGCTAAAGAAGTCACAGAGTATCGCATGAGTGTGCACATCTTTGGCAACAGTCCTTCACCTGCAGTCGCCATTTATAGACACAAAAGGTCGGCTCAAGAAGAGAAACAGAATATGGATCAGATGTCAGACAATTCATAGAAAAAGACTTTTATGTTGACGACTGTCTGAAAGCCATGCCTTCAAATGAGACTGCCATCAGTCTTCTCAGGAGAGCCCAGGAGATGCTTGCTTGCTGGAACCTCAGGCTTCACAAAATAGCCTCAAACAGCCAAGAACTCATGGAAGCATTCCTTTCACAAGACTTATGTAACAGTCTCAGAGACTTGGACTTGGGGTCAGAACACGCACCAATGCAACGCAGCCTCGGGCTTCTCTGGAATCTACAGTCAGACACTTTCACCTTCCAGGTCAGCCAGGAAGAAAAGCTTTTCACACGTAGAGGTGTCCTGTCCACCATCAACAGTCTGTACGATACCTTGGGTTTTGCAGCTCCTGTTACTATATAAGGCAAAGCTTTACTAAAAGACTTAACTAAGGAAACATCTGACTGGGATGCACCTCTGCCACCTGATAAGAGAATCCAGTGGGAAGGATGGAAGAACTCTTTAACAGCCCTCTCCAACCTGAACGTGCCAAGACCATACACCCCTGTGCCGTCTACAGAAATACAAAGCCAAAAACAGTACGTATTTGCAGATGCTTCTGTCAAAGCAATTGCCTCTGTCGCCTATCTCAAAACTGTAGACTCCAAATGTCAGAGCCACATTGGATTCGTTATGGGGAAGGCCAAACTTGCTGCACAGCCAGAGCACACTATACCCAGGTTAGAGCTTTGTGTTGCAGTCTTAGCCGTTGAGTTAGCAGAGTTCATCGCATCCGAGATGGATATCAACCTGACACAGGCCAAGTTCTACTCAGACAACAAAGTAGTCCCTGGATATATCCACAACGAAACTAGGTGATTCTATGTTTATGTCAACAACAGAGTGCTACGAATTAGGAGATCAGTTCATCCAAAACAGTGGCATTACATTCCCACAGACCAAAAATCCTGCAGATCATGCAACTAGAGCAGTTGACGCAAGTCGACTAGGAAGCACAACATGGCTCTCAGCACCAAAACTATTGTGCACTGAGGAACGTTTCTCAGACACCTTTGAACTAGTAGGAGAAGACTCAGATGCTGAAATCCACCCTCAGGTGTCTACACTTCATACAACGACCTCTGCTATCCAGTTTGGATCTCACAGGTTTGGCAGATTTTTAAGTTGGAAGTCACTTATTCGAGCAATTACCTGCCTGATTCATGTAGCTCGATCATTCAGGACCACCAGATCTTGTGACACAGAAAAATGTAAAGGATGGCCAAAGCGAATGAACCTAAAGGGTATGCCACACTAAACAACATCGCTAACGGGATCGCTAAAAAACGTCACTATTTAGCGATCCCGTTAGCGATGTTGTTGTGTGCGGCATCTGCCAGCGACGAGCTTCCTGCTGTGATCTCGCTCGTCGCTGGAATCGTTCCGGACCCTATTTTCGTCGCTGGCGCCCCGCTGGTAAGTATCTAATCGCTGAGTGTGGCACCTTTTTTAGCGATTTAGCGGTACTTTTGTACCGCTAAAGTCGTTAAGGAGATCCTAACCGCGATAGCGTCCTAACGACATCGCTAAAATAGGTAGCTACTAGCGATATAGAAACAATCCCGCTAGCGATCTCATTAGTATGCGACGCTAACGAGATCGCTAGCGGGATTGTGTAGTGTGGCAGTACCTTAAGATATCCTTCAGACCAGTATCTGAACTGGTCTTATTGTTGCCTTCGGAGGAAAAGGATAGTGACATCCGTTGATGCCAGACGGGGAGTGTTCTGTCTCCGACATCTAATTGTTTTTCTGAAGTTGTTTGTTTTGCATTGTGTATATAGGAGTTTAACAATCTGCTTGTTTTGGCTCCCTCTAGTGACCAATGTCATATTCGCAGTTGTTTTCTTTTACTTTCAGCAAAATCTTTTCCCTCCCTTTGCAAGGTATTATGGTAGCTTTGCAAAGCATTCTGGTAGCTTTCCCTCCACTTTCCTCCATTTTCCTTCAGCCTGCATTCAGGAAGCATCATCTTTTCCTCTCCCCTTGTGATAGCATCGCCGGAATGTACTCATATTTTCTGTAGCTAATTCCTGTCCCATATTAGCCTGGTTGAATCAGTCCTGCTCCTGGTTAGCTATTAGTGTGCAAATGTTCATTCATGATGTATGCTATGTATAAATGTATTTCTATTGTACCCTGTACTGATTGTATGCATATTATGTTTGTTGATAGTTTCACCGCACCAATATATCAAGTTCAATAAAAGCACAGATTCAATCACAATCTCCTTATTGGACCCCGGTATAGCGGTTTAGCTGTCTGTATAGCTGCAATGATGTCTGCCTCATTCAGTGAGGACAGAACAATGGAAATATGAGCTTATGGTCAGGACTATAAAAAGCACAAAAGAAAGTTGTTCATGTGTAGGGGCTGCGATGTTGCTTGTGATCCATAATTCATTTTCTCTTTCACCCAAGGAAACCAAAGAACAATAGGTAATATTGTTATTTCTCCCATTTTATCTAATAACTGTTTTGCATATTTGTGCGCCATTTTACTTTTATATTTTTTATTGTAAGCACTGTATATTTTTATATTAAAGCTTAAATAAGTTTGATCCTTGTATGCTCTAAAGAATGCATAGCCTTTCAGAGAGTGTGTGACCTTTTGATTGTCTGACAGTATTGTCAGACATTTCTGGGACTCATCACCCCGTGTATTTGATGAGTGATGGCAGCACGTTACTTAACAGGGGTGCATGGACTGTGTCGGGGTGAAATTTATGCTCACTTTATAGCCTAGTACAGAGGTTGAGTGTTGGATTGTGTGAGAGGAAATGAATTAACCCTTGCAAGCGCACCCCATATCACGTGCTGAGAAGTGTGTACCTGACAGGGCCCATTTCTATCTCCAAAACAGGTGGAATTGTGCATTGTGATGAGCTCATGGGCTGCAAAGGGCCCATATATTGTTCTTTCGCATGGGCCCTTTTCTGTCTGTGTCCATCAGTGGTTCTCAGATCTATGAAGTCAACATGTACTTCTTCATAGTCAATAAAAAATTACATTGGAGGTCATTTATTTGACGTAACTATATGATGCCACAGACTAAAATTCAGATAAGGTGATATGTGTTGATGGCTACAAGTTTCTGATAGAAGCCCAACTTCCATTACCGTATATCAGAAAAACAGTTTCTAAACGTGCAATCCATAATTGGCCATCTGGGTCTCACAGCTGCCAAGTTACGTTTCTATGTAGCCAACATTTCTTGTCTGGAAACTCTGATCACATTATAGAAAGGGCAAAAGAGAATCAATTTACTATAAAGATTTCTTTGCAATGATAATTCTGTTGGGGAAATGGGAAATGTCTGATGAAGTCATAAAAGTCATTGCTGTCCCACAGTTAATGTTCACAAAAAATACAGTATCCAGATGTGTTTCCTGGAAGTTATTAAACTTAAGGAACATGTAGCAAAAAGAGAGAGCATCTATTAGTGATTTATACAGTAGAAAGACTGTAAAATATCCAACTTTTACATTATTACACTGCACACTAATATACAGCACATATATAAATATCATATAATTCAAGCTCTACTTTTATCCAAATTTAGAAGAAAAAAATAATCACATGTATGTTTTATTTATGTTGGTACTTTGTCCCACATTTACGAATAATGGTTGTATTGTACATACAAATCTAGAGGAAAATTTGGCCCAAGTGCTGATGTACATTTTAAAAAGGCAAATTTAATGCCAAAAGTTGTGGAAACGCCTTGATAAATGTGGATCATTGTCTCCTCTTAGTGTTACATCATCTTTGGTGAACCTGAAGAAGACAGTTGCAAAAGGTGTGACAGAGCAGCCACAATTAACTCCTCATGGCTCTCCCATTAACAGACATATTTTTAGTCTGTGATCTGTGCACATTTCACTTTTAGATACAGAGAGAGGGCAGCTGATAGGTGATAACTTGTTTGTGGTCAAAAATTCAATAGCAGCTAACTGGAGGAAATCCTCAATTCCCACAATCTCTGAAATAGTTCTAATAATAATAATTTTATTTCTATAGCGCCAACATACTCCGCAGCACTTTACATTATAGAGGGGACTTGTACAGACAATAGACATTACAGCATAACAATAAACACAGATCAAAGTAGACAGGGGTGAACCTAGCCTTTGTGCTGCCTGAGGCGAACTGCAAAATGGCGCCCCTCCCACTGGCCAAATTTTAGGCCACACCCCGACCACACCCATTTCACAACTAGTCACACCCATGTCCACGCCCCGACTACACCCATTTAGCACTGGTGATCACACTGACTGGTACTGAGGTCACAGTGACTGGTACTATGGGCACACTGGTACTGAGTAAAAGAAAGAACAGAGAGAGAAAAAAGAAAACAGAGAGAAAGGAGAGAGAGAAAGAGGGGAAAGCAAGAAAGAACAGAGAGAAAGTAGAGAGAGAAATAAATAAACAAAGAAAGGGAAAAGAAAGAACAGAGAGAGAGAAAAAAAACAAAGGGGAAAGAAAGAAAAGAGACGGAGAAAGAAAGAGGGGAAAGAAAGAACAGAGAGGGAGGGAGAAAGAAAGCGGGGAAAGAAAGAACAGAGAGAGAAAGAAAGAACAGAGAGAAAGAAAAAAGACAGGAAAGAAAGAACAGAGAGAAAGAAAGAACAGAGAAAAGAAAGAACAGAGATAGAGAGAAAGATGGGAAAGAAAGAACAGAGAGAGAGAAAGAGAAATAAAAGAAAACAGATAGAAGAAAACAGAGAGAGAGAAAGAACAGAAAGAAAGAAAGAGAAAGAAAGAAAGAAAACAGAGAGAAAGAAAGAACAGAGAGAAAGAAAGAGAAAGAAAGAACAGAGAGATAGAAAGAAAGAGGTGAAAGAAAGAACAGAGAGAAAGAAAAAGAACAGAGAGAAAGAAAGATGGGAAAGAAAAAAAGAACAGAGAGAAAGAAAGAGGGGAAAGAAAGAAGAGAAAGAGAGAGAAAGAGAAAGAAAGAGGGGAAAGAAAGAAGAGAGAGAAAGAAAGAAAGAAAGAAAGAAAGAAAAAGAAAGGGGAAAGAAAGAACAGAGAGAAAGAAAAAAAAAGAACAGAGAAAGAAAGATGGGAAAGAACAGAGAGAGAAAGAAAGAACAGAGAGAAAGAAAGAACAGAGAGAGAGAAAGAAAGAAAGAGGGGAAAGAAAGAACAGAGAGAGAGAGAAAGAGAAAAAGAACAGAGAAAGAAAGAAAGAAAGAAAGAAAGAAAGAAAGAAAGAAAGAAAGAAGAAAGAAAGAAAGAAAGAAAGAGGGGAAAGAACAGAGATAGAAAAAGAAAGAGGGGAAAGAACAGAGAGATAGAGAAAAAGAAAGAAACAGAGAGATAGAAAGAAAGAGGGGAAAGAAAGAACAGAGAGAAAGAAAGAAAAAGAACAGAGAGAAAGAAAGATGGGAAAGAAAAAACAGAGAGAGAAAGATAGAACAGAGAGAAAGAAACAAAGATTCTATAAAGATACTATAGCAGCCCGGCTCCCATTGTAGTGCCCACCTGAGCCTCCCGGTGCAGGACATATCATGATCCGCTCACATGGCCGACATCCCCGATTCCAAGGCGAGGACACGGTAATGGATCTGAAGCATTCCCTGAAGTGCCTCCATGGTTCCGTCACAATCTCCTCCCGTAATTACCTAATTTCCGGTCATCTTCCAGCACATCACTTCTAGTGGAACATCACGTGCGAGTTTTAAAGTGCTCCTCGAGGCTCCGGCATGTCCTCCTGCGTCCACGGGAAAAGCTCCCGGCCGGGACAGCGGGGCAGACTCTCAAAATCGGTAGTGTCCCGCTGAATTCAGGATGCTTGGGAGGTATGAATGCTCCCCACCATACACCTTGTACACGCACGGCTCTGCACACCTCATACACACACAGTTACGCTTTGTATGCCTCGTACACACACGGCTCAGCTCCGTCCACCTCACACACACAAGGCTCCACTCAGTATACACATGGCTCTACTCTGTACACCTTATACACACGCAGCCACGCTTTGTACACCTTGTACACACACGACTCCACTCCGTAAACCATGTACACATGCGGCTTTGCAGCATACACCTCGTACACACGTGGTTCTGCTCCGTACACCTTGTACACACGCGGCTCCGCTACATACACACAAGGCTCTACTCCATACACACACGGCTCTGCTCCGCTCTGTACACACACGGCTCAAGCACGGAGCCCTGTGTGTACGGAGCTGAGCGGCTCAACTCCGTACACTTCGCACACACAGGGCTCCGTTTCGTACACACACAGCACTGCTATATCCACCTCGTACACACGGCTCCGCTCCGTAAACCTCGTACACGCGCGGCTCAGCTCCGTAAACCTCATACACGAGCGGCTCGGCTCCATAATCCTCGTACAGACACACGGCTCCGCTCCATCCAACTCGTACACACAAGGCTCCGCTCCATACACCTCGTACACACACACAGCTCCGCTACTACACCTCGTACACACACGGCTCTGCTCCGTACACCTCGCACACAGTACAGCACTGCTACATCCACCTCGTACACACACGGCTTCGCTCCGTACACCTTGCACTCACACGGCTCCGCTCCGTACACCTCGTACACACACGGCTCCGCTCCGTACACCTCGTACACAGTACAGCACTGCTACATCCACCTTGTACACACACGGCTCCGCTACGTACAACTCGTACACACACGGCTCTGCTCCGTACACCTCGTACACAGTACAGCACTGCTACATCCACCTCATACACACACGGCTCCGCTCCATACACCTCGTACACACACGGCTCCGCTCCGTACACCTCGTACACAGTACAGCACTGCTACATCCACCTCGTACACACACGGCTCCGCTCCGTACACCTCGTACATACACGGCTCCGCTCCGTACACCTCGTACACACACGGCTCCGCTCCATACACCTCGTACACAGTACAGCACTGCTACATCCACCTTGTACACACACGGCTCCGCTACGTACAATTCGTACACACACAGCTCTGCTCCGTACACCTCGTACACAGTACAGCACTGCTACATCCACCTCGTACACACACGGCTCCGCTCCGTACACCTCGTACACACACGGCTCCACTCCGTACACCTCGTACACAGTACAGCACTGCTACATCCACCTCGTAAACACATGGCTCCGCTCCGTTCACCTCGTACACACACGGCTCCGCTCCGTACACACACGGCTCCACTCCGTACACCTCGTACATACGTGGCTCCGCTCCGTACACCTCGTACACAGTACAGCACTGCTACATCCACCTCGTATACACACGGCTCCGCTCCGTACACCTCGTACTTACACGGCTCCGCTCCGTACACCTCATACACATACGGCTCTGCTCCGTACACCTCGTACACAGTACAGCACTGCTACATCCACCTCGTACACACACGGCTCCGCTCCGTACACCTCGTACACACACGGCTCTGCTCCGTACACTTCGTACACAGTACAGCACTGCTACATCCACCTCGTAAACACATGGCTTCGCTCCGTACACCTCGTACTCACACGGCTCCGCTCAGTACACTTCGTACTCACACGGCTCCGCTCCGTACACCTCGTACACACACCGCTCCGCTCACCTCGTACACACACGGCTCCGCTCCATACACCTCGTACACACACGGCTCCGCTCCGTACACCTCGTACACACACGACTCTGCTACATCCAACTTGTACACACTACAGCTCTGCTACATCCACACTGTAAACCCGTCCCGACCCCACATACAAACTTACCCTCAGTCATCCAGCACCATGACTCCTCCCCTCCTGTGACCTCATCACAGGTCCTGTGGGCACAGAAGAGTTCAGCATAGCAGCGTCATTGACAGCTGTGACAGGCTGAGCTGTAAAGGCAAGGAATGGGTGCATGGGGGGCGTGGCGGCTCATCTCACTGTGGGACATATAGTGTCCAGAGCGGGACAGGTGGAGGGGGGGTCAGATGTGACTGTGTGAGGGATTAAGGAGAGCCGGCCGGCACATACCACGTGTTATGAGTTCCGCTCTGCCGCCCCCTAGCTGCTGCCGCCTGAGACAACAGGCTCAACTCGCCTCATTATAGCTGCGGCCCTGAAAGTAGATACCAAGAGGAATGAGGGCCCTGCTCGGAAGCTTACAATCTATGAGGAAAAAGGGGAGACACGAAAGGTGGATGGTAACAACTGCTTTCATTGTTTGGAGCAGCCATAGTGTAAGAATTGGGTGTTCATGTAATTCTGCATGAACCAGTTAACAGCCAAAGTATGTCACAGTACAGACACAGAGGGGTATTAAATGCATAAAGCAGGTGAGAACATAATACGAGGTACCTGATTATGGTAAAAAAAATGTTTGAATGGGCCAAGAGGGATAGTTAGGTTAATGCTTTGAGGCAGTAGGCCAGTCTGAACAAATGCGTTTTTAGGGCACGCTTAAAACTGTGGGGATTGGGGATTAATCGTATTAACCTGGGTAGTGCATTCCAAAGAATTGGCGTAGCACGTGAAAAGTCTTAGAGACGGGAGTGGGAGGTTCTGATTATTGAGGATGTTAACCTCAGGTCATTAGCGGAATGGATGGCACGGGTAGGATGGTAGACTGAGATGAGGGAAGAGATGTACAGTAGGGTGGTGCTGAGCCATGGAGTGTTTTGTTGGTGAGGGTAATAACTTTGTACTGGATTCTGTAGTGGATGGGTAACCAGTGTAATGATTGACACAAGGTAGAGGCATTGGTATAACGATTGGTGAGGAATATGATCCTGGAGGCCGCATTCAAGACAGATTTGAGAGGGGAGAGTTTGGTAAGAGGGAGACTGATTAGTACAGAGTTACAATAGTCCAGACGAGAATGAATAAGAGAAACAGTAAGGGTTTTTGCAGAGTCGAAAATAAAAAAAGTCGAATTCTAGAGATGTTTTTGAGGTGGAGATAACAAGAGCGAGCCAGTGATTGGATGTGGGGGTGAATGAAAGCTTGGAATCAAGTATGACCCCAAGACAGCGGGTATGTTGCTGGGGAGTAATGGTGGAACCACACACGGAGATGGCAATGTCGGGTTAAAGGTAGGTTAGTAGAGGGAGGAAACACGAGGAGTTCCGTTTTTGACAGGTTCAGTTTGAGATAGAGGGATGACATGATGTTGGAGACAGTGGTAAGACAATCACTGGTGTTTTCTAAAAAGGCAGGCATGATATCAGTAGAAGAAGTGTGTCATCAGCATAGAGATGGTACTGGAAACCAAATCTACTGATTGTTTGTCCAATAGGGACGGTATACAAAGAGAAGAGGAGGGGGCCTAGGACTGATCCTTGAGGAACCCCAACAGTAAGGGGAAGATGAGAGGAGGAGAAACCAGCAAAAGATACAGTGAAGGAACAGTCAGAGAGATAGGAGGAGAACCAGGAGAGAACGGTGTCGTTGAGGCAGATGGAGTGGAGCATAGTGAGGAGGATCTGATGGTCCACAGTGTCGAATGCTGCAGAGAGATCCAGGAGAATTAGCATGGAGTAGTGACCAATAGATTTAGCAGTTAGTAGATCATTAGAAAATTTAGTGATGGCAGTTTCAGTAGAGTGTAAAGAGCGGAAACCAGATTGAAGAGGGTCGAGAAGACAGTTATCTGAGAGAGAGAGAGAGAGAGAGAGACCTTGGTTTCCAGAATCCGGATCAGTCTTTTGACGGATTTCACAAAAGACTGGTCCGGTTCCATAGACTTGTATGATTTCCGGCTGCCTGATGCGCCGATTCAGGCACTATCAGGCGGCTCCGGGAAAAAAAAACATTGCAGTCAGCGTCTTGTCCGGCCGCCGGAATGTACATTTCCGCCGGACCTGAACAAAAACGGATGCAACGCAATGACATCAGGCGCGATCCGGCGCTAATGAAAGTCAATGGCAAAAAAACGCATCCGGTACCGGATGCGTTTTTTTAAAAACACGCCGGATTGCGCCTGACGTCAAAAAACTGATGTGTGAAAGCAGCCTACAGTTAGGTCCATAAATATTTGGACAGAGACAACATTTATCTAATTTTGGTTCTAGACATTACCACAATGAATTTGAAACAAAACAAATCAGATGCAGTTGAAGTTCAGACTTTCAGCTTTCATTTGAGGGTATCCACATTAAAATTGGATGAAGGGTTTAGGAGTTTCAGCTCCTTAACATGTGCCACCCTGTTTTTAAAGGGACCAAAAGTAATTGGACAAATGACTCCAAGGCTATTTCATGGACAGGTGTGGGCAATCCCTTTGTTATGTCATTCTCAATTAAGCAGATGAAAGGGCCGGAGTTGATTTGAGGTGTGGTGTTTGCATTTGGAAGGTTTTGCTGTGAAGGAAACATGCGGTCACAGGAGCTCTCCATGCAGGTGAAACAAGCCATCCTTAAGCTGCAAGAACAGAAAAAAACCCATCCAAGAAATTGCTACAACATTAGAAGTGGCAAAATCTACAATTTGGTACATCCTGAGAAAGAAAGAAAGCACTGGTGAACTCATCAATCCAAAAAGACCTGGGAGCCCACGGAAGACAACAGTGGTGGATGATCGCCGCATACTTTCTTTGGTGAAGAAGAACCCGTTCACAACATCAACTGAAGTCCAGAACACTCTCAGTGAAGTAGGTGCATCTGTCTCTAAGTCAACAGTAAAGAGAAGACTCCATGAAAGTAAATACAAAGGGTTCACATCTAGATGCAAACCATTCATCAATTCCAAAAATAGACAGGCCAGAGTTAAATTTGCTGAAAAACACCTCCAGAAGCCAGCTCAGTTCTGGAAAAGTATTCTATGGACAGATGAGACAAAGATCAACCTGTACCAGAATGATGGGAAGCCAAAAGTTTGGAGAAGAAAGGGAACGGCACATGATCCAAGGCACACCACATCCTCTGTAAAACATGGTGGAGGCAACGTGATGGCATGGGCATGCATGGCTTTCAATGGCACTGGGTCACTTGTGTTTATTGATTACATAACAGCAGACAAGAGTAGCCGGATGAATTCTGAAGTGTACCGGGATATACTTTCAGCCCAGATTCAGCCAAATGCTGCAAACTTGATTGGACGGCGCTTCATAGTACAGATGGATAATGACCCCAAGCATACAGCCAAAGCTACACAGGAGTTCATGAGTGCAAAAAAGTGGAACATTCTTCAATGGCCAAGTCAATCACCAGATCTTAACCCAATTGACCATGCATTTCACTTGCTCAAATCCAGACTTAAGAGGGAAAGACCCACAAACAAGCAAGACCTGAAGGCTGCGGCTGTAAAGGCCTGGCAAAGCATTAAGAAGGAGGAAACCCAGCGTTTGGTGATGTCCATGGGTTCCAGACTTAAGGCAGTGATTGCCTCCAAAGTATTCGCCACAAAATATTGAAAATAAAAATATTTTGTTTGGGTTATGTTTATTTGTCCAATTACTTTTGACCTCCTAAAATGTGGAGTGTTTGTAAAGAAATGTGTACAATTCCTACATTTTCTAACACATATTTTTGTTTAACTCTTCAAATTAAACGTTACAATCTGCACTTGAATTCTGTTGTAGAGGTTTCATTTCAAATCCAATGTGGTGGCATGCAGAGCCCAACTCGCGAAAATTGTGTCACTGTCCAAATATTTCTGGCCCTGACTGTAAATGAGGAAGGAAATATACCAGAAGAGAGAGAGGTTGAATATTTTTGTTAGGTGAGAGGTAACAGCAGGGGAAAGGGACTGGAGGAGATGTGATGGAATGGGGTTACTGGCGCAAGTAGTAGGGCGAGAAGATGCAAGGAGCCTGATTACTTCTTCTTCTGTGGCTGGATCAAAATCAGAGAGTGAGCTAGATGAAGTGGGGGAGGAGGACAGTGCATGGTATGAGGGGATTGGGAGATAATCTCCTGTTGGATGTGGTCAATTTTTTCTTTGAAATAATTGGCCAGATCGTCAGTGTGGAGATCTGTGGTTGGGGACTGCACTTTTGGGTTGAGTAGGGAGTAAAAAGTGTCAAAGAGACGTTTAGGGTTATTGGATAGTGAAGTGATGAGGGTGTTGAAGTAGGTTTGTTTGGAGAGGTGAAGGGCAGAGTTGAATGTTTTAAGCATAAACTTCTAATGGATAAATCTTCGGGTAGATTAGATTTTCTCCACAAATGTTCGGCGCACCTGGAGCACCATTGCAGGAAATGTGTTTGCAGTGTGTGCCACGGTTGTCGGCGTCTGTGTCGTATTGTTCTATGTATAGGAGGTGCAATTTCATCCAGCGCTCTTTGCAGGGTTTCGTTGTAATGTTTCAGTGCAGAATCTGGACGTGAGAGGGAGGAGACAGGGGCCAATGATGACTGCAAGTTCTTCATAAGTTTCTGGGTGTTAATGGCTTGTATGTTTCTATAAGTGTGGAAAGTCGGGGTGACTTGAGCAGGATGGCAGTTCTTGATAGAGAATGAAAGAAGGTTGTGGTCAGAGAGCGGGAGAGGGGAGTTTGTGAAATCATCCACTGAGCAAAGCCGGGAGAAGAACAAGTTGAGGGAGTTTCCGTCTTCATGCGTGGGGGAGTAAGTATGCTGTGAGAGGCCGAAAGAGGAGGTTAGAGATAAAAGGTGAGAAGCAGATGAAGAGAGGGGAAGAGCAGTGGGGATGTTGAAATCACCCATGATGAGGGTGGGGATGTCACAGGAAAGAAAATGTGGAAGCCAGGTGGCAAATTGATCCAGGAACTGATGACAAGGGCCGGGAGGACGATACACCACCGTCACTCGCATGGAGAAGGGGATGTAGAGTCTGACAGCATGGACCTCAAAAGAAGGGAAGACAAGTGAGGGTACTTGAGGGATAACCTGGAAAGTACATTTGGGTGATAAGAGCAGACCAACACCTCCAAAATTGCGCCACTATGTTTGACTAGTGTGACCAACCTGTCAATTGCGCCATACTCATAGAGTCTCCATTTTTCGTGATCTCGGGTTGGGTGAGGGTTTATTTTTTGCAGGACAAGCTGAAATTTTTAATGTTATCAGTTGTGTGCAGATTCGTTCTTTTGATCGCCCGTTATTGCATTTTAATGCAATTTGCAGCGACCAAAAAAATGTAATTCTGGCGTTTTGAGTGTTTTTCTCGCTACGCCGTTTAGCAATCAGGTTAATCCTTTTTTTATTGATAGATCGGGCGATTCTGAATGCAGCGATACCAAATATGTGTATGTTTGATTTTTTTTTTATTTTGATTGTGGTGAAAGGGGGGGTGATTTGAACTTTTATTTTTTATTTTTTTATGTTTTTAAACACTTTTTTTTTAACTTTTAGCATGCTTCAATAGTCTCCATAGGAGGCTAGAAGCTGCCACAACTGAATCGCCTCTGCTACATAGAGGCGATGCATAGATCACCTCTATGTAGTAGAATGACAGCATTGCTATGAGCGCCGACCACAAGGTGGCGCTCATAGCAATCTGCCATCAACAACCATAGTGGTCTCGAGGAGACCTCTGGTTGTCATGGCAGCGCACTGATGACCCCCGATCATGTAACAGGGTCATCAGTGCGCGTACTTCCAACGCACAGCCGTCAGCTCTAGTTAAAGCCCGCTGTCAGAGTTTGACAGCGGGATTTAACTAGTTACACGCAGCCGGATCGCGATTCTGCTCGCAACTATTGCGGGCACATGTCAGCTGTTCAAAACAGCTGACATGTCCCGACTTTGATGTGGGCTCAGCGCCAGAGCCCACATCAAAAGGGGAGACACGACATGCGCTTTACTAGTACGGCGCATGTCGTGAAGGGGTTAATATCCTTTTTAAAGTTTGCCTTATATACAAGTCAGTATATCGGAAAAAAATGTTTCTTACCAGTTTTTTCCTTTAGGCTATGTGCACATGCTGCGATTGTTAGCATTTTTGCCGCGTTTTTTCGCCGCGAAAACGCTTACACAATACAACCCATTACATTCTATGGTATTCCGCATAGCTATGCTAATGCTGCGTATTTTTCCGCGGTGGAATCGCATAGCGGAAAAATATGCAGCATACTCATTCTTTTTGCAAAATTGGGGCGATTCCGCACACATAGGAATGCATTGAACCGCTTACTTTCCGCATGTGGCTATGCCCATGTTCATGTGCGGATGGTACCCAAGGTCTGGAGGAGAGGAGACTTTCCTCCAGGCCCTGGGTACTATATCCCTGTTAAAAAATTAATTAAAATAAAAAATCGTGATATTCTCAACTTCCGGCGGCCCCCGCAGCCTTCCCGGTCCTTACCGATGCTCTGGGTAACTCCTGTTCCCAGTGATTCCTTGCGCAAATTACCTCATAGCATGATGCGACATCATCTTGGGTCATTGTTGCAAGGCATCACTGGGAGCGGGAGTTGCCGGAGGACCAGGAAGGCTGCGGGGGACGCCAGAAGGTGAGAATATCACGATTTTTTTTTTTACTATTTCTAACATTCTATCTTTTACTACTGATGCCGCATAGGCAGCATCAATAGTAAAAAGTTGGTCACACTTGTCAAACACTATGTTTGACTCGTGTGACCAACCTGTCAATCAGTTTTCCAAGCAATGCTACAGATCGCTTAGAAAACGCTAGCATTCTGCAAGCTAAATACGCTTGCAAAAGCTAGTGTTTTGAGGGAATACGCAATACGGAATACAAGCATATTACCCATGGCAGGTAGCGATGAGCGACTTTGCCTTTTTTGGGATCGAGTCGGGTTTCATGAAACCCGACTTTCTCAAAAGTCGTGTCGAACGAAATCGGCCGACTATCAGGAAAAGTCGGAGGTCCGACTGAAACACGAAACCCAATGCAAGTCAATGGGGAAGCAAAGTCGGCAGGAGTGGAGGACAGTAAACACACCTACAGTGCCCATTTCAATGCCAACAACATCAATTCTTATTACTTAAGCTTGGCAACCTTAATTTACTTTATAATAATATTTACGCATTGAAAACTGGGAGTTATTTGGCTAAAGTTATGGGGGGGGTAGGGATGGCTCCAGGTTTTCGTGTGCCCCGGGCGAAAGAGTGTCAGTGGGCCCTTTAACACATACCACAATTCATGATGCTCCGATACAGCATAGAAATATAGGTATAGTACAATGACAAATACTTCACTTCTTACATTACATGACTGATATCTATTTTAAATTCTACAATAGCTCAAAAACCAGACAGTATATTACTCCATACAGTATTATGGCCACCACATAGTGCGCCATACAGAATAATGAACCCCATATATTGCTCCATACAGAATAATTGGTCCCATATAATGTTCCATACAGTATATGATGAGCTCCACATAATGCTCCAGTATATGATGGTCTCCATATAATGTGCCATACAGTATAGGATGGTCCCCATAGAGTAGAATGAGCCCCACATATTGCTCCATACAGTATAATGAGTCGCATATAAAGCTCCATACAGTATATGATGGTCCCAATATACTGCTCTATACAGAATGGTCTCCATATAATGCTCCATACAGAATAGACAACACAATTGGACTATATGGTTATTATAGCCAAAAAGAAGAGTTCCAGAACTGTGATTTATATTAAATATATCAAAATTTATTTAATCACTGTTACAAATAAATAACTATAGTAAACTATTATAAAAAACACCCAAAAACTTCAAGAGGAAACATATGGGCTACACGCTATACTTAGGTAAGTACACCATCTAGAATATCATACTCTCCATTAAGCAATAAGATCATGCCACACTAGCAGCTATATCAAGCATATATTAGTAATACTTTACCAGGAGGTGAATCGAAAGATAGGTGACACCCAAGGCGCTGCAGCCCACACGTCTCCCCCTCACCCCGACATACGTTTCGCTTCCCGCTTCTTCCGGGGCGTACTAGAGGTGGGTATTGAGGGGTATATATATCCAACCCATGCATACCTAAGCGCTAATTAAACCGCAAGTGTGCGTTGTTAATTGGAATACACGCAGCCGTATATCGCGAGTGTGCGTTGTTAATTGGATTACAGGCTGCCGTCTGTTATACTTCGGCGCATCGAGCTCTCCTCACTTCCTGATATAAAACATCATTTCCGGTCATGCGCGCGTCGGAACGCTTGCTGGAACGCAAGCTATTCTACTTCTGAACACTCCCGGAAATGTAAAGGAAGGAGTCAAGCGCATGCGCACAAACAGATCTGTCATGCCTGCGATCCAAATGCTTTTTCAATTACTCTGCTATACACGCTCGAATTCTATTTCAGGAAAAACATCAATTTCATAAAATTACATACGGGGAAATCACGGCATTTGAACAGAAACCATTCATCATTAATCATATCTAAAAATTACAATATAAAGAATCATAATTATAAGTGCCAAAAAATTACATTAAAAATCATTATTTAATTAAACATTGCATAATTAGTGCCAAATTTAAAGTGACAGTGCATTTTAATCACCGCTAAACCCATATTAACATCCCTATTAACCCCTAACATACATTATATATTAAATAGATACAATCATATAAAATAAATTAACCCCAAATTATATAGCAAATGTGAATTAATAATAAGTGCAACTTATAAAGTGATACTAATTTAAGAGACGAATGATGATCTTCAACTGTCAGGCCATAGTCCTTCGCAAACGTATATCAATCCATCTTTAAGCAAAGAGATCCTCAAGCGCAATATTATCCTGGGTGATGCAATAATCAATCACAATAATCCTTAATCTTTATTATCTAAAAAAACAATATACAATTAATAACCGGAACAATCAAAAAATAAAATAAAAAGAAAACCCCCATACTACCCATAAAAATGTTTACTGACAAGAACCATAACCATCAATGCAGTCCATCAAAGAAATGCTGCAAATCCCAGATTTTCATTTAAACCCTGTGGGCAATTGTACCCAACCTATAGATCCATTGACTTTCACATTGTGCTAGACTTTTCCCTAGATCTCCTCCCCATATACCCAAGGTCACCTGATCTATAGCCTTAATCCTAAGTTCTCTGGTGTTACAACCATGAAATTACTTAAAATGTCTCGGCAGGGTTTTGAGTTGTGAAAGATCATCACATGTTGCTGCTTTCGCAATGTCTCTCACGTGTTCTCTCACCCTAATCTTCAATTCCCTGGTTGTTAATCCTATGTAGATTTTGACACAGGGACATTGGGCATAATAAATGACTCCCTGGGAAGAACACGTGAGATTCTTGCGAATATCATAGGTTTTTGATCCATCAAAATTAGAAAACCTAGTTCCTTTAACCAAATTTAGACAGCCTTTGCATAATCCACATGGATAGAATCCCTTACGTTCCAAAGTCAAAGACCCTGCAGTAGTCACTTTAGGAGAGTCATAATGACTTCTAACAATAAGATCCTTAAAATTAGCTGAACGTTTAGCTACAAAAGAAGGAAAAGCTGGTAAAATATTCTTAAGAATTGGATCCACTCTCAGGACCCCCCAATGTTTTCGAATAACATCAGTTAGGTCTTTCCACTGACTATTATATGTCGTAATAAATCTTACCTGTTCTTTGTCTTTTTCATTAACATTTTTTGATTTCCCATACAAAAGTTGATCTCGTGAGACCCTCTTGGCTCTCATATACCCTCTTTTAATACAGCGTTGGCTATAGCCTCTGTCCTTGAATCTACGTGTCAGATCCTCAGCTTGTTTTTCAAATAGACTCTCATTAGAACATATCCTTTTTATCCGCAAGAATTAGCTTATTGGGATACTCTTTATTGTTGATCCCAAGTGGAAGGAATCTGCTCGCAACAATGTGTTCGTAGCCGTAGGCTTTCTAAAAACATCAGTGTGAAGTTTTCCATCAGAAGCTGCCATAATTTTTATATCCAAAAAATCCAAGGATCTACCATAACGAAAGGTAAGCTTGACATTAATGTCATTGTCATTTAAGGCATCCATAAATTGATTTAATTCATCTACTGTACCTTCCCACAGGAAAAAGACATCATCTATGTATCTTATCCAGTTATGAACCTTGTTCACATTCTGGATAAGATCACCTTGAAAGATATTTCTCTCCCAGGCGCCCAAAAATAAATTAGCATAAGCAGGGGCACATGAGGCCCCCATTGCCGTTCCCTGTGTCTGCAAAAATATAGAATTATTAAATGTAAATACATTATGATGCAGAATAAATTCCAATAAAATCAAAACAAGATCGGCAATGGGGGAACTCACATTACTAGTCTGTAGAAACCATCTCGTAGCCGCCAACCCATCCGAATGCTTTATAGAAGTGTATAACGCTTCCACATCGGCTGTTACCATTAACATATTTCCTTCAAGATGAATTTGATCTAATCTCTGAAGGGCCGATGTGGTGTCTTTAATATAAGACGGTAAGGTACACACTATGGGTTTGAGAAAAAATTCCACAATATTTGAGATGGTCTCACAGAGTCCCCCATTACCTGCCACTATGGGGCGTCCTGGGGGTCCATGGAATTTTTGTGCAGCTTAGGAATGATATAGAATGTGGGTAATTTTGGATGCAGATTTTTTAAACTATCCAATAATTTTTTTGTTATAATACCCTCATCATAAGCTTTATCAAGGATAGAAATCAATTCAGTCTGAAACGAGGATAACGGATTATAAAAGTCAATTTGCGGTAGCATGTCCTCTCATCTAACAATTATAGGCTTGTTTTTCATACATACCCACAAGCCCCCCGAAGAAGCCGATGCGAAACGCGCGTCGGGGAGCGTCTCTGTGTCACAGGTGCCACCATGGGTGAGTTATACCATTGGTTTATGCAGTAATATTTTATTGTTACCTCCTATCTTGAAGTTGGGAATCCGGATCCCCTCTTTAACCTTGCACTTGCGATTAGTATATTGTATGCTTCTTTGAGATATTATATTCTTGCTGCTCCTTGATATAACTGAGGCATTCCTTTTTTAACTTTGTATTCAGACTATATACCTATCATTAGGTGCCTCCTTCACCCTTTTGACACTAGTGTCTCAGATGTATATTACATCTTATAACATCACGCATAACCATTTCAAATCACTTGTTTTGCTACCTATGTATTACTAGTACATGTTGTATGTTCTTTTTGTATTAATAAATATTTATATATCAGTTTTGGCAATTTTTCTCCAATTTTTTCTGGTGTTTGTTTTTCATACATCTGGTGCGGCCAAACAACCAGATTACCCCCTTTATCTGATTGCTTAAAAATTACATCTCTCCAAGATTTCAATTCATATAACGCCACTCTTTCCTCCCCAGACAAATTAGACAAGTGTCTATTTACAGTAGCCAACTGTTCAATATCTTGTGAAACCAATTTAGTAAATACCTCCACCGCCGGGCACAATCCCAAAGGTGGAAATCTTTTTGATTTTTCATATAAGTGGCTAGGAATGTTACTTACCACTAAAGGGTTATTCTCTTCTTCAAGAGATTCCAAAATTTCTAGAGCTCTCTGCTCTTCTGGGGAGGAAAGACTTTCACCAACATTTACTTTATGATGTACCGTATATACTCGTGTATAAGCCGACCCGTGTATAAGCCGACCCCCCTAATTTTGCCACAAAAAACTGGGAAAAATTATTGACTCATGTATAAGCCGGGTGTATAAACTGCCCTCCTGCTCTGTGCTGCCCCCGTCCTGCTCCTTGCTCCCCATCCAGCTCTGTGCTCCCCCATTCTCCTCTGTACTCCCCCCTCCTGCTCTGTCCTCCGCTGTGCTCCCCCATTCCTTCTCCATCCTCCTGTGCCCCCCTCCTGCTCCGTGCTCCTCTGTGCCCTCCATCCTCCCCTGTCCTGCTCCGTGCTCATTGTCCTCCTCCATGCTTCCCCCATCCACCGATCCCCCCCCTCCTGCTCCATGCTTCCCCGTCCTGCTCCAGCTTCCCCATCCACCGATCTCCCCCCCCTCCTGCTCCATGCTTCCCCCGTCCTGCTCCAGCTTCCCCCGTCCTGCTCCAGCTTCCCTGTCCACCGATCTCCCCCCCTCCTGCTCCATGCTTCCCCCGTCCTGCTCCAGCTTCCCCCGTCCTGCTCCAGCTTCCCCCGTCCACCGATCTCCCCCCCTCCTGCTCCATGCTTCCCCCGTCCTGCTCCAGCTTCCCCCGTCCTCTTCCATGCTTCCCCCGTCCTGCTCCAGCTTCCCCGTCCTCCTCTATGCTTTCCCCCGTCCACCGTTCTCCCCCCCCTCCTGCTCCATGCTTCCCCCGTCCTGCTCCAGCTTCCCCCGTCCTCCTCTATGCTTCCCCTGTCCACCGTTCCCCCCCCCGTCCTGCTCGTGCTCCTTGTCCTCTCCTTCATCATACTCACCCCTCCCCGTGCCATCGCTGAGCGTCCCTGCAATCCTGCGCTCTCCCAGTCTTCTTGCAGCTCTCCAGCACTGAGCGGTGATGTAATACCGCTCATTAAGGCCATGAATATGGAGGCCACGCCCATGGGAGTGGCGTCGCGTCCATATTACATGACCTTAATGAGCGGTATTACATCACCGCTCAGTGCTGGAGAGCTGCAGGAAGCCGGGGAGAACGCAGGATTGCAGGGACGCTCAGCGATGGCACGGGGAGGGGTGAGTATGATCCCAGCCACCGGCTCCTGCCGCGGCATCCCCTCCCCCGCTGGTTTCTGCCCTATGACTCGTGTATAAGCCGAGGGGGCATTTTCAGCACGAAAAAAAGTGCTGAAAATCTCGGCTTATACACGAGTATATACGGTAATTTTTTCAAGAACAACTTTCTAGAAAAGAGATGTGTATCCTTAATAGCTAAGAACGGATCTAAATGGGAGGAAGGAGAGAAAGTTAACCCTCTTTCTAATATTTCCAATTGTATGGGTGATAAAACTCGCTCAGATAAATTAACTACCTTAAAGTGATCCTGATCTTTTTGCCGTTTGTTTTTATTAAACATTTCTGGGAACTGTTTTTTCCGAGTATCCTTCCTCAAATTGAAATCCCTACGATCCTCAATATCACTTGTAGAGGTATGACTTTCAGACCCAAAAATACTGGAAGTAATAGAGGTCTCTCTAGACCGCCTTCTGTTGATGCCATTTTTCTTTCTCTGTTGCCATTTAAATACCTTATCAGAATCGTAATCATTCTTATCTTTGAAATTTCTTCAATTTCATTTGGCTGACATCATCCTCCCACTTGATCGTATCTTTATCTAATTCCTTCAGCCATTTGTCAAAAGACTCTTTAGGGACATCTTTTTGTAACTGATCATGTATATCCACCAATTCTTTATCCAATTCACCTAAAGATAGGGTATTTTTCTCAATCAGCACCTGAATAAATTCAAAGGAGCATGTTGACGCAGCCGACACCCATCTTTTAATTAGATCCTCCTCCTGTATGTCAAATGTTGGATACAATTGCACCCTTAGACCTCTGGGTATTATTTTCTTAGTTACATAATTTTCCAGTGAAGTACGATTCCACCAGAGCTTCGTTTTACGATATAACACATTTCTGTAGCGCTGCATTAACTCCTTATAGTCCTTGGAAACATCAGACGAAACGTTTTGAGTGTTTAAATTAAAAATATCTGTGGCTTTAGAACGCCAAGAGCTTTCTTTGGCTTTAAGGTCCATTTTAATAAATGGTCTGTTTAAAAAACAGCAAAATCTCATTATTATATTCATATTCTTATATCCGAAATATCTCACGTGTTCTTCCCAGGGAGTCATTTATTATGCCCAATGTCCCTGTGTCAAAATCTACATAGGATTAACAACCAGGGAATTGAAGATTAGGGTGAGAGAACACGTGAGAGACATTGCGAAGGCAGCAACATGTGATGATCTTTCACAACTCAAAACCCTGCCGAGACATTTTAAGGAATTTCATGGTTGTAACACCAGAGAACTTAGGATTAAGGCTATAGATCAGGTGACCTTGGGTATACGGGGAGGAGATCTAGGGAAAAGTCTAGCACAATGTGAAAGTCGTTGGATCTATAGGTTGGGTACAATTGCCCAACAGGGTTTAAATGAAAATCTGGGATTTGCAGCATTTCTTTGATGGACTGCATTGATGGTTATGGTTCTTGTCAGTAAACATTTTTATGGGTAGTATGGGGGTTTTCTTTTTATTTTATTTTTTGATTGTTCCGGTTATTAATTGTATATTGTTTTTTTAGATAAAAAGATTAAGGATTATTGTGATTGATTATTGCATCACCCAGGATAATATTGCGCTTGAGGATCTCTTTGCTTAAAGATGGATTGATATACGTTTGCGAAGGACTATGGCCTGACAGTTGAAGATCATCATTCGTCTCTTAAATTAGTATCACTTTATAAGTTGCACTTATTATTAATTCACATTTGCTATATAATTTGGGGTTAATTTATTTTATATGATTGTATCTATTTAATATATAATTGTATGTTAGGGGTTAATAGGGATGTTAATATGGGTTTAGCGGTGATTAAAATGCACTGTCACTTTAAATTTGGCACTGATTATGCAATGTTTAATTAAATAATAATTTTTAATGTAATTTTTTGGCACTTATAATTATGATTCTTTATATTGTAATTTTTAGATATGATTAATGATGAATGGTTTCTGTTCAAATGCCGTGATTTCCCCTATGTAATTTTATGAAATTGATGTTTTTCCTGAAATAGAATTCGAGCGTGTATAGCAGAGTAATTGAAAAAGCATTTGGATCGCAGGCATGACAGATCTGTTTGTGCGCATGCGCTTGACTCCTTCCTTTACATTTCCGGGAGTGTTCAGAAGTAGAATAGCTTGCGTTCCAGCAAGCGTTCCGACGCGCGCATGACCGGAAATGATGTTTTATATCAGGAAGTGAGGAGAGCTCGATGCGCCAAAGTATAACAGACGGCAGCCTGTAATCCAATTAACAACGCACACTCGCGATATACGGCTGCGTGTAATCCAATTAACAACGCACACTTGCGGTTTAATTAGCGCTTAGGTATGCATGGGTTGGATATATATACCCCTCAATACCCACCTCTAGTACGCCCCCGGAAGAAGCGGGAAGCGAAACGTACGTCGGGGTGAGGGGGAGACGTGTGGGCTGCAGCGCCTTGGGTGTCACCTATCTTTCGATTCACCTCCTGGTAAAGTATTACTAATATATGCTTGATATAGCTGCTAGTGTGGCATGATCTTATTGCTTAATGGAGAGTATGATATTCTAGATGGTGTACTTACCTAAGTATAGCGTGTAGCCCATATGTTTCCTCTTGAAGTTTTTGGGTGTTTTTTATAATAGTTTACTATAGTTATTTATTTGTAACAGTGATTAAATAAATTTTGATATATTTAATATAAATCACAGTTCTGGAACTCTTCTTTTTGGCTATAATAACCATATAGTCCAATTGTGTTGTTTAATGTTAGCGAAGTGCCAGATATAAAAATCTTATGGACATTTTAGAGAATATCCATACAGAATAGGCCCCATATGTGCTCCATATGATGCTCCATACCCTATATGATGCCCCATAAATAATGAACCCCATATGATGCTCCAGTATTTGATGGGCCCCATGGATGATGCTTCAGTGTATGACGGGCCAATATAATGCTTCATATATAATGGGCCCCATTTATAATGCTCCAGTGTATAATGGGCCCTGTATATGCTGCTCCAGTGTCTGATGTGCCCCATTTAGAATGCTCCAGTATATGATGGGCCCCATGGATGATGCTCCAGTGTATGATGGGCCAATATAATGCTCCATATATAATGGGCCCCATTTATAATGCTCCAGTGTATAATGGGCCTCGTATATGCTGCTCCAGTGTCTGATGTCCCTCATTTAGAATGCTCCAGTTTATGATGGGCCCCATGGATGATGCTCAAGTGTATAATGGGCCCCATATATCATTCTCCAGTGTATAATGCTCCCCATATATTGCTCCAAACATTAAAAAAAATGAAATACCTCTCCTCGATGGGCACTGCTCTACTCTGGACTCCTTAGCGTCGCCCTCTTCCAGCTCTCTGCACTTGGACTGTTTAGGCAGAGGGCGTACAGACTTGATGTCATCGCGCTCTCTGACCTGAATGTGACTGTCAGGAAACGCGGAAGACGTCACAGTGGTGGAGCAGGGAGAAGTAAGTATTGCAAGTGCTGTGGCACTGGCACAGGGCCCCTCATAGTACGCCGGTGTATCTGACGGCGAGTGGGCCCCCCCACCGTCAGAGACACTTTGGCGTACTATGAGGGGCCCTGTGCCAGTGCCGTCGCCCACGAATCGGCCCCCCCACCTGCTCAGGGAACCGGAACTTGCCCGGGTGTGCCAGGTGCTGACGCCGGCCTTGGGGGGAACAGCCCAGTTAGGAAGGTGGAAAAACTGGCATATGTTGAGGTGTAGGCTGGATGTTCAGCAGCTGCAAATGGAGGAATTGGAGAAGTCGGAGTAAGAGGAGGACAAAGTGAGCCATTTTGCTGGCAACCTATGTGTCATCAGCGGAAGGTGGTACAAAATCCTTTGAAACCCAGGCATGGTTCATTTTTATGAAGGTGAGATCACCAACATTTTGGGTCGACAGCCGTGTCCTTCTTTCTGTCAGGATTGATCCAGCTGCACTGAAGACTCTTTCTGATAGCACACTACCAGCAGGGCAAGCGAGCTCCTGGAAGGCCTATTGTGCCAATTCAGGCCAGGTGTCCAGTTTACAGGCCCAGTAGTCAAAGGGGAATGAACTGTGAGGGAGAACATCGATAGGGGAGGAGAGGTAATTTTGAACCATAGTTGACAACTGCTGTCTCCTGTCTGTTGCAATCGATTCAGTATTACCAGTCGTGTGAGCGTTACTCGAGAAATCAGTCCACAACATGGTCATAAAACCCCTGTCTCCAACGCCACTTCGGCTGTGTGCACCACGAACACCTCTTCCGTTTGGCCCAGTACGGCTCGTGGTAGAACCTGCACCGCTGCTGTATGCTGGGAATGCCTCTAACAAACGGTTTACCAGAGTTGCTTGTTTGTTCGCCAATATTAGCTCTAGGTTCTCCTGTAGCATGATGTTCTGTAATTTGCCTTTATAACGTGGATCGAGGATGCTGGCCAACCAGTAGTCGTCATCCTTCACAATTTTGGCAATGCGGGGGTCCCTTTTTAGGATCCGCAAGACATAATCACACATGTGGGCCAATGTTCCAGGAGTCAATGATGCACTGCCAGTGGTGGGTGGGGGAGCACTTCCTGCCAAATCCACATCCCTCCATTCACGCACAAACTCTGTACCTGACCTTGGCAAGCCAACATTTTCTCTTGCCCCCTGAGAAGCATCCTCCTCCCCAAAATAATCATCCCCCTCATCCTTCTCCTCCTCTTCTTCCTCCACCTCGTCCAGGACAGTTCCCTGAGCAGACAATGCCTGACTGTCATCAAGGCTTCCCTCCTCCTCCTCCTCTTCCTCCTCCGCTGCAGACACCTGATTCTTAATGTGCGTCGAAGTTTGCATGAGCAGATGCATAGGAGGGATGCACATGCTTATGATGGCATCGTCTGCGCTTACCAGCCGTGTGCATTCCTCAAAACACTGAAGGACTTTACAGAGGTCTTTCAGCTTTGACCACTGCACACCCAACAACGCCATGTCTGCCCTCAAACTTCCAGCCCGTGTATACTCCCACAAATGCATTACAGCCTGCCTCTGTTTGCACAGCCTCTCAACCATATGCATGGTGGAGTTCCACCTTGTTGCAACGTCTATGATTTGGCGGTGCTTGGGGAGGTGGAGCGATCGCTGCAGCCTCTGCATACGACTGGAGTCTACGGGCGAGCGACGGATGTGCAAGCATAGTCTTCGCATCTTATGGAGCAGGGCTGTTAACTCCGGATAATTATTTAGGAAGCACTGCACCACCAGGTTCAAGGTGTGAGCCAGGCAAGGAATGTGTCTGAGTTTTGCCAGGGCTATGGCCGCCACAAAATTATGGACGTTATCACTGAATACCTTGCCTGGCGCAAGATGTAGACTGCCCAGCTATGACTCAGTTTCTCGTTGCAAGTAGTCGGCCAGTACCTCCGCGGTGTGTCTGTTGTCGCCCAAAGACATCATCTTTAAAACAGCCTGCTGACGTTTACCACTAGCTGTTCGATAGTGGGACACCTCGTATGCAACTCTCGCAGCTGCTGATGGAGTGCTCATTCGACTGCGCTCTGTCAACGAGCTTTCGCTTCTAGAGGAGGTGGAGGGTCGAATGCCTACAGCCAACTATTGCCTATACCATGGGCTAGACAGCACTGTCCCAACGCCGCTGTCCCCTGTGGACCCTGCATCCACCACATCAACCCAGTATGCAGTGATGGACACGTAACGGCCCTGGTCATGCTTATTGGCCCATGCATCTGTTGTTAGGTGCACCTTTCCACTCACTGATTGTTTGAGTGCATGGACAATGCAATCTTTCACATGCAGGTGGAGGGCAGGGATGGCTTTTCAAGAAAAGAAATGCCGATTGGGTAGGTCATAGCATGGGACAGCGTAGGCCATGAGCTCTCGGAACGCTGTGCTTTCAACAAAACAGAAGGGCATCATCTCTAATTAGATCAGTTTGGCAATGTAGGCGTTCAAAGCCAGTGTACGCGGATGAGAGGATGAGTACTTTCTTGTCCTACTCCGAGCATCTGCTAGGGTGAGTTGGACTTGAGAGCTGCATATGGGTGAACTAGGGGTGGACATGATGGACTGAGAGGGGGTTGGTGATGGTGATGGCCTAGATTCAGTCTTTCGTTGCAAAAACATTGTGATTCCCTGACTGCTTTGGCCTTGCGACTTCACCTCAACATTTCTTGTTGGTGGTGTGCAAACCGGTGGGCTTACAGTGGGTGAAGCGATGGAGCGTTGCTGGCTACCTTCAGTCGGAGCAGGTGCACATGTGCTACCTGAGGTTTTGTAGTCCGTCCACGCTTGCAAGTGCATGGTGTTTAAATGTCTAAGCACGCAACTGGTATTCAAATTTCAGAGATTTTTCCCTCGGCTAAAGGTCCTTCCGCACTTCTTACACATAACCTTTGCCTCATCAATAGGATTTTGGTCAAAAAAGTGCCACACTGCACTCTTCCTACTATGGTATAAATTTTCAGGGCTTGCATGCTGTGCTAATTTGACCGTCTGACCAAGCTGTCCTGCAACTTTTTTTGTTTTTTTAATACGTTTTTGGATTGCTATGGGCCTGCCAGATAACCGCTGCTGCGATGTCGATGCCTGCTGCGGATCCTTCTCCTCTTCTGAGCTATTGCCAGCGGCACCCTCTTTCCCCAATGGATGCCAATCCGGGTCAACAACTGGGTCATCCATCACCTCCTCTTCAGTTTCATCTGCACCTTCCTCTGTGTTACCGTGTAAGGTGGTATAGTATGCGGGAAGGGGCACCTGAGTATCATCAGGATCAGATTCTGGTTCAGTAGACTGCGAGGGCAATGTAGTGCTCTGGGTGAATGTACCAGCAGAATCATCTAGCAGTGGCTGTGCATCAGTGCACTCCATGTCAGATTCATGTTGAACTGGGGAATTCAGGATTTGACTTGATAACCCAGGCATGGTATGTGAAAAGAGCTCCATGGAGTAATCTGAAGTGTGGCCTGCCGCATCCTTCACTTTTGGTGGGGGTGAGGAACACAAGGAAAGGTGTTGTTCCTGACCAGGAGCCTGCACTGACGACTCAGTGCTTGCATTTTTTGAAAGTTCAGAAGAGGAGGCGATAGAGCTGGAGGCTGTTTCGGCAATGTAAGACAAAACCTGTTCCTGATGCTTCGGCTTTAAAAGCGGTTTACCTACTCCCAGAAAAGGGAGCCTTCCAGGTCTTCTTGAGCCAGATAATGACGCAGGCTGAACACCTCCTGCCTTAGGTGCTATTGTGCTTTTGGCACTGCCAGCACATGCACCACCACCACCATCAGTACCAGCTGACCCCCCACGCCCACGTCCGCGGCCTCTTCCACCATACTTCTTCATGTTTGGGAAAATGTACCCAAAATACCAGCAGATATATGGTACTGTATCAGAAGCGTACAGCTGTATACGGTGAAGGGGAAAATTCTAATTCTCCGTCTATATTTCGAGAGTTACACACAGACGCTCACAGGCTCAGTATGAATTAGACCAGAATATAAAAAGCAGAAAAGGGTACTGTATCACCAGATGCCAGGCGTATACAGTGTTGGGGTAATTTTAAATCTCTGTATATATTGCCAGAGTCAGACACAGACTCTCACAGGCTCAGTATGGATTACACCAGAATATAAAAAGCAGAAAAAAGGGTACTGTATCACAAGCGTACAGCTGTATACAGTGTTGGGGTAATTTTAAATCTCCGTATATATTTCCAGAGTCAGACACAGACTCTCACAGGCTCAGTATGGATTAGACCAGAATATAAAAAGGAGAAAAAGGGTAATGTATTAGATGCGTACATCTGCATACAGTGTTGGGGTAATTTTAAATCTCCGTATATATTTCCGGAGTAACACACAGACGCTCACAGGCTCAGTATGGATTAGACCAGAATATAAAAAGTAGAAAATGGGTAATGTATTAGAAGGGTACAGCTGTATACAGTGTTGGGGTAATTTTAAATCTCCGTATATATTTCCGGAGTCACACACAGATAGTCAGCCGGTACACGGTAATGTGTGAGGAGCGTACAGCTCTATATGGTGTGGGAAAAATGAACGCTCGGTAACTGTGCAGACAAAAAGAATAAAAGTATTAGTGCTGTGTAGGTGCTGTGTAAAAAGCACTCTGCACAGCAGTGTACACACAGCAATACAGCTAGGAGGCAGCCTAATAACCAGCTCTGCTGCTGCACACAAGCAATTCCTCCCCTGTCACTGGCAAGCAGCCTAATAACCAGCGCTGCTGAAAACAAGAAAATCCTCCCCTGTCACTGCACACTAACTGTACAGCAAAATCGCTATCAGCACAAGCACAGAATCACTTTTCTTTCCTGCCTAACTCTCTCCCTACTGAGAAACAGCAGCAGCAACCTCTCCCTATGCTAAGATTGGCAGAAGTAAAATGGCGGTCAGGGCTTTTATAGCCACTGTGACGCCACACAAAGCAAGCCAATCACTGCAGTGCCCTTCTCTAAGATGGTGGTGGCCGCTGCCCATGTCATCTCGTTGCCCACAGTGTGCGTCCTTGCTCATTGGCTATTCCCCAGCCTCTCCTCTCTGCCAAGCCCTTCATTGGCTTCCTATCGTTCAGAGGCTCCAGTTCATCTCCATACATCTGTGACATGGTCTCCCGGTACATACCCACACGCAACCTTCGATCCTCTCAAGATCTCCTCCTCTACTCCCCTCTTATCTCTTCTTCCCACAACCGCATACAAAGCTTCTCCCGAGCCTCTCCCATACTCTGGAACTCTCTACCCCAACACATCAGACTCGCGCCTACCATGGAAACCTTCAAAAAGAACCTGAAGACCCACCTCTTCCGACAAGCCTACAACCTGCAGTGATCATCAGTCTACTGAACCACGCACAATCAGCTCTTCCCTCTCCTAGTGTATCCTCACACCATCCCTGTAGATTGTGAGCCCTCGCGGGCAGGGTCCTCTCTCCTTCTGTACTTGTGTGTGCCTTGTATTGCTCATGTTTACTGTACTTTGTCTATATTTGCCCCTCTTCACATGTAAAGCGCCATGGAATAAATGGCGCTATAAAAATCTATAATAATAATAATAATAATTGGCTGAGAAAAGGCACCTGCAAGCATTATAGGAAAACCGACTTTGGCGCTCAGGTCGACGACCGCATGGCTGACCTCACGCTATGGTCGGGTTTCGCTCGGCGAAACC
>JARQOD010000004.1:409740333-409768559 GCA_033576555.1 Oophaga sylvatica
ATGCGTGTATGACTGCTCTATTAATTTACTTCCTGATGCTAAGTTACCTAAAGCTATTTATATAACCTTTCTGGTCCTGAGAGGCAGGCTATGAAAGATTATATTTCGGAGAGTCTGGCCAAAGGGCATATAGACCTTCATCTTCCCCAGTGGCCGCGGGGTTCTTCTTTGTGAAGAAAAAAGATGGAGGCCTACGCCCTTGCTTGGATTTCCGCGAACTTAATCGGATTACTGTTCGAGATCCGTATCCACTCCCTCTGATTCCTGATCTCTTCAATCAAATTGTTGGCGCCAAATGGTTCTCTAAATTGGATCTCAGGGGGCGTATAATCTGATTAGGATAAAAGGGGGGGATGAGTGGAAAACGGCGTTTAACACGCCGGAGAGACATTATGAGAACCTTGTCATGCCTTTGGTCTGACTACTGCACCAGCAGTGTTCCAACATTTTGTTAATGACATTTTTCGTCATCTGGTGGGCTGTTTGTGGTCGTATATTTGGATGACATTTTAATTTACTCACCAGATCTTGGGTCTCACCAGGAGCATGTGAGACAGGTGTTGCAGATCTTGCGAGACAATAAACTATACGCCAAACTGGAAAAGATGTGTATTCGCCGTACAGGAACTTCAGTTTTTGGGTTTCTTGGTGTCAGCCTCCGGTTTCCGTATGGACCCTGAAAAGGTGAGAGCAGTGCTTGAATGGGATCAGCCAGAGGATCTTAAGGCTCTGCAGCGTTTTCTGGGGTTTGCTAACTACTACCGGAAATTTATTTGTAATTTCTCATCTGTTGTCAAACCTCTCACTGACATGACAAGAAAAGGGACGGATTTTTCTAAATGGTCGGACAAAGCTTGCCAAGCTTTTTCCTCTTTGAAAAAATGTTTTGCTTCGGCACCCGTTCTCATCCAACCAGATGCATCACAGCCGTTCGTTGTGGAGGTGGACGCGTCTGACGTAGGGGTGGGTGCAATATTGTCCCGGGTCCGTCCCCTGGTAAATGGCATCCGTGCGCTTTCTTTCTAAAAAATTGTCGTCCGCCGAAAGGAATTATGATATCGGCAATAGGGAACTTTTGGCCATTAAGTTGGCTTTTGAAGAATGGCGTCACTTTTTGGAGGGGGCAGTCCACCCGGTCACCGTCATTACTGATCACAAGAACCTGCTGTATTTGGAATCTGCTAAGCGTCTGAATTCCAGACAAGCTCGATGGTCGTTGTTTTTTACCAGGTTTAATTTTGTTGTCACTTATCGCCCTGGATCTAAGAATGTTAAGGCGGATGCCTTGTCTCGCAGTTTCCCAGGGGCCGGGAAAATGGATGACCCGATTCCTATCCTTCAGGAGGGGGTGGTAGTGTCGGCTGTATGTTCTGAGCTTGGGAGGAGGTGTTTAGAGGCTCAGGGGGACGCCCCTGCAGGACCTCCAGGGAGACTGTTTGTCCCAAATCAGTTGAGACAAAAGGTTATTGAGGCACATCATAATTCTGCTTTAGCAGGACATCCAGGGAGTAAGGCTACTTTAGATCTCCTTTCTCGCCGGTTTTGGTGGCCTAACGTTAATAAAGATGTTTTAACTTTTGTCGCGTCCTGTGGGGTTTGTGCTCGCTCTAAGACCCCTCATACCCGTCCGTCTGGGACCCTCTTACCCTTGAAACTTCCGGAGCGTCCATGGACTCATTTGTCTATGGACTTCATCACGGACCTTCCTCAGTCGTCAGGGAAGACTGTCATACTGGTGGTTGTTGACAGGTTCAGTAAGATGGCACATTTCATTGCTCTTCCTGCCCTCCCTAATGCTAAAACTCTGGCGCAGGTGTTCATTGGGGAGATTGTGAGACTTCATGGGTTGCCTTCTGATGTGGTGTCAGATAGGGGGTCTCAGTTTGTGTCCAAGTTTTGGAGGGCATTTTGTTTACGTCGGGGGATGCAATTGTCATTTTCCTCGGCTTTTCATCCGCAGACCAATGGTCAGACAGAGCGTCTGAATCAAAGCCTAGAGACTTATCTTCGGTGTTTTGTCTCAGAGAACCAGGAGGACTGGTCTTCTTTCCTGCCTCTGGCAGAGTTCGCTCTTAACAACAGGCGGAGCGAGTCCACTGGTAAGTCCCCGTTTTTTGGGGCATATGGTTTTCATCCCCAGTTTTGTACATTCAATGGGGGGGTCCCTTCTGGGGTTCCTGAGGAGGAGCGTTTCTCGTCGTCACTTGCTTCAGTGTGGAGAGGTGTATTGAATAATCTGAGTGCTATGGGGAACCGTTATAAACGTATGGCTGATAGGAGGAGAGTTTCTGGTCCAGATCTTAATGTGAACGATCTGGTATGGTTGTCTACCAGGAATATAAAACTTAAAGTTCCCTCCTGGAAGCTGGGCCCCAGATTCATCGGGCCGTACAGGATCAGTTCCATAATTAATCCTGTGGCATTTCGTCTGGACCTCCCTCCTACGTTTAAAATCCACAATGTGTTCCACAAGTCATTACTTAAGAGGTACGTGGCACCAGTCATACCATCACCTCTACCTCCTCCTCCAGTGGTGGTCAATGGTAACTTGGAGTTTCAAGTGTCAAAGATCATTGACTCACGTCTGAATCGCCGGTCCCTTCAGTACTTGGTGCATTGGAAGGGGTATGGTCCAGAGGAGAGGACGTGGGTTCCTGCGTCTGACATTAACGCAGATCGTTTGGTGCGGACCTTCCACAGAACTCACCCGGGCAAACCTGGCCCTGAGGGTCCGGAGGCCCCTCGTAGAAGGGGGGGTACTGTCATGTGTGCATTGCCACGAAGATCGTCGCGGTTGCACATTCTGACTTCTCATAGCTGAGTTGCTGTTTCTTTGTGTTTGGCAGTTAGGAGTTAATTCTGTCTGTGCTCAGTTCTGGGACTGGGTGCAGTTTCTCCCGGCTGCAATTAATTATTTGTTGATTGGTTTCCTTTAAATCTCTGGTTGTCTGTGTTGGGAGTTGCCAGTGAAATTCTTCATGCAGACCACAGATAGGATTGTATCTGTATAGACTTAAGTTAAAGAGCTCCTTAGTTGTTTTAAGCTCACCTTGCTTAGAGTTTAATATCCCAGATCATTTATGTTCCTTCTGTGTTTGAGTGTGTATGCAAGTCTGTGTTTTCTCCAGTCTGTCTAATATGTCTAATCTGTGTATTTAGCAGAGATCAGCCCATATTCCTTTGGTGGTAATCAGTATCCTTCTTAGGACTGATTACAGGGTTCAGGGACTGATAGGAGACAGGGTTAGGCTGGAGACTTGGACCTCTGAACCATTATCAGTACCTCCAAGGTGAGGGATTAGTTAGGACCCCAGTTTAGGGTCAGGTTAGACCCCCGGTCCTCCTCTTTCCTGTGACAGTGTATCAAGTCCTCAAGATTAACCCTGAGTTCAACGGATATCGTGTCAGGTAAATCTATTCTATATTTACATGCTGATGTTGCTAATCTATATGTTGTATAGAGTGTTGTTCTTTTAAGAATAGTTTACTGACATCGTACACATATCATAAGACCGCGTGACAATGTGACTATTAGTGATGATGAGCAAACATGCTCAGATAAGGTATTATCTGAACATACTAGAACTGAGTGACTTCGGCATGCTCGAAAAATATTGCGAAACATGCGGGGATTGCCTGTATGCTAGGCAATCCCTACATGAGTTGAGGCTGTCTGAAACATGCAGCCGAAGGTACTGGAACATTTTTTTCGAACACACCGAAGACACTCGGTTAGCACCCGGGCATGCTCGGATAACACCTTATCCGGGCACGTTCGTTCATCACTAGTAGAGATGAGCAAATATCTTTGGTTCCCTGCTTATTCGGCAAGCTATAGCGCTTGCCGAACAAGCTACAGTCATAACCCGGCTTCCTGGATCGCGCCGGCTGAACAGCTGATCGCAGCCGCAGCTGAATGTGTCGATGCTGTGTGATAGTCACAACACATGCATGGAGAGACGAAAACACAGGCTCCCAACATACAGGCTCTTCATGCATGTGCTGTGACAGTGACACAGCCGCGACACATGCAGCTGCGACGGCGATCAGCTGTTCAGCCGGCGCGATCCAGGAAGCCAGGTTCCCGCTGTAGCTTATTCGGCAAGCGCTATAGCTTGCCGAATAAGCAGGGAACCGAAGATATTCGCTCAACTCTAATCACTAGTGTCACAATGGTACCGTTTCCACAGAAATTGAAGGGAAGCAATGCATTGATTTACTTGCCAGGACTTTCACTGGTGCAATTCTATCAGAAGAACTTCCATTGGATTTGGATACAACTACCGTATTTATAAATGCCACATCTTTAATTTTGTTTGTTTGGTTGTTTGTTTAAATATTTTAGCGGGTTAAATAAAATTCTGAACTTGGAAAAAAGAGAAAAAAAACAGTTTTTTTCTTTCTACAAAGACCCATGTTATTTTTACATTAATAAAACTGCATGAGATCTTGTTTTCTGCATGAAGAGCTGGAGTTTTTATTCATACCATTTTGGGGAGCATATTACATTTTAAACAATCTATAGTGCATTTTTTGTGTGAGGTGCAGTGACAATAAAAAAAACAACAATTTTGGCGTTTTTTTTTTTTCATTCTTTACTATATTTACCGTAAGGATTAAACGATTTAATATTTTGATAGACCAGACTTTTACAGATGCTGCAATAGAAAATATGTGCATTTCCTTATTTTTTTACATTTATTTTTATCACCTTCACCCAAAGCCTGTTTTCACCTTCATCAGCAGGCCAAATTTTACTATTCTGACCAGTGTCACTTTATGTGAAAAATCACTCTGGAACTCTTCAAAGGATCCCACCGATTCTGAGACTCTTTTCTTGTGACATATTGTACTTCATGATAGTGGTAAAATTTATTCTACAGCTCTTGCAAAAATTAAGAGACCACTGCAAAATTTTCAGTTTGGCAGATTTTTCTCTTTATAGGTATATTTTTGAGTAAACTGTAAATTGCTTTTTTATTCTATAAACTACTGACAACATGTCTCCGAATTTCCAAGCAATAAAATTTTGTATTTATTTTCAGAAAATGAGAAATGGTCAAAATAACAAAAAAATGCAGTGCTTGCAGACCTCAAATAATGCTAAGAAAACAAGTTCATAATCATTTAGAAACAACAATAATAATGTTTTAACTCAGGAAGAGTTCAAAAATCAATATTTTGTGGAAAAACCATGATTTTTAATCACAGCTTTCATGTGTCTTGGCATGCTTTCCACTAGTCTTTCACACTGCTTTTGGGTGACCTTATGCCACTCCTGGTACAAAAATGTAAGCAGTTTTTTGTTTGTTGGCTTGTGACTATCCATCTTCCTCTTGATTACATTCCAGAGGTTTTCAATGGGATTCAGGTCTGGAGATTGGGCTGGCCATGACAGGGATTTGATGTGGTGGTCCTTCATCCACACATTGATTGACCTAGCTGTGTGGCGCATTGTCCTGCTGGAAAAAACAGTCCTTAGAGTTGGGAAACATTGCCTGAGCAGAAGGAATGAACTGTTTTTCCAGGATAACATTGTATGCGGCTTGATTCATATGTCCTTCACAAAGATTAACCTGTCCAATTCCAGCCTTGCTGAAGCATCCCCAGATCATCATCAATCCTCCACCAAATTTCACAGTGGGTGCAAGACACTGTGGCTTGTACGCCTTTCCATGTCTCCGTCTAACCATTAGACGACCAGGTGTTGGGCAAAGCTGAAAATGAGACTCATCAGAGAAGATTACCTTACACCTGTCCTCTATGGTGCAATCCTTATGGTCTTTGGCAAACTTCAGCCTGGCTCTCCATTGCTTCTCATTGATGAATGGCTTTTTTTTTAGCTTTTCATGACTTGAGCCCTGCCTCTAGGAGCCTGTTACGAACTGTTCTTGCCGTGCACTTCACCCCAGCTGCCATTTGCCATTCCTTTTGTAGGTCACTTGATGTCATCCTGCGATTGCTGAGTGACATTCGAATAAGATGACGGTCATCCTGATCAGTGGAGAGTTGTTTTCACCCTCTGCCGGTCTGTAGCTTTGTTGTCCCCAATGTCTGCTGCTTGACCTTGTTGTAATGGACTGATGTCTTATAAATTTTAAGGATTATTATTATTATTTATTATTATAGAGCCATTTATTCCATGGCGCTTTACATGTGAGGAGGGGTATACATAATAAATAGAAGTACAGTAATCTTAAACAATACAAGTCATGACTGGTACAGGATGAGAGAGGACCCTGCCCGCGAGGGCTCACAATCTACAAGGGATGGGTGAAGATACAGTAGGCGAGGGTAGAGCTGGTCGTGCAGTGGTTTGGTGGATCAGTGGTTACTGAGGTTGTAGGCTTGTCAGAAGAGGTAGGACTTCAGGTTCTTTTTGAAGGTTTCCATGATAGGTGAGAGTCTGATATGTTGTGGTAGAGAGTTCCAGAGTAGGGGGGATGCGCGGGAGAAATCCTGTATGCGATGGGATGTGGGAAGAGGCGATAAGAGGGGAGGAGAGAAGGAGATCTTGTGAGGATCGGAGGTTGCGTGCAGGTAAGTACCGGGAGGTCACAGATGTATGGAGGACTCAGGTTGTGGATGGCTTTGTATGTCATGATTAGGGTTTTGAACTGGAGTCTTTGGGTAATGGGGAGCCAGTGCAGGGATTGACAGAGGGGAGAGGCCAGGGAATAGTGGGGGGACAGGTGGATTAGTCGGGCAGCAGAGTTTAGAATAGATTGGAGGGGTTGCGAGAGTGTTAGAGGGGAGTCCACAGAGCTGGAGGTTGCAGTAGTCAAGGCGGGAGATAAGGGCACGGACTAGGGTTTTTACAGATTCTTGGTTGAGGAATGTACGGATTTGTGAAATATTTTTGAGTTGAAGTCGGCAGGAAGTGGAAAGGGCTTGGATATGTGGTTTGAAAGAGAGATCAGTGTCAAGGATAACCACAAGGCAACGAGCTTGTGGGACTGGAAAGAGTGGGCAGCCGTGTACTTTAATTGATGGGTCCATTGGGGGGTCATGTGAGATGGGGGAAAGATTATTAATTCTGTTTTGTCCATATTAAGTTTTAGAAATCTAGAGGCGAAGAAGGATGAAATAGCAGACAGACATTGAGGGATTCTGTTTAGTAGGGAGGTGATATCTGGTCCAGAGATGTAGATCTGTGTGTCATCAGCATAGAGGTGATACTCAAAGCCATGAGATTCTATGAGCTGTCTGAGGCCGAAGGTGTAAATGGAGAGGAGCAGGGGCCCTAGGACAGAACCTTGCGGGACTCCGACGGATAGGGGGCACGGTGTGAGGAGGTGGTGTGCGAGTGGGAGAAGCTGAATGTCCAGTCTGTTAGGTATGACGCGATCCAAGATAGGGCCAAGTCTGTGATACCAAGAGATGAGAGGGTCTGTAGTAATAGGGAATAGTCCACTGTGTCAAAGGCAGAGGACAGGACCAGGAGGAGGAGGACAGTAGTGTCGCCTTGGCGGCTAATAGGTCATTGGTAACCTTAGTTAGGGCAGTTTCAGTGGAGTGGTGTGGCCTGAAGCCAGACTGTAAGTGGTCAAGGAGGGAGCAAGAGAGGTAGGAGGACAGTTCAAGATGGACGTGTTGTTCCAGTAGTTTTGAGGCATAGGGAGAAGTGATATAGGGCGATAGCTAGATACAGAGGATGGGTCAAGAGAGGGTTTTTTGAGGATGGGTGTGATTGAGGCATGTTTAAAGCTTGAGGGGAAAACACCAGTTGTTAGTGATAGGTTGAAGAGATGGGTTAGGGTTGGGATGAAGACTCTGGTGAGGTTTGGGATGAAGTGGGATGGGATCAGGTCAAGTGCACAGGTAGTGAGATGTGATCTTGAGAGTGGAGTGGAGAGTGATCTTCTGTAATGGTGGAGAAATTGGTTTTGGAGGAGGAGGGCAGGGCAGTTAGGAGGAAGTGCTCTGGGGGTTGTTGACTAAAACTTGTCTGATGTTATCAATCTTCTCCTTGAAAAATGAGGCAAAGTATTCAGCTGAGATAAGGGGGAGAAGGTGCTGGGGTGGCGGAGGAGAGAATTGAAGGTGTTGAATAACTGTTTAGGGTTGTGTGACAGGTAGGATATGAGAGATGAGAAGTAGGTTTGTTTTGCTGCAGCGAGTGTGGCCTTGAAAGTAGTGAGGGACTGTTTGAATTTGATGAAGTCCTCATTGGAGTGGGATCTTTTCCATCTCCACTCAGCAGCCCAGGAAGCTCGCCTCAGTTCTTTGGCCAGGCTGGTGTGCCAGGGCTGTCTTTTGATTTTGCAAGCCTTGGTATGTATGAAAGGGGCAACTGATTCCAAAGCTACAGCTATTGTGGTGTTATATAGAGCGGCAGCGGCATCCGCATTGTGTAGGGAACTTATGTCTGTAAGATGGAGGAGGGATTCAGACAGTGAGTGTAGATCGAGATGTTTAAGATTTCTGCTAGGGTGTGCAAGTTTGTGGGGTGGGGATTGTGGACCTGGAGAGGAGAGGGAAGAGAATGTAAGTAGGTTGTGGTCAGAAAGAGGAAGTGGTGAGTTAGAGAGGCTAGATATGGAGAAGAGGCAGGTGAAGATGAGGTCTAGTGTGTGGTCATCTTTCTGAGTGGCTGCAGAAGACCACTGAGTGAGGCTGAAGGAGGAAGTGAGGGATAGAAGTTTAGTGGCAGCTGAGAGGTAAGTGTCAATGGGGATGTTGAATCGCCCAAGATGATAGTGGGAAAGGAAATGAAGTAGACAGGCGGTGAAGTGGTCAAAGAAGGTGGTGGCTGGACCTGGGGGGGTAAATGACAGCTAGTTGAAGGTTGGAGGTGGAGTAGATGCGCACAGAGTGCACCTCAAAGGAAGGGAGGGTAACAGAGGGTGGCAGTGGGATTGGGGTGAAGGAGCAGTTATCTGACAGGAGAAAACCAACTCCTCCACCATGCTTGCTGCTGGGCGGGGTGTGTGGGAAAGGTGGAATCCACCATATGAGAGTGCAGCAGGAGAGGCTGTGTCAGAGGGGGTGAGCCAGGTTTCGGTGATGGCGAGGAAGGAAAGTTTGTAAGTAATAAAAAGATCATGGATGAAGGAAAGTTTGTTGCAGACAGAGCGAGTGTTCCACAGAGCTTCTGTTAGTGGGACTGGGGAAGTTGGGGCCAGGCAAATGAGTATAAGGTTGGAGAGGTTACGGAAAGTTGTGATAGAGCATGGATGGGAGGTAGAAATGACTGTAGGAATGTGGTGAGGAGGTCCAGGATTTGGAGAGATATCGCCAGCAGTGAGGAGGAGCAGAGAGAGTGTTAGCAGCTGGGAGCAGGAGAGGGCATGAGTGGGCTGTCTGTGTTTGAAGACAGAGGATTGTATGTTGAGAAACAGATCTGAGGAAGAGGTGAGATGGATGGGGAGGATTGAAGAAGAGATGATCAGTTCCTTGCTTGGTGTAGGAATTAGGAGGGTTAGCAGAAAGTGAAGGATTATAGGGGTCAGAGTGAAAAAGAACAGAAACATTGTTTACAATGACTGTATCCAGTTACCTTCAGTTCCCTTTTGGTTCAATTCTGGATTAATTCATATCTCACACTTGTAAGATACACACTTATGGGATACACACTGCAGACTAAAGTCTTGGCAGACTTGTGCTATGCAATATATGTGCTACAAGGTGCAATCAGGTATGAAGCAGAGAGAAGTGGTCTGTGCTCATCTTGGTCAGACAATTAAGAGTGGATCAGATACATATGATCAAGCCAAAGTAAACAAGGTTATAAATAACACTGAGGTAAAGCAGGGGGTTAGTTGAAAGACATACTGAGTGAATACTAGGAGCAGAGGTAAGAAGTCTGTGTGGAAAGCTGAGTGACATACCTGTAGGGAGAATAGACAAACAGACATGCTGGTTAGAGTGCAATGGTGGCAGATGGCAGGGCACAGTCTGTATACATCGCTCTGGATTAATTCATATCTCACACTTGTAAGATATACACTTATGGGATACACACTGCAGACTGGGAGGCAACATGACGCTCACTGTATCCCTCTGCTAGTAAAGCCAGAATTGAGCACTTTTCCTTACTCAAGACATTTCTTTTCAACGCCTTTGGCATGGTTAAAAGTTATTTTTTCATTCCTATTACTTTTGGGATATTACTAGCACTTGTTTTGCCATCCAGCTTGTCCTATTGCAAGAGGATTGTGAACACCACAGCAGTGTTTTTTATACTTTCCTTCGTTAAATAAGATTTGGTTCAGGTGATCATCTAATCAGAAGGACATTAAGTAGAATGAGGTGAACTCTGGTTGGAATTCAACTGACACTGGAATGGAATGGCTGTCAGATATGTAGAGAAGCTGATTTTTATATAACTGTGGAGTGGTCTCTTAATTTTTGCTAGAGTTGTATATGACTTGCATTTATTTGTGAAAATATCAGAAATTTTAGAAAAATTTAATTTTTATTCCCTTAAACCCTTAGTGACCGAGCCAATTTTGACCTTAACCCTTTAACGACTGGAGGAATTTTCATTTTCATTTTTTGCTCCTTTTCTTCCCAGAGCCATAACTTTTTTTGGCAAAATGGCCATGTAAGGGCTTGTTTTTTGCAAGACAAGTTGTACTTTTGAATGACATCATTGGTTTTAACATAAGGGGCAAAAAATTCCAAGTGCGGTGAAATTGCAAAAAAAAGTGCAATTCCACAGTTGCTGTTTTTTTTTACCATGTCCACTAAATGCTAAAACTAACCTGCCATTATGATTCTCCAGGTCATTACGAGTTCATAGACACCAAACATGTTTAGGTTCTTTTTAATTTAAGTGGTGAAAAAAAATCAAAATTTTGGTTAAAAAAAAATGGTGCCATTTTTGAGACCTGAAGCGTCTCCATTTTTCGTGATTTGGGGTTGGGTCAGTGCTTATTTTTTCCGCGCCGAGCTGACGTTTTTATTGACACCATTTTGGTGTAGATAAGATCTTTTTCTCGACCATTATTGCAATGTAGCGGCGAACAAAAAAACGTTATTCTGATGTTTTGAACTATTTTCTCGTTACACTGTTTAGTGTTTACCAATTGGGTTAATTCTTTTTTTATATATTGATAGATCAGACGATTCTGAACGTGGCGATACTAAATATGTGTATGTTTGATTTTTTTGTTTTAATTTGAATGGGGCGAAAGGAGGGTGATTTGAACTTTTTTATATATATTTTTTTATTTTTTTTTTTACTTTTTGCATGCTTCAATAGTCTTCATGACAGACTAGAAGCTGCAGTTGTCTGACCACTTGTTCCACACACAGAGGATGATTAGATCGCTTGTGTGTAGCAGAATGGCTCACTTGCTATGAGCATTAACCACACGGCGGCGCTCAAAGCAATCCGGCTATGACAACCATAGAGGTCTGCTGGAGACCAGAAAAAAAAAGACCTCTAAAAATTAACCTTTATTAATGTGTTTAAAAGGATCAAAAAATACTTGATTATCATAAAAAGGTGCAAACAATGAAGGGTCAATAGGGAAAAGAAGTATAGTAACTTAACTAAGGGCTAATCTCTCCCTAGATGAGCCCTACCTGCCAGCGGAGGTTGGCACCCTAGTTGTAGCCCCAAGAACCCTGTTGCACCCTAAACATCCTACACACTAAAATACACAAAAAACACACACATACAAAAATATATTAGAAGGTAGTACCAAAAGTCTAATAAAGAGATAAATATCCCATAGTTGTTGCTGTATATTCCAGGAAAGATTCATCAAAAATTGCAAGGTCACATTAATACCCCAACAAAGATGATATAGCCAGAGTAAATAGTCACATTAATGGTCATCTTTACAGTTCAGACAATGATAATCAATGATCAATATCGCTATTGCACAGTGCCCATAAGAGTCATGTGGTCCTGTGACACAAGTACCATGAATGGAGCAACTTTCAAATGGTTGCACAATTAAGATAACAAATAACAGGGTTAAGTTAAATAATTAGCTGAACATCAAATCACTGTTCAGAAATCGCACACAGTAGTGATAGTATTTCACTCTTTTCCTCTCCCAATTTCAAAAACCAGCACAAAACTGGGTACACACGCACACCGCACTGACTACGGCCAGAGCAACACTGAAGCCCTCAACTCCGGATCTCCGGATAAGATCGAGCTAAGAATGGCTGATAAGTACCACGACTGTGTGGAAACTTTTTTTCTCAATATTTGTGAAGGTCTGGAAGAGAACTCAATCTTTACCCCGGACTGGACTGATTGTCTCACCCATTGGTTCGAGGTTAGAAGTTCCCATTGGGGGGAGAAATCCGGAGATCCGACACCCTACCGATTCAATGTCATTGTTTATCTTGACGTTGTCCCTGGGAGAGTAAGATGTTTCTGCCTCTACCTCCCTTGGGATAGCTCCAGTGTCTGGTCTTCCCCTTTCCCCTATATGAGGATGGTTGACACTGAGGGGGACAAAAGGACCGCTTCTTGGCCATTTTGGGTTCTGGCAGTACCTTCTTCTTGTCTGTCGCTTTTTCTAACAATTTGTCCAGGGCCTGCCCGAACATATAAAATATATTCCCCTTTGAAGGGGATAGAGCAAAGTTTAACCTTTGAGGCGATGCCTCCACTCCATAACTTCAGCCAATCTGCTCTTCTGGCTGAATTCGACAAGACCAAAGCTCTGGCTGCCATCTATAACAACTTTGCGGAAGTGTCGGCCAGGAACCCCGTGGCTTTCTTTAAGAGAGTTATAGATCCCAATAACTCTTCTCTCGAGGTACCCATGTTGAGATGTTCCTCCAGCTGATTTAGCCACTGGGACATTGACCTGTCTACACAGGTAGACACCACGTTCGCATCTAATAAAGTCGCAGACGTTTCCCATGATTTCTTTAGCAGGCTGTCTTGAGATCCATAGGGTCTCGTAATTGGGAGGAATCCTCAAATGGCAAGGTCGCCTTCTTCGCCACTTGAATATCCACTTTTGGAACCTCCGTCAAGCATTTGGATATTTTCTCCTCTAGTGGGAATCTTTCTTTCAGCTCCATAGGTGTCACCAAACACTTCTCTGGTAGATCCCACTCATCAAGTATCAACTGTTGGATATTCTCATGACCGGAAACAACAACTTTTTCTGAGATCTTAGACCCCCAAACATTTGGTCCTGAACTGTGTTCTGTAGAACTTCCTCCACATTCAGAGTGGTTCTCATGGCCATCAGAAGATCCTCTAAATCTTCTGATGCAAAATAATACTTTTTACTGCTCCGGGACTGATCTGTCCCCAACACAGATTTGCCATTCACCAGTGAAGGATCCCGGACCTCCCTGGGAGTCAGAGTCTGAATGTTCCTCTATGGAAATCTTCCTCCTTTTCACCTCCGACGGGGACTGGGAAAAGGTGACTAGGGATGATTGGATCTCCTGGAGAACCATACCCCTTAACTCTTCCATTAAAGAGGGTTGTTCCTCTTTGACAATTTTGTCTGTGCAATCCTGACACAGACGTTTTTTGTATGAAGGAGGCAATTTTTTTTTAAGTCAGATTGCACACTTTTGGGACAACTTGTCTTTTCTTTTTGGAGCAGGATCCTTGTCTCCCTGAAAAGCAGAGAGAAGGGACCATGAGTATAACTCCTAAGGACATTCCTGCTCCAAAGATAAAGAAACACCTAGGCAGGTACTTACTGGGTTTGAGACAGCACTGGGTTCTGCAGATACAGAGCAAGAAGAACGACCACCCTCCATGACAGCAAAGGTCCTACCTTGTGATGTCTTCTATCTGGGCTCCTTATATAGGGCCGAGATTCCAGTGCATCAACCTGATAGGATGACCCTCCTCCTCTCCATTTCTTTGGAAGTTCCCCCAAATGCGGATGATTTTGGTTAAATTCCCCAGAGTATGCTTTGTTATGGCTCCGGAAAGCGCATGTGCCTCGCAAGCGTATATCCCAGCGGAGCTTTTCACCGTGGAACGCAACCGGAAGTGTCGGCATCAGACTGTGACCCGCGCCTGACATCACTTCCGGTCACCGCCCGACACACGCGCCGGAAGGCAGGAGGAGAGCCGGGGAGCTCCGAGAGGACCCCGCCTCCTGTCGCCCTGCTTTGCCCGGAAACGCAGAAAGGGTGGACAATGTCTCAAGTCCCAAAGAAACAGGAGCAGCTTCAGGAGAGGAAGGCTGGAGCCATTGCCTCAGCTGCCCGGCTTGCTTCAGGTAATATATTATAACCATAGAATAGTCCTAGACTATATATAATCATATTAGAGCTGGCACTCCTCATCAATTACAACCTCAAACATCGCGGATAATTATATGCGCAAAAAGTGTTCCATGTTATGTTTCGGTAGCTGAGGAGTGCAGCAAAAAAGGCAATACACCAGAGCAGTTGGAATCTATGAGATTGCAGTACCCTGACTAACCACAACAACTAGAGGCAGCCGTGGAGCGTTCCTACGTTGGTCCTAGACGCCTCGTCACAGCCTGAGAAACTAACTAGACCTAAAGATAGATATAGGAAAGCTATCTGCCCCGGAGCAGAACCCCAAAGATAATAGAAAGCCCCCAAACATGCAATGGCGGCCAGACAAGAAGAAATACTGACACAGACAGAAAATAGTATGAGCAAACGTTGGGGCCCAAACTAACTAAATAGAAAAGGATAGGAAGGGTACTTACTGCAATCCCAGAAAACCCTGAAAAGCACCAACTCTACTAATTTCAAAAACACCTGAGATCACACGACCTCTACCACCTAAATTAGTTCTCTGGTGTAACAAAATCAAAACAGCAGCCACTGAAAAAACTGGAAAAAGCAAAAGTACAAACATCAGTGGCTGAACTAAACTGAGAGGGCAAAAGCCCCCGGAGGGGACCCTGAAGGCCCCCACAGAAGTGCAGGACAAAATGCAAAAATCAAGCACAAAAACAAAAAGAAGAAAATGTCTTATCTGTTAGCAGGAGATGCAGACACGACACAGCAGGCTACAAGGGAAAGAATCAAGGATAGAGACCAGAACAATTGATCACCGGCAACCCTGATGGGAAGGTGACTCCCTTATATAAGACCAGTCAGTAACACCTGATTCCCAATCCTCACAATCTTCACAATTTTCACTGGACAGACCAGTACCGCTTGTAACCACCAGAGGGAGCCTCTGCTCAGAACTCATCTCAAGCCCATTCACAACAGTTCCAGCAAGGAAAATATAAAAAATTACCTTTATTGATATATAACATACAAATATAAAAACAATAATAAAATAACAAAAATGCCCAGTAGGAGGTATATGACTAAACACTACATCAGTAAATAGGTATATATTTGTCCAGTATCTAAGAGTTTCTGTATGAGAAATATAACAAAAACGCCTATAATTAACAAACGCCCCAGCAGTAGTATGAATTAAGATAAATTGCCGTTATGCTATATCAAACAAGATAATTGCCCACTCAATGAGTGAATGCTAGCTGGACTCAAAAAAGAGCTCCGCAATATATCTATAGGGTCACGCCAATAGCCCTCATCAGAATGAACTAAATAATCCTAAGTCTGAATCAATAAATGGATCCTGCGAGTCCTAGATGAATTAGTATATCAAAAAGCGGCTTAAACATCTGATAAGAAACACATCACAAATATACTGGTAAATTACCTAAATAGTAGACTGTGCTGATATGCGTGGCAAAACCTCCTCCACCCCAACGCGCGTTTCGCTTAAGCTTCTTCCGGGGCGTGTCTAGACATGGGTGGTTGCTTGTTAAATAACGGGAAGCTACCAATCAGAAGACCCAGATGAATGAAGGGTAGTGCTGTGTCTAGCGTCATCATTTTGACCTAATTGGCGCATGCGTGGATCTGTGCCGCTGGATGTAAAAGATACTTCCTATGACGCGCTCCTTGAAAAGCCTGCTGAGCCGCCTGCGATTCAATGCTGGAGCATGTATGGAAGTAAACAGCGCCGTACAATGCCACGCATGCGCCCCCGGAAGAAGCTTAAGCGAAACGCGCGTTGGGGTGGAGGTTTTGCCACGCACATCAGCACAGTCCACTATTTAGGTAATTTACCAGTATATTTGTGATGTGTTTCTTATCAGATGTTTAAGCTGCTTTTGATATACTAATTCATCTAGGACTCGCAGGATCCATTTATTGATTCAGACTTAGGACTATTTAGTTCATTCTGATGAGGGCTATTGGCGTGACCCTTTAGATATATTGCGGAGCTCTTTTTTGAGTCTAGCTAGCATTCACTCATTGAGTGGGCAATTATCCTGTTTGATATAGCATAACGGCAATTTATCTTAATTCATACTACTGCTGGGGCGTTTGTTAATTATAGGCGTTTTCGTTATATTTCTCATACAGAAACTCTTAGATACTGGACAAATATATACCTATTTACTGATGTAGTGTTTAGTCATATACCTCCTACTGGGCATTTTTGTTATTTTATTATTGTTTTTATATTTGTATGTTATATATCAATAAAGGTAATTTTTTATATTTTCCTTGCTGGAACACTTTTTGCGCATATAATTATCCGCGATGTTTGAGGTTGTAATTCAGGTAACATATGCAGTCTCGGTCGCTGGCCACAGAGCACCGCAGGAGAACCTCCTCGTGCCCCATAGTACAGGAAAAAACACTGGAGAGAGGAAGTGGGGTGGGGCTATTTAACCTCTTTATGTTTCCTGTCCCTTTTAGGGAGGGGAGTATCCTCCTATGGTGCTGTTGTGGAGGGTGACTAGAGAAAATTTTATTTTAGCCCCAAATTTGTAATTTTCACAAAGGATAATAGGAGAAAACGGACCCCATAATTTGTTCTGCAATTTGTTCTGAATGCAACCATACCCAATATGTGGTCAAAAACTTCTGCTTGGGCATATGGCAGGGCCAGGAAAGGAAAAAGTGCTATTTGCCTGGGATATATTGTGAATGCTGTCATATTTGAAGAGCCCCTGATATGTGAAAACAGCAGAAATGCCCCATAAGTGACCCCATATTGAAAACTAGACCCCTCAATGAATTCATCTAGGGGTGGAGTGAGTATTTTGTACCTATAGGTGCCTCACAGAATTTTATAAAATTGAGAAGTGGAAATATGATATTTTAGTGGCAAAAATCGATGTGAATACTTTTCTGTCCAATTATGACAAGAGTACTCTTAGAGTGATACCTTTATTGGCTAACCAAAAAATTATACGTTCGCAAGCTTTCAGAGCGCAGAGGCTCCTTCTTCAGGCAAGATTACATTTGGATTGATTTGGATTTGGATTTTCTGGTTAGCCAATAAAGGTATCACTCTAAGAATACTCTTGTCATAATTGGACGGAAAAGTATTCACATCGATTTTCCTGGCTAACACGGTACCACAATATATTTTATTATTGTACACCATAGTGGTAAAAATGTAATTTTTGTATTTGCTGCAAATTTATCAGGTACACAAGGGTTAATAGGTGAAAGTAGACCCAATAATTTATTACGCAATTTCTTCCGAACGCTGTGCTGCACCATATGTTGTCAGAAATTACTGTTAGGCCACACGTCAGAGCTGAGAAGTAAAAAGCACTATTTCACTTTTGGAGCACAGATTTTGCTAGAATAGTTTACGGGTGACATTTGCAGAGTCCCAAAGTTGCCGAATAACAGAAAACCCCCAAAAGTGACCACATTGTTGAAACTGCACCTCTAATTTAATCTACTGCTGCAGTGACTATATTGTAACATCCACGCCAGGCAGTTTTTCTGGAGAATTGCAAATCTGCCAGTCTAGTACCAATACATTGTGTCCCCACACAGTGTAGAGCTGCCATATACTGTAGCGCCCCATACATTGTGCCCAGCTTGTGCTCCTGGCAAAACGCACCTGTAAATTAAGTGCCTTATTTCATTACAGTAATGCCAAATATAATAAACCTTTCCCGTTTTAGGTCAATTAGGATTACCATAAATATTAATATTTGCCAAATGCCTGAATAATGAGGGAGAGAGAGAATGCTTTAAGGCATTTTTATTACTTACTGCAAAGTCAAAATTTTACATAAACTAAGATTACTATGCCTTTAAACAATTCTGGACTGCCCATATGATGAAGCACAAGTCTGTTTCATCCCTGGGTACAATTTCAAGATACCTGAAGGTGTCTTGTTCATCTGTACAAACAATTATACACAAGTACAAACAAGATGGGAATGTCCAGCCATCATACCGCTTGGGAAGGTGACGGGTTCTGTGTCACAGAAATGAACATGCTTTGGCCTGACATGTGCATATCAACCCAAGGACAAAAGAAAAAGACCTTGTGAAGTTGATGGCGGAAGCTGGTAAGATGGTGTCAAGATCCACAATGAAACGAGTACTTCATCAACATGGGCTGAAAGGCCAGGAAGAAGCCAATACTCCAAAAGAAACGTAAAAAGCCAGATTAATGTTTGCAAATGCACACAGGAAGAAAAGACCTTAATCTTTGGAGACCTGTCCTATGGTCTGATGAAACTAAAATTGAACTTTTTGGGCATAATGACCATCGTTACGTTTGGAGGGGGAAGCTTGGAAGCCTAAGAACATCATTCCAACTGTGAAACATGGGGGTGGCAGCATCATGTTGTGGGGTTGTTTGGCTGTAGAGGGAGTGGTGCACTTCACAAAACAGATGGCATCATGAGAAAAGAAGATTATGTGACAGTACTGAAGCAACATCTCTAGACATCAGCCAGGAAGTTAAAGTTTGGGCAGAAATGGGTCTTCCAAATGGAGAATTGATGAGGCAGCTTTATTGTTTGGGTCAGTACGATTACAGCTACACCACAGTTATATTAGTTTCTTTTTTATGTTTGGCGCTTTTCCACAATAAAAAACTATTTTACAGAAAAAATAATTATTTGTGACATCGCTTTATTCTGAGAGCTAAAAATGTTTTGTTTATCCACGGCTGGAGCTTTATTGCAGTTTGTTTTTTGCGGGACTAGATGATGTTTTCAGGGATACCATATTTATTTAAATTCGTCTATTTGATTGTGTTTTATTCCACTTTTTATTAAGCGGTATAATAATAAAGCATCGTTTTTTATTTTTTTATGTTGTTCAATAAAGTTGTTAACTAGTGGGACAGTGTTATAGGTCGGGTCATTCTGGACGCGGAGATATCAAATATGTGTACTTTTTTTGTAATATTTATGGGTACAATATATTTGTATTTAATTTTTTTTTACTATTTTGTGATTTTTTTAAAAAACTATTACTTTTTTTTACTTTTTTATTTTGTCCTATTATGGAACTTTCACTTTTTGCAGTCTGATCGCTTGTAAAGTACAGCAGTGCTGGAGCACTGCTTTGCTTTACAAACGGTCAGAGCTGCACTGACAAACTTGGTACACCATGCTCTGAGCATAGTGTAGCAAGTTTGCTAGCTCTGGTGACCTGGATGTTGTCATGACGGCATTGGGTCACCATGGCAACAATTGGCCCCTCGCGATTACTTCACAGAGCTACCGATCGGAGAGCAGAGGGGGCTTCCTCCCTCTGCATGCCTGCTAAATTCTGCGAACAATATCAATTTTAGCATTTAAAAATCCAGGGAGCGGTGCAGGCACCACGTACCGGGTGTCGCTGTCAGAATGCGCTGACACCCGGCGGCGATTGCGAGCGCACAGCCGCTGCGAGCACAAAATCGCCATGACGTATCCAAACATCCAAGGTCGGTAAATACTGGCCAACCTGTACGTATGGATACGTCCAAGGTCGTAATGGTGTTAAACTTGAAATAAAAAATATATATATCTTTCTCAGTTTATTTGGGTAATGTGTACAAAAAAAATCTAAGAAATAAGAAATGGAATTTCCAATCACAGTAAGGGCCCCATCTCACATAGCGACACACCAGCGATCCCGACAACGATCAGGATAGCTGGTGTGTTGCTACATGATCGCTGCTTAGCTGCCAAACAGGCAGCGATCAGGACAGCGACACTGCGGGTAACGTCGCCTAGTTACCCGCAGTGTACATTGGATACCAACCCATTGATGCAGGGAGCTGGTAACCAAGGTACACTTCGGGTTTAAAAGGCGCTGCGCGGAACCTGCAAACCCGCTGTGTACCTTGGTTACCAGCTCCCCTGCAGCAGCGCGCTGGTATCCAACGTACACATCGGGTTTCCAGGCACAGCCCCGCGCCTGGAAACCCGCTGTGTACCTTGGTTACCAGCTGATCGCTGGTCTCCTGCCTGCCACATGCAGCGATGCGTGCTGGCCAGTGGGAGACCAGCGATCAAAAAAAAGTCCAGGCATTTCTGACACGACCAGCGATTCACACGCTAGTACGTGTCAGACATAGTGAGATCGCTGTTTAGCAGCGAACTCGCTATGTGAGACGGGGCCTTTACAGATGATGAGTACACATCTCCTTTCACACAATTATAATGAAGTAAATAACAGTATAGTCTCCCTGACTGTATATTTATTCGGTTATCTTTCGCTCTATATTGTAGATAACCTAATTATTCTGTCCACACAGCAGGCAGAGATGGTATTGGCTCTAGCAGCACATCTTATGCAAATCATAGGATTGATAGCAAAACATATAGAAAAAATATCCAAGCTAAGTTTTTGGAAACAAAATGGACTCTGAGCTGAAGAAAATAAACTGAACTGAATGGGTGTAATTACAGTTAGGTCCATATATATTTGGACAGAGCCAACACTTATCTAATTTTGGTTCTAGACATTACCACAATGAATTTTAAACAAAACAATTCATATGCAGTTGAAATTCAGACTTTCAGCTTTCATTTGAGGGTATCCACATTAAAATTGGATGAAGGGTTTAGGAGTTTCAGCTCCTTAACATGTGCCACCCTGCTTTTAAAGGGACCAAAAGTAATTGGACAATTGACTCCAAGGATATTTCATGGACAGGTGTGGGCAATCCCTTTGTTATGTCATTCTCAATTAAGCAGATAAAAGGGCTGGAGTTGATTTGAGGTGTGGTGTTTGCATTTGGAAGGTTTTGCTGTGAAGGAAATATGCAGTCAAAGGAGCTCTCCATGCAGGTGAAACAAGCCATCCTTAAGCTGCAAAAACAGAAAAAACCCATCAGAGAAATTGCTACAACATTAGGAGTGGCAAAATCTACAGTTTGGTACATCCTGAGAAAGAAAGAAAGCACTGGTGAACTCATCAATGCAAAAAGACCTGGGCGCCCACGGAAGACAACAGTGGTGGATGATTGCAGAATACTCTCCATGGTGAAGAGAAACCCCTTCACAACAGCCAACCAAGCGAACAACACTCTCCAGGAGGTAGGCGTATCAATATCCAAATCTACCATAAAGAGAAGACTGCATGAAAGTAAATACAGAGGGTTCACTGCACGGTGCAAGCCATTCATAAGCATCAAGAATAAAAAGGCTAGGCTGGACTTTGCTAAAAAACATCTAAAAAAGCCAGCACAGTTCTGCAAGAACATTCTTTGGACAGATGAAACCACGATCAACCTCTACCAGAATGATGGAAAGAGAAAAGTATGGCGAAGGCGTGGTACAGCTCATGATCCAAAGCATACCACATCATCTGTAAAACACGGCAGAGGCAGTGTGATGGCTTGGGCATGCATGGCTGCCAGTGGCACTGGGTCACTAGTGTTTATTGATGATGTGACAAAGGACAGAAGCAGCCGAATGAATTCTGAGGTATTCAGAGCCATACTGTGTGCTCAGATCCAGCCAAATGCAGCCAAACTGATTGGTCGTCGTTTCATACTACAGATGGACAATGACCCAAAACATAAAGCCAAAGCAACCCAGGAGTTTATTAAAGCAAAGAAGTGGAATATTCTTGAATGGCCAAGTCAGTCACCTGATCTCAACCCAATTGAGCATGCATTTCACTTGTTAAAGACTAAACTTCAGACAGAAAGGCCCACAAACAAAGGAGGAAACACAGCGTCTGGTGATGTCCATGAGTTCAAGACTTCAGGCAGTCATTGCCAACAAGGGGTTTTCAACCAAGTACTAGAAATAAGAAACTGAAAAAGTAAGTTATAATGTGTATGCAAAATGTAAATGCATATTAACACATGACCATTACACAGAGAAAACCAGGCACAAAAAAAACAAATATCCTAAAATAAAATAAATAAAAAATTTTTTTGCAAAAAATGCATGAAGGTAGTAATAATTATAAGAATATTTAGTAAACATAATTTTGATCAAAAGAATGTACAAGCCATCCCGTCACGTCAAGGCAACTCTTGTGGGACAGTCCTAACTCTAGTAATAAAAACCTTTCCACTTGTCAAGTGACGTAAATGTGAACAAGGGCAGAGGGACTGAACCCACCAGTAAAAGCATAGGCCAGACAGGATGGATTTCTCAGCTCAGAAACAGGGCGGTCACACCCTTATATGCACAAGATGCACTCTGAACAAAATAAGAAACTAGTTCTGAACTGAAAAAGTAAGTTAATGTGTATGCAAAATGTAAATGCATATTAACACATGACCATTACACAGAGAAAACCAGGCACAAAAAAAAAATATCATAAAATAAATAAAAAAAATTTTTGCAAAAAATGCATGAAGGTAGTAATAATTATAAGGTTTATTACCCTTAGAATTATTACTACCTTCATGCATTTTTTGCAAAAAATTTTTTTATTTGTTTTAGGATATTTGTTTTTTTTTGTTTCTTATTTTGTTCAGAGTGCATCTTGTGCATATAAGGGTGTGACCGCCCTGTTAGAGTTAGGACTGTCCCACAAGGGTTGCCTTGACATGGCGGGATGGCTTGTACATTCTTTTGATCAAAATTATGTTTACTAAATACCCTTATAATTATTACTACCTTCATGCATTTTTTGCAAAAAAATGTTTTATTTATTTTATTTTAGGATATTTGTTTTTTTTGTGCCTGTTTTTCCAAGTACTAGAAATGATTATTTTATTTACAATTATTTAATCTGTCCAATTACTTTTGGTCCCTTTAAAAACAGGGTGGCACATGTTAAGGAGCTGAAACTCCTAAACCCTTCATCCAATTTTAATGTGGACACCCTCAAATGAAAGCTGAAAGTCTGAACATTAACTGCATCTGAATTGTTTTGTTTACAATTCATAGTGGTAATGTCTAGAACCAAAATTAGATAAATGTTGTCTCTGTCCAAATATATATGGACCTAATTTGTATATCTAATATAAGAGAAGTGCAGAGTGTGAAAAACAATTAGGTTGGTGGTGGGAGAGTAGTGTTGCCCATATGGTCTCCATTTGATGACTGGAGCCTGGAAAGAAGCAATGGAGGCTGGAGTGAAGTTCTATCCTTTTCACCAATGAATCACACTTTTGTTTTAGATGAAATGATAGCCAGAGATTTTTTGGAGAGCAGCCTTGATGAAGATCGTCTGATCGAAACGCGTTGCTGTATGCGGCTTCCTCTATGGAGCATTTACCACTTTGTATTTTATACCGAATGGACGAATAAAATTTTGCAATTTTAAGGAGCTGGAACATTTTCTTTTCTTTAGAGCAGAATAGCTGTTTTGATGAATCATTACATTTTACAGGGTAAACATACAGTATTTGTGAGATCTCACAACATGGTTTGGATGGGATGAGGACGCATGCTGCACTGCATTGACGGCTTCCTGCAATCAAGATATATTTCGGAAATAAATGACCATCAATGCAGTGCTGAATGCATCCTCATCCCATTCATACCATACTGTGAGATCTATTCCTGTGAGCCAATTCCTCAGGATCAAATGTATGTGCTTAACTGAGATGGATTTTGAGCAAAGAGGGAAGAGATGAAAAGAAGATTTTTCGATCGAGGCTATAGTGGAAGAAGCATTAAACACGCTTTCAATAAAGCAAAAAACTTTAATCGCCATTAAATGGTCTATCCCCCTAGACGACCTACCAAAGCTAATACGGTAAGAATGGTCCCACAATATCATTCCCAGTGGCAAATGATGCATGAAATTTTCAAGAAACATTGTCCAATTCTACTTGCGGATTGTACTTTTAAACAATACTTACCATCTAAACCATCTATTACAGCCAGACGCTGTCACAATTTGTGTGACCATCTGGTCAGAAGTTACTATACACCAACTAACCAATCGACAATAGTTCCCATCTGGCTTTCGGACAAATTGAATAACTGGGGTAGCTCTCCGTGTGACACTTGGATTGCTTGTCTGAACAAAGAGAAAAATAAAGATTTTCTATCTTCAGATGGTAAAAAACATATGATTATGCAATCTATTACATGCTCTACCTCAGGGGTAGGGAGCCTTTTTTCTGTCGAGGGCCATTTGGATATTTATACCTTCCTTTTGTAAGGTTCTATGTATATATTCCTGAAACTCAGTTTGTTCGTCAGCCATTTTACTTTCTGTCTTGCTGCAGCTATCTTGCCCTCAGTCAAGATGGAGTTTCCAGCTTGCATGTTCCCGCCCTGATTCTCTCCTTTGCTTCTTAAGCAGCCACAGCTGAGCAATCAGTGCTTCAGAATCTAGCCTGCAGTGAACCTGTGACTTGACTCCTGTAAGCCTTGGACCTTGTACTCCAGCTATTCCTACTGAGGAGCTCTGAAGCACTTGTGGACTCTGAACCCTGCTCTTTGAAAGACCCACGTTTGCATGGACTTACGGTAACAGAGAAGAAGATCCTGAATCTGTTGTAGCCTTTCCGGGGGGTTTAGCTCTAGGATCGCTGTCTGGGTAGACAGAATGGCACGGAAACAGTTCATTCAGACAGCAGTTTGGTGAAAACTGGCCGCAACCAGTTTTATTAAAGTCCACAGCACACAGATAAAAACAAATCATAAACAGAAAACCTGGGCTTGTCTAGCCTCTAATTACACTTAGATAGATGGCCCTCTCTATCCGGGACCCAGACTCTACCAGTCTGTGCCCAAAACAACACATATGATATATGTTACCAGTATGGAGTTTCACAGACACTCCTCTTTATGTCTGTAGGCAACTCCAATGTCCAGACTTGAGATAGGTCACCTCCTATTCAGTCGCTATTCGCACGGATTCTCACTGCGACTACTCCTGTGTCCGGGGTACTTCCTGCACCCAGACTGAGATAGCTCACACTCTTAGAGACTGCTTCCTTGTGCCAGGACACCTCCCTGTGTCCGGGCTAAAGACAGCTCCCACACTCTTGGAGACACCTTCTGTGCCTGGACCCCTTGTCCAGACTGAATGAGCTCCCTGACTGTGCTCCCAAGCACCTACTTCTGGCTTCCTAATCAACACCTGAGTGGATTCAGGTCTGAGCTGCAAGCGTGTACTGAATGGCAGGTGTAGTGACCTTTCTTTACCACCAGGTTTACAAAGCCACACATTTCGCTCATACCAGTCAGCAAGGTACTTAGGTGAAATATACACCTCATTCACCACATATTCCTTCACTGTCTCACATATCCCCTCCCTCTTCTCCAGACCGGAGGGCTGGTCATCCAGACCGGAGGGCTGGTCAACAATCCAACAGAGACAGTGAACTCTGGACCAGTCATGGCCCTCATCAGCTTCATCCTCACCACTGTCATAGCCAACATCAGTTTTCTCTTCATCTGAAGCATCCGCACTACCCTGTACCCTCCCAGGCCTATACTCTCTGCGGGCCTCGGGTATCCTGCACTGTTTCATCTTGACTTTAGTGCCAGCCTCAGTCTCGGTATAGTGGCTCACCAGATAAGTACGACCAGGCACGTCAGAACAGCTCTGCTGATTCTTCCTCAGAAACTTTCGTACCTCCTGTTTTTGGGGCACTGACCCTGTGTCACCAACTGTCACAGGAGGTATAGGGGTTTTCTCTAATTCCCCCTGAACTTTCTTTAGCACATCTACTTTCTTAAATATCAGTTGATTCATAAATTCTACCTCACAGAACCCAAGCGCCTCTGTCATGGTCTCTGACCATTCCGAGCCACACTGTTCAAACGATTGGCACTGTAGAGGGAGCTGATCGTTTTTCTTGGTCGGTACACATAATTTATCCTCTTCTGGTACAGGCTCACTTTGCATAAGACTCAGAGCTCTTACTTCTTTCTCCAGGAGATCCTCATGGCTACGCATCTTCTCCTGTAGTTGTTGGACGTCCTTTACGTCTTTGGCCCCTTCTTCAGGCTCTTCTGGTAGGACATGCTCAGAAGCCCTACCATCAGTCTTCTTTTCCACCACGTTCTGCATCCCATCTGAGCTCCCGTGTATCTGCAGCGGCAACGGAGCGACACATCGCCCCTCCCACTCACTGGGACGTGGTTCAAGTGTAGACTCCATGAAAATGCGCCTGAGCTCACCAAGGCCAACCCGAGGTCTCAAAATCTCATCTTGGGATTTATCCAGATCCTTTGGGTCGCTCGGGAACTCCGATGGCGCACCGGGCGCCGAATTTCCGGCCCGAGCTTCGCGAGTCGCAGCCACGGATCCGGACAGTACACCGTCCACGCCGCTGTCTCCGGCAGAAACATATTCCGGGGCAGAGTCATTCCCCACATCTTCAGTCTTGTTCCTCACAGCTTCACTTGAGACATCAGCCTCTGGTGAGGCACCTGGCCTGGTGTCCACCACTTCCATGGCTTTCTCCACCTCTGCAGCATCACCTTCAGAGTCCTTGGCCTGATGCAGATCCACACCATACATTGATAACTTCTCATTTTCAACAGCATCCACTTGTGCTGTGTTCAGTTTCAGAGTCCTGTCTTTCACCTTAGTCTTCGCCAGGGAACCGGCCAACTGTACAACATCTTCAGATGCCATCCTCCGTCCGACTGCAAGGTCAGCCTCAGCCTTCCTCTCAGGACTCTCAATCTCCTCTGCTACCATGCCTTCCTCACTTGCACTGGTTGCTTTATTGTCATCAGATGACTCACTATCACCACCACTATCCCTGTCTGACCCCCTTTTCTCAGCCACATCTGGCTCACTTTCAGGGTTATACAATTTATTCTCATTCACATCCTGCTCACTGTCAGGGTTATACAATTCATTCTCATTCACATCCGGCTCACTGTCAGGGTTATACAATTCATTCTCATTCACATCTTGATCTGGAACCTTAGTCAACATGTCATCCACAACATTAACTTCACCATCTGGTCCCTGGTTTCCCTCAGGTGGTCCCTCAAGTATGTGACATGTGATAACCCCAGCACTATACTTCCATATAGCTCAGGTACCAGGAGCTGACTCACGACCTCTCCCTGGACTTCAGTGTCCCTATACAATAGGTTATTGTTCATGGCAGCATGAGGAAACCTTTCCTCAGAGCCAGGCTCTTGGGGAACCTCATTCAGAACAATTACATTCTCCTGTGCCGTTTTAAGAGTGGGGTCTCGCACCGGCTCACTCCCAAAATTGTCACAGGAGCCAGGCAGGTCAGGGACACTCGGTTCCCGAGAACCACCATCCTCGTCTCCCAACATCACCTGCAAAGAAATGTCATCTTTATCACGGTCATCATCAGTATCATCACTATTATGATTAGCATTATCATCATTATCAATATCAGCATCCTCATCATGGTCATCATCATTATCATGATCATCATTATCATTATCATATTATCAGGTCATCATCATTATCACATAAGTTTAACGGGCCCACTAGCATTGTGTTCCGCCCCTCGGGGCTGCGCACCCTCAGTAGGAGCTTCATCACACTGTCCATCAGAAAACATTTTTCCCCCAGAGATCCTTAACCGGGGAAAGTCATTACCCAATATAACGGGGTGCACCAGGGTCTTCACTACCCCTACTTCCCTATGAAACCTCCCCGAGTTTGGGGACCAAGTCCCACGGCAGCTCTGGGTAGACTTTTGGGGTCTTCATGGATGTACACCACACTCAGGTGCTTTCAGGGGTGAAGTCCCTATCACTCAGGCTGTCACATACAAGTCACTGGACTCTCTGAGTCCAAGAGGGCCTGTGCTGGGCAGTCACTTACAAACCCCCGGGGACCCCTGTGGTCCAGTCTCTTCGGCCTGAGGTGGACAAAACACACAGGCTCTGCGCAGGGAGAGGGGATCTCCAACATCACAACACATAGGCTCCCCCTCTATTGACAGTTGGCTGTAATTTTCACGCCAGCTCCAACACTGGGCCATCACACTCTCCCACCCACACGTCCCCTCGGGCCTGAACCCGCTTATCAGCAAACCCATGTCCCCAACAGTGGAACGCTCTTAGGAGGTTCAGCGTCCGGGAACTCCCAAAAGGGCACCCCCTCAGAGGCTGAAAACCCCAGGAGGGCGTGCTTTT
>JARQOD010000004.1:409768659-409834368 GCA_033576555.1 Oophaga sylvatica
AAAAAAAATGTTGGTTCCAAAATTGTGCTGATGTAAAGTAGACATGTGGGAAATGTTATTTAGTAACTATTTTGTGTGAAATATTTCTCTGTTTTAAGTAAATAAAGATTAAAAGTTTGAAAATTGCAAATTTTTTCCAAATTTTCGCCATATTTCCATTTTTTCATAAATATCCGCACGTTATAATCGAAGAAATTTTACCACTATCATGAAGTACAATATGTCACGAGAAAGCAAACTCAGAATCGCTAAGATCCGTTGAAGCGTTCCAGAGTTATAGCCTCATAAAGAGACAGTGGTCAGAATTGTAAAAATTGGCCCAGTCATTAACGTGCAAACCACCCTTGGGGGTTAATTTATTAGTTCCTAACACTTAGTCTTATCTGTTTAGGTATATATCTATACTGTTATTTAATCACATAACATATACATTTTAGGAAAATAGACTATTTGCCTCGGGACATTTTATATTATGCATGGCACTTTAGACCCTTGTTACTGGTCACAAGGCCATTAATATAGATTTTGACTAATCAACATGCTTTTGATGTTTGCACATATATGTCTGACGTTACTATTAGTGATGAGCGAACGTGCTCGTCACTACTCGCTACTCGCACGAGTATCACGGTACTCGGCGAGCATTTCTGGGATTACTCGGCAGGAACTCGGGTCTCCACCCAGCTTTTTTGGTGGACTTTACAGACCCAATCATGATGCAGGGATTGTCTGCCAGGCAATGAAACGCCGCAGCCATCTTTGTTGTGGTCGTGAAGTGATTGGCTGGCCGCACAGCATCATCAGGGGTATAAGAGACCGGGCGCTGCCCTGCTCGCGGCATTCAGCTCCAGATTTAGAGAGGGAGAGCTGCTGCCGACATAGGGTCAGAATTGGGGATTTATTAGTTAGTGTGTGGTCTACCATCGTAAACTACTCAAATCCAGATAAACCAACAGGGTCATGACTTCTTCTACGAAAACCCAGTATGCCGTCAGCGAGATGTACTGTCCCTGCCCACAAGCACTTGTCCACGGGTCAGTGGTTAGGTGCACTTTCCCTGTAACAGCATTGTTGATGGCCCGGGTAATGTTGTGGGACACGTGCTTGCTTGTGTAATGTCGTGGGACCCATGCTTGCTTGTGTAATGTGACGGCATACCCGGAGAAAGTGGCGGGTGGGGACCTAGTACCTTGTTACTGTCACCGCCAAAAGGTTGCGGAAAGCGTCCGTCTCCCACGAGCCTAAAAAGCAACATTTAGAGCGCAAGCAGATGAAAAATTTGTTAATTTAGTACTGTGGCCTGTGGGCCTTTGGCTGCGTCTTTCCGATTACGGTCCAATGACTGGGTTATGGACAACTGAAGGCTGCACTGGGACAAGGATGTGCTTGGTGATGGTGCAGTTTGACTGCGGTCAATGGCAGGTGCAGGGCAGGAGGCATCTTCATATGCACCATGGACAGGGGATTGGCTTGCACGCACAACATGCGGAAGAAGCAGTGGTATCACCCGCAGACACTGTTCATGGAGCCTGGTGTTCAACCAACTAAGTCGGGTGCTTTGCTGCCATATGCCTGATCATGCTGGTGGTGGTACGGCTGGTAGTTTTACTACCCCTGCTGATGCGACCACCTCCTTACTGACCAAAATCACGCGTCTTCCCGCTATATCATCCTTCTTTTCTGATCGCTTTCGAAAAGTGGACATGGACAAATCAGAATACATCATCTTTCAAGCATCTCACGTTGAGTACACCTGAGAGCTGTGTATGCCTCATTCGGTACCACTTTAGTAAGAGGTAAACTTTGCCCCAGAGAAAATAAGGGTCGTGGTTATGTACGTTTTATGCCATTCCTTTAACAGTGTTCGTTACACTAGGACAATTAATTTTAGACTGGTACATTAGGATATTATTGGTAATATGTATGGGTGAAAATGAAGAAGCTTGTGCCACGGGTGTGTTTATAGTTACGGACGGTGCACTCTTTAAACTTAATTTTTCATGAGCATCCATTAGTTTGGTTTTCCTCCAACACTGATCTGCTTTCTCTAATTCAGCATCTCACGAACATGTTGCACTTTGCCCTTTATACAGACACGTGCGTCTTTGGCAACATATTTCGGCCGGGCATTTCTTAGGCCGAGTCTCACACGCGCGTCTGTTACACCAATCTTCATGAAACCGATTCTGGTAATTGATGGTGGCTAAATGACGAATCATTGTTGGCTGTATCCTGGATCTCATACCTCCCATCGCCACTGCTGTTATTAGTCATGTACTTTCCCATTCCTGTCATCACCATGCCCCTTTTCCAGATCACTTCATCTGATTCGTCCGCCATATTGTTACTAAAAACATGCACCTACACAGCAACAACTGTGTAGGAAACCACATTACAGTTTTGAAAGGTGCTTATGATGCCCCTAAAGAAAAAAAAAGGTAACACTATGTTGAGATCTACCCCCAGGGGGAAATGTTTGCCACTTAGTGTATGGGTATTCCAAGTCTAGGAGACCCGCTCCATTAAATTGGGCATAGTTTTTAATCAGGCCTTCCTCCACATCTCATTGGCCGCCACTAGGTCACCAGCGTTAACGTGTTCCGTACTGCTACATTGACGAATTCCGAACAAGGGTGGGTGGTTTTGCTGGGCGTAAAATGCTTGTTATGGAAAAGGTGGAGGTGTACCCCACAGGGGAAAATGTTTGTCAGCCCAAAACACTTAATGTATGGCCATTACAAGTCTAAGAGACCCGCTCCTTTTTAATGGGACATTTTTTGTTAAGAGGCCCGCCAAAATGTTTCTTCCAAGGGGGGATTGGGGTGCATGTGACTTGGTAGCAGGCTGGCCTTGCAGTCAATGCGTAAGAAAACAGAATGGGAGTCCAAAATGAATAATGTGAAGTGGATTTTCCTGTGCCCATCCAGTATGTGGGCTCAAAGGCTTATTGGTGTGCAGATGACTTGGTAGCAGGGCAGGCCTTGCAATCAATGCATAAGAAAAGAGTTTGGGAGTACGAAATGAATAATGTGAAGTGGATTTTCCAGTGGCCATCCAGTACGTGGCTTGAAAAGCTTATTGGGGTGCATGTAACTTTGGAGCAAGCCAGGCCTTGCATTCAATGCAACATTTTTTCAGGAAGCCCTCCTGTACCTCTCGTGAAAGGGGTATTGGGGTGCGTCGTAATTATTTGCAGCCCATTCACTCACTGCATAGGCAATAACAGCATAGGAGACCCACTGTTTAATAATGGCCCTTTAAGAAGATTAAAGGGAATCTGTCACCCCATTTTTCAACCATCAGCTGTAGCCACCGCCATCAGGGGCTTATCTACAGCATTCTGTAATGCTGTAGATAAGCCCCCGATGTCACCTGAAAGACAGGGGCGGTCCGCTGTCCGGTCAGCGTCGCGGTCCGGCGCCTCCCATCTTCTAGCGAAACTCTCTTCTTCGCTTCCCATCGCGGCTCTGGAGTAGGCGCACTGCTCTGCCCTGGTGAGGGCAGAGCAGAGCACTACAGTGCGCAGGCGGAGGTCCTCTCTGACCTTTCCGGGCGCCTGTGCACTGCAGTACTCTGCTCTGCCCTCACCAGGGCAGAGTAGTGCGCCTGCGCCGGAGCTGCGACGGGAAGCTAAGAAGAGGATGTCTTCGCCAGTAGATGAGAGGCGCCGGACCGGACCGCGACGCCCATCGGACCGGACGGCGGACCGCCCCTGAGTGAGTATAATATAACTCATTTTTCTTCTCTTTCAGGTGACATCGGGGGCTTATCTACAGCATTACAGAATACTGTAGATAAGCCCCTGATGGCGGTGGCTACAGCTTGTCGAAAAATGGGGTGACAAACTCCCTTTAATGCTGCATGATGCCCCTGTAAAAATAGGCTCTGTGACTTTAAGAGTCCCTCCTTCATAAATGAAACAAGATGTGTCTGCTTATGTGTCACACAGCACATGGCCAGCTAGGGTTGGTAAATGTTACAATGACATTTCCCAGTGAATGCATTTGTATTGGTTGAAAGCAATGCTAAAGTTGCAAAACGCCTCAAAAACGCTTTGTGTGAACATAGCACAAGTGGTGGACGAACATTTTTGTTTTGAGTTAATTATTGTGGCTTAGATAAAAGTCATTAACCTGGAAAGGATGTTCCTAAACATATTTCCCAGGAAAATCCATTTTTTTTTTTTTTGGTGCACCTGTAAAAAGGACGTGAAACTCTGACAACATTGTTTAGAGCTGTGACCTAGGAGTCAGGAACGCTTCCAGGGGCAGTTGCCATGATGTCCCCGTGTCATTTGAGCAGTGTTTCCATAATTTTCAGGCGTTTTTAGACCTTAAAAGGACCCCCGGTGGTGAGTGCGATAAAAATACTCCCATAGACTTACATTGGGCTCGTTGTTCTGTCCGAGTACCTGAGTATTCCAATTTGCTCGACCCAAGCAACGAGCACCCGAGGATTTTAGTGCTCGCCCATCACTAGTTACTATGAACTGCATTGATTTTTATGTAGCACAGTATTATTAGTTATTTTGCACAACTGCACATATAGCTTTGTTGTATTGTACATATATATTTCATCCTGTTGTGGATTACATAGTTTTTTATACATTATCTTATGTCATTTCCACATTTACATATATGGTTTGATGCAAGTACAAAGATCTCATTTTATTATGAAATTCATAGTTTTTTATGTATTATATTAGTTATTTGCTCTTTGATTCAATGATATATCTTGACCACGGATTTCTGTGTACACCTATTTATATCTGAATGTTATGGTGATTGTATACTATCTGACATGTATGGACATATTAATCTACTGACCTTTTATAAATGCCATAACTGGTTAAGTCATTCCTTTCAGTGGATATTTCAATTCAATCTACCCCATGTTTTCTCCTTTCCCCTTTATAGACAATTTCTACCATTATGTTTATAGCTGAAGTCTAAATGTTTGCTGATACACATTCGAGCAGATGTCCCTTAGCTTGGCGCCGGTGACGACGGCGGTGCTCCATGACGGTGGGCTGGTCGCGTGACTGCGGATTCGCTCACGTGATCGCATATGGGTGTTGCCTATGTCATCGCGGGCATCCCTCCTCCTCCTATGACGCACTCTGTGAAGCTGACAGCAGCTTCATGTTGCCACTCTATGTGCAGTCAACAGTATTCTTTCAACGTCCTGCTAAATTGCTACATGTCACAAGATTGGACGAGTCATAGCATTTAAGGGGTTTAGGGTTGCCATGATGCCACTCCCCCAGAAGAAGGCACGCCTGCCAAAACGCATGTTGGGGAAGTAGCACCATTTCTTGACTCAGGTATAATACTGTCTTACTTTTACAGCATGTCTTTTGTAATGACTGAACTTTAGTTTAAGTGTTATCTACATTCTGACCTTAACACTGATGATATTGCACAGAGCACTTTAGCATAAATGAATGGTCAGTTCCAGTTTTGAGTATACTTATTAGTAGTGTTCATACCAACAAACCAGATGTCTTCACTCATTCTGTACTAATCCCTGTACCCTGCCAACCTGTAGAGCCATCTTTCCTTGGCTTCTTACCACATATTACCTGCCCATGCTTTTAAGACTCAGCTATTAGATAAGGAAATAAAGATTGTTGTTTTAATCCAGTTCTGTGTGCTTTTCTCTTATATGCTCTCATCTCCTCAGTGTTGCTGAACGTTCTTTTGTATTTGTCCTATACATACAGTTGTGCTCAAACGTTAACATATCCTGGTAGAATTTTTGCTTTCTTGGCCTTTTTTTTCCAGAGAATATGAATGATAACACCAAAACTTTATCTCTACTCATAGTAAGTGGTTGGGTGAAGCCATTTATTGTCAAACTACTGTGTTTTCTCTTTTTAAATCATAACCACAACCCAAAACATCCAAATGACCCTGATCAAAAGTTTACATACCCTGGTGATTTTGGTCTGATAACATGCACAGAAGATGACACAAATGGTTTTGAATGGCTACTAAAGGTAACATCCTCAGCTGTGACCTGTTTGCTTGTAAGCAGGTTGCGTGTGTGTGTGTGTGCATAAAAGCTGAGTGAGTTTCTGGGATCCAGACAGACTCTTGCATCTTTCATCCAGCCACTGACGTTTCTGGATTGTGAGTCATGGGGAAAGCAAAAGAATTGTCAATGAATCTACGGGGTAGCTGAACTGTATATAACAGGAAAGGGATACAAAAAGATATCCAAGGAATTGATAATGCCAGTCAGCAGCGTTCAAACTGTGATTACCAAATGGAAAATCAGGGGCTGTGTAAAAACAAAACCATGGTCAGGTAGACAAAGATTTTGTTCAAAACTGCCAGGAAAATTATTTGGGATACAAAGAAAAACCCACAAATAACATCAGCTGAAATACTGGACTCTCTGAAAACTAACGGTGTGGCTGTTTCAAGATGCACAATAAGGAAGCACTTGAAGAAAAATGGGCTGCATGGTCGAGTTGCCAGAACAAAGCCATTACTGCACAAATGCCACAAAGTTTCTCGCTTACAATACACAAAAGAGAGAAGCCTCAAAACTTCTGGAACAAGGTAATTTGGAGTGATGAGACCAAAACTGAACTTTTTGGCTACAAATATAAATGTTATATTTGGAGAGAGGTCAACAAGGCCTATGATCAAAGGAACACCATTACTACTGTAAAGCACGGAGGTGGATCGCTGATGTTTTGGGAATGTGTGAGCTACAAAGGCACAGGGAACCTTGGTCAAAGTTGAAGGAAAGATGAATGCAGCATGTTATCAGCAAATTGTAAGGTTCTATGTATATATTCCTGAAACTCAGTTTGTTCGTCAGCCATTTTACTTTCTGTCTTGCTGCAGCTATCTTGCCCTCAGTCAAAATGGAGTTTCCAGCTTGCATGTTCCCGCCCTGATTCTCTCCTTTGCTTCTTAAGCAGCCACAGCTGAGCAATCAGTGCTTCAGAATCTAGCCTGCAGTGAACCTGTGACTTGACTCCTGTAAGCCTTGGACCTTGTACTCCAGCTATTCCTACTGAGGAACTCTGAAGCACTTGTGGACTCTGAACCCTGCTCTTTGAAAGACCCACGTTTGCATGGACTTACGGTAACAGAGAAGAAGATCCTGAATCTGTATTGGAGAGTGATTGCTGAGCTTGGATTGCTCTGGCCTGCTGTGTCTCCTGTTTCTGTGTCTGCAAACTGTGTGACTATTTCTGCCAACTTGTATGAAGTAATACAGGACTTTTCTATATCAAACCTGTGACTCCTGTGTTTTCATCGCACCCAAGCACAAGACGCTATATGAACTGTACTACATACATTACAAGATTCTGAAGCCAAAACGTTAGTGTCTGCTGGGTCTGGAAGGCTGTGTCTGCTGTACTGTGGATATCAGACGTCCGGTTGTACTTTCTGTGATGACAGTGGTTGTGATTCTCACAACCATTCCAGGTGAGCAATTCCCTTAAGTTTTTTCTTTTTGCAGTGTTACCACAGGTAAACACTATTGTTTTTTTTTTTCCTTTCTTTTCTCTTTTTTGTCTGCTGTAACTCTGGATATCAGATGTCTGGTTGAAACTTTGTGATGATAGTGGTTGTGACTTCTCACAACCATTCCAGGTGAGCAGTTCCCTTAATTTTTTTTTCTCTCTGCAGTGTTGCCACAGGTGAACACTATTGTTTTTTTTCTCTCCTCTTCTTCCAGTAATCCTGTCTTAAAAGATCTGGAAAATGGAGGCCCGCATAAAGGAACTTTGCGGAGTGACTGATAATATCCTTGCAGATTTGCAGAATATAAAGACCCGTTTTACAAATCTACAGGACCTCAATAATCACAATTTGCAAGTGGTTGGACAGACTACCCAGGATTTGCGAGCCAGGATTGAGGTTCTAGAGGGGCGAGTCCAGGCTCCTGCCGTAGCCCCGAGTGCTGGGATTCCCAAGTTGCCCCCTTTTCGTTTTGGCGGTGAACGTGAGAAATTCAGGGGATTTATTAATCAATGCAATCTTTTTTTTTCTGCACATGCTTCACAATTTCCCACTGAACGATCTAAGGTGCTTACTATAATTATGTTGCTTACCAACAAGGCTTTAATGTGGGCAAACCCTCTGATTGAGACTGAGGATGATTGTTTGAATCACCTTGATGATTTTATTTCAGCCATGGGGCAGGTGTTTGATGACCCCAATCGAGGTGCAACAGCTGAAGCAGCCATGTTAGCTTTGCGCCAAGGTAAGTACTCGGTAGCTGAATATGCCTTGGATTTCAGGAGATGGGCCCTTGATACCACCTGGGACAGTTCCGCCAAAAAATCTATTTTTCGAAAGGGGTTATCTCCACTGATTAAGGATGAACTTGCTCGTGCCGACCCTCCCACTGCGTTAGGTGACTTTATTAACTACTGCATCCGTATTGATACTCGTCTGACTGAACGCAGGCAAGAGAGATGGTTCGAAAGCAATCGTACTAACCTTTTCCTACCTTCCTCTCCAGCTAAGGAACCTTTGAGTAGGATTACACGGGAACCTGAACCTAAACCCATGCAGGTAGACTCTTTACAACGACGGGTTAGTGATGCACGCAAGGAACATCGTTTTAAGGAGAATCTATGTTTCTATTGTGGTAAGTCAGGGCACTTCATTATAAACTGCCCCAGCCGTTCTCGTAAGACTACTGCAGCACTCATTCATTGTGAGTGTTGCGAGAGGGGATCTGTCAGGTCCGAGCCTCAGGCTCCAGAGAGATCTGCAGCAACAGATCTTGATTTCTCGGACTTAAACTCCGTTACCTCTGAGGACGTTGACTGTGTAAACGCTGCCATTTTTCAAGTTTCCTCAGCGGTGTCCCAGCTGAGTTGTAAGAAAAACAATTCTCATTGCTTTCTTTCCATCAAACTCTGGGTTGACTCAGCTTGGGTGTCTAGCTCTGCTATGATCGACTCAGGGGCAAGTGGAAATTTTATGGATGTCTCCTTTGCTCTGAAACAGGGAATACGTTCAGTGAAGAAGGCTACTCCAGTACAGATGGAAACTGTGGATGGCTCCCTGCTGACCTCTGGACCAGTGGATCAGGAAACAGAGCCTTTGAGGGTTCTTATGGGTAAAGATCATCAAGAGAAACTGTCCTTTATGCTTATCTCTTCTCCCCACTTTCCCATTATTCTAGGGCTACCATGGCTGCAGGCTCAGAATCCTACCATTAACTGGGAGACCAAGGAATTACACTTTCCAGAGAAACAGATGAGTCCAAAAGTTTCAGCTTGCTCTGTTCCTAAAGGAATCATGTCAGTCCCTGAACTACCAGCTGTATACCAGGACTATGTGGATTTATGTGACAAGAAGAACGCTGACCAGCTTCCTCCTCACCGTCCATATGATTGTCCAATTGAATTATTGCCTGGAGCAGAGATACCTTTTGGTAAGATCTACCCCCTGGCGGGGCCCGAGCTAAAGGCTTTAAAGGATTACATAGATGAAAATCTAGCCAAGGGCTTCATACGCCCCTCTTCATCTCCTGCAGGTGCACCCATCTTCTTTGTAAAGAAGAAAGATGGATCTCTGAGACCATGCGTAGACTATAGGGAACTCAATAAGGTTACTATTAGAAACCGTTATCCATTGCCTTTAATCCCTGAGTTATTGGAGAGAGTGCGACATGCCAAAATTTTTTCTAAACTAGATCTTTGTGGGGCCTATAACTTAGTCCGTATTAGACCTGGGGATGAATGGAAGACTGCATTCAGGTCACGCTATGGACACTTTGAATATCTAGTTATGCCTTTTGGTCTGAGTACCGCCCCAGCCACTTTCCAACACTTGGTGAATGACATCTTCAGGGATCTCCTAGATACATTCGTGGTAATTTATTTGGATGATATTCTAATTTTTTCTAACTCCACAGAGGAACATCATGGACATGTGAGAATGGTCTTGGAACGTCTAAGACAAAATCATCTTTACATCAAACTTGAAAAGTGTGAATTCCATAGGACCGAAATTCAATTTCTGGGGTATGTACTGTCTACACAAGGAATTAGTATGGATGGAAGCAAAACCCAAGCCATCAAGGATTGGCCAAGTCCTAGAAATGTGAAGGAGGTACAGCGCTTCATCGGGTTTGCCAACTTCTATAGACGTTTCATTAGAAATTTCTCTGAGGTAGTGTCACCTATCACTCAACTTACCCGGAAAGAGTCTAGGTTTTCCTGGACTCCCCAAGCCCAGGAAGCATTTTCCCGTCTAAAAGATAAATTTACCACTGCACCTATCCTAGTACATCCCAACCCCGAGCTTGCCTTCATAATAGAGGTGGATGCTTCAGACTGTGCCGTTGGAGCTATACTCTCTCAGAGAACAGGTGAGAAGAATGTCTTGCATCCCTGTGCCTTCTTTTCCCAGCAGTTGTCTTCGGCTGAGAGGAACTACGATGTGGGCAATAGAGAGTTGTTGGCCATTATTGCCGCCTTCAAAGAATGGAGACACCTTCTTCAGGGAGCTGCACAGCAAATAGTCGTCCTGACAGACCATCGTAACCTTGAGTTTATCAGGTCGGCTAAGTGCCTGACTCCTCGCCAGGCTCGCTGGAATCTTTTCTTAAACCAATTTAATTTTATCATCTCTTATAGACCAGGATCGCGCAATGGAAAGGCTGATGCACTCTCTAGGATTTACTCAGCAGAGACACGTCCAATTACTCCTCCTAAGACTATTCTTCCTGACTCTAGATTCCTAGGAGTAATTCATAATCAAGACCTACTTAAGGACATCAAGGAAGCATACCATGCGGATTCCTTTTTGGCACAACCCCCAAGGGACGTAAGTCTTGTCTTTAAGAATGGTGTGTGGATTCAGGGACAACGTCTGTATATTCCTGAAACAGTCAGATTAAGAGTATTGCAACTCATTCACGATTCCAAGATAGCTGGGCATAGAGGAATTCTAAAGACACAGGAATTTCTTTCTCGTTTCTTTTGGTGGCCCACTTGCAGGAAGGATGTTTTGAATTATGTCACTTCATGTGAGGTCTGTGCAAGATGCAAAACACCTCGCTCCTCACCAACTGGTCTGTTACAGCCTCTTCCCACCCCGTCCCGCCCGTGGGGATCCATTTCTATGGACTTCATTGTGGAGTTACCAACCTCTCAGGGGAAGAACACCATTCTAGTGGTGGTTGATCGTCTAACAAAGGCAGCTCATTTTATCCCTTGTGTCGGCTTACCCACTGCAAAACAGACATCAGATTTGATGATTAAAGATGTGTTTCGCTTACATGGAGTACCGGATGAGGTTATTTCGGATCGAGGGGTGCAATTCACTTCTAGGTTTTGGCAAAATTTCTGTGCAGCATTGGACATTAAAGTAAACCTTTCTTCTGCTTTTCATCCCCAGACTAATGACAATCGTTGTCATTTTGGAACGAACGAACGAATCAAACCCTGGAGCAGTATCTCCGCTGCTTTATCTGCCACCTACAGGATGATTGGGTGGATCTACTTCCATTAGCTGAGTTCTCGTATAACAACTCTCAGAGTGCCTCCACTAAACAGTCTCCTTTTTACTCTAATCTAGGTTATCATCCTAACATTCTACCACGATTTCCCATAGAAACGCCTTTACCAGCAGTGGCTGAAAGAATCACGTCTTTACAGAAGAATATGGATCTTCTAAAGGAAATCTGGAATCGGCTCAAGAAAGGTACAAGAAAGCAGCAGATAAATTTCGTAAACCTGCACCAGCTTTCAAGTAGGAGACTTGGTCTGGCTGTCAACCAGAAATCTTAAGTTAAGGATTCCATCGTCTAAGTTGGGACATAAGTACATTGGACCCTATAAATCAGTAAAATTATAAGTGCCGTTGCTTGTCGTCTTCAACTGCCCAGAACTATGAGAATCCACCCTGTCTTTCATGTATCCCTACTAAAGGCTGCGACACCCAATAACGTTTCCTGGACGTTCCTCTCCTTGCCCTGACCCAGTGCTAGTCGATGGTCAGGAAGAATTTGTGGTGGAAAGGATTTTAGATTCCAGGTTGTATAGAAATCAGTTACAATATCTGATTAAATGGCAGGGCTACCCAGTGGAGGACAACTCATGGGAACCGGTCAGTAACGTTAATGCTCCTCGCTTGCTCCGTCAGTTTCATCAGAGGTACCCACACAAGCCTGGTCTGAGGTCATCCGGAGGTTGTCCTTAAGGGGGGAGTAATGTAAGGTTCTATGTATATATTCCTGAAACTCAGTTTGTTCGTCAGCCATTTTACTTTCTGTCTTGCTGCAGCTATCTTGCCCTCAGTCAAAATGGAGTTTCCAGCTTGCATGTTCCCGCCCTGATTCTCTCCTTTGCTTCTTAAGCAGCCACAGCTGAGCAATCAGTGCTTCAGAATCTAGCCTGCAGTGAACCTGTGACTTGACTCCTGTAAGCCTTGGACCTTGTACTCCAGCTATTCCTACTGAGGAACTCTGAAGCACTTGTGGACTCTGAACCCTGCTCTTTGAAAGACCCACGTTTGCATGGACTTACGGTAACAGAGAAGAAGATCCTGAATCTGTATTGGAGAGTGATTGCTGAGCTTGGATTGCTCTGGCCTGCTGTGTCTCCTGTTTCTGTGTCTGCAAACTGTGTGACTATTTCTGCCAACTTGTATGAAGTAATACAGGACTTTTCTATATCAAACCTGTGACTCCTGTGTTTTCATCGCACCCAAGCACAAGACGCTATATGAACTGTACTACATACATTACACAAATACTGCAGACAAATTTGCAATCATCAGCCCGAAAGCTGCGCATGGGACTTACTTGGACGTTCCAAAATGACAACGATCCAAAACATGAGGCCAAGTCAACTTGTCATTGGCTACAACAAAACAAAGTGAAGGTTCTGGAGTGGCCATCTCAGTCTCCTGACCTCAATATCATTGAGCCACTCTGGGGAGATCTAAAGCGCGCAGTTCATGCTAGAAAGCCCAAGAATTTACAGGAACTGGAGGCTTTTTGCCAAGAAGAGTGGGCAGCTTTACCATCTGAGAAAATAATGAACCTCATCCACAACTACTGCAAAAGACTTCAAGCTGTCATTGATGTTAGAGGGGGCAATACACGGTATTAAGAAATGGGGTATGTGAACATTTGATCAGGGTCATTTGGATGGTTTGGGTTGTCATTATGATTTAAAAAGAGAAAACATAACAGTTTGACAATAAATGGCTTCACACAACCACTAACCATGAGTGGAGAAAACGTTTTGGTGTTATCATTCATATTCTCTGACAAAAGGCCAAGAAAGCAAAAATTCTGCCGGGGTATGTAAACTTTTGAGCACAACTGTAGGTACTTAATCTACATTTGTAAGTTTCACTTAGCATATATTAATTTAGTACCATATCCAGGGATATATCTAATATATCTAATTAGAGCTCTAGGTACAGGGAGTAAAAATCAAGAAAACAGCAAAAAAAAAAAAAAAAAAAAAAAAAAAGAAGTTACTTCAGTTCTGGTAATTTTGTGAAGCTACTGTATGTGCATGTAGACAAAGGGGAAAAATGGCAAGTATGAGCTCTAAACTTTCTGTGATGTGTTGTGTACCAAATAAACATTTTTGATGCAAAATTGCATGAAGGTGCCCATAAATATAAAGTACTAGTTGATATTTTTACAATATTTAAAGAATCACACTCCGCACTGCTCCATACTACTGTAGCTGCAGAGAACAAGGCTGTCAATCATTACATGTGTCAATACAATACATTTTGGACTCTAGGATGCACCTTACTAAAAGTCACAACCCTGGCAGTCTAAAAAAGTGTGTGTGGGGGCGTGGGAAAGGAGGAGTTGAATACAACTAATTTTAATTCCCTGTCACTTTGACAGCTGGTTCAGCAGCACATCTGTGCACAACGTACTATTAATTAAAGTACCAGGGTGTGTTTACAGCTGCCGCTCACAGTATGGCTATGTGCACACGGAGTGTTTTTTTTAAGTGTTTTTATGCAGTGTAATCACTTAAAAAACGGTTACAAAACGCATCCCATGCAATCCTATGGGATTAGGCATTGCTGTGCACATGGCTGCCTTTTTGCGGAGCATAATCACTTAGTGTAAAAATAAGCATGTTCATTCTTTTTCCGGAATCGCGGCAATTACACCGCCATAGGATTGCATTGAAACGCTCACTTTACGCATGTGGCTATGCCCACCATGCGCAAAGTAAGCGGTTCATGTGCGGTTGGTACCCAGTGGAGGAGAGGAGACTCTCCTCCAGGCCCTGGGTACCATATTCCTGTCAAAAATAGAATTTAAATAAAAAATATTGATATTCTCATTCTCCGACGGCTCCCTGAGTCTTCCCGCTCCTCAGCGAAGTTGCCGCCAAGTTCCGTTCCAGGGATGCATTGCGAGAATCACCCCAGATGACGTAGTGGTCGAGTGACCGCGACGTCGCAAAGGTCATTCTCGCGATGCATCCCTGGGAACGGAACTTGGCGGCAACTTTGCTGAGGAGTTGGAAGACTTCGGGGCTGCAGGAAGGTGAGAATATCAATATTTTTTATTTTTTTTGTTATTTTTTACATTCCTCAGTAGTAAACAGTTGGTCACACTTGTCAGCACTATGCTTGACAAGTGTGACCAACCTGTCAATCAGTTTTCCAAGTGCTGCTACAGATCGCTTGGAAAACGCTAGAATTCTGCAAGCTAAAAACGCTTGCAAAATGCTTGTGTTTTGCGGGAAAACGCATACTAATTACGTGGGAGTTGCGCAAATGCTCCGCAAAATTACGGAGCATTTGCGCAACGTGTGCACATAGCCTATGGGTTGTTCTGTGAGCGATGACTGTAATTGCTCCATTCATGCCCCTATACCAGGGTTCCCTAACTCTGGTCCTCAGGAGCCACCAACAGTTCATGTTTTCAGAACTTCCTTAGTATTGCACAGGTGATGGACTTATTGCCTGTCCAGGTGATGCAATTATCCCCTGTGCAATACTAAGGAAATCCTGAAAACATGACCTGTTGATGGCTTCTGAGGACCGGAGTTGGGGAACACTGCCCTATACGGAGTCTCCTGGGCAGAAATTAGTTTATTCTCTCCTGGGAACCGCACTTTCAGTAAGGTTGCGGGTAGCATTGTAGAGCTATTTATCTGCAAATTAACCCAATATCTGAAAGTAAATAGAGTTTTCCAAGTGACAGGTTCCAATTATGTGAGAAAGCATTCTAACTTGTACAATTTATAATGAACCCTACGATTCAAGAGTAGCCTAAAATGTAAACATTGGTCGATTCCTTTATTTTTCTTAGATGTGATATAGACGTGCAGCCCCCGTCACACACAGCGATCTCGCTAGCGAGATCGCTGCGGAGTCACTAGTTTTGTGACACAACAGCTGGTAACCAAGGTACACAGCGGGTTTCCAAGCGTCGCGCAGCGCCTGGAAACCCGATGTGTACCTTGGTTACCAGCTCCCTGCACCAGCGGGCTGGTATCCAACGTACACTGCGGGTAACTAAGCGACGTTACCCGCAGTGTCGCTGTCCTGATCGCTGCCTGTTTGGCAGTTCACCAGCGATCATGTAGCGACACACCAGTGATCCTGACAAGTGCATATCGTTATCGGGATCGCTGGTGTGTCGCTATGTGTGACGGGGCCCTAAGCTATATAACCATTATCTACACTTCTCCTTTTTCAGTAGCAATGTGTCCCCAAAAAACATTGGCGTTCATGACTTAGTAATATGTCAAACCTGACAAAAAGAAATAAACCACAAAATGCCTTTAATTACTTAGAAACAGTATATTTATAGAAAATATTTTGTATATAAAGCACTTAAATAAATTATGGAATACTATGTACATATGTAAACCTTATGTTACAAAAGAGCGCTAACTCTTTGGTATGACGATATCATGCGCACAGACGATTGTAACTTCTCTATTGCACAAAACAAAAGCCAGACATTTTATAGAAATCTATACTAATCTGTACCTAAAATAATAAAGATTGACATTTCTAAATATATGCATATATATATATGTATATATAGATCTATTTAGCTTCATAAATGGCTCCTGCAAATACAAAATGGATTATGCCATATTAAGGATTTGGACTTTCAAACATGAAAATGAACATTTAGAAAACCAAAACAAGACTGCAGAAGACAATGCATATAATAGACTGGATGTTTCCCAGCAGTAATCAAACATAACAAAAAGAAAATATCAGAGAATTGACACAGAACAACCAAAGGCTCGTCTCTGCATTGGACTAGTTCTTATTCCCATAGTCTGTGTTGACTGCATATTAGACCCAGGTGTTTGTGCATAGCTGAGGCCGACATGACAACTGTGCGGAGAAAAAGTATCACACATATATACTGTATATATATAATATAGAGGCTATTAGTACCACCTTTTAAAGGGAATTCAGGGGACGTCATTGTGCTGTTCACAGTTTAAAGGAATCTGTCACCAAGCTTTTGTCACCTATTCTGAGAGCAGCATAATGCACAGATAAAGACTCTGATTCCAGTGATGTGTCACTTGCTGGGATGCTTGGTGTAGTTTTTATAAGGGTATGTTTCCACGGTCAGGAAACACTCAGTAATTGCTGCGTGTTTGACGCTGTGCGCTGGCAAAGCGTCAAACACGCAGCGTCCAGATGTTACAGCATAGTGGAGGGGATTGCAAGAAATCCTGTCTCCACTATGCATAAAAACACGCAGGCGGCAGACCTGCATTAATGGACATGTGGCGCGTCTTTTCAGATCGCAGAATGTCCTTGCGTCGCCGCAAGGGAAATACACAGGCTTATGAAGCGCTGTGGTGATTCCGGATGTGTTCAATGAGCACATCCGGATTCACCGCGCGTTCACAAGGGGCGGGGCTTTGGGCGGAGCGGACTTTCCACTCCGTCCAAAGCCCTGTGTTTCCTGACGGTGGAAACACAGCCTTAAGTTACTGTTTTATCAGCAGGAGATTATCACTAGAGGACTAGTAAGCATGCTGCCTGGTAGTCAAGCATATTCTTTGCATAACTCCGCCTCCACCACTGATTGTCAGCTTTCGGTGTACACTGTGCATGTGGAAGAATCTGCCAATCATTGATGTTAGCAGGGTTATACAGAGCTCCACTTTCAGATAACCGATAGGTATGAAGCATGACAAAACAGTGATTTTATAATAAAAATGACATCAAGCAGCCCAGTAAGTGACACATCGCTGGAATCAGGGTCTCTGTCCCTACATTATGCTGCATCAGATGGAATAGCCAAAACCTGCTAACAAATTCCCTCTAAAGTCAGATATGTAACACCGCACTGTAGTAAACCTTCAGCAATATTCTACTGCCTCCATCCATATCACAACTAGGTGGGAGATAGGAGTGTTAACTATAGGACTTTTTGGAGCTCAGCAGAAATAACTAATGAAATGCATCATGTGGAGACTGAAATTAAGAACACATTGAAGAAGTAAACAAGTAGCACAGGAATGAGAATTCCAAGGATAAAAAGTGCTGTCCCATAACATTGTTTGCAGCCAGATAGCCAGTGCTTAATATCGGAAGTACTACATAAGGAAATTACATGAATATGACACTCAGGAATGCAAGGAGATATGCTGACGTTATGGAACAATGCAATACCATTTGTAAGCAGGAGTGATATCACTGACATCGGCCATGCCTCCTTGACCCTAGAGCCCTGGGTCACAGCTTACTCAAGGCACAATCTGGTTTCCACCATTATCACTAGTCAACCAGAATGGAATATTTTCAGCTCATTAAATGGGTGGTGAGTAGTATCTGGAACAGAGGAAGGTCAAAGCTCAGTTATATGGAAAGTCCTTCATATAAGCGCAGTACTGGGCTTAATGCATTGGTACCTTATTGTAGCAATGGCTGTCATCACATAGTGGTGGACTCATTGACTTTAGAAGCTCCACCCTAGGGGGTCACATAAACCGTGTAAAGGAACGACTCTAAAACGGTGCACGGACATAACGGACATTGACCTCTGGTCGGTACTTTAGGGTTTCACTTAACTGAAAATTGATGGAATGAAAAAACATGAGCTTATATAGGATTCTTTCTTAGGGTCCGGTTGGAAGCGATTTACCCATCTTAAGTTTGCACCTGCAATCATCTATAGAGAAGCTGTGCAAGTATCACAATAAAAGCGTATGTAAAAGGGAATGTGGTGAGAGCAGGTGTACCAAAACTAGAGCAAAGTAATAATAAGTAGTAATGGTAGAGCGAAATCTGGACAACTACGCCACGTTTCGTCCGCTCCAGTTTTATACTTGTTCCTTAGTGTCATTTTTAGGTATGCACAAACGCATGTTATAGAGACTTTCCTGTTTTTCTCGCAATGCTGCTAAGTCCTGTACATGGACCAAGCATGTAACACACTACAAATGCCTAAAAAAACAAATATAAAATAACAATTTAACCAGTTTAACAAAGTAACAGAGTAACTGCTGACTATTCAATTCTGATTACCATTTTCCTCGTTTAATTTAAAAAATAAGAGGCAGCAAATGAATAACTAATATCGACAATACAAGTGTTTAACTTAAATTTGGTGTCACAAATGTCCAATAATTTGTGCTTCGATGACTTCTGTAACTAGAGGAGATAGACAGATACTGTATGTACAGTGGTAATGCCACCTAGAAAAATGCATGGCATTCTAGTTGTCCCAAAAAAGATGGTCTGAAGTTTTTTATTTGCTGTTCTGCTGTTAGACATGTTATGGTAACATTACATTCAGTTTTATTGCAAAGTGTGTTCCTTAACCAGTTAGTAGAACTGCCCTGTACAGAAACCCAATTACCCTTATAGTAAAAGAGCTCATTGGTGCCTTTAGAGGTGTACATTTTTGCCTATCAATGCTTCATTAACGAACACCAATCAGTTATATATAAGCTGTCTGGTGCTCGATTACAGGCCTGTTTACATAGGAATGACGAACAATAACAAGCATCATGCCATCGATAGCACATCCCCTGCTGTTTACACGGGGTATTGTGCTGCTATTATTTTTCAAGCATAAATATTGTGATCTCCTGATGAATGACCATTTTTGCTCTACAGTAAAATAATAATCACCAGCAGGTTTACAAAAGAGGATGACTGAGAACAAGCAATTTCCAATTATCTACTCATCTAAATGCACCATATGTCTTGAATATTGGTCTGAAGGGACGGCAGAATCTACAAAACATACCATTCCTTGTATGAAAATATTTCTTCCCCCTAATTAACTCTTATGACATTTCAGATCTCAAGGATAGTGTGAGCCGATCATTAAGTGAGAGGCATCTGTATATTACTGGAGGGGAATGAGGCATCACTACCACTCAGCTGACACCGGAAGCTGCACATTCTCTAACCAGATGGGTGCACCACCTAGCGACACCCACTGACATCTCTTGAAGCTTAAAGGAGCCCTTCCATTAACTTTTTCCCCTAAACTTGTGTAAATGCTAGTGTACTGTAGTGTCAGAGTGTTAATATACTCATCTACTGCCAATCCCCTCTGGTTTCCAGCGCTGCTCCTTCTGTATGATTTCACCATTCTTCAGACTATACAGATCAGCATAACGTAAGCCGATGGTGCTTCGTTGTGACCCTCCATAGATTTACATTGCAAATAGTCACTTTGGGTCACGCAGAGCACAGTGTGAGCTGGAAAGTTTGCAGAGCAGTGACATCACTTAGAAGAGGAGCGGAACAGCGCTGGAAACGGGAGAAGACGGCGGTAGGTAAGTAAAATTAACACACTGACATATACATAGATTTAAAGACCATAAAAATCATGGATTGATGGGTGTCCTCCTTTAATTATGGGTAAGCCCTTGCCCTTTAAAGCAAGATGAAGAGTAGCAGTTATGATATAAATGAAGATCCCCTGAGAAAACAGTTCCATTGGTGGATTTCCACAGATTAGGCAACATTTCTGTGTGAAACAAAGCATGAGAGTAAAAATATCCAGCAAAAAATCAAATGAGGATTCTCCAGAAGAATTTCAATCCCTCTGGTTGTATGGATTGGTTTTCTCTGAGTGACGTATACCCTGATGTATAGTATAGTCATGGCACCTTTTTCCACATTCATAATGCTGAAAAGGCCAAAACAGAAAACAGACATTCATCTAATATTAGAAGGAAAGGGATAAGTTCCACTTGGAAGAGAACTTTGCTGACCTGCTTTGGAGCACACGTTAAGTACTGGCCATACCAAAATTACATGTTGCTCTCTAACAGGAAACCTGTTTACAAGCTGCCATAACAAGTAGTAGGAGCTTGAGATAAGGACTTACTGAAAAATACAGAACTTTAAAGAATTCAACTCACAAGGAAGCCAATGATGACTCTGAATAATGATCAAATCTTCGGGATGGAAAAACCATTGTGATCAATAGTAGCAGCACTTTCTTAAGCAAGTGAATATTAATAGGAAGAAGGTAACCTTCCTGGATGTGAAATGTACTATCTTGCAAATTGTTTTTGACACTAAAAAATAAGGTCCATCTAAAACGGTGTCTCCATAAACTGTACACTTATAACTAAAAAACATTCAAAGCAAAATGCAGTAAAAGTCCAGAAAGCAAATGCCCATGACATTCAATTAGAAACCGGTATAAACAGTTGTTGGTCAGAAATTGGCGAGTCTACAGTGCCATGTTATTTGTCCTGTATCACAGTATGGAGCATCGTAATCATTTGGGAATGTGGGGATCTCTCAAAGGCTCCTTTTCCTGAACAGTGTTTTATAAGAGCTGACATTTTATGTTCAGATGGGACAAAAATTTGCTGCTTCAAAGTGATACATTTTTTTAGAAGATGTACATCATCTCCCTCTGGTGTTGAGTAACACAGTGCAAAAATATGGCCACAACTTAAAGCCAATAAAATAATTAAAAAAAAATTAGTTATAATTTAGAAATTTTGTCACTGCTGAAGCTATTAAAATTATCTGCCGTCTTCTTCCTCAGGTTTTCTATCCAGCTTGTGCTACTCAGCATTGTTCTTGCGATGCCCGATGATGACTGAGGCTCATTTAACCGCATGTTTTTACCAGAAGTAATAAGTTCACCGTAGCCTTCCTGGTGAGCAAAAGCATATCCAGATCTCCTGGAGCTAGTTCTATGCACCCTGCGCATATGGTTCGCCAAGGGCTTCTGTTTCTTCTTAGCCTGCTGCAAATACCGAACCTTTTAATGTAACAATATAAAAAGTTATACATTTGCAACACCTTTTTATTAGTTAGCCAGCACAGATAAAGCCTCCTGCAATGTTGATCAACAGACTGCTTTCTAATTCTATCTACATATATTGATACGGTCTTTGAAGGGAACCTGTCACTAGTTTTGGCGGATATGAGATAAAGCCACCGCCTTTCAGGCTGATGTACAACATTCTATAATGCGCTATATCTGCCCCCAACCCGACCTGAAAGAGAAGAAAAAGAGCTCTTATTATACTCACCTTCAGGGTGGTCCGGTCCGAGGGGTGTCGCTCTTGATCTGGAGCCTCTCTTCTTCTTGCGATGCCGTCCTCCTTCTTGCTTCGTGTGGATGATGAGTAGCTACGTCAAACGCAGGGCTCTTTGACCTTTCCCGGCGCCTGCGCACTGCAGTACTTTGCTCTGCCCTTAACAGGACACAGAAGTACGTACGCCTGCGCAGGAGCGCGATGCCAGTGAGACTGTGTGGTTTACGTAGAGACGCGTCATCCACACAAAGCAAGAAAGAAGATGTCATCGCAAGTAGAAGGGAGGTGCTGGACCAAGAGCAACACCCATCGGACAGGACCGCCCCACAGGTGAGTATAATAAGAGCTCTTTTTCATATCTTTCAAGCCGGGTTGGAGGCTTATATACAGCATTATAGAATGCCGTACATCCGGCAAGAAAGGTGGTGGTCTTATCTCATATCAGTCAAACCTGGTGACAGGTTCCCTTTAAGCAAACTCCATTTGTACTAAGCTCAAGTGCTTCATGAAAGTAAGCAGCTGGGTGTACTGCACAAATATAGCCAAATATATAATAATAAAACAATAGCTATGCAAAAAATATACAACATAAAATGTCTAATAAATAAGCAGTTTAATACTAGTATCAAATTAATAACACACAGGGCATGTTTAATCATATTGTAAAAAGAATTTCTTATGATTAAACATTCTAAGAAGGCACAAATCTTCCAGCCAAAATACAGTCTGGACCCCACTTCTACTTTAGGGAGATATAAAAAGTTGCATCTTGATACAACAAACCACTGCTGCCCTTAAAGAAAGTGAACAGAAATACTGCTGATGTGCAGCTTTTTCCTATTTAAAGGGAATCTGCCTTGAGGATCAACCCTCCTAAGCCGTCTATTTGGACATGTAGGTCAAAGGAAGCTGACTAAAATGATACTTTGATATCTGTGATCCGCTGTCTTATTCCAGAGAAACACGGATTTTGGTAAGAACTTACCTGTAAAATCCTTTTCAGCGAAGAAGGAAGGGAGACACACTAGTTATTACTAGTGGTAGGCGGAGCCCACAAAGGATAGAAACACCTCAGATTAAAAAAGTGTTGACCGGCCCCTCCAGCTTATAGGGCTCCTCCTACTCCAGCTCTCCAGTCGTACACAAGCTAAGGAAGAGCAAATATCACCAGCGGAGCAACATAACCCCTTCTGAAGGACTTCAGAGAGAAAAAACAAGGAGACAGGTTATGCATATAACAGAAAAAAACACACAGTCTCAGGTACTACTTACTGAACCTGACCACTGCGATGAGCTGGCAATGCTGGAACAGAGCCTTAGCGCGCCGACCTCAGCCCAGATAATCGCTATCAGAGAAGGGTCACGCCGCATCTGAAAACACAACAACCCACTTCTGCCATGGGAGGGATGTGTGTCTCCCTTCCTTCTTCGCTGAAAAGGATTTTACAGGTAAGTTCTTACCAAAATCCGTGTTTCAGCAGCAGATGAAGGAAGGGAGACACACTAGTCATTACTAGTGGGACGTCCCAAAGCAGTCCAAAAATAAGGGTGGGCAAAAAAAACCAAAAGAGGCAGATACCCAACAACCTAAATAAATGTGCAACTAGCGCTAACTACAAGTTCACAAGAACTTTAAACTACAGCCGCCTGCAGGACCCTACGTCCTAAGGCCGCATCAGCGGAAGCACTGACGTCCACCTTAGAAAATTTCGTAAATGTGTGGACGGAGCGCCAGGTCGCCGCCCGGCAGAGCTGAGCTGCTGAGGCTCCTTGATGAAAAGCCCACGATGAACCCACAGCCCTTGTGGAGTGAGCTCAAATCTTAATTGGGCAAGGTTCGCCCTTAAGTCGGTAAGCCTCTAAAATGGCCGACCGAATCCAACGAGCTATAGAATCCTTGGAAGCTCGTTGCCCACATCGACGACCTGCTGGAATCACAAACAGAGAATCCGACTTCCTGAAAACTTTGAGTAATAGACAAATAGAACTTCAAAGCCCGCACTAAATCCAATGTGTGCAAGGCCCGTTCCTTCGCATTCCTTGGCTCCGGACAAAGCGAGGGCAACACAATATCCTGGTTAACATAAAACTGTGACACCACTTTAGGTAGAAAGTCGCCCCGTGTGCGAAGCACTACGCGATCTGGGTGAAACTCCAGAAAAGGAGGCGAGCAAGAAAGAGCCGCCAACTCAGAAACCCTTCTCAAAGAAGTGACCGCCACTAGGAAGGCAACCTTCCAAGAGAGAAAGGAAAAATTAACAGAGTCCATAGGCTCAAAAGGCCCATGTTGAAGAGCCTCCAAGACAAGATTGAGCCGCCAAGGAGACACAGGCGCCTTCCGCGGCGGAAATTGACGGGTTACCCCGCGAAAAAAGGAACGTACGTCCCTACGCGAGGCGATAGTCTTCCGAAACAGCAAGGACAGAGCAGAAACCTGTCCTTTCAGAGTGCTAACTGCCAAACCCTTGTCCAGCCCGTACTGCAAAAAGGCCAACAAATTGGGAATGGAAAAAATCCTCGGGTTCCTAGAAGAACCCGAACACCACGAAAAGAAGGCTTCCCAAGTCTTGTGATAAATCCTAGTAGTAGCCGGACCTCTGGCAGCTCGCAGAGTGGCAATGACTTCGGCTGAAAAATCTTGACGGGTCAAGATTTCGGTCTCAAGAGCCATGCCGTCAAACGCAGAGACTTCAGGTCCGGGTGACGAACGGGCCCTTGGGTTAACAGGTCCGGGCGAAGAGGGAGTGGAAGTGGAGGCGCTGCCAAAAGCGACACCAGTGTCGAGAACCACGTCCTCCTTGGCCAATCTGGGGCTATCAATAGCCGGGACTCTCTCCAGTCTGATCCAACGCAACACCAGAGGCAGTAAGGATATCAGCGGGAACACATAGATTAGCTCGAATTGGTCCCAAGGAGCCACCAGAGCATCCACCGCCACAGCCTTCGGGTCCTTGTACCTGGACATGAACGTCGGTAACTTGGCATTGAACCTGGATGGATGCCATCAAATCCACTTGGGGAGTTCCCCAACGGGAGCACAGCAGTGCAAAAATTTCCGGATGAAGACTCCATTCTCCGGGATCCATCTTTTCGCGACTCAGGAAGTCCGCTGTGATATTCTGAACTCCTGGAATGTGAATCGCAGAGATGGCTGGCACTCTGGCCTCGGCCCATACCAGAATTCGAGACACTTCCATCATAAGCCTGAAGCTCTTCGTCCCACCTTGATGATTGATATACGCGACCGCCGTCGCGTTGTCTGTCTGCACTCGGACTGGTAGACCGCTTAAAGGGACCGTCCAGTGTTGGAGGCAAAGGAAAATTGCCCTCAATTCCAGGATGTTGATCGGCAGGACAGACTCTTCCAACGACCATACTCCCTGAATCCAGAGATCGTTCCAGACACCCCCCCAGCCCGTCAGGCTGGCATCGGTGGTTATGATCGACCACCTCGGAGGAAGGAAGGACTTCCCCAGGGATAACGCTTCCGGACGTAACCACCATTCTAGAGACTCTCTCACCCTGTGGGAGATGATGACACTGCAATCCAGTGAAAACTGCAATCGATCCCAACGGTTCAAGATGAACATTTGGAGAGCCCTGGAATGAAATTTGGCAAACGGAATTGCTTCCATTGACGCCACCATCAAACCCAGAAGGCGCATACACTTCGAAGGGAAATTGCTGTCGCAGACTTCATAACCTGTACATGACGAAGAAGACTCGCTTGCTTGTCTGGAGGCAGAGACACCACTGATCGTACCGTGTCGAAATGCATTCCCAAAAACAGGATTGACTGCGATGGTTCCAGAGACGACTTCTCCCAATTGACCAGCCACCCGAAGTCCTCCAGGAGCTGAAGGGATAGATTGCGAGCCGTCACCGCCTCCTCCTTTGAGGACGCCACAATCAAAAGGTCGTCCAGATAGGGAAGAATCGTAACCCCCTGTCTTCGCAGAATCGCCATGAGAGGAGCCAGAATTTTTGTAAAAACTCTGGGTGCTGAGGCCAACCCGAATGGCAGGGCCACAAACTGGTAATGGTCCTGGCCTATGGCAAAACGAAGGAAGCGTTGGTGGGCCCTTCTGATGGGGACATGCAAATAAGCGTCGCGAATGTCGATTGACACCAAAAAATCGTTCTGCGACAAGGCCGCCACAACGGAGTGAAGTGACTCCATGCGGAATTTCCGGGAGCGGACATGCCGATTCAATCTTTTGAGATCCAGAATGGGGCGAAATTTGTCCTCCTTTTTGGGGACCACAAAGAGGTTGGAATAAAACCCTCTTCCCCGGTCCTCCGGTGGAACTGGTACCACCACACCCTTCTGTAGAAGGGAATCGACCTCCCGCAGTAGAGCGCAAATAGCTCGGGCTCTGACGGAATGCGGGATTGGCAAAAACTGTCTGGGGGTCGAGAAAGAAACTCTATGAAGTAGCCTGCCGACACAACCCGCGTCACCCAGGCGTCCGACACGCGAGAAGCCCAAATCGGTTCGAATTGGAGCAGGCGACCTCCCACTCGAGAGCCCTCGAGTGACGCCCTGGCGTCAGTCCGCCTTAGCGGGCTTTTTGTCAGCTTCCCGCTTGTCTTGGCGGAAGTTCTGTTTCCAGGGAGTGTGGGATTTCTGAGCGTTCTTTTTTCCTGAAAAAGAGGGACGCCCCGATCCCCAAGAGGGCTGACCGAACCGTCCCCTGGACCGAAAGGACCGCCGACTAGTACCATCACTATGCCTGCCAGCTGCAGAAGACACAGGTCTTCGCTGCGGTAAAGCCGTTTCTTTTGCCTTTGCCTTGGCAATCAGCTCCGTGAGGTCAGATCCAAAGAGCTGACCACCCTTGTAAGCTAAAGAAAGCAAACCTTGCTTGGAAACCGCGTCTCCGGTCCACTGTCTAAGCCACAGAGCTCTCCTGACTGTGATCGCCGAGGATTGTGCCCTGGACAGCAGTGAGGCAGTATCCAAACCTGCATCACTGCCATATCGTGCTGCATCCTCCAATGACTTGAAAAGCCCCTCTACCTCGGATAGTGGGGATCCATCTTGCCACGCCGTCCGTAGACGGTCTAACCAGCTCAGGGAAGCTTTACAAGCACACATGGATCCTAGCACTGCTCTGAATCCATGACCCGCGGCCTCGTAGATGGATTTCGCTGCCATCTCCGTTTTTCTGTCCAGCGGATCCTGCAGACTCGCCTTCCCTTTAACAGGAAGCAATGAGGATTTACTAAGCTGGGATAAAGGGACATCCACTTCAGGAGAAGGAATCCAATTATCAATCAACTCCGTCGTACACGGATATAGCGTCTCAAAAAACCGTGTCCCCTGAAAACGTTTATCTGGACACAGGCGTTCCTTCTCCACTGCCCCATTAAGCTCGTCCAGAGATGGTAAGGCTGATCGCGACCTATGCGACTCCTGAAACATCCGGGCCGACTTACCAGGACGTCTAGTTACCTCCTCCGGTAACTGTAACGCCTCCCTCATGGCTCCAATAAAAGCCTCTGTACGGCTCAAAAGAGAGGCAGAGTGTCCCTGCCGATCCTCCTTATCCGAATCGGACATCTCCCCATCCGAGCTTGAAGGGGAACCCTCCATACCAGAGATCTCCGAGCCGCTACGCGGGGAAGAAGGCACCGGCCTGTGTCGCTTCCTACCATGAGAGGATCTAGCTGACACCCAATAACCTAGAAGGTCAGAAAGGCCATTAATAGAACGAGCGAGGGCCTCCATTTTGTCATCACTGACACCTCCGACCGCTGCGCTTGACGCCGTCGAGGTCTGCGTGTCAGATACGCGAGACTGATCCTGTAACGGATCTGGGAGACGGTCCGCACCTCCTGGACCCTGATCCGACATGCCCTCACACAGTATATGGCAGGTCAAAACCTGTCAGCAACTAGAACAGTGTGGTTTTCAAAGGCAAAACGAACGCTGAAGGGTTAAAGCTCTTAAAGAGAGAGCTACCCCAGCTGTCTCCCAATAAAGGGTTAACCGCCAAAGAAGGGGTTAATGTCGCCGACTCCCCACAACCCTTGTGTAATGAAAAGGGTGTGCGAGCCCCAGGTGCCTCTTATGAGGTAACAGCTGCAGGACAGTGTTTCAAAGGTATGCCACACTAAACAAGAACGCCAACGAGATCGCTAACATATTGCGCTGAATTGTACATCGCAATGACCGCCAAAGTCGCTAAGGAGATCGCTAACCACTTATGCGTCGTCAATGAGATCGCCCACTGTGGCAGCTACTAGCGACATTAAAAACGATCACAAAAAACGATTGCAAAATTAAGCGTCGCTATTGTGATCGTAGCGGGAGCGTTCCGTGTGACAGTACCTCCTGCGCTGTGGGTGTGAGGGGGTCAAGCTTCTGCCCTGACAGGTAGAAGCGACTCACCCAGCTGGCCGCGGTGTAGTGTCTTCCTTTCGGTCGGTCGGGGAGAGCGGAGAGTGAGGAGCCCGAGGAGGCCTTCAGTAATGGCCGCCGCGCTAGAGGAGAGAAGCCGGAAGAGAAAAAAGGCAGGGTAAAGGGCGCGCTCAGAGCGCTTCCTGCCCGCGAAAAAATGGGAAAGCGCGAAGCCACGCCCCCCGCCGGTTTCAAAAAAAGCGCGCGACTCACTCCGCTCCCATGTCCTGCAGGCATCCACCTGCGGACAAAAGTACACAATCACCACACATGAATACATGTAGCAGCGGCTGCCGCAGCGGCCGCTGAAGCACTCAAACACATTAAAATGTGGAGTACTCACCCAGCTGAGCGCCACAGGGACCCCTCAGAGATTTGTGGCGCTGTGCCCGTAGCTTCCCCCCAGGGCGGGGAACGCAGTGACCCCAGAAGCGCGGTTTGCGTCCCCGCCAGGGAAGCAATCCTCATCCCCCAGGGCCGGCAGGGTTCTGCAGGGACCACCTTACAGGGTAATACAGATCCGCCAAGGGAGAGGTGGGGGTCCAGCAGCGCTGAGACCCTGAGACCTCTAGACCACTGGCGGTCCAAGTCTCTGTCCGACTAAAATAAAAAAAATTTCTGAGGTGCTGCTTCCAGCAGCGACTATCCTCTGTGACCTCAAATTTTAGACTGGAGAGCTGGAGTAGGAGGAGCCCTATAAGCTGGAGGGGCCGGTCAACACTTTTTTAATCTGAGGTGTTTCTATCCTATGTGGGCTCCGCCTACCACTAGTAATGACTAGTGTGTCTCCCTTCCTTCATCTGCTGCTGAAATTAACGTTTTTTTCTTGATATGTAAAGGATATTTATATCTCCCTGTGAATCTGTCTCCAGAGCTTATTTTAAATTAAACGGGATGTTACCAGTGTGAAACATGTAATGACTGACAGTCTGCTTTCCTGATCTCACTGCAGACCTGTGCATGGTTAGAACACAGTACAGAAGAGTTGAACTTTGTCTCATTAAAAACACATTTGCAGCAGCAGCTCTCCTCTCTTAGGGCAGTTATGTTGCTGTATAGCTGTGCCTGATTACAACTAACACAGTACAGCAAAGTTGAACATTGTCTCATTAAAAACTCCTCTGCAGCTCAGCTCAGCTGTACTGTCCTTCCCCCCCAAGCTGGCTGCCTGTGAGATGAAAGTCAAAGCACTAAGAGAACAACTTCAGCTACAAATGTGTTTGTAATGAGACAAAGCTCGATTTTACTTTACTGCGTTATTTATAATCAGGCACAGCTCTGAAATGAGATGGGGAGAGCATACTGTCAATCATTCCTTGGTTAACACTGGTAACGACCCCTTTTATTTAACATATTTATTTAAAATAAGAATGGAGGTGTACATTCTTCAACCTCCAATCCATTCAATTGTTTATGGGAGAGCCAGAAAAAGTGGAGTACAGCATTTGGCTATTTCAAGCAATCCTACAATCAATGAATGGAGCAGAGGTCAAGCATGTGTAGAGAGAGTTGCAGAAACCCATTCTCAGGATTGGTCGGTGTCCCAGCGGTCAAACAAGTTATCCCCTTTCCCCTTTAATTAAGTAAAAAGTTTAACAACAACTGACTAATATTATGTGTTTCAATTCCTTGCAAAATGGAGTTCTTATTCACTAATCATTAAAAAAAATTACATAAATGATAAAGTATTGTAGTGGTTGTCCGATCTGAACATTTATATTATAGCGGCAAGATATATCATACATGTTCGATAGATGCGGTCACAAAAGTGGGACAAGCATCTATCTTGAGAACGGGGCCCAATTGTGATCTGTCAGTAATGAAGAGGCAGTTGATAGGATCACTAGATTGGTGTGGGTAGCATTGATCAGCCTTGCTCCCCACTCCAATTGATTGACTTGACAAGTTTCTCCCATATGTGTACATCATACACCAACTTATATTCCAGATCATTTCTTTTGGTTTTGCTTTATCATAGGGAAAGACTTGTCCATTGCTTGGAGTGCCTCTCCTGGCCAACTCTTCAAGTGTCTCAATGAAAAGAAATCCCTGGCAATAATTACGCAGCAGGCTATTATTCATGCTGTCCATGGTTTGGGCAGTATGAATGAAGTGACATGGTCTCTTTAAGTAGCAGTTTGGCAATTGCCAAACTTATAGTCAACATCCACATTTCTGGAAACAAAAGCTGTTTTAATGTGAAAAGTCAAGCAAAACGAAACTAAATAATAATATAAACAGTATAGATATTGTTGTACCTACCTTATCACTGAGTGTTGGTGTTAAATCTACCTTCAAAAAGCGGAATGTCAGCACGGGCATGACACAAATCACAGTGGTCAGGAATATTACCAACCAAACACTTTTTTGACTTAGGGAATTTCTGGCATTTCCTGTTGAAAAAAAAAAAAAAACAATAGAAATTTACATGACCAACAACGTTCAGAAGTCCATTAGCTTTGCCAGACACTAGTACAGGAAAGAAAATTTAAAGGGGTTATCTGGGATTTTTTTCTAAAAAGGCTAGGAACTTACGGGCAAGTAAGTTGCTAACCAGATGTCTGTTCTGCCCAGTGCCAATCTTGGCTGGCTCAGATTGGTCATTGACTACTCCTGCCAGGGATTCTGCTGCTTTATTTGACCCAACATCAACAGAGCAGCTCATAAATAGAGAAAAAGGTGGCACTCACCGTTCTGGTAAAAAAATGGAGATGGGGAGAAAAGTGTAAGAGTAGATGAACAGATGATGGCCGTTTCACTCCTCCTGAGCTTCAACGGATACTTTTCCTAAAAGTAGATAAAGGCAACCAAATCTAACAAACGAGTGAAAACACAGGACCCGTTGAAGCGCAAGAGGCGTGAAACTGTCGTCGTCCGTTCATCCACTCTTCCCCCCGTCTCCATACTTTTAAAGGGAATCTGTCACCCCATTTTTCGAGTATAACATGCGGCCACCGCCATCAGGGGGCTTATCTACAGCATTCGGTAATGCTGTAGATAAGCCCCCGATGTCACCTGAAAGAGAAGAAAAACAAGTAATATTATACTCACCCAGGGTGGTCCGCCGTCCGGTCCGATGGGCGTCACGGTCCGGTCGGCCGCCTCCCATCTTCTAGTGAAGCCCTCCTCTTCTTAGCTTCTCGTCGCGGCTCAGGCACACTGCTCTGCCCTGGTGAGGGCAGAGCAGAGTACTGCAATGCGAAGGCGCCGGGAAAGTTCAGAGAGGTCCGGCGCCTGCGCACTGCAGTACTTTGCTCTGCCCTCACCAGGGCAGAGCAGTGCGCCTGCGCCGCAGCTGCGACGGAAGCTAAGAAGAGGAGGGCTTCGCTAGAAGATGGAAGGCGCCGGACCGGACCGCGATGCCCATCGGACCGCCCCTGGGTGAGTATAATATACCTCATTTATCTTCTCTTTCAGGTGACATCGGGGGCTTATCTACAGCATTACAAAATGCTGTAGATAAGCCCCTGATGGCGGTTGCTTCAGCTGATGGTCGAAAAATGGGGTGACAGACTCCCTTTAAAGGATATGCAATAAAGACAAGAATGGTGAATGCTACTCTTTCTCTATTTATGGACATTGATGAGTTGTATTTTCCCTGGTGAGCACCCCGTTCTCACTGCTTAACGGTACAGTTCCACTGATTACATAGGCATTAACAATAGCAATAGGTGATATTGGTGCTTTTTGTTTCTTTCTCAGCTGCATCAACAGAACAGCTGTTCCTCTTCTGGTCTGCTCTGTCAATGGGGTGTTACTGCTAACGTCATGCTGATTGACAGCTATCCGCGGTTAGGAAGCAGGGTGTGCTGTCAATCAGCATGACATCGACAGTGACACCCCGCTGACAGACCAGAAGAGAAGAAGTTGCTCTGTAGACGTCAACAGAAGATGCAGATTCGCACTGGGCAGATAAAGCATTTAGTTAGCAAATACCTGCCCATCAGTCTTTAGCCCCACAAAAAATATATCTAAAAGTACCAGATAAACCTTTAACAACATTGTGGCCAAGTGAAGTGATTATCGATTGAATTAACTACCGTACATCTAACAAGTTCAATGCTATACGTGATGGAGCTTCATACCTGTACGGTGTAAACTTCAGAAAAAAAATAAAGTCTACTTTAGATCTTACCTACAAAAGGAAAATGACTGGGAAAAATATCAAAAATTCCATCTCCATGCATGGCAAATAGGATGGAGAAGTACACAGCCAGGCTGCCCCAGATGAAAAAATGGTTTATAGCTGTCCAGTAGCTGGTGTCCAGACCAATCTGTAATACAATCACACCACATATCAGGGATGTCTGGAGGAACATTATGAATTTAAATTATTATGAAATATCAGCAAACAATATAGAAATTTTTATTCTGGATTTTGCTAACAAATTGCTAGAAATCAGCCTGTATTCTACTGTCAGGAAGCTGTAGAGAGGGAGCTTGAATTTTTGGTCTCTACTATGCCAAACAAGAATGATTCTCAAAATGTCATGTTACAAATGTTAAAGTTTAAGGTGTTGTGCTGTCATGATAACTATATTTATTTATAAAGAAAATTGTATTTGTGACCTTTTTCAATTTAGTCCTATTAAAAATAATGCATGGCTATAAATATACAGTATTTCTGATATCTCATAAGAATGTTGCCTATAAACTTACTAATACCGCCTGCCTGTCTTATGGCTTTTTATGTGTAACTTTTACTACAGTGGTGCTTGAAAGTTTGTGAACCCTGCAGAGATTTCCATAAACTTGATCTAAAACTACATTATATTTTCATGCAAGTCCTAAAAGTAGATAAAGGCAACCAAATCTAACAAACAAGTGAAAATAATAGACTTGTCATTTTTTATTGAGGAAAATGATCTACCATTACATTTGGAAGTGGCAAAAGTATGTGAACCTTTGCTTTCAGTAACCGGTGTGACCCCCTGTTTCAGCAATAACTGCATCTAACTTTGCCAGTAATTGTAGATTAGTCCTGAACATTGGCTTAGAGGAATTTTAGTCCTCTACAACTTTAACCCGTTATGTTGGTGGGTTTTCTCGCATGATCTACTTGCTTTAGGTCCTCCCACAACATTTCTATAGGATTAAGATCAGGATTTGATTTGGCATTTCAAAACTTTAAAGGGAATCCGTCAGCAGGTTTTACCATTTAATCTGAGAGCAGCATAATATATAGAGCAACAGAACCTGATTCCAGAGATGTGTCACCTGTGTGCTATAGTTTAAATTCAATCAGTGTTTTATCAGCAAGAGATTATCACTGCAGGACTAGGTGTTGCGTGCTAGCAAGTCCAGCTTAGCTGTGTAACCCTGCACCCACCACTGATGGGAAGCTTTTTGACAATATACAGTGTACTTAGGAAGCGGTCAATCAGCGGTGTGGCCGGGATTATACACAGGTCAGCATTCTGACCACTGCTACATCTACAGCAGGGAAAACAAGGATTCTATCAAAATTATACCAAGCAGCCCAGTAATTGACATCACTGGAATCAGGCTTTCTGTCCCTACGTTATGCTGCTCTCAGACTGCATAGCAAAATCCTGCTGATACAGTCAGGGCCAGAAATATTTGGACAGTGACACAATTTTCGCGAGTTGGGCTCTGCATGCCACCACATTGGATTTGAAATGAAACCTCTACAACAGAATTCAAGTGCAGATTGTAACGTTTAATTTGAAGGGTTGAACAAAAATATGTGTTAGAAAATGTAGGAATTGTACACATTTCTTTACAAACACTCCACATTTTAGGAGGTCAAAAGTAATTGGACAAATAAACATAACCCAAACAAAATATTTTTATTTTCAAAATTTTGTGGCGAATCCTTTGGAGGCAATCACTGCCTTAAGTCTGGAACCCATGGACATCACCAAATGCTGGGTTTCCTCCTTCTTAATGCTTTGCCAGGCCTTTACAGCCGCAGCGTTCAGGTCTTGCTTGTTTGTGGGTCTTTCCCTCTTAAGTCTGGATTTGAGCAAGTGAAATGCATGCTCAATTGGGTTAAGATCTGGTGATTGACTTGGCCATTGAAGAATGTTCCACTTTTTTGCACTCATGAACTCCTGTGTAGCTTTGGCTGTATGCTTGGGGTCATTATCCATCTGTACTATGAAGCGCCGTCCAATCAAGTTTGCAGCATTTGGCTGAATCTGGGCTGAAAGTATATCCCGGTACACTTCAGAATTCATCCGGCTACTCTTGTCTGCTGTTATGTCATCAATAAACACAAGTGACCCAGTGCCATTGAAAGCCATGCATGGCCATGCCATCACGTTGCCTCCACCATGTTTTACAGAGGATATGGTGTGCCTTGGATCATGTGCCGTTCCCTTTCTTCTCCAAACTTTTGGCTTCCCATCATTCTGGTACAGGTTGATCTTTGTCTCATCTGTCCATAGAATACTTTTCCAGAACTGAGCTGGCTTCTGGAGGTGTTTTTCAGCAAATTTAACTCTGGCCTGTCTATTTTTGGAATTGATGAATGGTTTGCATCTAGATGTGAACCCTTTGTATTTACTTTCATGGAGTCTTCTCTTTACTGTTGACTTAGAGACAGATACACCTACTTCACTGAGAGTGTTCTGGACTTCAGTTGATGTTGTGAACGGGTTCTTCTTCACCAAAGAAAGTATGCGGCGATCATCCACCACTGTTGTCTTCCGTGGGCTCCCAGGTCTTTTTGGATTGATGAGTTCACCAGTGCTTTCTTTCTTTCTCAGGATGTACCAAATTGTAGATTTTGCCACTTCTAATGTTGTAGCAATTTCTTGGATGGGTTTTTTTCTGTTCTTGCAGCTTAAGGATGGCTTGTTTCACCTGCATGGAGAGCTCCTGTGACCGCATGTTTCCTTCACAGCAAAACCTTCCAAATGCAAACACCACACCTCAAATCAACTCCGGCCCTTTCATCTGCTTAATTGAGAATGACATAACAAAGGGATTGCCCACACCTGTCCATGAAATAGCCTTGGAGTCATTTGTCCAATTACTTTTGGTCCCTTTAAAAACAGGGTGGCACATGTTAAGGAGCTGAAACTCCTAAACCCCTCATCCAATTTTAATGTGGATACCCTCAAATGAAAGCTGAAAGTCTGAACTTCAACTGCATCTGATTTGTTTTGTTTCAAATTCATTGTGGTAATGTCTAGAACCAAAATTAGATAAATGTTGTCTCTGTCCAAATATTTATGGACCTAACTGTACATTCCCTTTAAGATTTTTCTTCTTTAACCAATCTTTTTTCTTTATAATTTATTGGTATAATTCAGAATTCATTGTTAGATCAAAGATGGAAAGTCCTGGTCCAGATGTACCAAAACAAACTGAAAACATGACACTATCACCACTGTGATCACCACTTTTGATAGACATTTCTGAATGCAGTGATACCAAATATGTGTTTAAATTTTGTTTTATTTTCAATGGGGCAAAATGGGGTTGATTTAAACTTTTTTTTCATTTGTTTTATATTCTTAAAAACTTCTAATCTTGAGATTGTTGATATTTTCAACAATTTTGGTTCTCAAGTTCTCTTTCTGTACTCGATGCTTAGTGTGGCACACACAGACACACAATGGAAGGATTGAGTTGACCCCCCCACCCCTTTTTACCTAGTTTCAGGTGAGATTTTAATATTGCCCAGACCTGTTACTTGCCACAGGTAAGTTTGAACCAGCATGGCATGCTTGACACAAAGTTTTTTACCCGCAATTTTGCAAAGGTGCCAACAATGTTGTTCAGGCCCACTTTTGGGGTTTTGTGTGAAATTATGTTTAATTTGCCTTTTTGTCTCAGTTCTTTTTGTGTTGTTTCAATATACACAAAGTAAATAAACATGTGTATAATAAAATGTGTAATTGCAATAATTTTCTGGGAGAAATACTTCATTTTCTGGAACAATTACAAGGGCGCACACAATTTTCGGCCAAGACTGTATGCAAGAAAACCAACGTTCGTTTGTCTACAAAGAAGGTTTGCACTGGCCCAAGTAAGAGGACTTTAAAGCAGGCCCTTGTAAATGTACCTTAAGACAACTAGGAAAAAAAAATCCTGATTACTGTAACAAGAAATCTTTGAAAAATATTACGAAAGGAAATCTTACCTGGACACTGACAACGATAACTAAACTTGTAGCAACAGTGACAGCAAAAGACTGATAGTCTGATATATGTTTTCCATTTTCACCAGCTGTGTTAAAAAATGCACCAAAAGGTATAAAGAAAAGGGCAAAAGAAGTATAAATGCCATGTAAGACGCAAATAAAGAAACGACGCTTGTTGAACAATAGATTCAGCTGGCCTGGCTCATACAATTTAGTGTAGTCCATACAGTTCTGCTCATTCACATCCTACAAACAGATAAATGCAGAAAGTAGGTTAGTATAAATTAGAGAACAAGATTCTCTTCATTTTATATAGAAATTATACTTTATATATTTACTATTCACATGCGCTCATACAAATTGCACATGAAATTGACCTTACCCAAACTTGCACTTTGTGCGGTCATAAAAAGGAAATGCAAATTTACGCACACTTACAAGAACATGTTGGTGCCAAATTCTTACCTGATCAAAGAGTCCCATGGCTAGTACAGGAAGTGATGTGTACACAATATTGAAAAGTGTAATGAACCACTGGTCATAGACAGTCTGGAAAGAAAAGAAGTGAATGGAAATTGTCATCTTTCATATACGAGGAATTGCCTATAATGAAATTCAGACAGAGCAATGAGGAGCACAAATGATCATGCTGAGTGAGATTATCTCCTGCATACACGATCTAACAGAATGGTTCTTAACAGGGAAAAATGCAAAGTACTACATCTGGGCAATAAAAAAGCATATACAGAATGGGAGGAATAGGGCTAAGCAACAGCACATGTGAAAAAGACTTGGGTATACTAATAGATCACAGACTGAACATGAGTCAACAGTGTGATGCAGCAGCAAAAAAGGCAAATACAATTCTAAGATGTATTAACAGAAGCATACAGTCTAGATCACGTGAAGTCATTATTGCCCTCTACTCCTCTTTGGTCAGACCTCATCTGGAATACTGTGTCCAGTTTTGGGCACCACATTTTAAAAAAAGACATCAACAAACTGGAGAAAGTTCAGAGAAGAGCCACCAGAATGGTGTCCGGTCTGCAAACCATGTCCTATGGGGAACGGTTGCAGGATTTGGGAATGTTAGCTTGCAAAAGAGAAGACTGAGAGGAGACTTAATAGCTGTATACAAATATCTCAAGTGCTGTCACATTGTAGAAAGATCATCTTTATTCTCATTTGCACAAGGAAAGACTAGAAGCAATGGGATGAAACTGAATGGGAGGAGACACATATTAGATATTAGAAAAAACTTTTTTACAGTTAGGGTGATCAGTGAGTGGAACAGGCTGCCAGGAGAGGTGGTGCGCTCTCCTTCAATAGAAGTCTTCAAACAGAGGCTGGACCGATATCTGTCTGGGATGATTTAGTGAATCCTGCTTTGAGAAGGGGGTTGGACCAGATGACCCAGGAGGTCCCTTCCAACTCTACCATTCTATGATCTGATAGATGTGCTGGAGTGGTGCTGGGTTTAGACTGCACCTCTACCAGCAAATTTGGGAATCAATTTACCCCAGTTTTCTGGTATGAATACATTGAAAAAGAAGGAATTCAGGCTAAAACCCATATTTATGAAGATTCTGAACATTGTAATATTACAGACTGTCAATTACTCTGGATTTCCAAAACTTTTCAAACTACAAGTGTACGAAATTTCCAGCCTAATGCATCCTCACCCCTAAGACCAGGTTCACACTTAGGGGCCTTTGTAAGCATTGTTGCAAGTTGTCATTTTTTAAGTTGAAACTATGGACATCCAATCAGAAACCAAATTAACTCAATTATAGCCGATAGGGTCTATCTGGCACCATTTGTGCCTGTTATAAGACAGGTCCCTTTCCTGCAGTTCTAATTTCCTGTTCCTACAAGGCTGTGTGCCCACAATGAGCTTTTGATAGGACTTTGTGCAATCTGCGCTCTATTCATTCTCTACGAGGCCATCAAGCGTTGTACAGTGGGTTCGGAAAGTATTCAGACCCCTTTACATTTTTCACTCTTTGTTTCATTGCAGCCATTTGGTAAATGCAAAAAAAGTTCATTTTTTTCTCATTAATGTACAATCTGCACCCCACCTTGACTGACAAAAAACAGAAATGTAGAAATTTTAGCAAATTTATTTAAAAAGTAAAACTGAAATATCACATGGTCATAAGTATTCAGACCCTTTGCTCAGACACTCATATTTACATCACATGCTGTCCATTTCCTTGTGATCCTCCTGGAGATGGTTCTACTCCTTCACTGGAGTCCAGCTGTGTTTAATTAAACTGATAGGACTTGATTTTTCAAGGCACACACCTGTCTATATAAGACTTCACAGCTCACAGTGCATGTCAGCCAAATGAGAATCATGAGGTCGAAGGAACTGGCTAAGGAGCTCAGAGCCACAGAATTGTGGCAAGGAACACATCTGGCCATGGTTACAAAGAATTTCTGCAATACTCAAGGTTCCTAAGAGCACAGTTTTCTCCATAATCCTTAAATGGAAGAAGTTTGGAACCACCAGAAGTCTTCTTAGACCTGGCCGTCCAGCCAATCTGAGCAATCGTGGGAGAAGAGCCTTGGTGAGAGAGAGGTAAAGAAGAACCCAAAGATCACTGTGGCTGAGCTCCACAGATGCAGTAGGGAGATGGGAGGCCTTTATGGCAGAGTGGCCCGACGGAAGCCTCTCCTCAGTGCAAGACATAAGAAAGCCTGCATAGAGTTTGCTAAAAAAAAATACATTAAGGACTCTCAGACTATGAGAAATAAGATTCTCTAGTCTGATGAGATGAAGATACAACTTTTTGGTGATAATTGTAAGCGGTATGTGTGGAGAAAACCAGGCACAGCTCATCACCTGCCCAATACAATCCCAACAGTGAAACATGGTGGTGGCAGCATCATGCTATGGGGGTGTTTTTCAGCTGCAGGGACAGGACGACCGGTTGCAATTAATGGAAACATGAATGCGGCCAAGTACAGATATATGAAAACCTCTTCCAGAGTGCTATGGACCTCAGACTTGGCAGAATGTTCACCTTCCAACAAGACAATGACCCTAAGCACACAGCTAAAATAACAAAGGCGTGGCCTCAGAACAACTCTGTGACCATTTTTGACTGGCCCAGCCAAAACCCTGACCTAAGCCCAATTGAGTATCTCTGGAGAGACCTTAAAATGGCTGTCGACCAACGTTCACCATCCAACCTGATGGAACTGGAGAGGATCTGCAAGGAAGAATGGCAGAAGATCCCCAAATCCAGGTGTGAAAAACTTGTTGCATCATTCCCAAGAAGACTCATAGCTGTACTAGCTCAAAAGGGCGCTTCTACTCAATACTGAGCAAAGGGTCTTAATACTTCTGACCATGCGATATTTCAGTTTTTCTTTTCTAATAAATTTGCAAAAATTTGACATTTCTGTTTTTTCCAGTAAAGATGCTTTTTTTTTGCAGTAAAGGTGCAGAGTGTACAATAATGAGAAAAAATATGAACTTTTTTGCATTTACCAAATGGCTGCAATGAAAAAAAAGAGTGAAAATTTAAAGGGGTCTGAATACTTTCCGAACCCACTGTACTTGGCTTTTTCCAAAATCCACATAAAGATTCAACAAGATATGAGAGCAGGGAGGGCCTGAATCTATATGTGTGATTTGGGGATAAGAATTCAAAAGAACATTGTCACTGATGTAATGGGTGACTGTGCGATTAGACCAATGTTTATGTGTGATTTGGGGTAAGAATTCAAAAGAACATGGTCATCTGGTGTAATGGGTGACTGTGCGATTAGACCTGGAACTCTGATTTTTCGAGAAATAGGACACAGTTGAGCTATATGTGAGATTCACATTTCAACAGGATAGCAGTTTCTGCTCGAGTGGCACTTGTACCAGGTTAGCTTGTTATCTATATTTTTTACAGTAGCATCTGATTGGCCGGGATCCAACACCAGGCACCCCTGCCGATCAGACATTGATGACCTATCCTATGGATAGTAACATAGTAACATAGTAAGCTTCACATTGGGGAAAAAAATTCCTTCCCGACTCCACATACTGCAATCAGACTAGCTCCCTGGATCAACGCTGTATCTAGGAAACTAGTGAATATAGCCTGTAATATTATACTTTTCAAGAAAGGCATCCAGTCCCCTCTTAAATTTTAGTAAGGAATCACTTAGTAGGTCATCAATGTAAAAGTAGTGGACAACCTCTTTAAGGGCCAGGCACTCTTTGGGCTGGAAACGTAATCCATTTTGACTCAAATTTATTAATTGTAATAATGTAAGGGAGAAATTGGTGGAATTCTTTGACACTAATATAGGTTCAACGCACATTAATGTAGTTTGCGATACCATGGAGGCATGATGATAAGTGAAATAAAAGCAGTGAAGGATAACTCCAGGAAAAAGGGATTGGCTTTGGAAGAAAGGGTGCAGGAGACTGAAATAACATTTATTCAACATTAAGACCCTGAGAAAACTAGGCTGTGGAAAAAGGCCTATACACAACTACGATCATTTTAGCCTTAACAAGTGGACTATAAACGTATGTTTCTAAAACAGAAATTCTATGAGGAGGGAAGACCACGGGTCGTTTAATGGCCAAGCTAGCACAGCCTCAAAAGGAAAGTGCACTTATTTACCAGCTAAGGGATTTGGAGGGGAATGATAACACCCAAACGTCTGACATACTTCAGACTCTGCATTGCTTTTATTAAGATCTATACTCTTCTAGGGTCAATTACTCACAGGGTAACCTCTCGGAATATCTAGGTGGGATTGGCCTCCCTTCTTTAGGGAATAGAGATAGGGAATTTCTAGAAATCTTTTCCTTACAATTATAATGGAAACAGAGAGATTTGGGTCCTTTTCCTGCCTTATATAAATTGGTCAAAATCTTCTCTACTTCCTTTGGATCATAGGGATGGGTTGGTTCTGGATAATATATCAAATATCACAGTAGTTCAGAAATTCAAATATCCTGGTGTCCACATTACAAGGAAGACACAGAAGGATTATCCATAAATTTGGATCATTTGGTGTTTAAGCTGAGGTATAAAATATGTGCTTGGGGAAAATTACCTTTGTCTGCTCTGGGTAGAACAAACCTAATCAAATTGTGCCTTATGCCCTGTATCCTATATACAATGCACAACTCCCCAATTTGGATTCCCAAATTTTGATTCAGGAAAATGAATAACATCCTTAAAAATCTGGTATTGAAAAGAGGAATCCCTAGAATTAAACTTGAACAGCTACAGCTATCCAAAGATCATGGGGGATTAGGGCTGACACACACATGGGGTACTTCTTGGCCTCCCAATTTCAGCATTTTAGATGATGGGCTCTGGAGGGAAAAGGGAGGGGGGCATTAGTGTAGAAATGTTAGGGGGGAGGTCACAAACGTGCTGGAACTCTTGGAATTCCATAAATTTAAAGCCAACTTAAGATGCAACCGAACTCTACTCCTGATACATAAAATCTGGTGGACCTGTAAAAAGTGGTGGGAACATGCAATTACTCCTATTTGGAATAACACTTATTCCCAGGCTTTTAGCTGATTGTCAGCCTCTTATCTCTGCCAGTTATAGAGCTACCCAGTTTGGTGTGCGTTTCCGCTGTGCTTTGAATTCTAGCATTCTGATCTTTGTTGATCGACCTTGGATTTTCTATTGACCATCCGTTTTTCTAGCCTCTTTGTCTTGATCCGCTACCTATCTAGGGCCCTGCATAAAAAATTGATTAAAACAAAAACTAACTGTGCTTTATCACATCATTGGGAAGCTGAGTTCAAATTCCCTAGCCACATGCAGGCCTGATTATTGCCACAACTATTCTCAATCAAGAATTCACTTCAATAGGACCTGCCTGACAAAGTGAAGACCAAAAAATCTTCAAAAGCTAGACATCATATCGCGATCCAAAAAATTTCTGTATCAAATGAGAAATACAGTCATTGAGATCTAATCTATCAGTCTGGAATGGTTATAAAGCCAATTCTCAGGTTTTGTCACTCCAGCGAACCACAGTGAGAGCCATTATCCACAAATGATGAAAACACAGAACAGTAGTGAACCTTCCCAGGAGTGGCCAGTCAACCAAAATTACCGCAAGAGTGCAGCAATGACTCATTCAAGAGGTCACAAAAGAGCCCACAACAACATCCAAAGAACTGCAGGCCTCACTTGCCTCAGTTAAGGTCAGTGTTCATGACTTTACCTTTACCTTAAGACTGGGCAAAAATGGGCTGCATAGCAGAGTTCCAAGACGAAAACCACTACTGAGGAATAAGAACATAAAGGCTAGTCTCAGTTTTGTCAGAAAACATCTTGATGATCCCCAAGACTTTTGGGAGAATACTCTGTGGACTGACGAGACAAAAGTTGAACTTTTAAGAAGGTGTATGTCCCATTACATCTGGCGTAGAAGTAAAACAGCATTTCAGAAAAGGAACATCATGCCAATAGTGAAATATGGTGGTGGTAGTGTGATGATCAGGGGCTGTTTTGCTGCCTCAGGACCTGGAAGACTTGCTGTGGTAAATGGAACCATGAATCCTGCCATCTACCAAAAGATCCTGAAGGTGAATGTCCAGCCATCTGTTCGTGACCTACGCATGTGGGTTATGCAGCAGGACAATGATCCAAAACACACCAGCAAATCCAACTCTGAATGGCTTAAAAAAAAAAAAAAGACTTTGGAGTAGCCTACTCAAAGTCCTGACATTAATCTGATTGAGTTGCTGTGGCATGACCTTAAAAAGGCGTTCCATGCTCAGAACCCTCCAGTGTGGCTGAATTACAACAATTCTGCAAAGATGACAGGGCCAAAATTCCTCCAGAGCTTTGTAAAAGACTCATTGCCAGTTATCGCAAACGCTTGATTGCAGTTGTTGCTGCAAAGGGTGGCCCAACCAGTTATTAGATTTAGGGGCAATCACTTTTTTCACTCAGGGACCTGTAGGTTTAGATTTCTTTTTTCTTTAATAATAAAGGCCTTAATTTAAAAACTGCATTTTGTGTTTACTTGTGTTATCTTTGTCTAATATTTAAAATTTGTTTGATTATCTGAAACATTTAAGTGTGACAAACATGCAAAAGAATAGGAAATCAGGAAGGGGCAAACACTTTTTCACTCAACTGTAGACGCTATCACCCACCTACTATTATCTATTCTAAGAGCCGAGCTGCAGCCCAAGAAAGGCCACTATACAGAGTAAGGAGCTTTATTCTTTATTCCGCTTTATTCTATGTTTACATCTGGTCACACTGTTTAACTCCTTTAAGAGATTGTCTGTCTGGTCATAAATGACAAATCTGCAGTCACTCTATGCGATTGCAGACTTGTGAATCCTCACAGGGCACAGACACTGCAACAATGCTCCGGTGTTAGCACCGGGAACGGCGGTTAAGTAACCGCGAGTATGCGTTATGCATACTCCCGAACAAAATCCGACTAGACTGTTTCTGATGCACACAATGCAAGTGCATGCGCTGTGAGGATTCACAAGTCTGCAGTCACATACAGTGATTGCAGACTTGTCATTTTAGACCAGAAACCCCTTTAACAACATATGGTGTACAGGGTTTATCATTTGTTGGCTCTCTGTCTTTGAGGAGGGCTCACAAGCAGAAACCGCATCTTTGCTGACAGGTTATGGCTATAGTACTCAGCCATCATCTGCCTGTAATAGCCTGTTAATCTCTGACAGAAGTATTTACAGCACAATGGCAGGGGGGCACACTGTTCTATGCGCGCATAGGCGCACCCATGATGTGATCGTGGGACACCGATAAGCTGCCATGATGGCTGGAGGTCTGCTGAAGACCCCTGTACCCGGCATGTCGGTACTCCTGTGAAAGCCAAATGTGGTTGGCGTTCATAGGAGATCATAATTTCTGCTACACATAGCGATAATTTGGTATTGCTGTGCATAGTAAAAGTGATCAGATAATTAAGACTACCAAGATAGATATCACTAAATCTTAGATTTAATCGCTTCAGCATCTAATACTAAGAGCTTTATTTCCTCCATTTACAGGATATTATTACCCTTGTATCTAGATAAGCATCCTATGTTGGTCAGATCAAAGTGGGAAGAGGATGTTGGCCCCATATCTGAAGAACAATTATTATTATTATTATTATATATTTATATAGCGCCATTTATTCCATGGCGCTTTACATATGAAAAGGGGAAAAATATAGACAGATACAATAAACATGTGCTAGACAAGGGACGCATAAGTACAGAAGGAGAGAGGACCCTGCCCGCGAGGGCTCATGAAATACTAGAAACAACACCTATACTATCTTTATCTGAGACCCAGAGAATGTCCCAAACTTTCCTTATCCACAGGGTATATAAGACACCTAATATATTGTTTAAAATTGGGGCTAGAACTGAAGACTCATGTCCGAGATGAGATATGAATGGGGTCCATCTGATGCACATGCTATGGGAATGTGTTGATATAGGCCACTAATGGGTGGGGTGACCTCCCTGATTAAACAAGTATTCGGGATACACATGCATCTTGATCCTAGGGTGTGCAGACTGGGTCTTCTGGGGGTCCCCTGTAACTACCACCATTCTGAGAACTCTGTTTCTGGCCAGGAAATTGTTAACACTGCACTGGTTAGACCGTAATCCCTCAACATTGGACAAATTGAAAGCTAAAATTAATAATACCATATACCTGGAGAGAGGTACTTACATTAAAAGGAACTAAATAAAAAAGGTTTATAAATATATGGGAACAGTGGCTGGTCACCCCTGGGGTGGCATCTGAGGACATATTCAGAATAACTACTAGACCGGTTGGCTATTTCGGCTTTCTAAATATTGTATGTTGAAGACATATAGATACCAATTATTTTCTGTTCATAAACATGTTGTTAGCGAACATACAACCAATACTACCGTATATACTCGTTTATAAGCCGAGTTTTTCAGTCCCTTTTTTTTGGCTGGAAAAGACCCACCTCGGCTTATAAACAAGTCACGGTCCCATTGTGGAGGTCCCCAGGCAGGGAACGCGTAAGCGCTCCCCTGCAGCTCCTGACAGGGCCGGCGGTGGGCATCGGGACAAGTGCCGGTGTCCTGAGCAAGCGGGACACCTGCGCGCTATGGGGGCCAGGTGCCGATGTCGCCGCTTGCTCAGGCCCCTGGCACTTGCGATATTCACCTATCCCTGTTCCACCGCCGCATTGTGTCTCCGGGTCCTTTGGCTGTGACGTTCAGGTCAGAGGGCGTGATGACGTGGTTAGTGCGTGCCCTCTGCCTGAGCAGTCACTGCAGAGAGATTGGAGACACAGCGCGGAGCGCAGCGGTGGAACGGGGACAGGTGAATATCGCAAGTGCCGGGGGCCTGAGCAAGCGGCGACACCGGCACCTGGCCCCCATAGCGCGACGGTGTCCCCACCTGCTTAGGACACCGGCACCTGGCCCCCAGTGACGAGAGGTGAGTATGTCATTTTTTTTGCACCAGCAGCAGCATTATACGGTATATGGGCATCTTATGGGGCCCATCATGAACTTTATGGAGCATATTGTATGGGGCATATTTTGTATGGAACATCTTATGGGGCCAATAATCAACTTTATGCAGCATTATATGGGGCATATTTTGTATGGGGCATGTTATTGGTTCCAATAATCAACTTTATGGAGCATTATATGGGGCATATTTTGTATGGCGCATGTTATGGGGCCAATAATCAACTTTATGGAGAATTATATGGGCCATATTTTGTATGGAACATCTGCTGCATTTCCCACCCTAGGTTTATACTCGAGTCAATAAGTTGTCCCAGTTTTTTTTTTTAGGTAAAATTAGGTGCCTTGGCTTATACTCGGATTGGCTTATAATCGAGTATATACGGTAGTTTTGGTATAATCCCTGTATTTATTAATGTGTCACCAGTCTTTGGGAAAATCTCCATTTGGACAAAATTGAAAACTTTGTTTGGCATGGACTACCTTGGCAGGTATAGGACTATATAAACTTTAAGGGTTAAACTTATTTATTAAGTTTATTGTGTTTGTACTATAATGTATGTAATTGTTTATACAATCAAATAATCAATAAAAATTATCAGATTTAAAAATAAAAAATGATCAGAAGATCCAAGATCAAGTCCCCTAAGGGGAAAAACAAATAAATTAAAAAGTTAAAATAAAATGTTTAAAAAATATATAAAAAAAAAAAACGAAAAAAATAAAGTATCATCATCCTTCCCCTCCCCCCATTAAAAATTAAGAAATACATTATTTAAAAAAAATGACACACATTTGACATTGCCGAGTTCAGCCGCAGCAACAACACAAAAAAAATGTAATTAGAGGCTTTCAAAACATTGTATCTACCTCAAAATTATATAAATGAAAATACTGGCCCTCTACGCAGAGAAACAAGCCCAAGCACAGCTCAATATCCCAAAATTGAAAACGATACGGAGCTCGGAAAATGACATCAGAAGCAAAAAAAAATTTTTTTTATTTCTTGGTTATTTGTCACGACTTAAAGGGAATCTGTCACCCCATTTTTTGAAAAAAAAACGAGTTATAAAATAATCACCCAGGGCGTTCCTCCATCAGGTCCGGTCCGGAGGGAGTTGCGGTCCGGTTCGGCCTCTTCTTTCCGTCCCGTCGCGGCTCCTGCGCAGGCGCACTGCTCTGCCCTGGTGAGGGCAGAGCAGAGTACTGCAGTGCGCATGCGCCGGACCTTTCTGACCTTTCCCGGCGCCTGCGCACTACAGTACTCTGCTCTGCCCTCACCAGGGTAGAGCAGTGCGCCTGCGCAGGAGCCGCAACGGAACGGAAAGAAGAGGCCAGCTTCGCTAGAAGATGGGAGGCGCCGAACCGGACCGTGACTCCCTCCGGACCGGACCCGACGGCGAACGGCCCCTGGGTGAGTATTTTATAACTCGTTTTTATTCACTTTCAGGTGACATCGGGGGCTTATCTACAGCATTACAGAATGCTGTAGATAAGCCCCTGATGGCGGTGACCCTATCTCATAGGGCAAAAATGGGGTGACAGATTCCCATTAAGTAAAGAGATTAAGCTGGTGGAGCTGAACACAGCTGATCAGTGGGGTACTATGTGCAGGACTCCTGCTGATCTAATATACTACTAAGAATAGGTCATCAATATAGTAATCCTAGGAGACCCCTTTAACATTCAAGTATTTTATTTCTAATGTCATGACCCCTATAGAAAAATGGTCTACCAAAAAAGAGTATCACAATAAATAGTAAAGTCTATCCATGTGTGAATTTACATTTCAGGATGTATATTTTATACTATTTACTTACGGTATTCTATCATTTTTAAAGTTCTCTAATATTTTAATAATGTTATTACTTAAAAATGGGACCTCGAGGCTAAACTCACCTAAATAGGAGATAACTGAATCATTTTGTATAACGATTCTGACACTTACGATATCATTTCATATTCAAGACATCTCATTTTCTCACTTACTATTTATTCTTAGACATCAAGTGTTGAAGGGTGATGCAACAATCAGCAATGCACCATTGAATCTACTTGTGATTTTGCCTATTTTTGGTGTCTTTTTGAATCAATAAAATGCATCTGTGCCTGCCAAGAATTCTATTTTTGTACAGCCCAATATGGCTGCTTCAGCTTTATCTGTGTCTGATAGACTCGGCTGTTAATGCACGCCAATGTAATTTCATTAAAATAAACCACCCACAGAGCTATTTCTCCTAAAACTGTTTGGCAAAAAAATCCCCAGCTCTTTCCCAATTTGGATAATTAATTTCAGACTTTGTGGGGATCAGTTTTAATCTATGAGGTGCTATCACTAACAAATGACGACTTGTCTCTCCTGGAAAAGCAGAAAAGCAGACAGCGTGCTGGGGCCCATGTTATTTAAGCTAAATATCAACCTGTTTCTAGGGACACAGAAAAGGTTATTATTTTAGCAATTTGGGATGGATGAGCAAAAAGTTTCCTTATACACATTAAACCTAAAGGAAAAGAGTTTGTAATTCTATTGCTAGATGCATGGAGTTTTGGTACGAGCTGCCCCATATGCACTGAAGAACAAACGTTCACCCCATAGAGGCACAAATGACCAAAGAGTGACAATCAATTACTGCTTGATGTGGCAGTCGTGTCATTTTAACCATGGCGCAGTTGTTGCTTAGGATGCCATTTCGTTGCCACATTAACAATAATCTCATTGTGCATACCACTTCAACATCAAAGTATCAAAACACTCCCTGAGGAGAATAGCCACAGGTTATGAAGAGACAAATGCTTAGAACAATTTAAAAAATGCTAATTTTATTGAAGATTAAACATAAATTACATTTAAAAATAAGCAAGGAATCGCTAAGCTAAACAGAGGCTTATGTGGAATATATAAATGTAAATTTATAAATGGCCGAGCATGTAGAAATATTCAGTTCAGTGCTCAGGAATCAGGATCAGGCTAAAGTGCAAGTGCAAACATTAGTACAAATGAGTCCTCTATGGTAGCCTTAAAGTGAGCATATGAAGGGAGCCCATAAAGGTGACTGACAACATGTGCATATGGATATATTCAGTTCTATGTTCAGGATCAGGCCAAAGTGCAAGTGCAAACATTGGTACAAATGAGTCCTCTATGGTAATCTTAAAGTGAGCATATGAAGGGAGCCCATAGAGGTGATTGGCAACATGTGCATATGGATATATTCAGTTCTATGTTCAGGCTAAAGTGCAAGTGCAAACAATAGTACAAGGAGGTCCTGTATAGGAGCCTTAAACTGAGCATATGAGAACAGCTAAAGAGGTGATTGGCAACATGTGCATGCAATACAAACATTCAAAGATAAAGATATAGTGTCCACTTACAGCTACAAAAAAATCAATAGGGATATCCAACAAGCCCTGTTGTTGCACCTTGACGCCGTCATTTCTCCACGCTTTTTCCATGAATATATGTATGTGATTAATATTTTTCTTTTTTGTTCTTTATTTTTTTAAATATTTTTTCAATTATTTTAAACTTTTTTTTTACCTTGTCCCAGGATGGGACATCAACTTTCCCAGCTCTCACTACTGATTTAATACCCTGCGATGCTTTCGTACAAAGGGAGGAGGCATGTCAGCTCCTCCTATGAGCAGGCAGTTACAAGCCACCGTACCTGGTTGACACCCATAGCTATCTTTCGGCCTGGAGTCACAATGGAGACCACTAACACAACACGATTGCAACATTTATTATTCTGACATCAAACATGTGATTATGCTGGGGCGCAGGTGCTATGGCTGACATCTGCCTGCAGAAGAGTTTATTTTTCTTCAGTATGTACAGATATTCATTATGCAACCTAGGGGGCAGGTCAGTGAGGGATCAGTGCATGTCAGCAGTCTGCATTATGAATACCTAATCAGCGCATCACATAAAGAACACACCTCCAGACCCACCCTGAGGCACGGGCATATGATTAACTCAAAACTGAAAATAAAGATTAAACAACAACCACAAGACGGATTTCATCAACCAAGGTATCATTTTAATCAGTATAACGGCGCCAACCTGACACTATCTGTAGATTACTGTGCACAATCCTGCTGACAGGTTCCCTTTAAACGCCAGCGATAGGCGGTAGCAAACCTTGTGGGCATTGCCGGAGGGTGTCAGCTTTCATATAGCTGACACCCACTTGTGATTGCGGCGGCACTCGGAGAAAGACAGCATAAGGCCGGGATCACACTTAGAAATACATGCAGCCGCACGTTCCGGTCCGAGTGCTGGTGGGAGCGTCGGGTGTTGATGCGAGAAACTCGCACGAGAATTGTGTGAGTTTCTCGCAAGTGTGATCCCAGCCTAATTGTCACGCCGTACAAGTATGGTGGGTTTGCGGTAACACACCTCCTGAAGCACCGTATGTGTACGGCGGATGTCATGAACATGTTAATGCTACACTATCAATTCAACAACTTTCTGGCACTAACTATAGCACTATGAACATTATCTTTCAGGGCGAATAGATTTCATAGATGGAGTTTCCCCATTTCGGACATACTCCTTTACCCAGAATGGAGAGAAGATATGTAAAAGTGTCTCTTTTGCAACTTTGCATTGACCAAGCACATCCACTTGTGGGATATTTCCTTTTTTTTTCAATGAACAGCATATAAAACTAAGTTTACTCTGCAGTGGCAAGGCCAGAAGTGGCTTTCAGTGGCAATTACAGCTGATTGTCAGGAGTTACAGAAGTTAAAGAATAATCAGCTGATCCTTGGTCAGACTCTTATTAACAATGGGGTTGTCTTTGTGAGATATCTTCTTTAGGAATTTAATTGCTTGTATAAGGAGGAGAAACAATATTCCTCCAAGTAAACTTGGCTTCCATGGGATATGTTAGAGTAAGGCATTTGGTAATCACACAATGTCTTAGAATTTTATTATCACTACTCTGTTGTTGGGTGTCCCGGGACCAGGGGCTCCATCGCGGTCCCTAACACTAGAGGCCCCATATTTCGCCCTGTTCCCCGGATTAGTTCTGATGGTGAAGACGCCGGGGCTACTGAATCCACCTTCAGTCTGTACCCTTCCCCGAGAGAGAGAAAGAGAGAGAGACCGTGTTCTCAGCATTTTCTATGGAAGGATCGGATCCGCTGGCGGATTCTGTCAAAAATGGATGGCAGCGGATCCGCCACCCATAGGCGCCCATTATACAAAATGGCGGACGCGGCGGATCCGTCATAGTCCGCCATTTTGACGCACACAAAAAAACGTTGCTTTGAACGTTTTTAAAAAAAAGGCGGACGGATTTTGACGGACGTCGCATGACTGAAGTGTGAAAGAAGCCTTAGAGATTTAGTTTCATTTAAAAAAATGAACTCATTTAGAAAATGATGACAGAAACAAATCTCAAAAAAGTTCGGACAGGATTAATAAAAAGACTGGGAAGTTAGTAGTACTAATGAAAAACAGCTGGAGGATCAATTTCCAGCTAAGTTAGTATATTATTTGGATAATAAGACGGATTTTTTTTTACCCCCAAATTTGGGTAGAAAATGGGGGTGCGTCTTATAATTCGAATGTGGCTTACCAGGAGGTCGGGTCGCTACTGGTATAAATTTATGACATATATGAACAGTTCACAAGCTGCATCTCTGATGGTGGAGGGCAGCATTAGTGCCTATGGCATTGGCAGCTTACAAATCTTGAAAGGCACCATCAATGCTGAGCATTATATAGAGGATTTAGGACAAGATCTGCTCCCATCCAGACAATGTCTGTTTCAGGGAAGGCCTTGCATATTTCAGCAGGACAATGGTTAACCACATACTGCATCCATCACAACAGCCTTTCACCTACAGTCATGGCCAAAAGTTTTGAGAATGACACAAATATTATATTTTCACATGATCTGCTGCACTCTGGTTTTTATGTGTGTTTGACAGATGTTTTTATCACAGACAGAAATATAATAATTGCAAACATATGAGTAACAAAAGCTTATATTGACAGTTAGAATGAGTTAATGCAGCAAGTCAATATTTGCAGTGTTGACCCTCTTCTTCAGGACCTCTGCAATTCTCCCTGGCATGCTCTCAATCAACTTCTGGACCAAATCCTGACTGATAGCAGTCCATTCTTGCACAATCAATGCTTTCATTTTGTCAGAATTTTTAGGTTTTTGTTTGTCCACCCGTCTCTTGATGATTGACCACAAGTTCTCAATGGGATTAAGATCTGGGGAGTTTCCAGGCCATGGACCCAAAATCTCTATGTTTTGTTCCCTGGCCATTTAGTTATCACCTTTGCTTTATGACAAGGTGCTCCATCATGCTGGAAAAGGCATTGTTGATAGCCAAACTGCTCTTGGAGGATTGGGAGAAGTTGCTCTTGGAGGACATTCTGGTACCATTCTTTATTCATGGCTGTGTTTTTTAGGCAAGACTGTGAGAGAGAAGATTCCCTTGGCTGAGAAGCAACCCCACACATGAATGGTTTCAGGATGCTTAACAGTTGGCATGAGACAAGACTGGTGGTAGCGCTCACCTTGTCTTCTCCGAATGAGGCGTTTTCCTGATGTCCCAAACAATCAAAAAGGGGATTCATCAGAGAAAATAACTTTACCCCAGTCCTCAGCAGTCCACTGCCTGTACCTTTTGCAGAATATCAGTCTGTCCATGATGTTTTTTCTGGAGAGAAGTGGCTTCTTTGCTGCCCTCCTTGAGACCAGGCCTTGCTCCAAGAGTCTCCGCCTCACAGTGCGTGCAGATGCACTCACACCTGCCTGCTGCCATTCCTGAGCAAGCTCTGCACTGCTGGTAGCCCGATCCCGCAGCTGAAACACTTTTAAGAGACGGTCCTGGCGCTTGCTGGTCTTTCTTGGCGCCCTGAAGCCTTTTTGGCAACAATGGAACCTCTCTCCTTGAAGTTCTTGATGATGCGATAGATTGTTGACTGCGGTGCAATCTTTCTAGCTGCGATACTCTTCCCTGTTAGGCCATTTTTGTGCATTGCAATGATGACTGCACGTGTTTCTTTAGAGATAACCATGGTTAACAGAAGAGAAACAATGATGCCAAGCACCAGCCTCCTTTTAAAGTGTCCAGTGGTGTCATTCTTACTTAATCATGAGAGATTGATCTCCAGCCATGTCCTCATCAACACCCACGCCTGTGTTAATGAAGCAATCACTGAAAAGAGGTTAGCTGGTCCTTTTAAGGCAGGGCTGCAATGATGTTGAAATGTGTTTTGGGGGATAAAGTTCATTTTCTAGCCAAATATTGACTTTGCAAGTAATTGCTGTTAAGCTGATCACTCTTTATAACATTCTGGAGTATATGCAAATTGCCATTAGAAAAAGTGAAGCAGTAGACTTTGTAAAAATATTTGTGTCATTCTCAAAACTTTTGGCCATGACTGTATAGTAAACAGATATTTACATACTATTGTACAAAGAGGAGAGGGTGCTACACAATGGTAGACATTGCCCTGTCCATGCTTTTTGGAGATGTGTAACTACCATCAATTTATAAAAGAGTTATTTTTTGTCAAATGAAATGGAAAATTTCTAAAGCTCAACTTCTGATATGTGTTCTAGTAGGTCTATAAAATAGATCCATAAGAGTATTCCAAATCATTGCATTCTTGTCATTACATTTTACACAGCGCCCCAATGTTTTTGGAATTGGGGCTGTAAATAATATATTGCTGCTTGTAATTTCAACCAATGTAAAGTTAGACAATATGGCCACTCACCTGTGCTGAGAATCCACAGAAGAATCCAAACCAGAAATGCACTAGTGTAAAGGCAAAATTTTTATAGAAGAAATAACATAGGAATTTACACATTCGAAAGTACGACCAGCGTCCATGAACTAGGAGCAGTCTTTGTAGGTACCTAAACTGGGCAAACGAGTAATCGCTGGCTAAAACGGCCTGCATGCCCTCCTGTCCGCTGATGCCAACACCTATATGAGCACCTGCAATCACCAAAGAAAAAAGTTAGCAGAAGAATGAAGATTCTCCTATAAGACAAACAGGCAGATATGCAATCTCCAGTTATCTCATTTTCAGATGTTTCCTGGGAAACTTTTATTAAAAAAACATCTAACAGAAAGAATCCGATGACATTCCCCTGGTAATGTAGGTGATTGGGATATTTTATATTCCATTCACATGCTACTGAAAAAATCTGCATGGAAATAATAAATGTTCTGCAGACATTAAAACTTACAGCATATCTATTATTGGGGCATATTTTGCATGAAAATGCCACTGATTAGCGTCATTAAATTATAATACTGCACAATCAGCATGAGGGTCAACTAGCTGATCAGACTAGTGTGAACATTGTCGGATTCATAACTTTCCCAGAATACCACAAATATTTTTGCATTTATAAAGAATCAGTAATTGTTGCCATACCAATCAAACAAAGGATTACAATGGTGTGAAAAGTATTTGTCCCCTTTCTGATTTCCTATTTTTTTGTATTTTTGTCACACTTAAATGTTTCAGGTCGCCAAACAAATTTAAATATTAGACAAAGATAACACAAGTAAACACAAAATGCAGTTTTTAAATGAAGGTCTTTATTATTAATGGAAAAAGAAATCCAAACCTACAGGGCCCTGTGTGAAAAAGTGATTGCACACCCCCCTTAAAACTGTGGTTTATCACATCTTTGGGAAGCGGAGGTCAAACTCCCTAGCAACACGCAGGTCTGATTACTGCCACCCCTGATCTCATTCAAGAAATTACTTAAATAGGACCTGTCTGACAAAGTGAGGTAGACCAAAAAATCCTCAAAAACTAGACATCATGCCGCGATCCTAAGAAATTCTAGAACAAATGAGAAACGAAGTAATTGAGCTCTATCAGTCTGGAAAAAGTTATGACGCCATTTCTAAAGTTTTGGGACTCCAGCGAACCTCAGTGAGAGCCATTATCCCCAAATGGCGAAAACTTGAAACAGAGGTGAACCTTCCCAGGAGTGGCCAGCTGACCAAAATTACCCCAAGAGCCCAGCGACGACTCATCCAATAGGTCACAAAAGACCCCATAACAACATCCAAAGAACTGCAGGCCTCACTTGCCTCAGTTAAAAAGTCAGTGCTCATGACGCCACAATAAGAATGAGAGTGAGCAGACATGGCCTGCATGGCAGAGTTTCAAGACTAAAACCACTGTTGAGCAATAAGAACATGAAGGCTTGTCTCAGTTTTGCCAGAAAATATCTTGATGATCCCCAAGACTTTTGGAGAATACTCTGTGGATTTACGAGACAAAAGTTTAACTTTTTAGAAGGTGTATGTCCCATTACATCTGGCGTAGAAGTAACACATCATTTCTGAAAAGGAACATCATACCAACAGTAAAAATGCTGGTGGCTGTGTGATGGTCTTGGGCTGTTTTGCTGCTTCAGGACCTGGAAGACTTGCTGTGGTAAATGGAACCATGAATTCTGCTGCTGTCTACCAAAAAATCCTGAAGAAGAATGTCTGGCCATCTGCTTGTGGCATTAATCTGAAGCACAGTTGGGTTATGCAGCAGGACAATGATCCAAAACACACCAGAAAGTCCACCCTGAATGGCTCAAGAAAAACAAAATTAAGACTTTGTAGTGACCTACTTAAAGTTCTGACCTTAATCCGATTGAGATGCTGTGGTATGACCTTAAAAATTTGGTTAATGATTGGAAACTCTCCAATGTGGCCAAATTACAATGATTTTGCAAAGATCAGTGGGCCAAAATACCTCTAGAGCATTGTATAAGACTCATTGCCAGTTATCGCAAACGCTTGACTGCAGTTATTGCTGCTATGGGTAGCCCAACCAGTTATTAGGTTTAGGAGGCAATCACTTTTTCACACAGGGCCCTGTAGGTTTGGATTTCTTTTTCCTTTAATAATAAGACCTACATTTTGTGTTGTCTAATATTTAAATCTGTTTGGTGATAGATTTAAGTGTGACAAACATGCAAATGAATAGGAAATCAGGAGAGCGGCAAACATTTTTTAACACCACTGCGTATTGTCAAAAATACCCTTGGAAAAAATGGGCCCGATTGATCAAAGGTTTAACACCAGGTGTAAAAAGCTTTGAAAAGTAGCATAATTTGGAACAACTGGTGGCTGAAATTATACGACTTTTGGTGCCCTGACGCTATATTTGCCAAGGGACGGGACGGGTGGCATGACGAACAGTAGCATTTGCTATGCCACAAATCTTACTCCAGCAGTGTTTTTTTGGGAGGAGCACACTGAACTGTAAACCGCTCGGCCGACGCGCTCCTGATTTGTAAAGAGGTTGTATGCCTCTTCATGAATCAAGAGAGTCTGACTCCAGCACATCTCATGATCATGCTGATCTTGATTATTCAGGCCCATAGTTTTAATAATTATGATGCACAATTTGGCATTAGATGGTGCTTTTCAAGCGCTCTCCCACTAAACATTTTTAAAAGGAACCTATCACCTGATTAGTGCTGCCCAACTGCAGGCAGCATGAATCAGAGCCTGAATAATTGCAGCCAAATAAATTTTTCTCTAAAATGTTGCAGTGCTTCAGAAGAGATATGCTTTAAAGATCCAGCCGTAGACCATACCTAGAGATGAGACTAGTTCAGTTCTGCCCCTGGCTGGCTCTTTACAGTGCTGCTGAAGGTGATTTACAGCTCTTTCTCTATGAGCATACAAGGAAGAGAACTGTCAATCACCTGCAGCAGCCCTGGAAGAGCCACCCAATGACCACAGGAATAGACAAACCTATTGCGGCTCTATCAGAGTGTTGCACAGAAATATATACCTGGTAGCAACAGTGCAGTGAAGATCTGATTCACGCTGCCCACTGTTTGGGCAACATGAATCAGATGACAGGTTCCCTTTAAACATTTTCGACTAGATTAGTAAAGTCTTGCATTATTTGGTAAATGTTACTCCCCATACTGTATAGTACAGTACTAGGTACTGTTGTAGATCAGCTCACTCGGCTGTGTACTGAGGTAGACATGGGTACACTGTCTCTTTAAATCGTCCGGTGGTTTATTGCATGTGTAGCATAAATCAACGTGAACCAAACATAAACACAAGAAACAAAACAAAATGGTATCTCACAGTCTCTGCAGTTGCGGGGATCCACCCCGCTCAGGGTCAGCGAAACCTCCTGGTTCAGATTAGGTCTAGGATCACCACTTTCCTCTCTCCTCGCATGCTGAACAATCGCTGCCTCTGGAGGCCAGCTATTAAAGCCCAAGACAAGACCACTCCCTGGGTGGAGATAGAGTGGACAACTTCCCACCCGCTCTATCGTTATCCACAAAATAACAACCCATTTAGCAAATTAGCTGTTAACCCCTCGCAGCACTTAATGTGCTGGAGGAAAATTTCTGTTTCACATCACTGATGCCATTAAGAGAGCGAAACATATCTGCCCTCAAACACTTTACCAGTGATTTTGTCACAGTACAATAACAGGAGTATTAATGAATGCAGCAGTCTGGCGGGAGTAGTAGGCATTCCCTGTGGCCTGATTTGACTACAGAGAACAAGGCAAGCCATCCTCTTGTGCACAGTGCAGGTGGCACTAAGGTCAGACATACTGTTAATTTATTAGTGAGCTTTCTACCAATTTTGAAGCGTTTTCCATTAAATAAATAACAGCTAAGTCACAAATAGCATGCCTAACACATATTAGTCCTGCGTAAGTTTTTTTTTTTCAGCTATATGAGTCATTTTTGCTGAATTTGCGCTTGTACATTTTTCTATGTCTACCTCCATATTTTTCATTTTTTTTTTTAAATTAATTTATGTTGTCCCGTGGTTCCAGGGCTCTCGTGCGATTGTTATGACACGTGGAGTCCGGCGCCCATTCAGCGCTGGCGTCACAGTCCCCGCCTTTGTACGAATTGAACATGAGGAGGGAAATCAGAGATCAGCCGCAGCCTTGGTTTCCTCTTCATGTTCAATTTGACAGAAGGCAGTGACAGGGACACCAGAGCTGAATGTGCGACGGGCACCATGTGTCATAACAACCGCACGAGTGCCCTGACACAGCAAGTGCCAACACTGCAGGAACGGCGCTGGCATGGGAGGCGAGTGTAGGCTTTTTTATTTTATTGGGGCAAAACATTTACCGTATTTTTTGGACCATAAGACGCACTTTTTTTCCTCCAAATTTGGGAGGAAAGTGTGGGTGCGTCTTATGGTCGGAATGTAACATGTGGGGAGGGGGGCAGGGGGCAGCGGTGGAGTGGGATCAGCAGGAGGCAAGAAAATATCCCCTCTGCTGCAGGAAACAAGCGCTGGGGAAACCCCTGGTCCCTACTTAAGTGCAGTGAATATTAATCAGCCGCTTCCCCCGCCACCTATCAGCTGAGCAGTGAGCGGGGAGCAGCAGATCACAGAGCCACACAGTTTCCCCAGCGCCTGATTCCTGCAGCAGCTGGGCAGATCGGTGTCTGAAGGAGAAGGAGGCAGCAGGAGCAGCTGGCATACCTGACAGCCTGGGTCTGTGCTGATGGGAGGCTGAATGCTCCTGTGAAGGACCTGTGATGAGGTCATGAAGAGGGCTGGCTGGAGCATCACATGACCAAAGCCCTGCCTCTTCATGATGTCATCACAGGTCCTTCAGACACACTGTACAACTGAGAATTAATTAAAAGGTTAGGCTACTTTCACACTTGCGTTTTTTTGTGCAGCGCATCATGCGCACATGAAACGCATACGTGTCACATTTCTATCAACTCTGTCTCTATCATCTCTGTCTCTATCATCGTCTTTATCATCTCTGTCTCTATCATCTCTGTCTCTATCATCTCTGTCTCTATCATCTCTGTCTTTACTCTGCTCTATCATCTCTGTCTCTATCATCTCTGTCTCTATCATCTCTGTCTCTATCATCTCTGTCTCTATCATCTCTGTCTCTATCATTCTCTCTATCATGTCTCTATCATCTCTGTCTCTATCATCTGTCTCTATCATCTCTGTCTCTATCATCTGTCTCTATCATCTCTGTCTCTATCATCTCTGTCTCTATCATCTCTGTCTCTATCATCTCTGTCTCTATCATCTCTGTCTCTATCATCTCTGTCTATCATCTGTCTCTATCATCTCTGTCTCTATCATCTCTCACATCTCTGTCTATCATCTCTGTCTCTATCATCTCTGTCTCTATCATCTCTGTCTCTATCATCTCTGTCTCTATCATCTCTGTCTCTATCATCTCTGTCTCTATCATCTCTGTCTCTATCATCTCTGTCTCTATCATCTCTGTCTCTATCATCTCCTATCATCTCTGTCTCTATAATCTGTCTCTATCATCTCTGTCTCTATCATCTCTGTCTCTATCATCTCTGTCTCTATCATCTCTGTCTCTATCATCTCTGTCTCTATCATCTCTGTCTCTATCATCTCTGTCTCTATCATCTCTGTCTCTATCATCTCTGTCTCTATCATCTCTGTCTCTATCATCTCTGTCTCTATCATCTCTGTCTCTATCATTCTGTCTCTATCATCTCTGTCTCTATCACTCTTCTCATCTCTGTCTATCATCTGCTCATCTCTGTCTCTATCATCTCTGTCTCTATCATCTCTGTCTCTATCATCTCTGTCTCTATCATCTGTCTCTATCATCTCTGTCTCTATCATCTCTGTCTCTATCATCTCTGATCCTCTATCATCTCTGTCTCTATCATCTCTGCTCTTCATCGCTCTATCATTCTCATTTTTCTATCACCTGTCTCTAGTCATCTGTCTCTATCATCTGTCTCATATCATCTGTCTTTCTATCATCTGTCTCTATCATCTCTGTCTCTATCATCTGTCTCTATCATCTCTGTCTCTATCATCTCTGTCTCTATCATCTGTCTCTATCATCTATCTCTTATCATCTATCTCTATCAAACTCTGTCTCTATCATCTGTCTCTATTTCTATGCAGCATGTATTTCTATGCAGCCGCACGATCCAGTCTGAGTGCCGGCGGCAGTGCCGGGTGTTCATGCGAGAGACTCACACGAAATCGTGCGAGTTTCTCGCATGTGTGACCCCGGCCTTATACTCACCCTCCAGCGTCTTCACATAGTAGTTTACAGACAACCACACTGGTCCCGCACCACCATCTCCTACCCGTAGCTTCCAACATAATAACATACTATTATATATAATAACACCACATATAATAGTATGTTATTTATGTTATTAAATATTTTACCACATTTTTTGCTTCAAATATATTTTTCCCTATTTTCCACCTCTAAAACCTGGGTGCGTCTTATAGTCCGGTGCGTCTTATAGTCCGAAAAATACGGTAGATTGAGAAGGGGTTGTCCTAGTAGTCAGCTTACTTTTTATCATGCTGATATCATTGGCACCATCTCCAATAGCCAGGGTGACTGCTTTTTTATACTTTTTCACTAGTTCAACCACTTGAGCTTTCTGAAGAGGAGTCACTCTGCAACAGATCACAGTCTTGCACATGCAAGCGATCTCCAAAAATTCCTTCTCCATGTCTGCTTCCAGTGCATGGGCCTGTGAAGACAATAAAAATGCTCTTACATTTTTTTTGCATAGCAGATAATAGTAAGTAATGTCTTCTATAGCAAAAATGTGTAAAAGAGCATCAAGAGACATTAGTAATGAAACATAAATAATTCCACCTGGGAAATCCTTTGTAGGTATTTTTTTTTTATTTAAAGGGGTATTCCCATCTCCAAGATGAGGAGAGAGACATAGTGAATCATAAAAAAATATACTACATTTCTAATTGGAGGGATTTGCTAATATTATTACTACTCCTACTACAATATTGGGATAGGATCTTGGAGATGGGAATACCCCTTTAAAGGGAATCTGTCTGTAGGATCAGCCCTCCCAAGCCATCTATATGGGCATGCAGGTCATAGGAAGCTGAATAAAATCATATATTAATATCTGCGATCTGATGTCTTATTCCAGAGAAATCCACATTTTTCATAATCTGTAAATGAGCAGTTCAGGACTATGCCGCTGATCTGCATGAGAAGCTGCCTCCAGAGATTATTTAAAATGAAAGGGACATTACCAATGTGAGACACACAGATCAGAAGAGAAGACTGTCAGTCATTACATGTCTCACATTGGTGATGCCCCTTTTCATTTAAAATAATCTCTGCAGGCAGCTTCTCAGTCAGGTTAGTGTCCACCCATAGATCTTAACAGCTCATTTACATATTTTGAAAACGTTGATTACTGTGGAATTCTACGTTGGATTGCAGATATCAAGGTATGATTTTATTCAGCTTTTAATGACATGCATGCTCATATTGACAGCTTAAGAGGGTCGATCCTATTGACAGATTTCCTTTAAAAAGAATCTGTAATTAGGATTTTAAACCCCAAACTAACGACATGTATGAGTCCTTTCATGCTGATTTAATCCTTACCTTTCTTGTCAAAATATATTTTGCTGATTTAGAGAAATCCATAGCTGAAATTGTATGCAAATGAGCTGCAAGTGCAGTGGGCGGGCAATGCACTTACAGCTCTCCTGCCCTCTCTCGCTATTCCCTGCCCACTTCCTGTCTCACTGATCATTCATGTTTCAGTTACCTGTCAGTAAGAGACAGGAGGCAAGCAGCGGGAGGGGAAAAGACAGAGAAGTAAGAAAGCTTTAAGTGAAGAACATGCACACAGTTTCAACTATGGTTTCTCTAAAACAGCAAAACTGGTTTGGCTACTGGGACCTGTAGCTGCATTTTGCTCCCTCTATGTGGGCCAGTAAATGAAGCTGAAAATTCTTAAAGGGAATCTGTCACCAGATTTTTGCCACGTCATCAGAGAGCAGCATAATGTAGGGACAGAGGCCTAGATTCCAGAGATGCGTTACTTACTGGTCTGCTTGCTGTAGCTCTGATAAAATCACTGTTTTATCAGCAGGAGATTATCACTAGAGGACTAGTAAACCTGCTGCCACATAGTACTTCATAATCATGAGCTCTAGTAGATCTCCAGCAGATAAATTGTGATTTTATCAAAACTGCAGCAAGCAACCAAGTAAGTGATACATCACTGGCATTAGAGTTCCTGCCCCTACATCATGCTGATCTCATATTGGGTAACAAAAATCTGGTGTCAGATTTCCATTAAAGTACCTGATTCTGCCCTGCATCCAAGACATTGAAAATAGGATGAAAACCAACACACTATTGTCAGGAAAGTTGCATTACTGGAATAACCAACAGGATCAATTGTTTCTAAGAGATTAGAAAAAAGGGGTCTGTTTTTCCATAGTATGTACATTGTATTACAACCCAACCCATACACTTAAATGGATATAAGGATGCAATGACTAAATATATCCATGGGCTAAAATGGTATTGCTATTTTCTAATGTCATACATCACCATTGAAAGTCTATCCTTTTAGGCTCAAAGAAACATAAAGATCAAGTTAAATGTACTCTAGTCTATTTTATGTAAGAGTTTTTAGGATTAAAACAAAGTCCCATTACAGAATTGCAAACATGCATAGAGGATTAGTAGAAGAAAAAAAAACACATTTTTGCCCTCTAAAACTCAATTATTAGAGAAACATTTTGTCATCAACTGGAGAATGAGATCAAACATAATGATGAGGTGAAATGCTTGATTATAAAGCATTCTCTTCACTAGCTCACGTTCCAGTATTAGTACAAGAAACACGTTCCCTAATGAAAACAAATTCCTTTTGGCAAGAAGACTAGCTCTAGATTTACTGGAATCAAGTGTAGGGATTATAGCCACAGTACTTGGGGAATGGAGACTATTTTACAATATTTTAAAGGTCAGTCTGTACTCTTGAAATCAGAAATAATGACAGAAAGGATATCCTGGAACCGCAGGAGTGAGAACACTGTACCATAACTAAATCCATCATATTAGAAAAGAACAAACTTCAATATATGTCAGCGATGAGAGATTATTTTAGCTGGATATAATCCTAATTGTTCAGGTATTAAATTCTTATTATTTAACATTATCCCACCACCGGGACCCCCAGCAAGCCTAGAACAGGAATCTGGATCCCAGGTACCGCATGTTCAACCTCTGCTCCATTTATTGTTTATGGTCCTGATAAAGAAAGCAGAGTCCCATAGACAATGAATAGACTGGAGGTTGGGCATGAGCACCTCTGCAGAGCCTCGTTCCTGGCCTCCAGAGGACCTTTAATGAAATTTCTGGGAGTTCTAGTTTTGGAACCTCAGCAATCAGTAAGATACTCCCTAACCTATGGACTTGGAGTAACGCTTTAAAGCTTTGCATGCACTATAGTGATTGACCAATCACCCACAGGTACACAGTTGATCCAAAGAAAGAATCCTGGGAGAAAAATTTTGAGAAGGGCATTATGTTTTCCCGTTTGTCGCACACGAGGGGAAATAAATGTACAAAACACATAATAGCCGATTAAAAAAAAAAGATACTTACCAAGCTATGTCCATTTATGACTAAGGCATATTCACCAGTTACAGTTTCCTCGTAGACAGAGTGAAGCTTTGTTTCGACTGTCTTCTCGGAGAACTGATGCCCGTTGAATAGGTTCCTACTCTGTCCAAAAGTGGCGTCTTTCACTTTCCTAGGAAAGAAAGATGTAAACGGAGTACAGGGCATTATACTTGTCTGTTATGGCCTGTTGTTCTGGCACCAGTAATGATCACAGCCTAGTACCTTAGCTCTTCTCGGACTTCGGTTACTGTGCGACCAGACACTATAAAAATATCATTCATGTCATCAGTGAGCATGTGGCACGAATACCCAATGTTCATGGCCGTTTCTGTGAAGGAAAAATACATAGAAATCCTAATTGAAGCAGCAGAGGATAGATGTACAGTACCTCTAAATAACAGAGGTCAGATGATTTTAAATGCTGGCATGTATGCTTACACAGGAAGGAAAGGATCAATTTTTGGATGCTAATTTATTTAGCAATTTGGCTTTAGTCCTGTAAAAATGTTCACCCAAATGGCCCCCAAACCCGCTTACTACTTTATCTGCTTGTCTGATGTGATATCTGAGCTGGAATCCTTTTTTTATGCACCTGGTGTACTGGTGTATGTACTCTGACAGTGGTGTGGGCAGCAACAAAGGAGCATATTTGCTTCAGAGCAATGTATCCTTCTCTCAGTGATCTAGTGGATGGAGTTGTGCATCCTGGAGGCTGGCGCTGCGCGTCCTGGAGGCTGGCGCTACGCGTCCTGGAGGCTGGCGCTGCGCGTCCTGGAGGCTGGCGCTGCGCGTCCTGGAGGCTGGCGCTACGCGTCCTGGAGGCTGGCGCTGCGCGTCCTGGAGGCTGGCGCTACGCGTCCTGGAGGCTGGCGCTGCGCGTCCTGGAGGCTGGCGCTACGCGTCCTGGAGGCTGGCGCTGCGCGTCCTGGAGGCTGGCGCTACGCGTCCTGGAGGCTGGCGCTACACGTCCTGGAGGCTGGCGCTGCGCGTCCTGGAGGTTGGATAACCACTAGGTCCTGTCTCCGGTACTGTTTCATTAGCACCCTAGCACCATAGCTCGTTTTCCTTAGCTATCAAATTACAGCTCTGGAAGGTGAATAATGGCTTCTTAGAATGAGGCGTTTATTGATAAAATTATAACACACTGTAGCACTTAATGTCCTTCCTTCAACTGCCCTTCCCCAAGGATATACTAATATATATATATACATGCTCATACCCACATGCATACATATACAGTATATAGTACTGAAGCCAAATCGCTTAATCAAGTGATTCACACACTTGAACAAGTTTCCATGCTGGACAGGATTAGCAAACACAATTTGAAAGTTTATTTTTATTCTACAAAGCTACGAGTCTGTTGTTGGGCACTTCCATTTGTTTAGAAAATGGCAACCAAACCCCTGCATTCTTGTAGATTCATATGCAGCAGATTTTTCCATTAACAATCTGCAGAAAAATCTGAATATGTTGCATATAGATTTCCAAGTGATTATACAGGGAACTTTACCACTGTTACAGTACTTTAAAAAGATTAAACCAGCTGTAAAAATCTGTGCCGAATCCTGAATGCATTGCAGATTTTAAAATCCATAACATTTTCATTATTTCCATACTGGTGCAACGGGGCTATAGTGGGGTAATCACTGGGTGATGTCATGACGAACACATACCAATACACTTCTGCTGTGGATTTTCTAAAAATTCCACAGTGGATTTCACTATAGCTAATCTGTGCAAGTGATCATGGTCTTTATGGTGAAGGGATGAATGTGCAGAAGCAAATTTTATAACTGTAAATTCCCGTTTAGCAGAAAGATATTTTGCCATTAGAAAAAAATAATGAACTCCATCAGACTTGATGCTTGTAGAGCTGGGGAGTATAACAAAGCTTACCAATTACAATCTCATATGACGGTATCAAAACGTAAACATAGTTCCCCCACAATTGTTTTATTGTAGTATTTATTAAAATCCCCCACATAGTGACAACAACAAAAAAATAACAGAACAAAAAATATTATAATAAAATACGATACAGAGACACCTTTCCAAAGAAAAGCCCCAGGATAAGTGATCCAACCAATTCAGTTTAGGGTTAGATGTTCAGAGGAAAAAGGACACCTTTTCCCCTAAAATTGTCACCTACCTATGCCGCAGAGGTTGGCACCCTGTGATGGCAAAAGGGCGCCCCTGCTCCTTGCCGTCTGATCATAATAACCTAACCTATCTAATGTAATGTAGGTAAGACAGATTTAAAAAAATATCTATTGGTGCCACAAAGAATATGAAAAGCGTAACTCTGGTCACTTTCACAAGTAACCAACTATAACATATGACACCCCAGAGATAGGTAAAATGTGCAATCTGAGTGTAATAATTTCACTAAAACTGAAAACCTAACCCAAGCCGTGGAGATTGGCACCCTAAGATGGCGAAAGTGGCGCCTCCGGCTTTGCCGGCTGACGTACTCATCCTGTAGCAACCTTCTACATGACCTCCTGAAGAACTTCCATCAAACAAGGGGAATGCGCAGAAACACGCCATAAAACGGACAGCCAAGTTTTGTATAGCATATTTGAAGGAACGATGATTGTATAAATTAAAACTGGTAGTTTCTTTTTATCTTAGAGACAGCTGTATAAGAAGTGGGTTTTGTTATAATTCGGGATTTTTTCCTTAGGCTTTCTTATAAGGTGGTTTAAGTGTCTAAGCAAACAATTTTTTTTTTTGAAGATCCTGAACCTACATCTACATTAAATTA
>JARQOD010000004.1:409834468-409989838 GCA_033576555.1 Oophaga sylvatica
TGGACCTGTCTTCTGCCTTCGACACTGTGGACCATTCCCTCCTGCTACAGATTCTCTCATCTCTTGGCATCACAGGCTTGGCCCTATCCTGGATCTCATCATATCTAACAAACCGAACATTCAGTGTCTCGCTCTCCCACACTACCTCCTCACTTCGCCGACTGTCTGTCGGTGTTCCTCAAGGCTCAGTTCTAGGACCCCTATTCTTCTCCATCTACACCCTCGGCCTGGGACAGCTCATAGAATCCCATGTTTGCAGTATCATCCTTACGCCGATGACACGCAGATCTACCTATCTGGACCTGACCTCACCTCCTTACTGACCAAAATCCCACAATGTCTTTCTGCTATTTCTGCTTTCTTCTCTGCTGGCTTTCTAAAACTGAACATGGACAAAACAGAATTCATCATCTTTCCCCCATCTCACTCTACCCCCCCACCAGACCTGTCCATCAACGTCAATGGCTGCTCACTTTCCCCAGTCCTGCATGCTCGGTGCCTCAGGGTGATCCTCGTCTCTGCCCTCTCTTTCAAGCCACATGTCCAAACCCTTGCCTCCTCCTGCCGTCTCAAACTCAGAAATATTTCCTGGATCCGTGCATTCCTTGACCATGAAACTACAAAAACACTAGTGCATACCCTCATTATCTCCTGCCTCGACTACTGCAACCTCCTACACTCTGGGTTCCCCTCTAGCACTCTGGCAGCACTCCAATCCATCCTGCACTCTGCTGCCCGACTAATACACCTATCTCCCCGTTATTTCCCAGCCTCTCCTCTCTGCCAAGCCCTTCACTGGCTTCCTATCGTCCAGAGACTCCAGTTCAAAACCCTAACTATGACATACAAAGCCATCCACAACCTGTCTCCTCCATACATCTGTGACATGGTCTCCCGGTACATACCCACACGCAACCTTTGATCCTCTCAAGATCTTCTCCTCTACTCCCCTCTTCTCTCTTCTTCCCACAACCGCATACAAAACTTCTCCCGTGCCTCTCCCATACTCTGGAACTCTCTACCCAACACATCAGACTCGCGCCTACCATGGAAACCTTCAAAAAGAACCTGAAGACCCACCTCTTCCGACAAGCCTACAACCTGCAGTGATCCTCAGTCTACTGAACCACCGCACGACCAGCTCTACCATCTGTTAGTGTATCCTCACCCATCCCTGTAGACTGTGAGCCCTTGCGGGCAGGGTCCTCTCTCCTTCTGTACTTGTGTGTGCCTTGTATTGCTCACGTTTATTGTAGTTGTCTATATTTGCCCCTTTTCACATGTAAAGCGACATGGAATAAATGGCGTTATAAAAATGTATTATAATAATAATAATGGGGCACTGTGTATTTGTATTATGGGGGCACATTGTATTGTATTATGGGGCACTGTGTATTTGTATTATGGGGCACAGTGTATTGTATTATGGGGCACTGTGTATGGTATTTGTATTATGGGGCACAATGTATTGTATTATGTATTATGGGGCACTGTGTATTTGTATTATGGGGGCACGGTGTATTGTATTATGGGGACACTGTGTATTGTATTATGGGGCACTGTGTATTGTATTATGGGGCACAGTGTATTGTATTATGGGGACATCATGTATTGTATTATGGGGACATCATGTATTGTATTATGGGGGCATCATGTATTGTGTTATGGGGCACGGTATATTGTATTATGGGGCATCGTGTATTGTTTATGGATATGTTGTATTATGGGGCATCAGTATTGTGTTATGGCACGTATATGTATTATGTGGGCATCGTGTCATTTGTGATGCTAGTCACTTCTCACGGCCAAGCCGTCAGAGTGGTCAAGGAGTTCAAGGTTAGAAGCCAGGAGGGTACATCATAAACAGAAGGAAGAGACAAAAGCGTAGTCAGGTAACGTTATGGGGCACGGTGTACTGTATTATGGGCACAGTGTATTGTATTATGGGGCATCATGCACTGCATTATGGGGCAACGTGTATAGTATTGTTTATTATGGGGGCATTGTGTATTGTATTATGGGGCACTGTGTATTGAATTATGGGGCATCGTGTATTGTATTATGGAGGCACGGTGTATTGTATTATGGGCACTGTGTATTGTGTTATGGGGGCATGGTGTTTTGTATTATGGGGCACTGTGTATTGTTATGGGGCAGTGTTTGTATATGGGGCACTGTGTATTGTATTATGGGGCAGTCTGTATATGGATTGTATGTATTATGAGGCACGGTTTATTGTATTATGGGGGCATCATGTATTGTATTATGGGGCACGGTGTATTGTATTATGGAGCATCATGTACTGCATTATGGGGCATCATGTATTGTATTATAGGGCACGGTGTATTGTATTAAGAGGCACTGTATTGTATTATGGGGGCATCATTTACTGCATTATGGGGCATTGTGTATTCTGGGGGCATTGTGTATTGTATTATGGGGCACTGTGTATTGTATTATGGGAGCATCATGTATTGTATTATGGGCACTGTATATAGTATTATGGGGCACTGTATATTGTATTATGGAGAACGGTGAATTGTATTATGTATTATGGGGCATCGTGTATTGTATTATGGGGCACTGTATATGGTATTATGGGGCACGGCATATGGTATTATGGGGCATCGTGTATTGTATTATGGAGCATGGTGTATTGTATTATGGAGCATCATGTATTGTATTATGGGGCACTGTGTACTGTATTATGGGGCACTGTGTACTGTATTATGGGGCACTGTGTATTGTATTATGTGGGCATCATATACTGTATTATGGGGCAAGGTGTATTGTATTATATATTATGCAGCATCATGTATTGTATTATGGGGCACTGTGTATTGTATTTTGTACTATGGGAGCAATGTGTATTGTATAATGTATTATGTGGGAATTGATTATTGTGTTATGTACTATGGGGGTATCGTGTACTGTGGTATGTATTATGGGGAGTTTTGTATGGTATGTATTGGGACATCTATATGTATGGGGCATCTTGTATTGTATTATGGAGGCATTGTATATGTATTATGTGGCACTGTGCATTGTTTTATGGGGCACTGTGTATTCTATTTTGTGTTATGGGGCATCGTGTATTGTATTATACATTATGGGGGCATTGTGTATTGGATTATGCATTATTGTATTATGGGCATTGTGTAGGTATTATGGTACACTGTGTGTTGTATTATGTATTATGGGGCATTGTGTATAGTATTATGGGGGCATTGTATATGTATTATGGGCCACTCTGTACTGTATTATATACTATGGGGAATCATATATTTATTATGGGGCATTGGGCATATGTATTATGGGACATTGTGTATAGTATTATGGGGGCATTGTATATGTATTATGAGGCATCATGTATACTATTATGTATATGGGCATCATGTATTATTATGGGGGCATGTATATGTATTATGAGGCATCATGTATACTATTATGGGGCATTGTATATGTATTATGAGGCATCATGTATACTATTATGGGGGCATTGTATATGTATTATGAAGCATCATGTATACTATTATGGGGCATTGTATATGTATTATGAGGCATCATGTATATTATGGGGCATTGTATATGTATTATGAGGCATCATGTATACTATTATGGGGGCATTGTATATGTATTATGAAGCATCATGTATACTATTATGAGGGCATTGGATTATTTAGTTCAGGAAGCACTGTGTATAGAATTATTTAACACAAGACCATGTGGGTCTTTATTACAAATATGGATGGCCCTGTTACCTATTTAGAGCAGTCAAAATTTTCCTGGAGGGAAATTCATACTCCACAGGGTGTCACTCTAGTTATGTCTACACATGATACATTGCAATTTGTATTCCTCTAAATGTGATTATACGCCCTGATCCGCCATAACCCACAAGTGCACAAACATATTTTACAAGGGGGCCTGAGCGACTTAGATAATATTCACTAGGAGTATGTCTTCATGTCACAGAGAACACAAAAGGTAACACAAACTACGTACTAAACACTATGTATAAGGATTATTCCTAAAAACTGTAGGGTCTGGCAAAGATTATGTGCGAGAATTTTACCCTGACACAATTAGATGTATTGGAGAACTCAAAACAAACACCTAACGGTTTTCATCTGTTAACCCCATGCAGACATATATGGATTTACAGGGAGTGTGTTAGTTCATTAGTGACAATTATAGTAAGTTCTTTATTTAATGGTTTCACTTTGTAAATCAATAGAAATGGATGCATATAAAATCCACGATTGCCCGATTTTGCTCTTCTCCAGTTTCTATTCTCCCTGCTCATTCCCTCTGAATATGCAAACATATGTTTACTGGTCTCACTTGTCTCCGTGTGGATTAGCAGACACGAAAAGGGTGGATAGAGAATTGTGATGAATAACAGAGATCTCTTGTCTATTCATGGTTTTGGTTAAAAAAAAAAAATTCTGAGGACAACCGCAGCTTACAGCCAATTTGTGTTTTAGAAGCGGATTTTTTTTTTTTTCACATAGCCAGTATGAACATTCAACGTCTAAACTGTAAGAAATATCTTCTATAAGTAATGGGTTCCCTGGCTCCAAAAGAACAATGAATTGAAATGTAGAAATAAAGGGAGATTAGGAGTCATTTCACTTCTTGGTATTGTGATGTTTTTTTCAAAATTAATTGTTACCATAAATATGTGAAAATGAAGCATACACCTCATTAATGCTGTGATATTCAATCATATTGAATTTTCTACTGCAATATCAAATGAACCGTAAATTTTTAAATAGAAGAGGCTGACACAGAAAGAGAGACTGTAGACAGGACGCAGTCTGGAAGGGAATAGTCTGAAGTGTGAGAGGTGCAAGCTGGGGACGACGATGGACTGAATGTGGGAACAAGCCAAAGGAGAGTTTCACAGTTCTAGGAAGAGAGCAAGAAATCACAGACCATACGCATTTGCTAAACTTGTTTTAGTAGAAAGATCTGATTTTGATCAGTTTGGAATTTTTATCTTCCAAAACAGAACGTAGTTTCTGCCTGTTCACATGATGGCACAATCTGTCAGATGACTACGTTGGTTACAAGCCCCACACATGCGTGATCCAAAGGGCATGGAAATGTGCAGCGGTCATTGCAGGAAAATATACATAAGTAGAAGAGATAAATGTGATATTTACATACATCAATAGTACACGTGAAAATAACATATCTTATCAGGGATGTTTGCTCTTTCTCATATTGGATTGATCCTTCACTGGCGTGGAATCAGTGAAGACAGATTTTCACATTACTGAGATGACAGTTAGTGATGTTAAAATTCTATGGAGGGAAAGGGGAGGAGCTATAGAAAAGGCAGATACCGACATCCTGCTGCGAGTTCCACAGAACTTTTGAGCACCAACTGTTATCTAGCTCAGTAATAGGAACGTCTGCATTCACTGTACACAATTTTTACCTATGAATTGGGAAATTTGAAATGGAAAAAAATCAGTTCAGGAGAAATTAGATTTCTCGAATAAGATATTTTTATCTGCGCTGATCTACCAGTTCTCTGAATGCTGAGCTCTGCATAACTGTGCCACCAACACTGATTGACAGCTTATTGAGTGAACTGTGCATAGGCAGAAAACTGCTAATCAGTGGTGGGACAGAGATCATGGCAGCAGGTTTACTAGTCCCCTAGTGCTGATCTCTTGCTGATAAAACTACAAAATGTAGCCCAGTAAGTGACACATGGTTGGAATCAGGGTCACCTGGTGACAGATTCCCTTTAAATGAAGAACAGTCTGCCGCCACACACAATTTCGTGATTACTAGCCATTACAGTCATTTAACTGGCTACATATATTTAATTAGAAGTGGATGATCTTTATTGAAATGTACTTTCATGTAAAGCCCAATTGCGGAGTAATGACTATAAGGTGAAAATTTTATTCATGTCTGACTCCTTTCTAGACAATTCTAATTCTGGCCACTTTTATTCCTGTTCCACAAACATTCAGTCAAATGTATTTATTGAGCGGCGAAGCTCATTCCGATCTTTCTTCAAATACAATCAAAATGACCATTTCTTTAGCAGATGGTAATAGAAGCAGCTGTGAAGGCAGAACGAGATTAACATTTACAGCCACTAATACAAATTGCTATTTGATGCTGAATAGTGTACAAAATGTGTTCCTAAATCATTTAACAATTTCATACCTTCACCCCCTAATGTATATATAACAATAAGAGACACATAAGTTGGTTCTTAGATCTACATGAGTCTGGGAGCTTTCACTTTGCTCTTCGCACACGCTCGGTGGCCCCTTTGGGGCATATGTCCAACCCCACCACTCCACCTGCCAAACGGGATTTTGACATATGCGTTGACAGGACAATAGACTATAATATTTCTTGAGTATTCGCCTCTAGTAGGTGTACACTCCTAAAAATGATGCACGTCAGAAAGCACATTCGCTCTGCCAGCACCATTATAGTCTATGGACCCGTCGGCGCATATGTCCAAATCCCGTTTGGCTGGGGGTTGTGACATAAGCCTTGTGGGGCCACCTAGCAGGTGCCGAAACGCAGTGTGAAAGCACCCTAAGCGGTGTGCGCTGAATGGTAAAACACATCACTGAAAAAATCATTACCTATAACAGACATCCTTTTCTGACATTGTTGAAGTCTAGTATGGCTAAGAGCTGGTATGTGACAATTTTCCCCATTTCCTGCACAGTGATGGTCTCCGGTGTTCGAGATTTGAATATGAAGCCAAAATTCCTTGCAGCAGTAACCAAAGCTCCTTCATCTGGTGACTGAACCTGGTAAGCAAGCTCTCCTGTGCAAATAAAAAAGAAGAAGGATATAAATAATGGTAAAAACATAGATTTTTTTTTAAAATTGTCAGATATAAGGCATTCAGCATAACACTGATGTATAAAATCCTGAATACAGTATTTCATGCATCAGAAGATGCCATAACACATACAGTAGGATGCTAAACTACTCGTATAAGACAAGTTACTTAAAGGGATCCTGTCACTCGAGTCATGCTGCCTAAACCACGAATCAGAATTTGGCTGCATGACTACTACTCTGACAAACTCGGCATTTCAGACAATCCATAGTTGAAAAGCCAGCCGGGGACCATAGGAAGAGACCTAACTAGTCCAGTACGACTCATGGCTGGCGTTTCCCCGCCCCGCTCCTGGTGATTGACTGGTCTCTCCCTATGTACACACATGGGGATCCTGGCAGCAAGCGTTATATTCCTCTGATGCACCAGCTCAGGGAAAATTGAGCATTACATAGTTTTAATTGAAATGAATGGGCAGTCCGTGTAATAATTGGCCTAGACATTTCTGAAACCACTGCTCCTTATGATGCTTAACACGTGGGACTATTCTCCATAGATTTAACAATTTTATACTTCTTAACTACTCAAGATCATTAGGCATCTAAACAATAAATATCTTACGGCTAAAAAGTATCAGATATGTTAGAATAAACCACTGCACTGTCAAGATCGAAAAAGATGTAAAAATTAACCTCTTCAATCCTGGGAACCTGCAGATATAGAACTATGGTGTACGGTGTAAAGCATATACAAGTTATAAATCTTCCTGACTTCAATTTAAATATTGAAAAATTGACGATGTGTCATGAAGGTGACATGGTGGCTTTGTGCTTACTACAGTGTATAGATGTATCATTGTAATGCTGCCTCTGCTGATAAGGAGCATGCTGAAAACTCTTCCAGAATGTACAGGAAGTATGAGCCTAAAAAAGCGCCAATGGTCAATGTGAAAATTGCACGTTTTCTAATATAGCTTATTTTAAGAAAGATCATGATATGAAAATAAAAATGTTACATATTTGTTTTTAAATACATATAATGCAAAAACCTGAATTATACAATAGGTGATTTTATGATGACCCTTCCTAGGAAACTGATATCGCTGTGTATTGTGTATGACAAACATTGCAATAAAACAAAATCCTCTTAAAAGCGTGATGAGATAAAATCTTCTGCGTAAAACCTATGATAGCTGAAAAAACAAACAAATGTGGTTAACTGAATCCAACTAAACAGAAAATAAAATAAAAAAAAATAAAAAAATTGTGCATGTGCAAATAACGTCTAAATGAATTATTGCGGAAACATCTATGATTCAAGCCAAGCAGTGCTGTGCTATACAGAGGAGAATCCCCTAACAGAAGCCTGCATTTATTATATATGACTAATAAAACTGGAAAGATCAACATTTAAGGGCAGGAAAAGAAACATTTCAGTTTTGCAATATCTATAAACCTTTGGAATACATCCTTTTTTGGTCAAATAAATGCGTGTGAAAAAGGTCACAGGAAAATGTGTGGGACCCATTCATAAACATACACATCATGAGCAATTTCACTGGTATCAGGTCTGAGTCACCAGCAATTCTGAAAATTCAAGAACTGCAAACACGTGTCTGTCCAGAAAGCCACGAGGAGGCTAAATTATAAATACTGGAAGCTCATGTAGCATAGCTCCTGTATGGGTCATTATGGGGCAGAACATGACGAAGGCTCACCGAAAGGGAGATTCTGCATCCTGGTTAACCCTTGCCTCTGCTAAGCCTACAATTCACAGCAACAATCAGTAAATGAAATGGAAGGATTCATCTTATCCATCGCTAGATCAGGTTTTCAGAGAGCTCAACAGCTCTAAGTTATTACAGAATCAGAATTTATGTGCATTATTGGTACCAAGGTTTTGTACATGCCTGATAGGCAGCCTTAGGGTATGTGCATGCTGAAAGTTTTTAGAGAGGAATCGAAGTGGAAACTCTAAAGTTTTTGAGAAGTTTTGAGCTTTTGAGGATTATTTGGAGAGTTTCTGCTCTAAAAACTACTAAAAGAAAACTCAGTCTGAACATACTCTAAGGCTATATTCACACAACATCTTATTCAGGTCGATTGTTCCTGGAACCTGCCTGAAAAAGTGCAGCAAAAAGGCCGTAGAAAATTAACGATACGCAGAAATGTAAAAAACGACGCTCGTTCGGCAACTGCGCAAAGAAGACTTTTTCCTGAAGCAGCTTTGCCTGGGAATGAAGATGTCGTGAGCACATATGCTAATAGAGGTTTATAAAGCATAGGGGTTTAGGATGCCGATCCTATTACATTGTGGATTCGACATGCGCTAAACTGTGCTACATTACACAAACCAGATTAAAGGGATTGGACAATTTAGTCTTTATCTCAACAAACTTGGTGTGGACATGATTTTGTGACACTCACTAATACACAAGCTTTACACTCGTTTGTGGACAGGAGACCTGTACAAAGAGGCGGCCGACAAAGGAGGAGCATGAGACCAGAACCGTTCATCTGATTCCTCCAACTCAGAAATAGCTTATGTATATATATATATATATATATATATATATATACACATACACTAGATGGTGGCCCGATTCTAACGCATCGGGTATTCTAGAATATGTATGTAGTTTATTTTACGTGGAGGCCACCGGTCAGGGTACTTCCGCTGCGAGCGCCGGTCATCTCCCGGCTGCGTCACCGCTGACGTCCATGCGGCAGGAGATGACCCGTGGCTAGTGCCGCTGATCTCCGGACGATAGCGGTGGCGTGCGTAGTTCAAATCCTGCGCAAATTCGCAGCCGGACTGCGCCTGACGCTGATTGGTCGCGTCCGGCCGGGTGCGACCAATCAGCGACGCGGGATCTCCATTACAGACAGAATTAGATGATTATATAGTAGAATATATATATATATATAATGTGTGTGTGTGTGTGTGTGTGGTGAGTGCCACAAAACTGTGATTCTAACACATTCGTTAAAATAAAAATAAAAGTGGGAAACACCATGAGAAAGAATATAACACAATGTGTCAATCTATATTTTACTGCACAACAGGCCCCTGCGAGAGAACACCAGTACTCGTTGCACCACTTTTTCTCTATCGCCTTAATTGGGGGACACAGGAAACCATGGGTGTATGCTGCTGCCACTAGGAGGCTTGACACTATGCATATGCAAAAAAAGGTTGGCTCCTCCTCCGCAGTGTACACCCCTCCGACAGGAACTAGGGAATTCAGTTTTAGCTTAGTGTCAGTAGGAGGTGGACACGGGTCTCTCTGGAGACCCATATCTACCTATTGTGCGTCGTTCCTTTTCAGGTACCTTCCGGAGGGATACAGTGTGAAAAGTCACTACTGTAGTCCCACACAGAGACTATGAGTACGGCGTGTACTGCCACCCCGTATCCTCATATGTCTGTCCCGGCAGGACCCCCCACTCTAATCCCTAGCACAGACGGATGTTTAGGTGATCAGAGGCAGCGAAAGACCCGGGCCTGCCTCCGTCTCCCACCTACACGCCCACCAGAGCCTGTCGGATGAGGAGACGTGGACGTCCCCACAACTGATCCGGACGTCCGACCTTTGGTCTGAGGTATTGTCCCTCTTTCTCAGCAGGACAGAAGAAAGAAGACAGGAGGAAAGAAGAAAAAAAAAAAAAAAAAAGAGAAAAAGGAGGATGCAGGTTACAGGAGAGCCTGGTACATTATTCTTGTCCCCTAAGGCCTTTAGAGATGGGGCTGCTCCGGACACCTCGCAGCGCCGTGGATTTCCCGGGGCTCCCTGTCTTTCTCTAGGAGCTGGAGCCCGGGTTTTTATCAGTGCGGTGCTCGTGCGCATTGCGCCGCCTGTCTACCTCTTTTTCCTGCCGGTGGCTGCGGTGATTCATTTCGGGGCCTGTCTTCTTAAGCAGCGGCGTCCTCCGTTCCAATCCCCCTTCTCCGTCGGCTGCAGACCAAAATTTAGGTCCCGGCTTCATTCTGGGCCTACTCCAGCTCTGGCTCCGCCCCCCGCCTGTCCACTTCTGGGCGGACTTCTTTCTCTGCCTGTCCTAGCTCCACCCCCGCCTGTCACACTTCCGGGCGGGCTTCTTTCTCTGCCTGTCCTGGCTCCGCCCACCGCTCCTGAGAGCTGTAGCAGACACAGAGTGCACTTTACAGGCCCTGCGTCTGTCGCTCCTGCGTTCTTCAAGTGGCAGCAAGCAGCTCCTCAGCTACCTCCGCGGTCTCTGAGCACGGGCTCCGGTCACAGCATCACATCAGGGAGGAACAGCTCGGCAGCACGCAGGAACCGTGAGTAAGCTCTGTCCTGCAGAGCTGACACTCTCCTCTGCCCTTCTCTGTCCCCCAACCTTCTGACACCGGTTAGTGGGATTGCTCAGCCATGCCTAAACAAAAGGGAGAGTCTACTCGTTCCCCATCTTCTCTTCCTCCGCCACGCTGGTTAGATACTTTGTAGGTTCTTCTTGTAATGGCAGACTCCCTTCAGGTCAGTCTTCTCCCATCTGCCAGGCCTGCAGCGACCCCACGGGACCCACCCAGGAGCCCCCTTCTGATCCGGGTGATCCTGAGACCCATACCCCCCAGTGGGCAGCGTCTCTGTCACAATCTGTTTCGGACCTCACCAGGGTATCACAGACCCTAGTATCCGTTTTGGACAGATTGCCTTTTTCAGCATCTGCAGTCGCCAGCGGGTCTCAAGACTCCCTTTCCGGTCCGTTAAACCCAAGCCGTAAGAGACCCAGACTGGAACACAGTTCTAGGTCCTCATCTCGCTCCATATCTCCGGAAGACCCTGCTCGGGGTTATCCCTCCCTAGCGCCCTCCTCCCAGGAATCTGGCGAGGCGTCTCCGGAGGCGTTTTCGGAGGATGAGTCGGACCTGGATCCAGATCAGGCATCCGACATGACGGATATGGTGCAGAGTCTGATTGTGGCTGTCAATCAGACCTTAGGCATCAGGGATACCTCTACGGAATCCGCAGAACAGGCGGTTTCGTTCAGACGGTCCAAACCACCTTCCAAGGTTTTTGCCCTTCACACTGAGTTCAAGGACATACTCAAGAGGGAGAGGGAGAATCCGACCAGACGCTTTCAAAGAGGGAAGCGCCTCTGCATACTATACCCGTTTTCCCCGGAGCTTACATCTAATTGGACAATTTCTCCTTCAGTGGACCCACCGGTCTCCAGACTGTCCACCAAAAAGGTCCTTCCTCTGGCTAGCGCTGCTTCCCTAAAGGACGCCAACGATAGGATTCTAGAATCACTGGCAAGGTCAGCCTTTGAGGCAGCCGCTTAGCGAACCCACGGTTCCCACCCAGAAACGCCCTTCTGCCCCTGGCGATTCCGAGACCCCTACCCCGGAGTGGGCTTCTTCTTTGTCATAATCTGTGGCGGACCTTACTAGGGTGTCACAGACCCTAGTGTCCGTTTTAGACAGTTTTCCCCTTTCAACACCCGCGGTCGCCAGCGAGTCACAGGGCTTGCCGCCCTGTCCTTCCAATCCAGGCCGTAAGAGACCTAGACATTTTCTAGGTCCTCTTCCCACTCCGCCTCTCCAGACGAACTTTCTCGGCATAATCCCTCCTTAGCGCCTTCCTCTCCGTAGTCAGGCGAAGCGTCTTCAGACGCGATTTCAATAAATAAGTCGGACCCGGATTCCAAACAGTCCTCCAACAGGAAGGATACGGTGCAGAACCTGATTGGGGCAGTCAATCAGACCTTAGGCTTCAAGGACACCGCTACAGAAGTCGCAGATCAGGCATTTTCGTTCAGACGGTCCAAGCCACCTTCCAAGGTCTTTGCCCCTCTCCTCTTCCTGGCGCATCGCGAGGTTCCACCCACCACAAGGGTAGGCTATAGCCGCGGCCATATTGCGCCTCAGGACCCTGCGCTCCAACGGGTCCCCTGCTTGACTCCATGTTTCCCCTCTGGCCCCGACGCTTGGCTCCGCCTCCCTCCGGCTTCAGAACAAGCTCCTTTTTAGCGTGCTCCCCTACAGTGCACGCTGTTACCCTTTCGGTCCCTATCACTCTCCTGGGGTTGCCTCCTTTTTCCGCCTTCTGCATCCGAAGGGTGGCCCTTTCCATGGGGGATTTGCTCCTTCAGCGCCTATGGCCTTACAGCCTGTCTGTAGAGCTTCTCCCGGCTCCTGGACCTGGAAGGCAACGCTTAATCCAGGTAACAGGCGGGGCACAAGGTGCAAGTCAGGCACAGCTAACAGTTCAGACAGGCTTCACTATCCGTGGGCTCAGTGGTTGCTGAGAGTCCCCATCTTACCCTGGGGCGATTTATCAAGGCACATTAAGTGCTCTAGAGCAGTGCAGTGACAGGTGTATTACGTGCTCCAGTGCCGTACAGTCACTGGTGTTTTAAAGGGTCTAGAAAAATGCATTCACTGGTGTAATAAGTGCTCTAGGGCAGGACAGTCACGGATGTAAGAAGGCTCCAGAGCCGTACAGGAGCTGGTGTTGCATGTGCTCTGGAGTAGTGCAGTCGCTGAGGACAGTACTCTAGTGCCGGGCCGTCGCTGGTTACAGCAGTATAGTTTCTGGTGTAATAATACTCTGGAGCAGGCGGTCGCTAAAGTGATAAGTGCTCCAGTACTGGGCAGTCTACAGCAATGGGTATTGCATTACTCTCCGCTCTCAGCACCCTCCACAGTGAGGAGGGCCCTTGTAAGTCCTGCCGTACACCGTTTGCTCTGTAGAGTTTTCTCTTGCAGTCTCCTCTCAGAGTTTTCCGCGACATCACTCTCCGGTTGTGATTTCTGCTATTCACATCTGTACCTTGAATTCAGGAGCAGGATGGTAGCTCAGTGGATTGCACAGGCTCTAAGCAGCGTGAGAGTCCAGGGTTCAGATCCCACCACGGGTGACATCTGTAAGGTGCTTGTACTCCAGTTTTAAAACGGAACATGGAGCGGCCATTACTCTACACATAAAGATGCTGGTCCCATGGCAGATCATATGCTTCTACGCTTCAGGCACTCGCCCTTAATCTCCTCGCAGCCCATCTCCTAAGGCTGCCATTATTCTCCAAGCAGAGAAGTGAGATGCTCCTAACCCTTCACGACTGCAGTGTTGGGGGGCCAACTGACAGCGGTGTAAAAGTCTGTTTCTCCTGCACGTCTGCTGTGGCTCAGTGGACAAAGAAGCTGACCACAAATCGCAGGCCCAAGGTTTTTAACCCAGGTGCAAAACAGAGCGAGTTTAGACTCCCTCTGATTCCAAGCCTACTGCTCTACCGTCAGGAAAGAGGTCTGTACAGCGCAGACTCCGTGGTGCGGCCTCTACAAGTAAGGCTGTTATTATATCTGATGCCGTCAGGTATCCAGACCTAGACCGCAACACAGAATTGGCTCTCTGACCCTTCTCCAGGGTTCTCTCCACGCTAATGTAGTCGCAGAATGCTGAGAGCCAATCGCAGCAGTACTCTATCCGCCATCCAGGTTTCTACGCACCACCAACCAGGTACAGTAGAGCATTCTGATACTGTCGTATTTTCAGTGGATCCGACGGGTCTTGAGTGGACTGCTGCTGTGGTTCTGGTATTCTGTACTGTATGAGGTGAGTCAGAAGCTTTTTCCTTCATGAGCTCTGTGCCCTATTGCAGCAGTACTCTAGCCGCTATCCAGGATTTACTGGTGTTATCTACCGGGCATCAATGCATGCAGTTTTTTTCCAGTAGTTCAGATGTGCCCAATGTCAGGTGCTGCATCGGTCCTGCTCTTCTGTCCTAGCAGGTGAGTCAGGAACCCTCTCTTTCTCGTACCTCAGAGTCCTTTGCACATCTGCCTAGGCTCCCTTCGGTTCATCTCTCACTGAGAGGCACCAAGTATCCATTACTTCTGGTTGGCTGCAGCAGCGGTTTTTCATTCCGCTTTCAGGTTAGTCACAGGCACCTTCTGCTGCGTGTTTCCATGATCATTAACATCTGCGGTCTATTATCAGAACATCTACCACGTACCACAGGGGGAGCTCCATGCCATAAGGTGGATCTCTGTTTCAGCATGAGTGGCCAGACCACTTTCAGGTAGGTCAGACACGCTGGTGTCCGGTACCAGATAGTCCCACCTTTTCTTCGGCAACGCACTGGGCCCTGGTTGCAGGTTGCTCACCTGGGGCCTGTCATCACTATCTGATTATTCGGGCCTAGCACTATCTATCCGTAGGTCAGGTTACAGTGCTTCTCAGATTTTTCTTTGTTTTCTAGTGCGTTACGCCTATCATAAATAGCTTACCATTGACTGTTTATACGTTGTGGCTGTCTATACTGAGCCAGCACCCATAGGTACACCATAACTCTCATAACCCTTCACTATTCTGTCCTAAGGGTCGAGATACCTCAATACCAGAGCTCCCTATCTATTTGTCGGTACTTACCTCTTTTTTTCTTACAGACACCGAATAAAGCCTCGAGCAGCTCCCTAATTTTATTGCCGAGGGTGGCAGCATCTGGTTCTCCCACCTTGAACAGAATTGGATCTCACTCTCCGCACGCTTCAACCAGTGCGGAACGCTGCTCCAGGCCTGAATTCAATGAAGAGTTTGGTGATAACACGTTTTCTTCCTGGAGCAGGATTTGTATCTTTGGTTGGGTGTGATGTCTCATACTTAGGTAAGTGGGTCCGCACACTACATTCTTCTCCCCGCTTCAATGCGGCCAGGACGTATCAGATCGACAATGTCTTCATAAGGAAGGATCTTTCTTCAGAGTCCATGTATTGCTTCGGCGGATACTGGCTTAACTTGTAAGTCCTCGCAGGTTACGGAGCTTAGTTCTCCGACCTGGCTAGACTTATCTGCTGTTCCCTCCCCTTGGGTACTGCTTCAGGACGTCCCATGGTATCCTGTGTCCCCCAATTAAGGCGATAGAGAAAACAGGATTTTGGTTGCTTACCGTAAAATCTGTTTCTCGAAGCCTTCATTGGGGGACACAGCACCCTCCCAAGTCGAACAGCTTTGCTTACTGTATTATATTGTTACAGTTTGAGTTTGTGTTTTTTCTGTGGTTTACGTCTCTTACAGATTCTTCTCCTACTGCTTTCTCACTAACTGAATTCCCTAGTTCCTGTCGGAGGGGTGTACACTGCGGAGGAGGAGCCAACCTTTTTTTGCATATGCATAGTGTCAAGCCTCCTAGTGGCAGCAGCATACACCCATGGTTTCCTGTGTCCCCCAATGAAGGCTCCGAGAAACAGATTTTACGGTAAGCAACCAAAATCCTGTTTTATCAATGACGGAAACTAAAACACAAAAACAATATGTAAACTGAATGCTGCAACTTTTTATATATAAATATTATCACAAGCACTTAAAGGGAATCAGTGACTACATTTGACCTGTCTAAACTATTAATATGAACATACAGGATATACACTGCTGTATGTCTAAGATCAGATGTGTTGTTTTTGAGAAATCATCTTTTATCACGTTGCATAAATGAACTCTTCCAGGCTCTGGAGAGGATGGTGCTTGGAAGATAACTCTGGTTCTATAGAAAACAAGCTCTGGAGGCAGTGTGATGTGTAATGGCTGCTCTCACTGCAGAGCTGTGTGTGGTTATACCTCACACATCTACAGGTTCCTCTCAGCTTCAGGTAGACAGGGTTGTAATATTGTTACAATACAGCAGAGATAAGAGAGAAGCAAAAAATGTGCTTGCAAGATGACAACGTTCACTTCTTCTGTTCTGTGTTAGTTACTTTTCTCACACTGGTAACTCCCCTTCATGTAAAATAAGCTGTGGAGGCAGAGTTATCTCCCGGGCAGGGTCGTCCCCAGAGACATCAGATCGCAGATAAAAAGGTATAATTTTATTCAGCTTCATATGTCCTGCATATCCATATAGAGGGCTTAGGAGGGTTAATCTTACTAACAGATTCCCTTTAAAGGCAATCTTATTTATATGATGGAATCACTTCTGTATACTGACTAGTAGACTCCACACAAAACTTGTGATTATTGGTCCACTGAGATGACCAGTCAGATTATCAGGTAAATCCTGCTGAACTAGAAAGGTTCCTACACTAGCAGTCAAAATTCGTTTATACCTTAACCCTAGACAGGACCAAATTAGGCTAACAAAAAAGCCTTCTCCCCTCAGATTTTATAAGACACAAATAAAATCTCGCCATTATCACATCATTTAAAGAGGAAACATTGTTTTAATTTTAATTTTATAAATCAATATTACACATGAAAATAAACCACTTTGTAACATATCTTATATCTGCTTCTTTCTCCACCAGGACTGATCAGTCATTATCAAAATTCTACATTCAAGGGTAAAAGTTGTATTCAGTGCAGACAGATTATTACATTACTGAGATAGTTGTTGGCAGCTAGTGCTCACAGAGTTCTATGAAGAGGGGAGGAGTTGGGAAGAGCTAAGTGCAGAACCCCTCTTCCTCCTATCATCTCCATATAATCTAATCAGCAGCAGGATCTTTTATCTCATTAATGTAAATAAATCTGAATACAGATTTTACCTGTGAATTGAGAATTTTAAAAATGAATGATCTGTCCTAGCAGAGAAAGGAGTGGATTTATTTAATAACATATATTACATAGTTTCTTATTTTCACAAGTATAATTGATTTATGAAACAAAAATTAAAACAACTCTTTAAACCAGGGGTGGGGGACCTCAGGCCCGCATGCCATTTATGGCCCTCACTGACCCTTTATCTGGCCCCTGGGCAGATTGCTAGGGACCGCAGCACTTGGGCCGGCAGTTGTATTTTGATATCCGCCAGCCAACTCATTTCTTCTTGCTCTGTGAGCACAAACAGTGTTCACTACTGAACGCTGAGACGCGTGTAATCAAAGTTTACGTCCTGACACCAGTGCCAGCATCAGGGCATACTTTGTGGGCAGAGGTAGCGCATGACTTGTACGGCCCCAAAAGTTGGTATAAATATCCAAATGATTCTTGGCAGAAGGCTGATTTAAGATGGCAAAAATTTTCCAAGGAAAATGATTACACGAAATTTGGGGGATTGTCAAATGATCCTTTTTTACGGCGGAACCCTAAGTGCAAGAAATGGGGCCAATAACTGATTGCATTGGGAAATAACATATCACAGTAAAATGCTGATGAAAGTCCAAACGCTGGTAAGAGTCCAAGCGCTTGACATATCTTTATGGTGACATTCTAGGATCCAGTTTCCAGCACTGAATCCACTGGTGACTGCGAGGAATACAAACCTGCATTCTTCTCCTCAGACATAACTGTGTGACATAAGGAAAGTAATCGGAAAAACTCCTGCACGTGAGGCTCTTCTAGCTTTATAGCCTCGATTAAGCTGTGATCATAAAACTGAAACTTTCTATCAGCAAGAGGGTTGAATGAAAAGTCCACTGGAGAGGTTTTCTGGAATATGAAGACATAAAACATAGAAAACAGTAAATTATAATAACATCATCTGTAATAAACACATTGATATTGATCCCCAATGAATAATAAAATGTGGAGAAAATGATGTATGATCCAATACAAGACCGCAATAGTAATTCATAGATGTGGACAAGGAAATGTATGACTGCCAGCAAGAAGGTTAATCGCCATTTATCTTTAGTGACTGCGTTCTGGATTGCGGCTTCATTGAACAATCACTAACCCAAAATGTCACAAAGTTCTCATGAGAATCAAGTGTTACTATCTAAATCCCAGATTATTGGAAGCAGCTGTGCTTGCACATCTACTAACTATGGCCATATTTTTATAAGCAATGATTTTTTTTTTTACAGACATTCATTGACATCCAGCAGCCACACCTCTTGACACAGAATGTTTTCTGGCTTTTCTGGTATCTACAGAGAAGATCTGATTTATCATTCATCTCATTCCCAGTAAGTCTCTATGTGCCAACTAGGGGGTCTCCTTAAAGGGAACCCGTCACCAGGTTGTGCCTATATAAACAAAATTTACCACCTGTAAGTCCTCTTGAAGAGCACTCCAGCTACCTATTAATAAGAGTGAAGCTCACTCGCAGATGTACGAAATGTCTTTTATAATCCTCCTGCTCGGTCCAGTCCAATGGGTCTCGTTGATCTGTGCTAGACTGGTGCCTTGCTTGATGTGGCTGAAGTCATGTCACTCCCAGAGTCTCTCCAGCCTGTGCAGCTCTTGCTCTCTACTGTGCACATGCAAGAGCAGACTCTGTGGATGACGAAGGAGACATCAGCCACACCAAAGACAGAAGAGATGGAGACTGTGGGGACAGGACAGCACAAAACAAAGACACCTGTTGGACCTGACTGTGCCAAATAGGATACGGTGCAGGAGGAATAAAAAAAAAAAAAAGGTTGTTTTAAGATATGTATGGTAGGTGGGCTCTTATCAACAGGTTGTTAAGAGTGATGTTCAAGGAGACTTAAAGATAGTTTACCGTATTTTTCGGACTATAAGACTCATCGGACCATTAGACGCACCCCAAATTTTCAGAAAGAAAATGGTAAAAAAAATGGGGGTCCGTCTTACAGTCCTGAATTCATCTTACCCGGGAGGGTATGGGGGATCGGCAGCGCTGGTGGCAGCAGGAGTCGGGAGATTCTTCTGGTGGTCCGACGCTGCAGTGCGATGATCTCACTCCCATCCCAGCCTGGTGCGGCAGTTTCGGCGGTGGGGGACTTTGGCGACATGGTGCGGTAGTTTCGGGGTGCACGGTGCTCTGGCGACATTATGTGAAAGCCCGAAGCCCCCACAGTTCTATTGCCTTGCCTAGATGCTGTGGCCTCCGGGAAAATGACCGCAAGAGGCGGGGCATGCGCAGATTGAGATCTCGGCAATGAGAAGAGATTTCGGAGCAGAGATCTGAATCTGCGCATGCGCAGCCTCCGACAGACATTTTCCCGGAGGCCAGATTGATTCCCCATGCGCAAATTGAGAGCAGAGATCTCAATTTGCACATGCCCCGCCTCCGGTGGCCATTTTCCCGGAGGCCAACAGAATCAAAGGAAATAGAACTGCGGGGGGACTTCGGGCTTTCATATAATGTCGCTGGAGCCCCCCTGCAGCACCGAGGACCGCCTCAACTGCCGTACCATGTCTCCGGAACCCCTCACAGCGCCGAGCATCACTGAAACTGCCGCACCAAGCTGGAATGGGAGCGAGATCACCGGAAGAATCACCCCACTCCTGCTGCCACCACACTAACTGTAAGTACATTCCGACTATAAGACGCACTCCCAATTTCCCCCAAAATTTTTTAGGCAAAAAGTGCGTTTTATGGTCCAAGAAACACGGTATATAAGGAAAACGTGGTGACAAGTTCTCTTCAGATGAAACTTTTTCCCTTATACACCTTGAAGACCTCTCACGCAGCCAGCAACTCCTACTTTGCACTGATGAGTGGCAAAAATCCCCGAAACAGCTGTATTCAAATGAAGATTCTGGTTTAACTTTAAATTCTTATTCATGTGGAAAGGCTCCTGAAAGAGGACCTGTCACTTGCTCAAAAAACGGAGTGAAATGCCTGTAAAATTCTGAGCTCCTCCGATTCTCCTGCACTTTTCTTTTTTGTGCTGCATCACTCAATTGCATATATATTTACATTTGTTGTTTTTCGGAGTTCAGTATGTGAAATTTCTGCTCTCAGACCAACTGGGCATTTATTCAGTCTTCTTTGGGGGCGGGCGCTTTCAAGCCTCCTTCCCAGATGCTGCCAATCACAGCTCAGCAGCGTCCAAGACTGCTAGATCAGCTAGATCTGTCATTGGCAGCGTTTGAGACGGAAGGAGTTAAAGTGCATGCCCTCAGAAAAAAATTTCACATATTGTGCTCTAAACGCAACAAAAGTGAGTATCATTTCAATACAATAATGCAGCGGAAAACAAAGTAGAGCGGCAGAATCAAGGGAGCTCAGGGATTTTTACAAGGTACTTAATGCAATTTTTTTAGCAAGTGACAGGTCCTCTTCAAAGGGTTCATAATGACGAATATGATTGCTACTGTCTTCTTCTGTGAAGAGGATATTTCCATATCCCTTGCTATAAATACACCTGTTAATATACACAGTACTGTGTTTCTGTCAGTTTTCAATACGTAATAAAGAGATGCACAAATTACAACTAGTAAAAGTCGTTATTTAGCAACATTGGAAATAGTTATTACCTCAGTGATTTCCACTTTACGACCCAGCTCATCACGCATTTCACCTAGAGAAATAAAACCATCAAGAGGCCGTGAGAATCAGCAACCCACAATACTTAAATATAATCTGTCAGCAGGATTTCACAACCCAAACTATTTATATGCTTGTCAAAGACAAGTCCAGCAATACCTTTTTAATTGACTGCCCTTTCCTCTGAGAAGACAGTGTTTGAATTGATAACCAAATGGATATGTTAGATCAGATGCCTCTGTCATTCAAGCTCTATTCTCCGCCCAGCACAGTCTCTGCAATCCTCCGATCAATCAGCGCTGGCTTCACTCTTTCTACATTCAGACATAATTGACATCCAGAGGAAGCGAGAGCTGCTGCTGCCCTGTCACTTCCTCCGGATGTCAATTATGTCCGTAGAAGAGGAGATTGAAGACAGTTCTTATTCGCCATAGGGATCGAGTGATATAATGTCACGTGAGCCCCAAGAGAGCCAGTGCGGACACCAATGGAACGGCGCCGGAGATGAGTATATTTTGTTATTATTTTACTGGGGGAAAACATAGGTATTCAGAAAGGGTTGACCAAGTAGTGGACAATCCCATTAAGAGAAAAAATTAAAAGAACCTAAAAGTTAAAAATAACAAAACATAAACATACTTTGTATCGTCTTTAAAAAGCAAATTGTTCAAAATATAATATTAACCCATTTGGTTAACGTTGGAAAGAAAAAAAGGAGGAAAAATCTTTATTATCCAAATAAATGGAAAAAAATGAACAAAAAGTAAATTACATCCCTAAAAGGGTACCTTCAAAAACTACTACTTGCCTTAGAAGAGAAAAAAAAGCATCAGTAAAATATAATAAAAAATATATAAAACTTAGTGTAGTAAAAACGCTTTTTTTTCAGTACATTACATGTTAAAGTGAATGTTGTCATTTAAAACTACAAATCATAGCCAAACAAGTAAATCCTCATACAGGCATGTTAACAGGTTAAAAAAAAAGAGAGAAGGAATAAAATGTTGCAAAAACAAAAACCATCCTGCTTGTGGAAGAGTTATGCTATCACAGCAAATTTAGACAAGCGTTTTCATACTTCAGTGGGCTTCAATTACATGTAAAAGCAAATTAACATTTTCATATAATAATTAAACTCCAACTCAACAAAAAAAAAATTATTAATCAGTTCGGAAATAAAACTAGTGATGTCCAACTGACATTAGCTTTTAGAGTTTTGGAAATTCTGAACGAACAACAAAGGGTATAGTATAGGAAATTGTTTATTTCATACTGTAGGGGTCACTGGGGTCCAGCTCATGAACCATGTGGTCCACATATAAAAACGAGGGAAAAAAAAGAAAAAAAAAAAGTAGTGCCGATTATTCAGATCCATTCTTGGATGACAGTTGCACATTAAACTCAATGGGTGCATAAAACAAACAAAACAGATGCTGTATAAACTTTATCCTTATAAGATTAACACAGGAAACTGGTTTTGGCCTTTTATTATTTTTTTTTAAATTACTAATGTATAAGATGAATGTCATATGGGTGTCAAAAAAGGACATATGGAACATCTTATGGATGATAAGTTGTTTTTTTTCTTGGAATTTTCTGCATGATGTTCTTTTTTCCCCCCCATCCTAGAAATTGACACATGAGAGAACGCCAAAATAATCATTGGGATCCTCTTATTGTTTTCACATCAGATATGCAATTGATCCATTTTGGATCTGAATTCCAGCTATCTGTTCCTGAAACAACTGTCTGACAGGGGCTTATGACATGTCAGATGTTTGTAAGGAGCAGGTCTGGCTTATGTAATGTGTATCTTAAATGTTAGTTCGCACATCATCTTCAAATTACAGTCACATCATGGGTCCAGGAAGCCGAGATCTATAATATACTAAAAGGAATAATATGGAGGTGCCTCCAATTCTCAAAAGGTATTGGGAACAAGTAGATCCTGAGTAATCATTGGAAAAACAAAAATAACCCAAGACCAATTCTAGAGAAGAAACAGTTGGAAACCCTGCCCAACGTACGTGTCATATTTATTGCACTTACCATACAGTTTTCCATTAATTGAACATTTATTGAATGTCATGATGTTTTGCGTAAGTGTCCCCGTTTTGTCTGAGAAAATATATTCTATTTGTCCCAATTCTTCATTAAGAGTTGTAGTCCGGGCCTCGGCGGGGGTGCCTCTTTTAGAGTAGTACATTTTACGGTCCCAGTTGATAAAGTAACTGTGTCCAAGCCGAATAACTTCAACACTGTCAAAGGTACAATCGCAAATTAGTGAACACCAGCTAAGTGAGTACTGGCATTAAAGATCAATGAAATGTAGATTAAAATAATAATGACAAAGGGAAAACATTTATATTAAGATTGATGGGGTGATGTGTATATATAAGCATGCTTTTCACAATGAGGTCTATGGAAAAGCATGATGAATTATATTTTTAGTTACCCCATTATAAGTGATTTATCATTAAGTGCATCACTTCACAAGTGAAAACATTTTCTGTAACCCAAATGGTCAAATTTTTTGCATGAAAATAAAATCATAATTGTGAAGGTAAAGTCATTAGAGAGGTTTTTCAGTACTGGAAAACCCCTTTCCCTCAGCTGCAGTTTGTTTTAGAGGGAACCTGTGAATCTGTCACCTAATCTGAGAGTAGCATGATGCTGAGACAGAGACCCTGATTCCACCGATGCATCACTTTCTGGGATGCTTGCTGTAGTTTTGAAAAGAAACAAAACACTGTTTTATCAGCAGGAAATTATCACAGAGGACTAGTAAACCTGCTGCCAGGGAGTCGAACCACATCCCCACCACTGATTGGCAGCTTTCTGACTATGCAGAGTGTACACAGAAAACTGCCAATCAGTGGTGATGGCAGGGGTCATACAGAGCTATACTGGTAGATCTGCACTAGATAAAACTCATATCAAAACTGCAGCAATAACAAAGTAAGCGAGTCTCTGCTCCTTCCTTCATTATACCGCTCTCATGTAGCGGTAGCAAAAACCTGGTGAGTAGTGACAGATTACTTTTATAAAAAAACAACTTTCCTAAACTTATTCTCCCTCGGTCTAGCACCAAGGCTCTGCCAATGCTTTCGATGTCTGTTGTTATCTGCAGCACTGATCAATACCACTGCAGCTAATCACTAAGCTCAAATGCTTTGCATAAGTTGAGCACTGCAGATAATGAAGAGGTGGATCCAAGAAGGATGAGTAATGGACAGTTAGCTTTTTTTTAAACAAACAAACTGAAGCTGAGTGACAGGGGTTTTCTGAAATCAGAAAACCCCCTTTAACATTAAAATCACCCATAAGTGCAGTGAATAACAATGATTATATTGTGATACTGGCCCTTGTCAAGTTGCAAAAATTGATGTAGAGGAAGCAGACTTCATGGATAATCATAAGGATCTGAGCGACTGTCAAGTGCCAAATTATGATGGCTAGACTATTGGGTCAAACATCTCCAAAATTATATGCCTTGTAGGGAGTTCTTTGGATGTAGTGGTTAGTAGCTACTAAACATGATCCAAGGAGGGTCATCAAGTGTAACAATGACGAGGTCCATTAATATGTGTGGCAAGTAGAGTTTAGCTTCTCAGATGCAATCCCAAGAACTTCTGTAGCACAAATTGCATAAATGTCAGTGCTGGCCATGATAAAAAGGTGTCAGGACATCATAGCTTGCTGTGTACCTCCTATCTAAAGCATTGCTACAGACAAAGGACACCTTTTTAATGGAAACAGTATTTCCTGATGACAGTGACCTCTGCTACAGTGTAAAATTTGTCCAGGAGTAGTTAATCGAGCATGATCTAGATTTTAAGGTGATTATTTGACCTCTAAATTTCTAGATTTCATATATACTTACACATATACAGCTCTGGCAAAAAGTAAGAGACCACTGCAAAATTTTCAGTTTGTCTGATTTTTTTCTTTATATGTATATTTTTGAGTAAAATGTAAATTGCTCTTTTATTCTATAAACTACTGGCAACATGTCTCCGAATTTCCAACCAATAAATTTTGTATTTATTTTCAGAAAATGAGAAATGGTCAAAATAACAAAAAAATGCAGTGTCTCCAGACCTCAAATAATGCTAAAAAAACAAGTTCAGAATAATTTAGAAACAACAATACTAATGTTTTGACTCAGGAAGAGTTCAGAAATAAATATTTTGTGCAATAACCATGATTTTTAATCACAGCTTTCATGCGTCTTGGCATGCATTACACCAGTCTTTCACACTGCTTTTGGGTGATCCTATGCCGCTCCTGGTACAAAAATTTAAGCAGTTCTACTTTGTTTGATGGCTTGTGACTATCCATCATCCTCTTGATTACATTCCAGAGGTTTTCAATGGGGTTCAGGTCTGGAGATTGGGCTGGCCATGACAGGGATTTGATGTGGTGGTCCTTCATCCACACATTGATTGACCTAGCTGTGTGGCATGGCGCATTGTCCTGCTGGAAAAACCAGTCCTCAGAGTTGGGGAACATTGCCTGAGCAGAAGGAATCAACTGTTTTTCCAGGATAACCTTGTATGTGGCTTAATTCATACGTCCTTCGCAAAGATTATCCTACCCAATTCCAGCCTTGCTGAAGCATCCTCAGATCATAACCGATCCTCCACCAAATTTCACAGTGGGTGCAAGACACTGTGGCTTGTACGCCTCTCCAGGTCTCCGTCTAACCATCAGACGACCAGGTGTTGGGCAAAGCTGAAAATTAGATTCATCAGAGGAGATTACCTTACTCCAGTCCTCTATGGTCCAATTCTTATAGTCTCTGGCAAACTTCAGCCTGGCTCTCCTTTGCTTCTCATTGATGAAAGGCTTTTTTCTAGCTTTACATGACTAGAGCCCTGCCTCTAGGAGCCTGTTACGAACTGTTCTTGCCGTGCACTTCACCCCAGCTGCCATTTGCCATTCATTTTCTAGGTCACTTGATATCATCCTGCGGTTGCTGATTAAAATTCGAATAAGATGAAGGTCATCCCGGTCAGTCGAGAGTCGTTTTCACCCTCTGCCGGGATGTAGCATTGCTGCCCCCAATGTCTGCTGCTTGACCTTGTTGTAATGGACTGCCATCTTAGAAGTGTTAAGGATGGAGGCAACATTACGCTCTCTGTATCACTCTACTAGTAAAACCAGAATTGAGCCCTCACTCAAGACTTTTCTTTTCAACTCCTTTAGCATGGTTAACCCCTTAATCCCATCCAACGTACTATTCCGTCCATGTGACCCTGGACCTAAATCCCATGGACGGAATAGTACGTCCCATGCGATCAGCTGCGCTCCCGGGGGGAGCGCAGCTGATCGCGACCGGGTGTCAGCTGATTATCACAGCTGATACCCGGCACTATGTGCCAGGAGCGGTCACTGACCGCTCCCTGCACATTAACCCCAAACATGATCGCGGTGTACCGGGGGCACAGGGAAGCATCGCGCAGGGAGGGGGCTCCTGTGTGCTTCCTGAGACCCTCAGAACAACGTGATGTGATCGCGCTGTTCTGAGGCCTTCCTTCCAGCAAAACCCCGGATCCAAGATGGCTGCGGGATCCTGCAGGGAGGCAACTTCCTCAGTGCCAGCTGAGAGCAGGCGCTGAGAAAGCCTGCTGCAGTGCCTGTGAGATCGACGATCTGACAGAGTGCTGTGCACCGTCAGACCAGCGATCTGACTTTATACTGTGATGTCCCACCCTGGGACAAAGTAAAAAAGTAAAAAAAAATAAAAATAACAAGTGTAAAAAAAATTCATAAATAAAGAAAAAAAAATTCCCCAATAAATTCATTTCTTCATGTAAATAAAAAAAACAAAACAATAAAAGTACACATATTTGGTATCGCAGCGTCCGTAACGACCCGCCCTATAGAACTGTTCCACTAGTTAACCCCTTTAGTGAACCCCTTAAAAAAAAAAAGCAAAAAATCAAAGCTTTATCATCATACTGCCGAACAAAAAGTGGAATAACACGCGATCTAAAAGACCGATATAAATACTGTAAACATGGTACTGCTGAAAACGTCATCTTGTCCCGCAAAAAACGAGCTGCCATATAGCATCATCAGTGAAAAAATAAAAAAGTTATAACTCGCAGAATAGAGCAATGCAAAAATATTTTTTATATAAAATTGTTTTTATTGTATAAAAGCGCCAAAATATAAAAAAGATATAAATGAGGTATGCCGTAATCGTACTGACCCAAAGAATAAAACTGCTTTATCAATTTTACCACACGCGCAACGGTATAAACGCCCCCCAAAAGAAATTCATGAATTGCTGATTTTTGTTCATTCTAACCTCTCAAAAATCGAAATAAAAAGCGATCAAAAAATGTCACGTGCTCAAAAATGGTACCAATAAAAACGTCAACTCGTACCGCAAAAAATAAGACTCAGTGGGCCAAAATATGCAAAAATTATAGCTCTCAAAATGTGGTGATGCAAAAACTATTTTTTTGCAATAAAAAGCGTCTTTTAGCGTGACAGCTGCCAATCATAAAAACCCTCTATAACAAGTAAATCAAACCCCCTTTATCGCCCCCTTATTTAGGGAAAAATAATAAAATTAAAAATACAGTATATACTCGTGTATAAGCCGAGATTTTCAGCAACTTTTTTTGTGCTGAAAATGCCCCTCGGCTTATCCACGAGTCATAGAGCAGAAACCAGCGGGGGAGGGGATGCGGAGGCAGGAGCCGGTGGCTGGGACATCATACTCACCCTCCCCGTGCCATCGCTGAACGTCCCTGCAATCCTGCGTTCTCCCTGGCTTCCTGCAGCTCTCCAGCGCTGAGCGGTGACGTAATACCCGCTCATTAAGGTCATGTAATATGGACGCGACGCCACTCCAATGGGCGTGGCCTCCATATTCATGGCCTTAATGAGCGGTATTACGTCACCGCTCAGCCCTGGAGAGCTGCAGGAAGCCGGGGAGAACGCAGGATTGCCGGCCGGGACGATCAGCGATGGCACGGGGAGGGTGAGTATGATGGAGGAGGATGGGGGAGCATGGAGGAGGACAAGGAGCACGAGCAGGACGGGGGGGAGGACGGGGAGCACGGAGCAGAACGGGGGGAGGACGGAGAGCACGGAGCAGAACGGGGGAGGACGGAGAGCACGGAGCAGGACGGGGGGGAGGACGGAGAGCACGGAGCAGGACGGGGGGGACGGAGAGCACGGAGCAGAACGGGGGAGGACGGAGAGCACAGAGCAGAACGGGGCGAGGACGGAGAGCACGGAGCAGGACGGGGGGGACGGAGAGCACGGAGCAGAACGGGGGGAGGACGGAGAGCACAGAGCAGAACGGGGGAGGACGGACAGCACGGAGCAGAACGGGGGGAGGACGGAGAGCACAGAGAAGGATGGGGGTGGGCACAGAGGAGAATGGGGGAGTGCAGAGCTGGACGGGGAGGATGGAAAGCACAGAGCAGGACAGGATAATGGAGCAGGAGGAGGGGAGCACAGAGGAGAATGGGGGCGCACAGAGCTGGATGGGGGAGCACAGAGCAGGACGGCAACTTATACACCCGGCTTATACGCGAGTCAATACGTTTTCCAAGTTTTTTGTGGCAAAATTAGGGGGTCGGCTTATACACGGGTCGGCTTATACATGAGTATATACGGTACTTATTTATTTCCATTTTCCCATTAGGCTTAGGGTTAGCATTGCGGCTAAAGTTAGGGTTAGGGTTGGTGTTAAAGTTACGATTAGGGTTGGGATTAGGGTTAGGGGTGTGTTAGGGTTAGGTTTGTGGTAAGGGTTGGGACTAGGGTTAGGGGTGTGTTGGGGTTAGGGTTGGAGTTAGAATTGGGGGGTTTCCACTGTTTAGACACATCAGGGGCTCTCCAAATGTGACATGGCGTCTGATCTCAATTCCAGCCAATTCTGCGTTGAAAAAGTCAAACTGTGCTCCTTCACTCCTGAGCTCTGCCATGCACCCAAACATTAGTTTACCCCCACATATGGGGTATCAGCGTACTCAGGACAAACTGCACAATAACTCTTTTGGTCCAATTTCTTCTGTTACCCTTAGGAAAATAAAAAACTGGGGGCGAAAATATCATTTTTGTTAAAAAAATTTTTTTATTTTTACGGCTGTATGTTGTAAACTTCTGTGAAGCAATTGGGGTTTCATAGCGCTCACCACACATCTACATAAGTTCCTTGTGGGGTCTATTTTCCAAAATTGGGTCACTTGTGGGGGTTTCTACTGTTTAGGCACATCAGGGGCTCTCCAAATGCGACATGACGCCCGCAGACCATTCCATCAAAGTCTGCAATCCAAAATGTCACTACTTCCCTTCCGAGCACCGACGTGTGCCCATACAGTAGTTTTCTCCCATATATGGGGTATCAGCGTACCCAGGACAAATTGGACAACAACTGTTGGGGTCCAATTTCTCCTGTTACCCTTGAGAAAATAAAAAGTTGCTGACTAAAAGATCATGTTTGTGAAAAAAATATGATTTTTTTATTTTCATGCTCGGGCGTTATAAACTTTAGTAGAACACCTGGGGGTTCAAAGTTCTCACCACACATCTAAATAAGTTCCTTGAGGGGTATAGTTTCCAAAATGGTGTCATTTGTGGGGGGGTTTCCACTGTTTAGTCACATCAGGAACTCTCCAAACACGACATGGCGTCCAGCCAATTCTGCGTTGAAAAGTCAAACGGCGCTCCTTCCCTTCCGAGCTCTGCCAGGCACCCAAACAGTGGCTTACCCCCACATATGGGGCATCAGCATACTCAGGACAAATTGCACAATAACTTTGAGGTCTTGTTACCCTTGGGAAAATAAAAATTGGGGCGAAAAGATCATTTTTGTGGAAAAAATATCATTTTTTTATTTTACGGCTCTACGTTATAAACTTGTGTGAAGCACTTTGGGGTTCAAATTGCTCACCACAGATCTAGATAAGTTCCTTAGAGGGTCTAGTTTCCAAAATGGGGTCACTTATGGGGGGTTTACGCTGTTTAGGCACATAAGGGGCTCTCCAAATGCAACATGGCGTCCAATCTCAATTCCAGACAATTTTGGTTGGAAAAAGTCAAATGGTGCTCCTTCCATTCCGAGCTCTGCCGTGTGCCAAAATAGTGGTTCCCCCAACATATGGGGTATCAGCATACTCAGGACAAATTGGACAACAGCTTTTGTGGTCCAATTTATCCTGTTACCCTTGGGAAAATAAAAAATTGGTGACTAAAAGATAATTTTTGAGGGAAAAAAATAGGATTTTTTATTTTCATGCTCGGGCATTATAAACTTGTGTGAAGCACTTGGTGGTTCAAAGTGCTCACCACAGATCTAGATAAGTCCCTTAGGGGCCTAGTTTCCAAAATGCGGTCACTTGTGGGGGTTTCCACTTTTTAGGCACATCAGGGCACTGCAAACGGAACATGACCCCCATCAACGTCTGCATTCCAAAATGTTATTACTTCCTTTCCAAGCCCTGCCGTGTGCCCAAACAGTTCCCTCCCCACATATGGGGTATCAGCGTACTCAGGACAAATTGGACAACAACTTTTGGGGTCCAATTTGCTTGGGAAAAATCAAAAATTTGGGACTGAAAAATCATTTTTGTGGAAAATTGTTTTTTTTTTCCACACCCAGGCATTATAAACTTTTGTGAAACACTTGGGGGATCAAAGTGCTCACAACAGATCTAGATAAGTTCCATAGGGGGTCTAGTTTCCAAAATGGTGTCACTTGTGGGGGTTTCCACTGTTTAGGCGCATCAGGGGCTCTCCAAACGCGACATGGCATCCAATCTCAATTCCAGCCAATTTTGGTTTGAAAAAGTCAAACGGCGCTCCTTCCCTTACGAGCTCTGCCGTGTGCCCAAACATTGGTTTTCCCCCACATATGGGGTATTGGCGCACTCAGGAGAAATTGGAAAACAACTTTATCTGTCCATTTTCTCATTTTACCCTTGTGAAAATAAAAAAAAGTTTGTAAAAGATCATTTTTATGACTAAAAAGTTAAATGTTAATTTTTTCCTTCCACGTTGCTTCAGCTCCTGTGAAGCACCTGAAGGGTTAATAAACTTATTGAATGTGGTTTTGAGTAGCTTGAGGTGTGCAGTTTTTAGAATGGTCTCACTTTTCGGTATTTTATGCCATATAGACCCCTCAAAGTGACTTCAAATGTGAGGTGGTCCCTAAAAACAATGGCTTTGTAAATTTTGTTGTAAAAATGAGAAATCGCTGGTCAACTTTTAACCCTTATAATTTCCTAACAAAAAAAAATTTTGGTTCCAAAATTGTGCTGATGTAAAGTAGACATGTGGGAAATGTTATTTATTAACTAATTTGTGTGACATATTTCTCTGTTTTAAGGGAATAAAAATTAAAATTTTGAAAATTGCAAAATTTTCAAAATTTCGCCATATTTGCGTTTTTTTTTCAAAAATAAACGCAAGTTATATCGAAGAAATTTTACCACTAACGTGAAGTACAATATGTCACGAGAAAACAATCTCAGAATCGCGAAGATCCGTTGAAGCGTTCCAGAGTTATAACCTCATAAAGAGACAGTGGTCAGAATTGTAAAAATTGGCCCGGTCATTAACGTGCAAACCACCCTTGGGGGTGAAGGGGTTAAAAGTTATTTTTTCATTTCTATTACTTTTGGGATATTACAAGCACTTGTTTTGCCATCCAGCTTGTCCTATTGCAAGAGGATTGTGAACTCCACAGCAGTGTTTTTTACTCTTTCTTTCGTTAAATAAGATTTGGTTCATGTGATCACCTAATCAGAAGCACATTAAAGGGAATCTATCACCCCATTTTTGGACTATGAGATACGGCCACCGCCATTAGGGGCTTATCTACAGCATTCTGTAATGCTGTAGATAAGCCCCCGATACACCTGAAAGAGAAGAAAAACGAGTTATATTATACTCACCCAGGGGTGATCCGCCGTCTGATTCGGTCCGATGGGCGTCGCGTTCCGGTTCGGCGCATCCCATCTTCAAGCGAAGCCTGCCTCTTCTTTGAGTCCCGTTGAGGCTTCTGCGCAGGCGCACTGCTCTGCCCTGGTGAGGGCAGAGCAGAGTACTGCAGTGCGCAGGCGCCGGGAAAGGTCAGAGATGTGCGCCTGCGCAGGAGACGCGACGGGACGCAAAGAAGAGGCCGGCTTCGCTAGAAGATGGGAGGCGCCGAACCGGACCGCGACGCCCATCGGACCGGACGGCGGACTGCCCCTGGGTGAGTATAATGTAACTCGTTTTTCTTCTCTTTCAGGTGACATCGGGGGCTTATCTACAGCATTACAGAATGCTGTAGATAAGCCCCTGATGGCGGTGGTCACATCTCATAGTCCAAAAATGGGGTGTGTTATGTTTCGGTAGTTGAGGAGAAATTGCAAAAATAGCAAAAGTAGTAATACACCAGAGAGGCTGGAAACTATTGGATTGCATTACCCTAAACTAACCGCCACACTAGAAGTAGCCGTGGAGCGTACCTACGGTGATCCTAGATGCCTCGTCACAGCCGGAGAGATAACTACACCTAAAGGCAGAAAGATGAAAGCTATCTGCCCCGGAGCAGAACCCCCAAAGAAATAGGAAGCCCCCAAAAATGTAATGGCGGTTAGACAAGGAGAAAATACGGACACAGACAGAAAATAGAATGAGCAAACACTGGGGCCCAATCTGTCTAGATAGAAAAGTATAGGAAAGAATTCTGACTGCAACCCCAAAAAACCCTGACAAAAATACCAACACTTCTGATTAACAAAAAAACTGAGATCACATGATCTCTACCACCTAAATCAGATCTTTGGTGTAACACACAGCAATTCAGCAAATAAAAAGTGACAAAGGAACAGAGCAAAAGTGCGAATACAAAACGAGCACAACTGCAGCGCCAGACCCCAAAAGGGGACCAGGCTGAAGTCCACTGCAAGCAGCAAACCAGCAAAGTAAATCCAACCAGAGGAAAAAAAACAGCAAATCACATATCTCAAAGAGAGCAGGAAATGCAAGCTCAGCTCCAAGCAAGACCAGAAGAACAATTGATTACCGACAAAGCTGAAGGGAGTTCAGGTTACTTATATCAGACCATTCAGAGCCAGCTGAAGGCCATTCGGCAATTACTTCATTACCCTCAGCAACCACCGGAGGGAGCTCCAGCTCAGAAGTCGCCTCCAGATTATTCACAACAGTGGTGACAGACTCCCTTTAAGGCCTCTTTCACACTTCAGTCATGCGACGTCAGTCAAAATGTGAAAAAAAAAGGATCCGCCATTTTTTTTTGGCGGATCCGTTTTTTTCCCATTGACTTGCATTAGTGACGGATTTTGACGGATGGTCGTCCAATAGGTCCGTTTTTTAACGGATTCACAAAAAAATTGGCGTCCGTCGTTTCAGAAAAACGTCCAATGCAACGTTTTATTGGCGGATCCGCCGCAACCGCCATTTTGCATAATGGCCGACTATGGGCGGCGGATCCGCTGCCTCCATAGAAAACCACTGAAAATGCTGACAAAACTGTCCGGGGCCTCTCTCTCTCTCCGGACTTGCAAACTTACATTTTCCGGAACAAAAATTTCATCATTTCCGGGTGAACACTTCTTGGCGGATCCGTCAGAAAAATGATCCGTTTTACATCCGTTTTTACACTTTTCTGACGGATCCACCATTTTCACACTTGGGCGGACGTCGCACGACTGAAGTGTGAAAGTGGCCTAAGTAGAATGAGGTGTACTCTGGTTGGAATTCAACAGACACTGGAATGGAATAGCTGTCAGACATGTAGAGAAGCTGATTTTTATAAAACTGTGCAGTGGTCTCAATATACATATACACACACACACACATACATACATAGATTACACAGTATATTATGAATGTATTTACACTGTTGATCATTTATAGGAATGTACAGTCATGGCCAAAAGTTTTGAGAATGACACAAATATAAATTTTTACAAAGTCTACTGCTTCACTTTTTCTAATGGCAATTTGCATTTACTCCAGAATGTTATAAAGACTGATCAGCTTAACAGCAATTACTTGCAAAGTCAATATTTGGCTAGAAAATGAACTTTATCCCCCAAAACACATTTCAACATCATTGCAGCCCTGCCTTAAAAGGACCAGCTAACCTCTTTTCAGTGATTGCTCCATTAACACAGGTGTGGGTGTTGATGAGGACATGGCTGGAGATCAATCTGTCATGATTAAGTAAGAATGACACCACTGGACACTTTAAAAGGAGGCTGGTGCTTGGCATCATTGTTTCTCTTCTGTTAACCATGGTTATCTCTAAAGAAACACGTGCAGTCATCATTGCAATGCACAAAAATGGCCTAACAGGGAAGAGTATCGCAGCTAGAAAGATTGCACCTCAGTCAACAATCTATCGCATCATCAAGAACTTCAAGAAGAGAGGTTCCATTGTTGCCAAAAAGGCTCCAGGGCGCCCAAGAAAGACCAGCAAGCGCCAGGACCGTCTCTTAAAAGTGTTTCAGCTGTGGGATCGGGCTACCAGCAGTGCAGAGCTTGCTCAGGAATGGTAGCAGGCAGGGGTGAGTGCATCTGCACGCACTGTAAGGTGGAGACTCTTGGAGCAAGGCCTGGTCTCAAGGAGGGCAGCAAAGAAGCCACTTCTCTCCAGAAAAAACATCATGGACAGACTGATATTCTGCAAAAGGTACAGGCAGTGGACTGCTGAGGACTGGGGTAAAGTAATTTTCTCTGATGAATCCCCTTTTCGATTGTTTGGGACATCAGGAAAACGCCTCATTTGGAGAAGACAAGGTGAGCGCTACCACCAGTCTTGTCTCATGCCAACTGTTAAGCATTGTGAAACCATTCATGTGTGGGGTTGCTTCTCAGCCAAGGGAATCGGCTCTCTCACAGTCTTGCCTAAAAACACAGCCATGAATAAAGAATGGTACCAGAATGTCTTCCAAGAGCAACTTCTCCCAACCCTCCAAGAGCAGTTTGGCGATCAACAATGCCTTTTCCAGCATGATGGAGCACCTTGACATAAAGCAAAGGTGATAACTAAATGGCTCAGGGAACAAAACATAGAGATTTTGGGTCCATGGCCTGGAAACTCCCCAGATCTTAATCCCATTGAGAACTTGTGGTCAATCATCAAGACACAGGTGGACAAACAAAAACCTAAAAATTCTGACAAAATGAAAGCATTGATTGTGCAAGAATGGACTGCTATCAGTCAGGATTTGGTCCAGAAGTTGATTAGAGAGCATGCCAGGGAGAATTGCAGAGGTCCTGAAGAAGAAGGGTCAATACTGCAAATATTGACTTGCTGCATTAACTCATTCTAACTGTCAATATAAACTTTTGTTACTCATATGTTTGCAATTATTATATTTCTGTCTGTGATAAAAATATTTGTCAAACACACATAAAAACCAGAGGGCAGCAGATCATGTGAAAATATAATATTTGTGTCATTCTCAAAACTTTTGGCCATGACTGTACTTAATCAACTGGCAACTAAAAAAATGATAATTAACCACTGCAAATTGTGATATGAACAAGATAATTAAATGTGTCCACTTTTTTTTTTAAACAAGACCATGGGAGTAAAGAATATCTAAAAATTTCCAAAAAAAATTTTTTCAAAAGGTGCACTAACAACAATTAGGTAGTTAAATAAAAACATTCCAAAAGAAACTAAGGCAAGCGTCTCCAACACCAGTTAAAACTCTATAGACAGATGAGTTAAGTTTTTAGGACAAGACAGGACATATTACGTCTGGTATTAAAGGAAATCAATACGCAAGTTTTTGCTTTGAAATCTGAGAGCAGCAAGATATAGGGTCTGGAAGCCTTATTCCAGTGATGTGTCACTCACAGGGCTACTTGGTGCAGTTTAGCTAAAATCCCTGTTTTCTCTGCTGTAGATATAGCAGTGCTACAAATGCTGAGCTTTGTATCACCCCGACCACACCCTTGATTGATATTTTCCTGTGTTCACTGCACATTGTCAGCAAGCTGCCAATCTGTGTCCGTGCAGGGCTACAGAGATTAGATGGACTACTTGGCATGCGACACCTAGTCCTGCAGTGATAATCTCCTGCATATAAAACAATGATTGTATTGAAACTACAGCAAGCTGCTGAGTAAGTGCCACATTCCTGGAATCAGACTCTTTTCCCCCTACAGCATGCTGCTCTCAGATTAAATTGCAAAAACCTGCTGTCAGATTCCCTTTAACTGAATACATCATTCCATAATATCAGAAAAATATTAGATCAACAATCATGGTGGAAGCAGTCTTGGATAACAACAGACAAAACCATCACCCATAAAAATTAAAACTTATTTAATATCTTGCATATTAGGAATATACACATTGCAACATGGAAAGATTTTCTTAAAGGAGTCAAACTAGTGCCAGCGGCTGGGATGTATCCAGATACAACATTATAGTATATGTACCAAGGATAATCAGTATATAAATGACAAGAATAGAAATAGCAGTGAACTGAGCAACCACTGCATCAGTAATAGCACCATCAATCAACCAACCACAGTGGGTCCGATAGCTGTCACTATTATAAAATAATCCTGCACATAATCCATCTCTACATAAACGTTCTTCTTTTGCATCAATTACTGCATCAATGCGGTGTGGCATGGAGGCGATCAGCCTGTGGCACTGCTGAGGTGTTATGGAAGCCCAGGTTGCTTTGATAGCAGCCTTCAGATTGTCTGCATTGTTGGGTCTGGTGTCTCATCTTCCTCTTGACAATACCCCATACATTCTCTATGTGGTTAAAGGGAATCTGTCACCCCATTTTTGCCCTTTAAGCTGCGGCCACCGCCATCAGGGCTTATCTACAGCATTCTGTAACGCTGTAGATAAGCCCCCGATGTCACTTGAAAGTGGAGAAAAACGAGTTATAAAATACTCACCCAGGGGCGTTCCGCCGTCAGGTCCGGTCCGGAGGGAGTCGCGGTCCGGTTCGGCACCTCCCATCTTCTAGCGAAGCCGGCCTCTTCTTTCCGCCCCGTCGCGTCTCCTGCGCAGGCGCACTGCTCTGCCCTGGTGAGGGCAGAGCAGAGTACTGCATTGCGCAGGTGCCAGGAAAGGTCAGAGAGGTCCGGCGCCTGCGCACTGCAGTACTCTGCTCTGCCTTATCTGCGCAAGAGCCGCGACGGGACGGAAAGAAGAGGCCGGCTTCGCTACAAGATGGGAGGCACCAAATTGGACCGCGACTCCCTCCGGACGGCGGAACGCCCCTGGGTGAGTATTTTATAACTCGTTTTTCTTCACTTTCAGGTGACACCTGGGGCTTATCTACAGCATTCCAGAATGCTGTAGATAAGCCCCTGATGGCGGTGGCCACAGCTTATAGGGCAAAAATGGGGTGACAGATTCCCTTTAAGGTCAGGTGAGTTTGCTGGCCAATCAAGTACAGAGATACTGTTGTTTGTAAACCAGGTATTGGTACTTTTGGCAGTGTGGACAGGTGCCCAAGTCCTGCTGGAGAATTAAATTTCCATCTCCAAAAAGCTTGTCAGCAGAGGGAAGCATGAAGTGCTCTAAAATTTCCTGGTAGACGGCTGCGCTGACTTTGGTCTTGAAAAAGCACAGTGGACCTACACCAGCAGATGACATGGCTCCCCAAACCATCACTGATTGTGGAAGCTTCACACTAGACCTCAAGCAGCAGGTATTGTGTGCCTCTTCACTCTTCCTCCAGACTCTGGGACCTTGATTTCAAAATGAAATGCAAAATTTACTTTCATCTGAAAACAACACCTTGGACCACTGAGCAACAGTTCTTGGCCCAGGTAAGACACTTCTGGCTTTGTCTATTGGTGATGAGTGGCTTGATACAAGGAATGCGACACTTGTATCCCATGTCCTGGATACATCTGTGTGTGGTGGCTCTTGAAGCAATGACTCCAGCAGCAGTCCACTCCTTGTGAATCTCCCCCAAAGTTTTGAATGGCCTTTTCTTAACATTCCTTTCAAGGCTGTGGTTATCCTGGTTGCTTGTGCACCTTTTTCTACCATACTTTTTTTTACCAACTTTCCATTAATATGCTTGGATACAGCACTCTGTGAACAGCCAGCTTCTTTAGCAATGACATTTTGTGGCTTACCCTCCTTGTGGAGTGTGTCAATGACTGCCTTCTGGACATCTGTCAAGTCAGCAGTCTTCCCCATGACTGTGGAGCCTACTGAAACAGACTAAGGGACCTTTTTAAACATTTAGGAAGCCTTTGCAGGTGTTTTTGTTAATTATTCTGATTCACAGAGATAATTTGGGTTTTCATTGCCTGTAAGCCATAATCATCAACATTAAGAGAAATAAACACACGAAATAGATCACTTTGTTTGTAATGACTCTATATAATATATGGAGTTTCATTTTTTGTATTGAAGAACTGAAATAAATTAACTTTTTGATGATATTCTAATTTACTGAGCACTTGTAGAATTCAATTGATACATTGCTTCCACAATGTAGTCTTCTCTGCGGAGGACGACATAGCCCTCCTTGTCTAAGTTTTGAAAACTATGCAAAAAAGGCCACACAGTTCATGCAGCGCTAAACATTCAGAATTATTTCCGTTATGTATCTACAGCCGTTTTCCATGTTTTTGCTATATAAGTTGGAGGTATCATCCGTCTATTGGCCAGTAAGTAAGTTCTGCTGTGTGATGGTAGTCCTGTTGAAACAGCAAGTGCACTTTTTGTATAGTATTTTGATTAATTAGTATATTTTAACTACCGTATATTAATAAAGTTATACTTTTATAGCTATCTTTTTGTTACCTGATGAGAGTATATAACACCAGGCCTGATACATTTTTCCGAGTCTTCTGGAGATATGGAGTATTATATGGATCCCGAATATGCCGGCTTCCTACCGTACCTCTGCGGATCTCAGATTTTCACAGAGAAACAATAAGAGGTATTTTATCACAGTTTCCATGAGAAAACAAATATTGTGGCATGTTGTATGAATGCTTGTGTTAGCCCAGAGAAGCACTGCTACGAATTATGTGCAAATGGAGGAGCACAAAGCAACTACATTACCTGCAATACATGGTCATACAGCTGTGCTATTAATGTGCTAGAGATGGTTTCTGAGCAGAGGCTCCCTCTGGTGGTTACAGACAGTAGTGAACCTTTCAGCAAGGAATGGCAATCTGGGATCACGGACTGGTCTGATATAAGGGAGGTTCCCTCTCATGATGGCTGCTGGTGATCAATTGTTCTTGTCTCAATTGTGGTTCCTGGTTCATTTGGAAGTTTGCTGAGTCTTGCCTGCATCTTCTGCTATCAGATTAGATATTTTCTGCTTTTATTTTTGTGCTTGCTTTTTGCATTGTTCCCTGCACTTCTGTGGAGGTCAGCCAGGTCCCCTCCGAGGGCTTGTGCTCCTCTCAGTTTATCTGAAGCCACTGTTGTTTGTTCATTTGCTTTTTCCTGTTTTTTCAGTGGCTGCGGCTTAGTTTTGTTACACCAGAGATCTGATTAGGTGGTAGAGATCGTGTGATCTCAGGTGTTTTTGCAATCAGAAGAGTTGGTATTTTTAGGGGTTTTTTTTGATTGCAGTGAGTATCCTTTCCTGTACTTTTCTGTCTAGACAGATTGGGCCCCAGCGTTTGCTCATTCTATTTTCTGTCTTTGTCCGTGCTTCTTCTTGTCTAACCGCCATTACATGTTTGGGGGCTTCCTATTTTCTTTGGGGATCTGCTCCGGGGCAGATAGCTTTCATCTTTCCGCCTTTAGGTGTAGTTATCTCTCAGGCTGTGACGAGGCGTCTAGGATCAACGTAGGAACGCTCCACGGCTACCTCTAGTTGTGTGGTTAGTTCAGGTTACGGCAATCAATAGGTTCCAGCCTCTCTGGTGTATTGCGGTTTTTGCTTATTCTCCTCAGCTACCAAAACATAACACAGCTGACCTGATTTACTATGAACCTCTAAGCACCGTGCACAATTTCGTAAGCAACACTGGAAAGAAATGGGTTAACCTCGCTGCCGCTGATAACCAATTGCAGATTCTAGGAGACCGAAGAAGTTTCTATGCGGTGTATTTTCAAGGCGATTTGAAGTCATCTGACTTCTTCATTAGGACAAACCACCTGATGAAGTAGGAAGACTTCGAAACACGGTGAAAATAAACCGCACAGAAACGTCTTTGGTCTCCTAGAATCTTCAATTGGTTATCAGCAGCAGCACTGTTAACCCATTTCTGTCCAGTATTGATTTACATTGGTTTTCACCCTGGGTCTGCAGCACCTGACATTTTGAGGTTCTTTAGTTGTTGTGTATCACACAACCTCATCAGGTGAGAAAATCCTAGAAGCATTCTCATTCATCGCCGGATAAGACCCTATTGCACTTTTATCCTTTTCCAGCTTCCTTTAACTATGCAATTTGGTATTGTCAGAGTTATGTTGGTCTCTAACAGATGCTTGAGTGGGCAGCCATTATCCTTGCCGATCTCTATAGCCTTCCTGTGGATGCGGTAATTTAATTTTAACTGTATCTACATCAAATTGTGAAAGAACATCTTGAAAAAGGAATTTACATGGTAAAATGAAGTCAGAATTAAATCTGACATTAACTATAATACAACCTAAGAGACATGAAACAATTTATTTTCTTTTATTAGCATATTTATACAGAGGATGAGTGGATGTTTGCAGTTTTTTTTTCCCCTTTTGTCTTTGATTTTTCTCCATGTAAGATACAATATTGTATTCTATAGTGAAATGGCAACTATGGTAAAAATGAAGAAAATTGCTGTAGTTAGCGTCCTATATAGCCATCGTGTTTCTCTCCTTTTCTGGCCCAGTATAAAGTTTATAGAAATAATCTCACATCTAAATATAAAGAGAAGTAAACCTTGTAGTATTTTTCCACATCGTATTGCTGCAAGCTAGTACTCAGTGATGGAGCCAAAAGCTAAAAGTGTTTTGGAGATACTGCGAGTGTAAAATAATACAGCCAATTAACGATAAAAGCCAGTAAAACGTAGCTGGACATAGATGACAAAAAAAGGAGAGAAAACAAGAAAGTGTTGTGTCTTGGAAGTGTGTGAGGATTCTCTTGTTGGACAACAGCGCATTCACCCACCCATCTCAGATGCTGTAAAAAAATGGATGATAAAAGAGAAAAATAGCATGTGTAGACATGAGATGCCGAGCGAAAGACCCTGCAAAGCACTGAAAATGCTGGAAACTGTGCTCAAAATGAATTTAGCTCGACATTGTAGTCTGTGACATGAAAGTATTCCACTTGGCCTTGTAAAAAAAAAATATTTTATACACAAAAGAAGTCTGTTTATTATAAGATGCTACAAATTATGTGCATGCTAATAAGGAGGCTCCTGCTGGGAAAGTGAGCAGAACTAGACTGGGGCGAGCGGATATTATACATGCCCCCTGCCTTCATGACACCTTAAACATGGGTGATACAAGTAATATAAGAAACTATGACTTATCATTTCTAGCTTGCACAAGTTGCTTTTACAGCTGTGTATTACAGAATGCTGACAAATTAGAACAATGTGTCCAGAAAAGGGGAAAAAAGAAAAGATTTTACATAGTTTGCGTTACTACCCAGAAATGTAAACCTATTAGTAGAAGTCCAAGGTGACCATCTTTGGTATAAAGAAGTACGTTTTTGGAAGGAGAAATACAGACTATATTAAAAAGTCTAAAAGCACATTAAGAAATCATCAAATCGAAAGCCAAGGTTTATCCTGTGGGATTCACTCACGGGTGTTTGCCGGCTAAACAGTAAAGTGGTGGCATGTTCTACCATTGATGTAGAGACGACATTATCATTATCCGCCATTTCTTTTCTGCACTGTGATAAGTCACCAAGCGAAAGGGAAACAGTCAGCAGATTTTTAGACCATAAACTAATGTCATTTATGTAAAGCATCTGAAATGTTGATCACGTCCATGCCTCTGTACTATAAGTCCTTATCTACGATTTCTAGAAATCAACCAGTGAATGTTTAAGCAAATGAGTACAGGATGCTTGGCCTGTTCTTACAGCTCTCGGGACTCTCTCCCTCTTCATCCTCCCGCCGTCGGCCTCATGTCAGTGACTGCCAGGTCACTCTTCTCTGTGACCCTGTTCCCCGCCAGAGATCTAGTATAGCCGCGGTCACTGTCGGTGGCAGCGTATGCCCAGATTCATAGCCTGGCTCTCGCAACATCATCAGGACCTTACTGCATCACATTGCTGCCATATAAGACTATAGTTTTAAAATTGAGGTATTTAGAGCACAAATTGATATTTGGCTGCGCATCCTCCCATCTACACCTTTGTTTAATTAGTGAGAGATCCTATCTGTGCTTCAAATTTGAGGGCTTTAGCCTGGGAGAGGTAAATCTGACAGAGTTAGAGTTCCATCCAAGAAAGGTTGCTTTGTTGTGGCTGGTGGGCACACAAGAATTGGCTAATTTCCTTGCTAAGTACCTTAAGTACCTAAGTCTTTGTGGAAGTAATGCAGATGAAAATTCCTAACTGCAATGTTTGCATATAGCTTAGCGCACACTGTATGCTGCTGCACTCTTTGGTTTGTAGATATTACAGCCACTGCAGCTTGTAGTTGCTCACATTTGCTCCATTTTGTTAGGAGGTGCTGGTCAGATTTTTTTTTTTTTTATATATATCTACAGTACAGACCAAAAATTTGGACACACCTTCTCATTCAAAGAGTTTTCTGTATTTTCATGAGTGAAAATTGTAAATTCAACTTTAGGCATCAAAACTATGAATTAACACATGTGGAATTATACACTTAACAAAAAAGTGTGAAACAACTGAAAATATGTCTTATATTCTAGGTTCTTCAAAGTAGCCACCTTTTGCTTTGATGACTGCTTTGCACACTCTTGGCATTCTCTTGATGAGCTTCAAGAGGTAGTCACCGGAAATGGTTTTCCTTCACAGGTGTGCCCTGTCAGGTTTAATAAGTGGGATTTCTGGCCTTATAAATGGGGTTGGGACCATCAGTTGTGTTGTGCAGAAGTCTGGTGGATACACAGCTGATAGTCCTATTGAATAGACTGTTAGAATTTGTATTATGGCAAGAAAAAAGCAGCTAAGAATATAAGACATATTTTCAGTTGTTTCACACTTTTTTTGTAAAGTGTAATGTATAATTCCACATGTGTTAATTCATAGTTTTGATGCCTTCAGTGTGAATGTACAATTTTCATAGTCATGAAAATACAGAAAAATCTTTGAACGAGAAGGTGTGTCCAAACTTTTGGTCTGTACTGTATCTTACAGATAGATATACAATCAAGATGTGGTTGCAAAGCCCTTTCAAGAGGTTGTCCTGGCTACAAAGAAAATTGACCGAGGGCCTAATTTTTTTTTTAATGTCTCCACGAATCCAAAGCAGGCTGCTCTGTGATCTGTGCCAGCACAGAAGTAATAGAGTTACCTTCCCTTATTCAGAAAACCACCGCAGCTTGTAATTATCTGCAATGGTCAGGTGACTTGAACAGCGTGAAATGTCCTGTGATCTGCTGTGCAAGTGAATTGACAGCTGCAGCCAATCACAGGCCGCAGAGGTCTTATGAATGTCATTATTTCCAATGACGGAGTAGACTGATGGCTGGCAAATGGTTGACAAAAGGTGAGTGATTATGGGAGATTTAGACATTACAAGACAATCAAAGGCCCTGTTAGCAATGTATTTAGCTTTAAGATATTATAGTCTTAATATTGTGTATGCTGTGTGTAATCTACAAAATAAATGATAAGATCTTCTGGGTTCTGTCATATTAAACCACAACGATCCTAATCACATATGATGTGTCAAGTGATGAGTACAGAGGATCACTACTACCAAGTAGACCTGGGATCATGCAACAAGGGCACTGCCATCATCCAATGTACTAGTAGGTAATAAAAGCTTCAAAATGGTCCTATCAAGTATGAAAATTACATGAAAACCTTTACTAATGCATTACCTACTCATACAAAAATAATCAAAAAAATATTCAAGAACATAAATATCATACAATGTGAAAAGAGCAAGAAATAAACCATAAATTGATAGGTTTACATGTTATGGTTCTAAATATTTAATTTCACATCTGTTTAGAGACACTCGCCATCATTACAGTGTGAGTGCACACACAGATACACACTTACACAAACATACTAGTGCAGATCTAGAAAACTATTCTACAGAAAGGCATTTATAAGGAAAATGTGCACACAATTATGGGAAAAAATAAAAACAAAGAACAAGATAATGGGTGAATCGTACGGTGGGACAAAGCTACAGTGACTATTACATGAGGTATGCCAAGCCTGGGTGTTCAGGTGCAGGAGTGACAATGCTGCCCCCACTGCTTACCTGCTGGCTGCTGAATGAAGCAGGAAGGAAACAAAATCATTGACACAATTTCAATGAAAATGGTTATTTCTAACAAAGAAAACTAAGAAAGCTAGTTTTACTATGAAAGCTTCATCTCAATATAGGTGAGGGAGGTCTGATTTAGAGAAGGTTACAGAAAAGACAACTATGGAGAGAAACGAAAATTGATGTAAATACAGTATGACGTGAAGTGCTGCTTCTTGAATCTCCGCAGGCAGCCAAGGTTTTTTTTCAAGCCGAGATTTGGTATTTTAATAAAGACACAAACTCTCTAAATTGAGTTACAACTATCAATTAGAAATACAGAACAAATATACAGATAATATATTATGCCTCTGCGTTTCATTCCCCATGTGTGTGATTGGACTTACCTTACGTAGAGCGATATCGGCACTACCGTGTTCAGTATGATAATGTAAGACCAAAATGTAAGGAATCCTGAGAACACAGCACTGTCCACCAGCTCATCCCAGTGTAGGTAGACTCGAAAACGGCTGCCAACATGATGCTCCCAAATGGAGTTTCCAAAAGCTAGAATGATTCCCATACAGACCAGGAAGCCAAATATCTGCAATACAGACATCAAGATTATTGTAGATCTTCACCAATACAATCTTACAAACATTAGATGTATGGCCTGGAAGCAAGGGAAAGAAAGAAGAAAATATTTAAGGAAGTTGCTCACCTAATTTTTTTTCCAATCTTAAAATTAATATAATAAAGTATGACTTGACAATCCCCTAAAAATCCTTTTCCAAAGCTGTCCAGGTCCTCTGTCAATCTCTGTACAACCTATTACAGTGTCATGTATAGTGTACAGTTCCTATAGCGTCTTGTGCTTGGGTGCGAGGAAAACACATGAGACATAGGTTGATATGAAATGACTTGTATTACTTCATACAAGCATGCAGAAAAGGTCACACAGTTTGCAGGAACAGAGGCAGGAGAACACAGCAGGCCAGAGTAACTTCAAGCTCTACAATAACTCCCCAAGCAGGTTCAGGATCTCTTCTCTGTACCGTAATTCCTCTGCAAACATGGATTCACCAGACAGCAGGTTTCCAAAGTCCAAAAGTGTTCCAAAGTTCCTCAGTAGGAAATAGCTGGAGTCCAAAATCCTAGGTTTCCAGGAGTCAGGTCACAGGCTGACTGAGGCTTGATTCAGGAGCACTGATTGTTCAGCTGAGGCTGCTTAAGAAGCAAGAGGGAGAGAATCAGGGCGGGAACATGAAAACTGGAAACTCCATATTAACTGAGGGCAAGAGCTGCAGAAAGACAGAAAGCAAAATGGCCGACGGAAAACTGAGTTTCAAGGAACATGTCAAAAGAGACAAAGAACCTTACATTACTCCCCCCTTAAGGACAACCTCCGGTTGACCTCAGACCAGGCTTGTCAGGGTACCTCTGATGAAACTGGCGGAGCAGGCGAGGAGCATTTACATTATTGACTGGTTCCCATGAGTTGTCCTCCACTGGGTAGCCCTGCCATTTAATCAAATATTGCAACTGATTTCTGTACAACCTGGAATCTAGAATCCTTTCCACCATAAATTCTTCCTGACCATCGACCAGCACTGGGTCAGGGCAAGGAGAAGAGCGTCCAGGAAACGTATTGGGTGTTGCAGCCTTTAGTAGGGATACATGAAAGACAGGGTGGATTCTCATAGTTCTGGGCAGTTGAAGACGACAAGCAACAGCACTTATAATCTTACTGATCTTATAAGGTCCAATGTACTTATGTCCCAATTTAGACGATGGAATCTTTATTTTAAGATTTCTGGTTGACAGCCAGACCAAATCTCCTACCTTGAAAGCTGGTGCAGGTTTACGAAATTTATCTGCTGCTTTCTTGTACCTTTCCTGAGCCAATTCTAGATTTTCCTTTAGAAGATCCATATTCTTTTGTAAAGAAGTGATTCTTTCAGCCACTGCCGGCAAGGGCGTATCTATGGGAAATCGAGGAAGAATGTTAGGATGATAACCTAGATTGGAGTAAAAAGGAGACTGCTTAGTGGAGGCGCTCTGAGAGTTATTATAAGAGAACTCAGCCAGTGGAAGTAGATCCACCCAATCATCTTGTAGGTGGCAGATAAAGCAGCGGAGATACTGCTCCAGGGTCTGATTGGTTCGTTCTGTCTGTCCATTAGTCTGGGGATGAAAAGCAGAAGAAAGGTTTACTTTAATGTCCAATGCGGCACAGAAATTTTGCCAAAACCTTGAAGTGAATTGCACCACTCGATCCGAAATGACCTCATCCAGTACTCCATGTAAGCGAAACACATTCTTAATCATCAAGTCTGATGTCTGTTTTGCAGTGGGTAAGCCGACACAAGGGATAAAATGAGCTGCCTTTGTTAGACGATCAACCACCACTAGAATGGTGTTCTTCCCTTGAGAGGTTGGTAACTCCACAATGAAGTCCATAGAAATGGATCCCCACGGGCGGGACGGGGTGGGAAGAGGTTGTAACAGACCAGTTGGTGAGGAGCGAGGTGTTTTGCATCTTGCACAGACTTCACATGAAGTGACATAGTTTAAAACATCTTTCCTGTAAGTGGGCCACCAAAAGAAACGAGAAAGAAATTCTTGTGTCTTTAGAATTCCCCTATGCCCGGCTATCTTGGAATCGTGGATGAGTTGCAATACTCTCAATCTGACTGTTTCAGGTATATACAGACGTTGTCCCTGAATCCACACACCATTCTTAAAGACAAGACTTACGTCCCTTGGGGGTTGAGCCAACAAAGAATCCGCATGGTATGCTTCCTTGATGTCCTTAAGTAGGTCTTGATTATGAATCACTCCCAGGAATCTAGAGTCAGGAAGAATAGTCTTAGGAGGAGTAAGTGGACGTGTCTCTGCTGAATGAATCCTAGAGAGTGCATCAGCCTTTCCATTGCGCGATCCTGGTCTATAAGAAATGACAAAATTAAATTGGTTTAGGAAAAGATTCCAGCGAGCCTGGCGAGGAGTCAGGCACTTAGCCGACCTGATAAATTCAAGGTTACGATGGTCTGTCAGGACGACTATTTGCTGTGCAGCTCCCTGAAGAAGGTGTCTCCATTCCTTGAAGGCGGCAATAATGGCCAACAATTCTCTATTGCCCACATCGTAGTTCCTCTCAGCCGAAGACAACTGCTGGGAAAAGAAGGCACAGGGATGCAAGACATTCTTCTCACCTGTTCTCTGAGAGAGTATAGCTCCAACGGCACAGTCTGAAGCATCCACCTCTATTATGAAGGCAAGCTCGGGGTTGGGATGTACTAAGATAGGTGCAGTGGTAAATTTGTCCTTTAAACAGGAAAATGCTTCCTGAGCATGCGGGGTCCAGGAGAACCTAGACTGTTACCGGGTAAGTTGGGTGATAGGTGACACTACCTCAGAGAAATTCCTAATGAAACGTCTATAGAAGTTGGCAAACCCGATGAAGCGCTGCACCTCCTTCACATTTCTAGGAATTGGCCAATCCTTGATGGCTTGGGTCTTGCTTCCATCCATACTAATCCCTTGCGTAGATATTATATACCCCAGAAATTGAATTTCGGTCCTATGGAATTCACACTTTTCAAGTTTGATGTAGAGATGGTTTTGTCTTAGGCGTTCTAAGACCATTCTCACATGTCCATGATATTCCTCTGTGGAGTTAGAAAAAATTAGAATATCATCCAGATAAATCACCACAAATGTATCTAGGAGATCCCTGAAGATGTCATTCACCAAGTGTTGGAAAGTGGCTGGGGCGGTACTCAGACCAAAAGGCATAACTAGATATTCGAAGTGTCCATAGCGTGACCTGAATGCAGTCTTCCATTCATCCCCAGGTCTAATACGGACCAAGTTATAGGCCCCACGGAGATCCAGTTTAGAGAAAATTTTGGCGTGCCGCACTCTCTCCAACAACTCAGGGATTAAAGGCAATGGATCACGGTTTCTAATAGTAACCTTATTGAGTTCCCTATAGTCTATGCAGGGTCTCAGAGATCCATCTTTCTTCTTCACAAAGAAGATGGGTGCACCTGCGGGAGATGAAGAGGGCGTATGAAGCCTTTGGCTAGATTTTCATCTATGTAGTCCTTCAAAGCTCTTAGCTCGGGCCCCGCTAGGGGGTAGATCTTACCAAAAGGTATCTCGGCTCCAGGCAATAATTCGATTGGACAATCATATGGACGGTGAGGAGGAAGCTGATCAGCGTTCTTCTTGTCACATAAATCCACATAGTCCTGGTATACAGCTGGTAGTTCAGGGACTGACATGGTTCCTTTAGGAACAGAGCAAGCTGAAACTCCTTGACTCATCTGTTTCTCCGGAAAGTGTAATTCCTTGGTCTCCCAGTTAATCGTAGGATTCTGCGCCTGCAGCCATGGTAGCCCTAGAATAATGGGAAAGTGGGGAGAAGAGATAAGCATAAAAGACATTTTCTCCTGATGATCTTTACCCATAAGGACCCTCAAAGGTTTCTGTTTCCTGATCCACTGGTCCAGAGGTCAGCAGGGAGCCATCCACAGTCTCCATCTGTACTGGAGTAGCCTTCTTCACTGAACGTATCCCCTGTTTCAGAGCAAAGGAGATATCCATAAAATTTCCACTTGCTCCTGAGTCGATCATAGCAGAGCTAGACACCCAGACTGAGTCCACCCAGAGTTTGATGGAAAGGAAGCAATGAGAATTATTTCTTTTACAACTCAGCTGGGACACCGCTGAGGAAACTTGAAAAATTGCAGCGTTTATACCGTCATTGTCCCCAGAACTAACAGAGTTTAAGTCCGAAAAATCAAGATCTCTTGCAGCAGATCTCTCTGGAGTCTGAGGCTCGGACATGACAGAGCTCCTCTCGCAACACTCACAGTGAATGACTGCTGCAGTAGTCTTACGAGAACGGCTGGGGCAGTTTATAATGAAGTGCCCTGACTTACCACAGTAAAAACATAGATTTTCCTTTATACGATGTTCTTTGCGTGCATCACTAACCCGTCTTTGTAAAGAGTCCACCTGCATGGGTTCAGGTTCTGGTTCCCTTGTGATCCTACTCAAAGGTTCCTTAGGTGAGGAGGGAGGTAGGAAAAGGTTAGTGCGATTATTTTCGAACCATCTCTCTTGTCTGCGTTCAGTCAGACGAGCATCAATACGGATACAATAGTTAATAAAGTCACCTAACGCAGTGGGAGGGTCGGCACAGCAAGTTCATCCTTAATCAGTGGAGACAACCCTTTCCCGAAAAATAGATTTTTTGGCAGAAGTGTCCCAAGTGGTATCAAGAGCCCATCTCCTGAAATCCAAGGCATATTCGGCTACTGAACGCTTACTTTGGCGCAAAGTTAACATGGCTGCTTCAGCTGTTGCACCTCGATTGGGGTCATCAAACACCTGCCCCATGGCTGAAATAAAAGCATCAAGGTGATTCAAACAATCATCCTCAGTCTCAATCAGAGGGTTTGCCCACATCAAAGCCTTATTGGTAAGCAACATGATTATAGTAAGCACTTTGGATCGTTCAGTGGGAAATTGTGAAGCATGTGCAGAGAAAAATAGATTGCATTGGTTAATAAATCCCCTGAATTTCTCACGTTCACCGCCAAAACGAAAAGGAGGTAACTTGGGGATCCCAGAACTCGGGGTTATGGCAGGAGCCTGGACTCGTTCCTCTAGAGCCTCAATCCTGGCTCGTAATTCCTGAGTAGTTTGTCCAAACACTTGCAAATTATGATTAGTGAGGTCCTGTAGGCTTGCAAAACGGGTCTTTATAGTCTGTATATCTGCAAGGATTGTATCAGTCACTCCGCAAAGCTCTTTTATAGCGGGCCTCCATCTTCCAGATCTTTTAAGGCAGAAGTGCTGGAAGGAGAAGAGGAAAGGAAAAAAAAAAAAAAAACAATAGTGTTTACCTGTGGTAACACTCCAGAGTAACATTTAAGGGAATGCGCTCACCTGGAATGGTTGTGAGAAGTCACAACCACTGTCATCACAGAAGGTATTAAACGGACATCTGATATCCACAGTCACAGCAGACACGGCTTTCCCAGACCCAGCAGACACTAAACATTGGCTCCTGAATCTTGTCATGTATAGTGTACAGTTTCTATAGCGTCTTGTGCTTGGGTGCGAGGAAAACACATGAGACATAGGTTGATATGAAATGACTTGTATTACTTCATACAAGCATGCAGAAAAGGTCACACAGTTTGCAGGAACAGAGGCAGGAGAACACAGCAGGCCAAAGTAACTTCAAGCTCTACAATAACTCCCCAAGCAGGTTCAGGATCTCTTCTCTGTACCGTAATTCCTCTGCAAACATGGATTCACCAGACAGCAGGTTTCCAAAGTCCAAAAGTGTTCCAAAGTTCCTCAGTAGGAAATAGCTGGAGTCCAAAATCCTAGGTTTCCAGGAGTCAGGTCACAGGCTGACTGAGGCTTGATTCAGGAGCACTGATTGTTCAGCTGAGGCTGCTTAAGAAGCAAGAGGGAGAGAATCAGGGCGGGAACATGAAAACTGGAAACTCCATATTAACTGAGGGCAAGAGCTGCAGAAAGACAGAAAGCAAAATGGCCGACGGAAAACTGAGTTTCAAGGAACATGTCAAAAGAGACAAAGAACCTTACATACAGCCAGCCAAACAGGCATAGCACAGCAGCCAATCACTGTCAACAGCGGTGATGCGTTAATCACTGCTGCAGCCAGTGATTGACTGCAGCAGTCACTAGTTGTTTTAACCAGACAAGACGTACTTGTCTGTACTCCCTGTTCAGTTCAGACAGACATGTGACCACATTAGCCAGTCACTGGCCTCAGCAGTGGATGTTTGGGCACTGCTACAGACAAGAATTGACTGAAAAGGTTGCATGCCTACCTTCCTGAAACAGAAGAGACTCGTGGGGATCCCAGGACGCTTTGGAAGAGGAACGGTGCAGGATCACTATTTTGTGCATACTTTTTCTTTTTAATTAGGGTTGAGCAACCTCCTTAAAAAGGGTTCAGTAAGGAGGATTTTTTTTAATAAAAAAATCATAACATAAAAAAGTGGCACAATATGAAATTAGATGAGGGGATCTCAACAGCAGAAAATATTATTTTACTGAAAGAACAGTAAATTTTGTAAAAAAAAAAATTCAACAAGTGTGGTTGACAAAATTATTAGAAAGTAAAGAACAGGCAATTTTGACACTGGTTCTATCAATTGGCAGTATGGTGCGAGTTCCAACAATCAGACATTTATTACCCATCAGGTAAATTGGTGATAACTAGAGTTGGTGCAAATCGATCTACAGGACTCAATTCATCAGCCATGCCACTAATTTGGGGCCATTGGAAGGGAACCAAGAGAACCTCCTCCTATCTCTCGGCATCTGTGAGTCTCCTTTTGATGAGCAAGCCTGATGCGACAGCACATGTGCGTCACGTTGCAATGATGAAATCACATCAGGTCAGCTAATCAAGCTAGGAGCCACAGATGCTGTTAGGTTGGAGGTGGTTCTCAGAGCTCACGTCCAATGACCACAGATTATTGATCTGGCCACTTGTCCTGTAAATGCATTAGCACCATTTCTACTGATGCCTATCTTTCGCGGCTAAATGAATTAAAACAAGCAGGAATTACAATAAAAAGGAAAATTATATAAGGACAGATTAGAAGTCGTTTTCTGCTGTTGATCTTCTTTGTTTCTCGTAGACTCAAAGTATGGAACAAGAATAAATGTGGTGATATGCTATATATTTACTGGTTTTAAAATATCGCACACATGTATTGGACAAAACCGGTTTATGCCAAGTCCCAACTTACCCATAAAACTAAAGTGTTCATCAGTCGATCAATGCTGGTTCTTTTAAACTTTGTTTTCCCACTGTTCTGCATTAATTTAGTATCTGGCCCTGTGAAAACAGTCATTATTGGGGAATAGTTCTGAGAGTTACATACAAGCACCAAATAGGGAAAAGGTAAGAAATCTGAGAGTAGGGAATGTTTGGTGAATGACTTGATGAATGAACATTTGTAAGGGTTTACAAATGAACAGGATACCTGCGAAGACGACCATCCCAAAGCACCATTCAGTATTTCGTAGGACACATCCTCTAAAAGCATCTTGCTATTATTCAGAGAATACTTGCAGTCTTTCCAAATTAAGGTTCCATTAAACTTGTCAAGCTTGTTGTTTGGGGCTCAGATAAGATCTCCCCTGTAGAAGAAAGCAAATCAATATTTCCTTGTTTTGCTGTGAATCAATAGTGCTTGTAACCATCATGAATTTGTATGCTGCTCTCATACCTACAATATGCATTGTATACCCCTTTTATCTAAAACAATTGATAGCCTTGATATCTAAGGATACCTTATTAAATCACTAATGCAAAAAAGAAAAATACTAAACGGTATTATTCAACTTAAAAAAAAAAAAAAGCAGCAAATATTAGAAACAAAAAAAAAAACAAAACTATACTTAACTCTTCTTTTCAACGATCCAGCAGTCTCTCTGATCTTTGTGTACCAATATATGCCTGTTGCAGAGCTCCCAGTCCTTACTACTGACACCAACACTCACTGAAAGGAACCATCTTTTTATTTTTAACCTTTGCAAAATTTATTTTTATTAAGTTCAATCTCCCCTTTAAGTAAGTTACCTGGGTTTATGTGCTAAAAAATGCAAAGATTTATATAATGTTAAATGTCTATGGCCACACAAAGCCCTGATCTGAACATTGAACCTGTGTGGGACTTCATGGAGATGTCTGGAACAAATTCCCTGCAGATTGCCTTCAAAATCTTTGTGTAAGTGTACCTAAAAGAATTGATGCTGTTTTAAACGCAAAGGAGGTCATACCAAATATTGATTTGATTTAGATTTCTATTTTGTTAATTTGCTTTGCTTTTGTTAATTGAAAAAAATAAAGCAAGGATGCGGAAAAGAAGATGTCAGCTACACTTGCTGTGGGCATGCTACCAATGTGCAGTGCCAGTGGTTAACAGAGGTCCCGGATTAGTCAAATGATCGCAGACAGACAGAGCAAAGACAAATAAACTTCGTTTTTTAACACTTACATTTAGCTTCTATGGCTAATACAGGCATTTAAGAGATCATAATACCTCCTAGGAGTAAATCCAGATGACAGGTTTCCTTGAAACCTGGATGTAATTATATATATACAATAATTGTAAAAAAAATCCCCTCCCTTTTATATTTTTTATTAATGTTGAAAATTAACTATTATATTAGTTTAAGGATCAAGCTAAAAAAAAATAAAGAAAAAAAACATACATACGGTAGATGTGGAAGACAACCAGAAACTCATTCTCAAGTGGCTTTAAATTTATTGACTGAAAACTATTTTTCTAATCCTGTTTTCTGCAGATTTCTTTTGACCTTTATTTTATTTACTTTATTTAAGCTTTGGACTGAATATTTTCCAAGTTAGCACGAAGAATGATGATGCATATGAAATGGTGCAGGAGTCGGACTTTCACAATGCCTGGATTCCAAATTCATATAAATTGTCAAGCATGCAAACTTTTTTTTTTGGTAAACTTCTGCTTGTAATATGTTCTTCCTTGTAGGTTTACAATTATTCTATAGAACATTTAACTAAAAATAATAGAAAATTCTTAGAGAAAACATACATGCAAATTGAAAACTTGCAATATGTATTTCTAACTTTTGCATAGACCTGATCCATAGCTCTACATGCACAATTAATATTCCACAAGTTTATTTATATCTGAAAACTAATGTTATTTTCTTTAATTTATTTGGAACAAGACCATTATTTTTTAGTGCTGAGAAGTGTATATTATATATGTATGTAGACGCACACACAGTGTTCACCATAAATGAATACACCTTATCAGTTGCCAGAAAAAAATTTAGTTTCCTTTCAGAATCAACATTTTCTAAAGGTATACCATAATACTAAAAACCAATAATTGCAAACATGATTTGTAATTTTGCATACCCCAACAAGTTATTTTCTTAAATTCATTCAAGATTATGTTGCAAACCTTAGACAACAACATTCTTATTAACCGGAATTAAACCACAGGAAAGTCTATTCATTAAGCATGTGTCCAACAGACAATTGACTATAAAAGGGCGTTACTTAAAGTAAACTCCTTCCCATTTCATGTGGTCAGCAATAGCACCACATGGAAGAGAAATGTCACAAGACCTGTGAAAGAAAATATACACAGGAAAGAAGGCTACAAGAAGATCAGCAATGATTTACTTATCAATCAGAATACTCTAGAAAAAGTGATACAAAGATGTAACAAAGATGGAACTGCAACCACCTCACAGAGACGCCCAGGCCAACCATGGAAGTTAAGGAGGAGTATAGCTTGGAGAGTCTCCCTTGATATTACAACATAACCTTTAATCAAATTATTAAAATATAACTTGGACAGAAAGAGGCAGAAAAACCACATAAATAAAGTGCTCGTGCATACCTGTGCTCTAATAATTAAAAAATTGGTTTGGTCTCACCAATGTAACAGACGTTTTTCCATAGCAGGTTTGCCTTTTACCAGTAAGGCTAGTTTCACACTAGCGTATGGCTGCGCTGCGGACTTCCTCCGTGAAGCTCCGCCCACCGCCGCACCTCCTCCGGTTAGCTCCGCCTATGTCTGCAAGCGGGCTGCATGCGGCCTGCATACCTATATTTAACATTAGGTACGCAGGCCATGCAGATGCCACCGCATGCGTCATTTTGACGATGCGATGACCGCAACAAAATGCAACATGTTGCGTTCGGCGCAGGTCGCTGCACCGTCAAAACGACGCATGCGGCGGCATCCGCATATATCTGCACGGTTTGCGTACCTAATGTTAAATATAGGTACGCAGGCAGCATGCAGCCTGCTTGCAGACATAGGCAGAGCTTCACGGAGGAGGTGCGGCGGTGGGCGCAGCTTCACGGAGGAAGTCCGAAGCCCTCCGCAGCGCAGCCATACGCTAGTGTGAAACTAGCCTAACAGGATCAGTTGTCCATACGAAGGGTGGGAGGTGGGGATTTGGTTTTCCCTAACTCCGTCGTGCCCGTGTATTGCTCCTGCCCTCACAAGGACAGGCCCCAAGTATGTCCTGCTATGAACTGCCCACCATCAACAAATACAGTTACATTTCCCTACGCATTTCTTCATCAATAATGGGGATTTATAAGGGGAGCTAAATAAAATTAAAGCCAGTGGGGAAAATATAATATATGTTCGTCTAAATTATAAGGCCCTCAAGTGACAGGATTGCCTTAATCGGGTGTGCCCATCTGTGCCACAGCCTGTATATGAGTCACTGGTGGAAGTTAACACCTGAACAGGGGCATCTTCTGATAAGAAAGGTTGAAGAAAATCGACATGCAATTTCCATGAAGGTAGCCATAGAAACAGAAAGCCAAACCATTGTGATTCCCAAGACATAGAACAGCATACACTGAGAGGAAAAACAATGCTGGCTTCACAATTTTTTTTACAGTTTATGGCATTGAATGCAAATTGAAAATACGCTGCAAATGACAGTGCAGGGTCATCAACATGAATTTACTGTGGCTTTAACTGCAGATTTGAATAGTTGATTGAAAAAAAAATAAAAAAAAAAGAATATCAATGCTATAACAACATATTTAAATATATACATACAGTGGTATGTAAAAGTTTGGGCACCCGTGGTCAAAATTACTGTTATTGTGAACAGTTAACCCCTTCACCCCAAGGGTGGTTTGCACGTTAATGACCGGGCCAATTTTTACAATTCTGACCACTGTCTCTTTATGAGGTTATAACTCTGGAACGCTTCAACGGATCTTCGCGATTCTGAGACTGTTTTCTCGTGACATCTTGTACTTCACGTTAGTGGTAAAATTTCTTCGATATACCTTGCGTTTATTTTTGAAAAAAACGCAAATATGGCGAAAATTTGCAATTTTCAAACTTTGAATTTTTTTTTCCCTTAAAACAGAGAAATATGTCACACAAAATAGTTAAGAAATAACATTTCCCACATGTCTACTTTACATCAGCACAATTTTGGAATCAAAATTTTTTTTGTTAGGAAATTATAAGGGTTAAAAGTTGACCAGTGATTTCTCATTTTTACAACAAAATTTACAAAGCCATTTTTTTAGGGACCACCTCACATTTGAAGTCACTTTGACGGGTCTATATAGCAGAAAATACCCAAAAGTGACACCATTCTAAAAACTGCACCCCTCAAGGTACTCAAAAACACATTCAAGAAGTTTAATAACCCTTCAGGTGCTTCACAGGAGCTGAAGCAACGTGGAAGGAAAAAATTAATATTTAACTTTTTAGCCACAAAAATGATCTTTTACAAACTTTTTTTTATTTTCACAAGGGTAAAAGGAGAAAATGGGCAGATAAAGTTGTTGTGCAATTTCTCCTGAGTACGCCAATACCCTATATGTGGGGGAAAACCACTGTTTGGGCACACGGCAGAGCTCATAAAGGAAGGAGCGCCGTTTGACTTTTTCAAACTAAAATTGGCTGGAGTTGAGATTGGACGCCATGTCGTGTTTGGAGAGCCCCTGATGCGCCTAAACAGTGGAAACCCCCCCACAAGTGACACCATTTTGGAAACTAGACCCCCTAAGGAACTTATCTAGATCTGTTGTGAGCACTTTGAACCCCAAAGTGTTTCACAAAAGTTTATAATGCCTGGGTGTGAAAAAAAAAAAAAAACATTTTTGCACAAAAATGATTTTTTAGTCCAAAATTTTTGATTTTTCCCAAGGAAATTGGACCCCAAAAGTTGTTGTCCAATTTGTCCTGAGTACGCTGATACCCCATATGTGGGGGGAGGGAAACTGTTTGGGCGCACGGCAGGGCTTGGAAAGGAAGCAGTAACGTTTTGGAATGCAAACATTGATGGGGTCATGTTCCGTTTGTAGTGCCCCAGATGAGCCTAAACAGTGGAAACCCCCCACAAGTGACCCCATTTTGGAAGCTAGACCCCCTAAGGAACTTATCTAGATCTTTGGTGAGCACTTTGAACCCCCAAGTGCTTCATACAAGTTTATAATGCCCGGGCATGAAAATAAAAAATCCTATTTTTTTCCACAAAAATTATCTCTTGGTCACTAAATTTTTATTTTCCTATAGGTAACAGGAGAAATTGGACCTCAAAAGTTGTTGTCCAATTTGTCCTGAGTACGCTGATACCCCATATGTGGGAGGGAACCACTGTTTGGGCGCATGGCAGAGCTCGGAATGGAAGGAGCACCATTTGACTTTTTCCAACCAAAATTGGCTGGAATTGAGATTGGACGCCATGTTGCATTTGGAGAGTCCCTGATGTGCCTAAACAGTGGAAACCCCCCACAAGTGACCCCATTTGGGAAACTAGACTCCCTAAGGAACTTATCTAGATCTTTGGTGAGCAATTTGAACCCCCAAGTGCTTCACACAAGTTTATAACGTAGAGCCATAAAATTAAAAAATCATATTTTTTCCACAAAAATGATCTTTTCACCCCAATTTTTATTTTCCCAAGGAAACAAGACTCCAAAAGTTATTGTGCAATTTGTCCTGAGTACGCTGATACCCCATATGTGGGGGTAAACCACTGTTTGGGTGCATGGCAGAGTTTGGAAGGGAAGGAGCGCCGTTTGACTTTTTCAACGCAGAATTGGCTGGATGCCATGTCGTGTTTGGAGAGCTCCTGATCTGCCTAAACAGTGGAAACCCCCCACAAATGACACCATTTTGGAAACTAGACCCCTCAAGGAACTTATCTAGATGTGTGGTGAGCACTTTGAACCCCAAAATGCTTCACAGAAGTTTATAACGTACAGTCGTAAAATAAAAAATCTTTTTTTTTTTTTTTTTTTACAAAAATGATTTTTTCGCCCCCAATATTTTATTTTCACAAGGGTAACAGGAGAAATTGGACCCCAAAAGTTGTTGTCCAATTTGTCCTGAGTACGCTTGATACCCAATATGTGGGAGTAAACTACTGTATGGGCGCACGTCTGGGCTCGGAAGGGAAGTAGTGACGTTTTGGATTGCAGACTTTGATGGAATGGTCTGGGGGCGTCATGTCGCATTTGGAGAGCCCCTGATGCGCCTAAACAGTGGAAACCCCCCACAAGTGACCCCATTTTGGAAAATAGACCCCACAAGGAACTTCTATAGATGTGTGGTGAGCACTTTGAACCCCGAAGTGCTTCACAGAAGTTTATAACGTACAGCTGTAAAAATAAAAAAAATCTTTTTTTTTTTTTACAAAAATGATTTTTTTCGCCCCCAATATTTTATTTTCACAAGGGTAACAGGAGAAATTGGACCCCAAAAGTTGTCCAATTTGTCCTGAGTACGCTGATACCCAACATGTGTGAGAAAACGACTGTATGGGTGCACGTCTGGGCTCGGAAGGGAAGTAGTGACGTTTTGGATTGCAGACTTTGATGGAATGGTCTGGGGGCGTCATGTCGCATTTGGAGAGCCCCTAATGCGCCTAAACAGTGGAAACCCCCCACAAGTGACCCCATTTTGGAAAATAGACCCCACAAGGAACTTATCTAGAAGTGTCGTGAGCGCTATGAAGCCCCAAGTGCTTCACAGAAAATTATAACATACAGCCGTAAAAACAAAAAAATCATTTTTTTTTACAAAAATGATTTTGTCGCCCCCAGTTTTTTATTTTCCCAAGGGTAACAGAAGAAATAGGACAAATTGCACAATAACTCTTGTGGTCCAGAGTACGCTGATACCCCATATGCGGGGGTAAACTACTGTTTGGGCGCATGGCAGAGCTCAGAAGGGAAGGAGCACCGTTTGACTTTTTCAACGCAGAATTGGCTGGAATTGAGATCAGATGCCATGTCACATTTGGAGAGCCCCTGATGTGCCTAAACAGCAGAAACCCCCCAATTCTAACTCCAACCCTAACCCAACACACCCCTAACCCTAGTCCCAACCCTAACCACAAACCTAACCCTAACACACCCCTAACCCTAATCCCAACCTTAACCCTAATCCTAACGTTAGCGCCAACCCTAACCCTAACTTTAGCCGCAACCCTAACCTTAATGTGAAAATGGAAATAAATAAATTTTTTTAATTTTATTATTTTTCCCTAACTAAGGGGTGATAAAGGGGGGTTTGATTTACTATTTATAGCGGGTTTTTGTGATTGGTAGCTGTCACGCTAAAAGACGCTTTTTATTGCAAAAAGTAGTTTTTTGCATCACCACATTTTGAGAACTATAATTTTTGCATATTTTGGCCCACAGAGTCATGTGAGGTCTTATTTTTCGCGTGACGAGGTGACGTTTTTATTGGTACCATTTATGACCACGTGACATTTTTTGATCGCTTTTTATTTCGATTTTTGGGAGGTTAGAATGAACAAAAATCAGCAATTCATGAATTTCTTTTGGGGGGGGCGTTTATACCGTTGCGCGTGTGGTGAAATTGATAAAGCAGTTTTATTCTTCGGGTCAGTACGATTACGGCGATACCTCATTTATATACATTTTTTTATGTTTTGGTTCTTTTATAGAATAAAAACAATTTTACATAAAAAATCATTATTTTTGCATCGCTTTATTCTGCGAGCTATAACTTTTTTTATTTTTTCGCTGATGATCCTGTATGACGGCTCGTTTTTTGCGGGACAAGATGACGTTTTCAGCGGTACCATGTTTAATTATATCGGTCTTTTTGATCGCGTGTTATTCCACTTTTTGTTCGGCGGTATGATGATAAAGCATTGATTTTTTGCTTAGTTTTTTTTTTTTTTTTTAAGGGGTTCACTAAAGGGGTTAACTAGTGGGACAGTTTTATAGGGGGGGTCGTTACGGACACGTCGATACCAAATATGTGTACTTTTATTGTTTTGTTTTTTTTATTTACAGGAAGAAATGAATTTATTGGGGAATATTTTTTTTACCACTTTTTATTTTTATTACTTTTTTACTTTGTCCCAGGGTGGGACATCATAGTATTTTAGCAGATCGCTGGTGTGACAGTGTGCACAGCACTCTGTCACACCAGCGATCGCTCTGGCATCGCTGCAGGCTTCCTCAGCGCCTGCTCTCAGCAGGCACTGAGGAAGCCACCTCCCTGCAGGAACCCGGCGCCATCTTGGATCCGGGGACCTGGAGGACGGACCCTCGGAACAGCGCGACACATCGCACTGCTCTGAGGGTCTCAGGGGAGAACGCAGGGAGCCCCCTCCCTGCGCGATCCTCCCCTGTGCCCCCGGTACACCGCGATCATGTTTGATCGCGGTGTGCCAGGGGTTAATGTGCCGGGAGCGGTCCGTGACCGCTCCTGACACATAGTGCTGGGTGTCAGCTGTGATAAACAGCTGACATCCGGCCGCGATCAGCTGCGCTCCCCCGGGAGCGCTGCTGATCGCATATGACGTACTATTCCGTCCATGGGAATTAGGTCCAGGGTCACATGGACGGAATAGTACGTCTGATGGAATAAAGGGGTTAAGCAAGTTGAAAATTAAATAATCTCTAAAAGGGCTAAAGTTAAAGATGACACATTTCACTTGCATTTCAGGCAACCAAAAAATATATTGTCATGTTTTACATTTTAAAAATTCCAAAAAGGAAAATAGGCTGATGCAAAATTTTGAACACACTGCATGTTACGTGCCTAGTACCACCACCTTTTGTAAGTATCACAGCATGTAAACGCCTTTTGTAGCCAGCCAAGAGTCTTTCAATTCTTGTTTTGAGGGATTTTCATTCGTTCTTCCTTGGTAAATTCTTCCAGTTCTGTAAGATTCCTGTGTTCTCTTTCATGCACAGCTACTTTCAGGTCTAGCCATAGATTTTCAATGATGTTTAGATTCAGGGGACTCTGAGGGCCATTGCGAAACCTTCAGCTTGCGCCTTTTGACATGTGTTTAGGATCATTATCCACTTGTAAATCCTATTTTAAAAGCCACTGTAAATCTGAATGTACCACATGTGGATTTTGCTATGGATTCTCAGATATGTTCTGCCAAAGATTAGTTTGTGAACTGACTCTAAAAGGTTACCATAGACATTAGACAGAAAAAAGTTCATGGAACTTTTTGTTCATTGAACAAACAAAGGTCTGATGCATGATTATTCCTCTGATGGGAGCCGTACTGTACATTTTAGTACAGATGAGAGAATCAATTAGCAGGAGTAGTGATTCACCAGTAGTCAGTGGTTGCCAGACAGGAGCTCTGCAAAAAGCCTTTTACTTGCTCGAATCCCCGGCGCCTCTTCCAATTAGTAGGTCCGATGCAACATGGCTTGACATGAGGGTTTTTGTCCACCTTCCTCCTCAGCAAGCCGGTAGCAGCCTGTGATAGTTTCCTCTCTCTGCTAAATCCAGGTACTGTAGCCAATGTTCCATTTAAATTGTGAACTATGCATCCAACTTTCGTTTTATTAACATTTAATGCATTTGCAATCTTTTTGTATCCTTTTCCCTGTTTGTGCAAGGTAAAGAGTTCTTAACTTTTTGGACCACTCTCTTGGCAACCCAAGAATATAAGTGAACTGGAGGCATTTGTCAAGAGGAATGGGCAAATAAACCACCAAAATTGTTCATAGAATCAGCATAGGATAAGAATTACTTTTTTTTACAAATTGCCAAAGGCAAATAATTCCTAACTAAAGATTCCTAAATATGACTTTTATTAGTGCTTTCAATATGTAAGGTTCAAAGTGCACTATTATAATGACGTACACTGTGGTGGTCAATTTTTAAAGAAAATAAAAAATCTTCCAGTAGTACAGGAGATACAGACCAACTGGTTATTTAATAATAATGTAGCTATTAGATTTAGTTCTAATTTCTCTCACTATTCTACAGATTGATACCTATGTATAACTAATGTATCTCACTGATGTACATATCGGGACTGTATATCACTATCAATGCATAGTGTAGCCGCGGACCACGTTATTGCTTCATATTCATTGACCTTCCCAGGTATCTTTAGTTAGGAATTACCGTATTTGACTTTGGCAATTTGTAAATAGAGGGATGTGCCAAGGCTCCTCAGGATTACTGCCAAATGATGTTGTCTAGCTATTCATCACGTTTGAAGCAGGTCACAACACCCAACGATGCTCTACTAAGTACTAAACATTTATACCTTGAAGTTGAAGAATCCGATACTGCAGTAGTCATTAAAAGTGTTATTTTGCTTTAAATTTGGAGAAATCACTTGTTAAATTAGTTTTAAAAGTATTTAGATTGTTCTTACTTTATTTATTGCAAGAAGCAGAAAGTTTGTACATTTCGCAAATAAGGGTTGACTAATTCTGACTATAGATGTAAATTAGGTTAATTCTACAGTGTTCAAATGTGAACATACCTTTTAAAGGTTGCTAACAGTGGGGAAGAACAAGTTCTTTCTATGTCCCAAAGTCGTAGCTCTTTAATATATCATGTTGGTAAGAAAACTGGTTTATTGAAACATCAAATTCTTACACAAATAACACAGATGACTAACTTAAAAGAGACCAGTAATACAGGAGATTTAGAAACCTCATGTCGGAAAACTGAATCCATTAAAAAAAAAAACAAACCTCAAACATAAGCACAAGGAACTAAACAGAATCCAAGATGCTCATGTGAACCAAGTTTAATGGGGATTCACCCTACTTTAAAAACTATTCACAATGGTTCAAAGGTTGAGTAACAAAACAAATATCCTATTGTTATCTTCAGGATCAACGCCGCTGACTTTCACTTGCCACTTTGTTCCCCGACAGTCTTAGGACATGAAGATCCTGAGGGAATATCACATGGTTACTACAACCAATGATTGTCAACAAACGATCACTGAATCCAAAAATGAGTGGTATAAAAATATATTTTATTAACACACATCATAAAACAGAAAACAGGGAAGGACAGTGGTAAAGGCTCATGCCAATAAACAACAGTGGGAAAAAAAATGACACAATCTGGTGGTGAAAGTGGTCTAGTAGAAATATAATATTGCTGACCATATATGCTCATATTCCAAAAGAGCAAAAGTTTGCTGTAGTGATAATATCGAATAGATGACCATATTGATTTGACCACAAATAATAAGTGGACAAAAGAACACTAGTGACTAGGCATAAATATGCCATACACAGGTAGTTGTAATAAACATCATTGAAGGATATCAATTGTCAGTATACCTGTACGGAATGGAGAATGCTCTCCATTCCGTACAGGTATACTGACAATTGATATCCTTCAATGATGTTTATTACAACTACCTGTGTATGGCATATTTATGCCTAGTCACTAGTGTTCTTTTGTCCACTTATTATTTGTGGTCAAATCAATATGGTCATCTATTCGATATTATCACTACAGCAAACTTTTGCTCTTTTGGAATATGAGCATATATGGTCAGCAATATTATATTTCTACTAGACCACTTTCACCACCAGATTGTGTCATTTTTTTCCCACTGTTGTTTATTGGCATGAGCCTTTACCACTGTCCTTCCCTGTTTTCTGTTTTATGATGTGTGTTAATAAAATATATTTTTATACCACTCATTTTTGGATTCAGTGATCGTTTGTTGTTCAGCGTTTTTTATCTGTAATGCGATTGTCCATATATTTGTATATCCATTTAAGCATGCCCTGAATTTTTGATATATTTAATCAATTATAAATTTATACGGGCATGTTTTACAATAAGGTTGTTTAACCAATGATTGTCCCAAAGCGGTAGAAGTTGGCTTAGACTAAGTGCGAAGGCTGCGGCTGAGCTGCAGTCATGTGATGGATGTTCTCACCCCAAAACCGGAACTGGTAGGCAGGTGTAGATTTTTTGTGTTTTCGATACTTTTCCTTGGGCCAATTGAGAATAACTTTTAAAGTGGTTGAAAAACCCTGTAACCAAACAAAATGTGAAAGAGAAGTGTAGTAGTGTGCAATACACGCTCCGTGCGCTCTACAGTATAGAATGTGACCATGTGGTTCCCCCACAAAAGGAATGTCACAATAAAATATTTAAAGCCTTTGTTAAAATAGAACATAAAGGCTAATATTTACTTGTGAATATGTTAAAGGTGAAAATTTTCTTTAGGGATTAATCTAACAGGTCCCAACTCAAATGTTTTTTGAGCAGGAAACTGAAAAACGATGTGTGATGGTCATTTTCCTTCACACCAGCAAACAAATTCAAAGGCACACCACAGCGGATTTTTAAGCGTAATCATTGTTAATGTCATGGTTAAAATGCAGGAAAAAAATAAAACTCTACCCTCATTACAAACCATTCCACAAGTTTATCGCTCCTGTTCATCTCAAGTTGCTACAATTTGGCTCTCGACAAAATAAAACTCGAGGCTAATCAAACTGAAATTAGGAAAGCATTAGGTCTTGAATGAATGCCCATCAACATACACAACCCCGGCTGATGAAAGAGGCAGGAGACGTGTGGAATGCCATAGAAAACAATCCAGAAAATATTTTAGTCAACAACCATGTTTCATTATGGTGGCCAATGCTGATGTATCTATAATTTCATTCATTTTTAACACATTAGATTTTTCAAGACACATTTTTCTTGGTAATTTTAATGTATACTTAATTAATCATTCATCTAGGCGCACAAACCAATAACAAAGTAAAAGAAATAGAAGTAAGGCAAGCGAGATATTAAAATAAAGATGACGCAAGGAAAACAATCAATAGCCAATTATGCTGTTTATGGTACTTGGCCTTCAGCATCACATGTTAATATTTAAAGAAATAATCTGCTTTCTCTTAATCTCTACCGAGATCTTTTCAGATTTAATTTTTGTGTTCTGCATTAGACCAGCAATTGTTGAAGATTAGTACTAAGACCGGTAACTACCTAATCACAATCAGTTCACAATGTACAACCCTAAAGTACTTTCATACTTACTTAATGGAAAACACACATTTATTTCTTTGATCTTCAGTTCCCAAAGGGCAATAAGAGTGTGGCTTGGCAAGAAGGCAATTAGATTATACAAGGGTTGATCTTTTCTTAAAATATATACTACATTTTTTGAGAAGGTGTAACCAGACAGGAAAGTATCGCCCATCAACTGAAGAATCTGACACATTAGTCACAATGTAACCAGACATCTGCTTTCTTATTGGGGTTTTATAGTATATTTTTCTTAAATTGAACAAAGTGTAGGGGGATGTGTAGAACTGAAAAAATAAGGATTACCTACCCCTTGAAACTCTTGTGGGCCAGCACCACCAGTACTAGAAATGATGATACTCCATTGGTCATCTGACTGCAGAAAATCACAGGCTTCTGCGGTCAGACGCTGTACATGCAAAGGTCACTACTGAGGCCAATAGTTGACTGTAGTCAGGTAATTGATGAACGAGGTTTCCCCACTTGCAGTACTAGCGGTGACTACTTAAGTAAAAGCGGAGTCAAAAAGGGTACGTATTGCTTACTCCTTTATTTTTGAACATTCACTACTAATACCTAGAAGAACCCTACAAGAACCTTTTCCACAAATGGGTAACTTTAAAATAATACCTTGATGCTTAATTAGAAGGTGTTTTGAACCTACCATTCCTCTGGTACTCACTATTTGCTGTACTTAGACCCTTTCTGCTTTGAGGTATGTTAGCATTTCTGCATTCATCTCTATACTACAACCCCATAGATTGCAATGCATTTCCAAACTAGCCCACCCTGTATCTGCCCCCATCCATTGTTCTTACAGCCCTCATCCTGGATCTGTCCTCATCCACCTTTCCTGCAGCCCCTACCCAACATCCCTACAGTCCCTATCCCTATTCCCTTTTGTACACTTGCTTTGGCAAAACTAATGTGTATTTAGTCCTGCCAATAAAGCTTCTTTTAATCTTTGAACTAGCTATTTCCTCCACCTTTGTACTCTCCTTGGCAATATCTTTCCGAGCCCAATTGACCTCTTGCGCTATCATAACCCACTTCATTTCTTATCACACTCCCTATCTAAATACACTCTCTAGATTTGTCCTTCAAAGCTCCTTCAAAGCTCCCTCCATCTCCTGGATCCCTACATTACACTTAACAAGTTTGTTAATTTCTTCCTTTCAGTGACCATGCCCAACCAGTAGATTGCATTGCACGTTCAATCCAGATCACATTTAGTCATAGGTGCTTTCCCAATGCTGTATGTAGTAGTACGTGAGATACATGGGTCTGAAAAACACTGCATCTTAGACTATGCACATGCAGCTTAAAATTATCCCATTTGCACAGTTGACTATAAGCACTAGAGACCTCCCAAGTAAGTGATGTTACTTAGGCCTCTTTCACACTTCAGTCGTGCAACGTCAGTCAAAATCCGCCAAAGTGTGAAAAAAAAACGGATCTGCCCTTTTTTTTTGGCGGATCAGTTTTTTTTTTCCCATTGACTTTCATTAGTGATGGATTTTGACGATCGTCCGTGGCGTCCGTCTTTTTTTGAAAACGTACAATGCAACGTTTTGTGTGCGTCGAAATGGCGGACTAGGACGGAGACATGCGTACAATGCATTTTCCGGGTTGTAAAGTTCACAACGGATCCGCCTTCAAATCGGATACGTTCCATTCGTTTTTGAACTTTTGCTGCGGATCCATTTTTTTCACCCTTTGGGGATTTTAACGGACGCCGAACAACTGAAGTGTAAAAGAGGCCTTATGGGGTGAAATCAAGCAGGGAGACATCACATGCAGGATGTCTGCTATGTAATCTAGTGTCAAGCAAAGAGGAGTGAAAGAGGGAAAGTGATAACTTTAAGAATCTTAGAATAAAAAATATATATTTTTTAAAACAGGTCTACATTATAAGGTTGCACTCTAAGTTGATTACACTTGCATTGCGGAGAGGTAATCACCCTGAAACAAGTGTCGCTGTCCGACTTTCAGACGGAGACAAAAAACGTTGCTTTGTGTGTCGTCTCCGGCCCCAAAATTCTGACGGATCCGTCGAACAACGGATGAAACGCACGGCCATCCGTCACAATCCGTCGTGAATACAAATCTATGAGAAAAAAACGGATCCTGCGGCATCAATCGCCGGATCCGTTTTTTTTCACAAAACGACGGATTGTGACTGATGGCAAAAAACTAATGTGTAAAAGAGGCCTAAGCCATGTGGCAAGGCTAGTTAAAGGTTCTATATTGACTTTTAGGATTGCTTCATTCAATAGGTAGCACTACAGTTACTGTCCGCTTCAACGCTATTCTCCTTACGAGAGTTTGGCACTTTTCATAAGGGAAAACGTCCCCCTTAGAGCCACAGTCAGAGGCCTTTCAACTAGCCAAATCAGATCTCCTGCTTTACACTGATGAAGGGCAAGCACCCCAAAATACATGCCTGCAAATGGAGTGTCTGGTTTAGCTTTTTATTTTAAGTCATGTGACAAACCTAGTTAAAGTGGCAATATTGACTTTTAGGATTGCCACTTCCAATAGCTGGTGCTAGTGTTCAAGTCCTCATCCTCTCTTAAGAGGATATTTGCATATTTACTTTCCTAGCGAAAGATTGCATGGCCTCAAGACACGTGCCTGTATGACTTCCCTACAATGCCTGGGCATGGTCCTGATGAGGCGGCAAATGTTCTTCTGAGGGAAGGAACAAGACATGATGTCCCAGATGTGCTTGACTAGATTCAGGTCTGGGAATGCGCAGGCCAGTCCATAGCATCAATGCCTTCATCATGCAGGAACTGCTGACACACTTCAGCCATATGAGGCCTAGCATTGTCATGTATCAGAATGAACCCAGGGCCCAGTGTACCTGCATATGGTCTCACAATGGGTCCGAAGATCTCATCCCGATACCTAATGGCTGTCAGGGAAAATCTGGCTAGCATATGGAGGGCAGTGCGGACCTCCAAAGACATGCCTCCCCACACTATTACTGACCCACTCCCAAACCAGTCATGCTGGAGGATGTTGCAGGCAGCAGAACATTCTCCACAGCATCTCCAGACTCTGTCATGACTGTAACGTGCTCAGTGTAAACCTGCTCTCATCCTTGAAGAGCACAGGGCGCCAATCTCGAATTTGTCAATCTTTGTGTTCTCTGCCAAATGCCAATCACCTTGAACAGTGTTGGGCCATAAGCACAACACCAACTTGTGGATGTAAAGCCCTCATTCCACCCTGACGGAGTCTGTTTCTGACAGTGTGAGCAGACACATGGATGTTAGTAGCCTGGTGGAGGTCATTTTGCAGGACTCTGGCACTGCCCCTCCTGCCGCTCCTTGCACAAAGGAGGAGGTAGCAGTCCTGCTGCTAGATAGCTGCCCTCCTATGGCCCCCTCCACGTCTCTTGGTATACTCGCTTGTCTCTTGGTTTCTGCTCCATGCTCTGGACACTGTGCTGACAGACACAGCTACCCTTCTTCCCACTGCTCGCATTAATGTGCCATCCTGGATGAGCTGTACTACCTGAGCAACTTGTGTGGGCTTTAGACACCGCCTCATTCTACTGTACCGCTAGGGGTGAGAGCATTTCACTACTGAGCATAATTTCCATATCTTGAGTCATTTCCACTGAAGTTGGATCAGTCTGTAATAGGATTTGCCACATTGATTTTGAGTATTATTCCAAATCCAGACGTCCATGGGATATTAATTTACATTGATCATTTTTATGTTTTACTGTTCTCAATGCATTCCACTATGTAATGAATAATGATTTGCAACTGGAATTCTTCATTCAGTGATATCAATGATGTGGTATTTGAGCGTTCCCTTTATTTTTTTAAGCAGTGTCTATTAACCCCTTTCTGCCATCGGACGTACTATCCCCTCCATGTGACCTGGGCCCGTATGACCATGGACGGGATAGTACGTCCCATGCGACTGGACGTGCTTCCAGGGGAGCGCATCCGATCGCGGCTGGGTGTCAGCTGGTTATCACAGCTGACACCCGGCACTATGTGCCAGAAGCGGTAACGGACCGCTCCCGGCACATTAACCCCTGGCACACCGCGATCAAACATGATCGCGGTGTACCAGGGGCACAGGGAAGCATCGCGCAGGGAGGGGGCTCCCTGAGACCCTCAGAACAGCGCGATGTGATCGCGCTGTTCTGAGGCCTTCCTTCCTGCAAGACTCCGGATCCAAGATGGCAGCGGGGTCCTGCAGGGAGGCGGCTTCCTCAGTGCCTGCTGAGAGCAAGCGCTGAGAAAGCCTGCAGCAGTGCCTGTGAGATCGCTGGTCTCACAGAGTGCTGTGCATACTGTCAGACCAGCGATCTGACTTTAACACTAATGTCCCACCCTGGGACAAAGTAAAAAAGTTAAAAAAATGAAAATCACATGTGTAAAAAAAAATTTCAAAATAAAGGAAAAAAAAAAAATTCCCCAATAAATTCATTTCTTCATATAAATAAAAAAAAACAAAACAATAAAAGTACACATATTTGGTATCGCCGCGTCCGGAACAACCCGCCTATAAAACTGTCCCACTAGTTAACCCCTTTAGTGAACCCCTAAAAAAAAAAAAAAAAAAAAACAAAGCAAAAAATCAATGCTTTATCATACCGCTGAACAAAAAGTGTAATAACACGCGATCAAAAAGACCGATATAAATAAACATGGTATCGCTGAAAACGTCATTTCGTCAAGCAGAAAACAAGCATCCATATAGCATCATCAGCGAAAAAATAAAAAAGTTATAGCTCGCAGAATAAAGCGATGCAAAAATAATTATTTTTTATATAAAATTGTTTTTATTGTATAAAAGCGCCAAAACATTAAAAAGTGATATAAATGAGGTATCGCCCTAATCGTACCAACCCGAAGAATAAAACTGCTTTATCAATTTTACCACACGCGGAACAGTATAAACGCCCCCCCCAAAAGAAATTCATGAATTGCTTATTTTTGTTAATTCTAACCTCCCAAAAATCGAAATAAAAAGCGATCAAAAAATGTCACGTGCTTAAAAAGGGTACCAATAAAAACGTCAACTCGTACCGCCAAAAATAAGACCTCACATGACTCTGTGGGCCAAAATATGCAAAATTATAGCTCTCAAAATGTGGTGATGCAAAAATATTTTTTGCAATAAAAGCGTCTTTTAGCGTGACAGCTGCCAATCATAAAAACCCGCTATAAATAGTAAATCAAACCCCCCTTTATCACCCCATTAGTTAGGGAAAAATAATAAAATTAAAAAAAATGTATTTATTTCCATTTTCCCATTAGGGTTAGGGTTGCGGCTAAAGTTAGGGTTGGGGCTAAAGTTAGGATTAGGTTGGGATTAGGGTTAGGTTTGTGGTTAGGGTTATGGTTAGGGTTGGGACTAGGGTTAGGGGTGTGTTGGGGTTAGGGTTGGCGTTAGAATTGTGGGGTTTCCACTGTTTAGGCACATCAGGGGCTCTCCAAATGTGACATGGCATCTGATCTCAATTCCATCCAATTCTGCGTTGAAAAAGTCAAACGGTGCTCCTTCACTTCTGAGCTCTGCCATGCGCCCAAACAGTAATTTACCCCCACATATGGGGTATCAGCGTACTCAGGACAAATTGCACAATAACTCTTGGGGTCCAATTTCTTCTGTTACCCTTGGGAAAATACAAAATTGGGGGCGAAAATATAATTTTTGTAAAAAAAAAAAAGATGTTTTTTGTTTTTACGGCTGTACGTTATAAACTTCTGTGAAGCACTTCGGGGTTCAAAGTGTTCACCACACATCTTGATAAGTTCCTTGGGGGATCTATTTTCCAAAATGGGGTCACTTGTTGGGGGTTTCCACTGTTTAGGCACATCAGGGGCTCTCCAAACGCGACATGACGCACGCAGACCATGCCATCAAAGTCTGCAATCCAAAACGTCACTACTTCCCTTCCGAGCCCTGACGTGTGCCCATACAGTAGTTTTCTCCCACATATGGGGTATCAGCGTACTCAGGACAAATTGGACAATAACTTTTGGGGTCCAATTTCTTCTGTTACCCTTGGGAAAATAAAAAGTTGGGGACTTAAAATCATGTTTGTGGAAAAAATATGATTTTTTTATTTTCATGCTCGAGCGTTATAAACTTTAGTGAAACACCTGGGGGTTCAAAGTTCTCACCACACATCTAGATAAGTTCCTTGAGGAGTCTAGTTTCCAAAATGGTGTCATTTGTGGGGGGTTTCCACTGTTTAGGCACATCAGGAGCTCTCCAAACACGACATGGCGTCCAGCCAATTCTGCGTTGAAAAAGTCAAACGGCGCTCCTTCCCTTCCGAGCTCTGCCATGAACCCAAACAGTGGTTTACCCCCACATATGGGTTATCAGCGTACTCAGAACAAATTGCACAATAACTTTTGGGGTCTTGTTACCCTTGGGAAAATAAAAATTGGGGTGAAAAGATCATTTTTGTGGAAAAAAATTGATTTTTTAATTTTACGGCAATACGTTATAAACTTGTGTGAAGCACTGGGGGGTTCAAAGTTCTCACCACAGATCTAGATAAGTTCCTTATCCTTACGGGGGCTAGTTTCCAAAATGGGGTCACTTGTGGGGGGTTTACACTGTTTAGGCACATCAGGGGCTCTCGAAATGCAACATGGCGTCCAATCTCAATTCCAGCCAATTTTGGTTGGATAAAGTCAAATGGTGCTCCTTCCATTACGAGCTCTGCCGTGCGCCCAAACAGTGGTTCCTTCCCATATATGGGGTATCAGCGTACTCAGGACAAATTGAAACAACAACTTTTGTGGTCCAATTTCTCCTGTTACCCTTGAGAAAATAAAAAAATTGGTGACTAAAAGATCATTTTTGTGGGAAAAAAAATAGGATTTTTTATTTTCATGCCCAGGCATTATAAACTTGTGTGAAGCACTTGGGGGTTCAAAGTGCTCACCACAGATCAAGATAAGTTTCTTAGGGGGTCTAGTTTCCAAAATGGGGTCACTTTGGGGGATTTCCACTGTTTAGGCACATCTGGGACACTGCAAACGGAACATGACCCCCATCAACGTCTGCATTCCAAAACGTTATTACTTCCTTTCCAAGCCCTGCTGTGCGCCAAAACAGTTCCCCCCCCCACATATGGGGTATCAGCGTACTCAGGACAAATTGGACAACAACTTTTGGGGTCCAATTTCCTTGGGAAAAATCAAAAATTTGGGACTAAAAAATCATTTTTGTGGAAAATTGTTTTTTGTTTTTTTTCACACCCAGGCATTACAAGCTTTTTTGAAACACTTGGGGGTTCAAAGTGCTCACAACAGATCTAGATAAGTTCCATAGGGGGTCTAGTTTCCAAAATGGTGTCACTTGTGGGGGTTTCCACTGTTTAGGCGCATCAGGGGCTCTCCAAACGCGACATGGCGTCCAATCTCAATTCCAGCCAATTTTGGTTTGAAAAAGTCAAACGGCACTCTTTCCCTTACGAGCTCTGCCTGTGCCCAAACAGTGGTTTCCCGCCACATATAAGGGTATTGGCGTACTCAGGAGAAATTGCACAACAACTTTTTCTGTCCATTTTCTCCTTTTACCCTTGTGAAAATAAAAAAAGTTTGTAAAAGATCATTTTTGTGACTAAAAAGTTAAATTTTAATTTTTTCCTTCCACGTTGCTTCAGTTCCTGTGAAGCACCTGAAGGGTTAATAAACTTCTTGAATGTGGTTTTGAGTACCTTGAGGGGTGCAGTTTTTAGAATGGTGTCACTTTTGGGTATTTTCTGCCATATAGACCCCTCAAAGTGACTTCAAATGTGAGGTGGTCCCTAAAAAAAATGGCTTTGTAAATTTTGTTGTAAAAATGAGAAATCGCTGGAAAACTTTTAACCCTTATACAGGTCCTTCTCAAAAAATTAGCATATAGTGCTAAATTTCATTATTTTCCATAATGTAATGATTAAAATTAAACTTTCATATATTTTAGATTCATTACACACCAACTGAAATTTTTCAGATCTTTTATTGTTTTAATACTGATGATTTTGGCATACAGCTCATGAAAACCCAAAAATCCTGTCTCAAAAAATTAGCATATTTCATCCATCCAATAAAATAAAAGTGTTTAAAACAAAATAAAAAAAAAAACCATCAAATAATAATGTTCAGTTATGCACTCAATACTTGGTCGGGAATCCTTTTGCAGAAATGACTGCTTCAATGCGGCGTGGCATGGAGGCAATCAGCCTGTGGCACTGCTGAGGTGTTATGGAGGCCCAGGATGCTTCGATAGCAGCCTTAAGCTCATCCAGATGTTGGGTCTTGCGTCTCTCAACTTTCTCTTCACAATATCCCACAGATTCTCTATGGGGTTCAGGTCAGGAGAGTTGGCAGGCCAATTGAGCACAGTAATACCATGGTCAGTAAACCATTTACCAGTGGTTTTGGCACTGTGAGCAGGTGCCAGGTCGTGCTGAAAAATGAAATCTTCATCTCCATAAAGCATTTCAGCCGATGGAAGCATGAAGTGCTCCAAAATCTCCTGATAGCTAGCTGCATTGACCCTGCCCTTGATGAAACACAGTTGACCAACACCAGCAGCTGACATGGCACCCCACACCATCACTGACTGTGGGTACTTGACACTGGACTTCAGGCATTTTGGCATTTCCTTCTCCCCAGTCTTCCTCCAGACTCTGGCACCTTGATTTCCGAATGACATGCAAAATTTGCTTTCATCAGAAAAAAGTACTTGGGACCACTTAGCAACAGTCCAGTGCTGCTTCTCTGTAGCCCAGTGCTGCTTCTCTGTTTCTGGTTCAAAAGTGGCTTTACCTGGGGAATGCGGCACCTGTAGCCCATTTCCTGCACACGCCTGTGCACGGTGGCTCTGGATGTTTCTACTCCAGACTCAGTCCACTGCTTCCGCAGGTCCCCCAAGGTCTGGAATCGGTCCTTCTCCACAATCTTCCTCAGGGTCCGGTCACCTATTCTCGCTGTACAGCGTTTTCTGCCACATTGTTTCCTTCCAACAGACTTCCCATTGAGGTGCCTTGATACAGCACTCTGGGAACAGCCTAATTGTTCAGAAATTTCTTTCTGGGTCTTACCCTCTTGCTTGAGGGTGTCAATGATGGCCTTCTGGACATCAGTCAGGTCGGCAGTCTTACCCATGATGGGGGTTTTGAGTAATGAACCAGGCAGGGAGTTTTTAAAAGCCTCAGGAATCTTTTGCATGTGTTTAGAGTTAATTAGTTGATTCAGAAGATTAGGGTAATAGCTCGTTTAGAGAACCTTTTCTTGATATGCTAATTTTTTGAGACAGGATTTTTGGGTTTTCATGAGCTGTATGCCAAAATCATCAGTATTAAAACAATAAAAGACCTGAAAAATTTCAGTTGGTGTGTAATGAATCTAAAATATATGAAAGTTTAATTTTAATCATTACATTATTGAAAATAATGAAATTTAGCACTATATGCTAATTTTTTGAGAAGGACCTGTAATTTCCTAACAAAAAAAAATGTTGGTTCCAAAATTGTGCTGATGTAAAGTAGACATGTGGGAAATGTTATTTCTTAACTATTTTGTGTGACATATTTCTCTGTTTTAAGGGAATAAAAATTCAAAGTTTGAAAATTGCAAAATTTTCGCCATATTTGCGCTTTTTTTCAAAAATAAACGCAAGTTATCTCGAATAAATTTTGCCACTAATGTGAAGTACAATATGTCACGAGAAAACAACCTCAGAATCGCGAAGATCTGTTGAGGCGTTTTAGAGTTATAACCTCATGAAGAGACAGTGGTCAGAATTGTAAAAATTGGCCTGGTCATTAACATGCAAACCACCCTTGGGGGTGAAGGGGTTAAGAAAACTCCTTTAATTATGGTCATGTGAAATATACGTAAGGTCTTTAAATCAGAAAAAAAAAACTGAATACACTCCAAAAGGTTAAGTCAATTTGCAAAATAAAAAAAATGGATCGAATGTTTTTGGCAAGGTAGCAGATAAATAGGTTGTACCCATTCACACTACCTGACTTCTTGTGGAAGAAAGCTGCATTCACCACTATATCCAGAAAGGCATGAATCACCTAATGCTGCATCTCTTTATCTTTCACATATTAGACTTAATATACATTCATATGTTATGTATTTTCCATAGATTATTTTTCTCAGCAAACAAATCGGGTTCATCTTGCAATGTGTCAGTTCATCTAAATGATCACTGGACTGTAAAAAACTTGTAAACTGTCAATTAAAATAATTCCAATGCACGTTTCAAGCTATAGTTAAAATGGTGAACAATGAGACATTTATTAAAAAAATATCTTGCAGCACCCGGGGAGTAGTATATTTGGCACAATTTGCTAGGCTTTTAGCACACATTTCACCTGCTTACACGTTATGTTTGGCATATATGTAAACTTATGTTTCCCACACTGTAGTTGTAGCCAACATGTATGGCTTGTGTTATACACAAGTAGTTTCTATAGCACAGTTTGCCCTGTTGATATACAATCATGATCTGTAGGGCTCTGCCAACTCTCCAAAAAATAAGGAATGCGTCATTTTGTAATTTATGAAGGAAGTGAAAATGTGCAAATACTTTCATTTGTAAGAAGGCAGCTCTGTACTTCAGAGAACGAAACCTAAAATAGTAAACCAATGCATTCCCTTATGAGCTACCTAAAAAAAGATCGGCTCAGATGCTAAAGAAAAAAAACAGAAACCCATCTAATCCTCTCACACAGACAGCGCAAAGATGACATTATTATACCACATGACACAAATATAAAAATGTTCTTGGAATATGGGAAAGGTCAAATACAGTTAATTGCTTCCTTTGTGATGAAAGTTTATACTGATCTGGAATTTTATATTGAAAAAGGTCTTAAAAGAAAAATAAAAGATCCGATGGTTTGGTATAAACATTGTACAACGAATTAGCAACATTTATTTTACTGTCGAAATTATTTACTTTAAATCATCCTTTTCTCTTTTACTTGTCCAATGGCATCATTAAAAGGCTAAGTCCTCTAACTGAAAGTACGCAATTATTAATTGATGCGTTGATTTTGGAAACCATTATATCAACATGACAGCTCTCAAAGTCTTAGAGTATTTTCATCAACTTTTTTTTTCCACTTGTAGGAAAATTTATCAACTTATATTGGAATGTAACTTGTGTCAAATCAGTGCCTCAAAAAATCCCCTTCCAACTTCAGGGCAAAAGACATCATATTTTCCTGAGAGTCATCCAGACTGCACTAAAAGTGTTGTGATTGAAAAATAAATAGAGATAAACTCTGACTGCTTCATAATGATGATCATTCATATCTGGATGGGAAAAACTAGCTAATCCAGAGTGGAGTCAAACTATATACATTCCAAGAAAGTAATTGCATCTCCAAGAAGGAAAAGTCATGGAATCATGCGAATCACAGGATCAATGGACATGTTACAGAGATGCAAATGATGAAAAAATGGCAACAATATTTTCAAAACATCTCGATTTACTCAATATCGAATATGAGAGCCAAACGCAGAAATACACGCACTTACACGTCTTGGCTGCCATCAATGAGGTTATCAATGGTTGTCTGAGAACAGGTTCTGCCATGCTGAATGAATTTGGGCACAGATATCATCAAGATTCACTGCCGGCAGCTCCCTTTGCTATTGCCAATCATTGATGTCCCAGATGTGCAGTGGGAAACACTGCAGCTTTGCATTGTTGAAAAATGGCTCCTGGGACACTTTCACATTCCTTTTTGAAAGCCTTTAAGAGGTATTGCCCATATGGTCTCCAGACCAATCTTTGGATAGCATTGTGTCTAAAACAAAAAATGGGACTAATTGATGAAGAGGACTAACCTTCAAATTCGTTTGGCTTTGCACTATGATAGCCTTGGAGAATGTGGCGTATTTCAAATAACACTTATAGTTAGAGGTTTGGCTTGTTGTCCAATGTCCTGCAGAAGTCTTCTGATGGTTTCTTTAGATACCATTTGACGCCTTAGGCTTGGTATGTCACATCTAACTTAATTTTCAGTACAAAATGGATCACAGAACGCCAATTTTTTAATCTGACGAAATCATGTCATCATTGCTATGAAGAGGCAAAGTCTTACGGGAACGTCACACTGGCCTTACTTCCTGGATTATGGTGGGACATAATGTATGGTAGCCAAACGCCTCAAGTCTTCATTTGTGATGCACTAACAACAAGGCAATACATTGAATTGGTTGTGAAACCAGTTGTTCGGCCATTTCTCCAATGTGTCCAAGAGCAGATATTCAACTTAACGCCAGGCTTCCCCAGAATGGTGTTCCCCTGGTGGAGCCCAGTCCTCTAGTCTGCCCTTATTCACACATGAGGTCGGCATTGACCCATGGTAAGGTTTTTAATATTAGACAGTGTAGAACTGTCCCGTCAGAGTTACCTTGTCGCGATGGGATGGCTTTTATGCTATTTTTGATCAAAAACAGTATCACAAAAAACTCTTATTTAAATGCACTTTTTGCTTTTTATTTACTTAGTTACAACAGGGTTTTGCTCACTTTTTCTTCTGTAGGTTTATATGTTTTATGGCCAGTGTGAACATGCTATTATGTGCTGCATGTGTTCCAACTCAAGTTAAGCTCAATTTTAGTTTTTTTCACTTTCAGTTTAATTTGATTGCTACTCGTGTTTCCATGTGCAAATGAGAAAAATGATAATCCCTATATAAGGTGCCATCCTTTCAGATATTTGAAGGTAGCTATTAAGTCTCCTCTTAGCCTTCTTTTTTACAAGCTAAACATTCCCAGATCTTTCAGCCATTCCTCGCAGGACATAGTTTGCAGTATTCTCACCATCCTGATAGCTATTCTCTGAACTTGCTACAGTTTTTCAATGTCTTTTTTAAAATGTGGTGCCCAGAACTGGACACAGTATTCCAGATGAGGACTGACCAAGGTGGAGTATAAGGGGATAATTACTTCATGGGATGTAGACTCTATGCTTCTCTTGATACATCCTAGAACTGTGTTTACCCCTTTTGCTGCTGCAACACACTGTTGACTCATGTGCAGTCTGTGATCTATCAGTATACCCTAGTCTTTTTCATATGTGCTCTTGCTTAGTTCTATTCCTCCCATTCTATAGATGTAATTTTAGTTTTTCTTGCCTAGATGTAGCATCTTGCATTTCTCCTTGTTAAATATCATTCTATTAGTCGCTATCCATTGTTCAAACTTATCTAGATTCTTCTGAATCCTTTCTGTCTTCTCTAGTGTTAGCTATCCTTCCTAGCTTTGCATCATCTGCAAAAGTGATTGGGGGTCGGCGACGCGTTGCCTTGACAACCAGAGTTCTCATAGAGACCTCTATGGTTGTTGCTGGCACATTGCTGTGAGTGCAGCCCGGTGGCTGCGCTCAAAGCAATGCAGTAAATCTGCTATATATGGGCGATCTGCTCATCACCCATATGTAGCAGAGGTGATCGAGTTGTGCATGCTTCTAGCCTCTCATGGAGGCTATTGAAGCATGCCAAAAGTGGAAAAAAATTTTTTAAAAAATTAAAAAAAAACTAAAATTTCAAATCACCCCCCTTTCGCCCCAATCAAAATAAAACAATAAAAGAAAAATCATACATACACATATTAGGTATCGCCACGTTCAGAATCGCCCGATCTATCAATAAAAGAAAAGGATTAACCCGATCGCTACACGACGTAACAAGAAAAACAATCAAAACGCCAGAATTACTTTTTTTGGTCGCAGTGACATTGCATTAAAACGCAATAACGGGAGATCAAAAGAACGTATTTGCACAGATGTGGTATAATTTAAAACGTCAGCTCGGTGCGCAAAAAATGAGCCCTCACATGGCCCCAGATCACGAGAAATGGCAGACGCTAGGGGTCTCGTAAAATGGCGCAATTTTTTTTTAGCACACTTTGGAATTTTTTTTTTTACCTTTTAGATAAAAAAAGAACCCAGACATGTTTGGTGTCTATGAACTCGTAATGATCTGGAGAATCATAGTGGCAGGTCAGTTTTTGCATTTAGTGAAGCTAGCAAAAAAGCAAAGCAAAAAACAAGTGTGGGATTGCATTTTTTTGCAATTTCACAGCACTTGGAATTTTTTTCCCGTTTTCGAGTACACGACATGGTAAAACCAATGGTGTCATTCAAAAGTACAACTCGTCCCGCAAAAAATAAGCCCCCACATGGCCATATTGACGGAAAAATAAAAAAGTTATGGCTCTGGAAAGAAGGGGAGCGAAAAACAAAAAATCGAAAAAAGCTCAGGGAGTGAAGGGGTTAATATATCTTATAAGTTAAACTTCCACACTAAGAAAAAGCTGAACATCAAATCCATGTTTTTGCTTTCCCGATTAGCTCATTTCAAAACCAAGTAATTACAAGTAGTTGGTCTCCCCTAGCTTAACCCCTTTCCGATGTTGGGAGTAATAGTACGCCCACGTCGGAATCCCTCCCTTTGATGTGGGCTCCGGCGCTGAGCCCACATCTTTCCCGGCACATACCAGCTTTTTTGAACAGCTGACATGTGCCTCTAACAGCAGCAGGTGGGTGCGTCTTATGGTCGGAATGTAAGTGGGGAGGGGGGCAGCGGTGGAGTGGGATCGCAGGAGGCAGGAAAATTTCCCCTCCGCTGCAGGAATCCAGCGCTGGGGAAACCACTGGTCCCGATACTTAAGTGCAGTGAATATTCATTAGCCGCTTCCCGCCCCCTATCAGCTGAGAAGTGAGTGGGGAGCAGCAAATGACAGAGCCACATGGTTCCCCAGCGCCTGATTCCTGCAGCAGCTGGGGAGATGTGTGTTGGAAGGAGAAGGAGGCGGCAGGAGCAGAGTGCAGCAGGAGGCATCGCATACCTGACAGCACAGGAGCTGTGCTGATGCCATGCTGAAATGCTCCTGTGGAGGACCTGTGATGAGGTCATCAAGAGGGCGGGCTGGAGCATCACATGACCACACAAAGCCCTGCCTCTTCATGATGTCATCACAAGTCCTTCAGACACACTGTACAAGAAAAAAATAATTAAAAGGTTAGTAATGACAGCACATAAAGAATCACTCTGCCATCCTGTGGTGGACTATAACTCCCAGCATACCATAGGATCTGCAGGACATGCTGAGAGTTATAGTTCTCCCATGGGATCTTAAAGCAGCACTCCAGTGTTATTTTTCAGTGCTGGAGTGTGGCTTTAAATATAAGCCCCGTGCCCCCATTCTTAAGCCGTGGTCACACATGCGAGAAATTTGCACGATCTCGTGTGAGTCTCTCGCATGAACACCCAGCACTGCAGCCATCGCTCGGACCGGAGCGTGCGGCTGCATGTATTTCTATGCTGCATGTATTTCTATGCAGCCGCACGCTCCAGTCTGAGTGCCGGCGACAGTGCTGGGTGTTCATGCGAGAGACTCACACGAAATCGTGCGAGTTTCTTGCATGTGTGACCCCGGCCTTATACTCACCCTCCAGCGTCTCCACATAGTACTTTACAGACACCACACTGGTCCTGCAGCACCATCTCCTACCCGTAGCTTCCAACATAATAACATACTATTATATATAATAACACCACATATAATAGTATGTTATTTCTGTTATTAAATATTTTACCACATTTTTTGCTTCAAATATATTTTTCCCTATTTTCCCCCTCTAAAACCTGGGTGCGTCTTATAGTCCGAAAAATACGGTAATTTGCGCTTCCAGCAAGCGCTCCGGAAATCCTGCCCATCAGTCACCCAGTCACGTGATCGCGGCTCACCGATGGGTCGACATGACAACCAGAGGCTTCCAGCAGACCTCTATGGTTGTCACAGTCAGATTGCTATGAGCGCCGCCCGGCGCTGGGGTGTATATAGAGGCTACTGCTGCTGGGGTGTACATAGAGGCTGCTGGGGTATATATAGAGGCTGCTGTGGTATATATAGAGGCTGCTGGGGTATATATAGAGGCTGCTGTGGTATATATAGAGGCTGCTGTGGTATATATAGAGGCTGCTGGGGTGTATATAGAGGCTGCTGGGGTGTATATAGAGGCTGCTGTGCTATATATAGAGGCTGCTGTGCTATATATAGAGGCTGCTGGGGTGTATATAGAGGCTGCTGCTGGGGTGTACGTGGAGGCTGCTGCTGCTGCTGGGTTATATGTGGAGGCTGCTGCTGGGGTACATGTGGAGGCTGCTGCTGCTGGGGTATATAGAGGCTGCTGCTGTGGTGTACATAGAGGCTGCTGGGGTATACTATAGAGGCTGCTGTGGTATATATAGAGGCTGCTGGGGTATATATAGAGGCTGCTGTGGTATATATAGAGGCTGCTGGGGTGTATATAGAGGCTGCTGGGGTGTATATAGAGGCTGCTGTGCTATATATAGAGGCTGCTGGGGTGTATATAGAGGCTGCTGCTGGGGTGTACGTGGAGGCTGCTGCTGCTGGGTTATATGTGGAGGCTGCTGCTGGGGTACATGTGGAGGCTGCTGCTGCTGGGGTATATGTGGAGGCTGCTGCTGCTGGGGTATATGTGGAGGCTGCTGCTGCTGGGGTATATAGAGGCTGCTGCTGCTGGGGTATATAGAGGCTGCTGCTGGGGTTTACGTGGAGGCCGCCGGTCGGGGTACCCCTGGCTGCGTCTCCGCTGACCTCCATGTGGCAGGAGATGGCCCGAGGCTACCGTCGGGAGATCAGCGGCGGCGTGCGTAGTTCAAATCCTACGCCAATTCGCGGACGGACTGCGCCTGTCGCTGATTGGTCGCGTCCGGCCGGGTGCGACCAATCAGCAATGCGGGATTTCCGTTACAGACAGACAGAATTAGACGATTATATAGTAGACTAGATGGTGGCTCGATTCTAACGCATCGGGTATTCTAGAATATGTATGTAGTTTATTTATGCATGGCTCCGCTACCACCCTACCATCCTTGTATGCATGGCTTCGCTCCCACCCTCCCATCTTTGTATGCATGGCTCCCCTGTCCCATCCTGTATACATGGCTCCGCTCCCCCCTCCCTTCCTTGTATGCATGGCTCCACTTCACCCTCCCATCCTTGTATGCATGGCTCCCCCCTCCCATCCTTGTATACATGGCTCCCCTGTCCCATCCTGTATACATGGCTCCGCTCCACCCTGCCATCCTGTATACATGGCTCCGCTCCACCCCCCATCCTTTTATACATGGCTCCGCTCCACCCTCCCATCCTGTATACATGGCTCCGCTCCACCCTCCCATCCTGTATACATGGCTCCGCTCCACCCTCCCATCCTTGTATACATGGCTCCGCTCCACCCTCCCATCCTTGTATGCATGGCTCCGCTCCCACCCTCCCATCCTGTATACATGGCTCTGCTCCCACCCTCCCATCCTGTATACATGGCTCCGCTCCCACCCTCCAATCCTATATACATGGCTCCGCTCCCACCCTCCCATCCTGTATACATGGCTCTGCTCCCACTATCCAATCCTATATACATTGTTCCGCTCCCACCCTCCCATCCTATATACATGGCTCCGTTCCCACCCTATACACATGGCTCCGCTCCCACCCTCCCATCCTATATACATGACTCCGCTCCCACCCCTCAATCCTATATATATGGCTCCGCTCCCACCCTCCCATCCTGTGTACATGGCTCCGCTCCCACCCTCCCATCCTATATACATGGCTCTGCTCCCACCCTCCATTCTATACACATGGCTCTGCTCCCACCCTGTATACATGGCTCCACTCCCACCCTCCGCTGGGCTCACCCGTCCTCCCCCATCATACTTACCCTCCTCGCTCCATCTCTATCCTGGTGCGTCAGCTCCTTCCTCTGTGGTGCGGTCAAGTGGTACCGCTCATTAAGGTCATGAATATGGATGCCATGCCTATGGGAGTGGAGTTGCGTACATATTCATGACCTTAATGAGCGGTACTACGTGACCGCACCGCACAGGATAGAAGCAGACGCGCCGGGACAGGGATGCAGCGACGGAAGGTGAGTATGTACTGGAGATGACCCGCGGCTACCGTCAGGAGATCAGCGGCTAGCAGTGGCGTGCCTGTTTGAAATCCTGCGCCATGATTGGACGCGCCCGGCCGGAAGTGATTGGACGCGGCCAATCAGCGACGCAGGATTTCCGTAAGGCTAGGTTCACATTGCGTTCGTGCAGTCCGCTCAACACATGAGTTAAACGGACTGCGCTAACGCAAGTGCCTTTTAAAGATCGCGTTATGCGATCACGCTAGCGCAGATGCTCCATCTGTGCTAGCGGTGACGGACCCCCGAACGCTGCACACCGCGTCCAAGGGTCCGTCACAGAATGACAATTATGACATGCGTTAGCGATGCGCTACATAATGGCAGTCTATGGGTGCGCTAAGGCATCCGTTACATAGCGTTAGTGCCGCTATGTAACAGATGCAATCAGCGCATTGCCATTAGCGCAATGTGAACCTAGCCTTACAGACTGAAGTGAAAAGTTAGACAATTATATAGTAGATAAGACCTAATCAAATGGAATTGCATCTAATTCCAAAGAGTTTTACTGGTTGATGTGAAGTACCAGAGTAAACAAGAAAGGTTCTTGTGCACCAAACCATTTTGCCTTGTACCTTGCTTTGTGTATTGGGGCGATGTCATATCTAAAGGTGCATTCAGTCATCAGTTATTTTTGTAGTTTTTTTTATGTCAGTAGTTTGGTTAGAGTTTCATCTTGGATGAAAAAATGAACTGATGGAGGTTTCTCAAGCTTCTCATATCAAATAGTCTGTGAAAAACAGACAGTGCTGTCGGATTTTTTTATAGGACTGCAGACTTGAGCCGAGTCGCTGATCAAAATTGGATATATCTCCCTTTTTTGGTGTGCACCATACGGTACCCAAAAATACAATATCATATTTTGCCTTTTATAATCTATGGAACTGTTCAAAAGAATAGAATTCATACAAGAAAAACTCAGGTCTGAATGAGCCCTAAGAATTTTCCTTCGCTAAAATGATGCTTCAAGATTGGAAGCATATAAGTTACTGTATATACCCATGTATAAGCCGAGATTTTCAGCCCATTTTTTAGGGCTGAAAGTCCCCCTCTCGGCTTATACGCGGGTCATATACGGGGGTTGGCGGGGGAGGGGGAGCGGGGGTGTCGTATCATACTCACCCCTCCGCCGGCGCGGTCTCTGCAGCCCCCCTGCTTCTCCCACGATCTCCGGCTCCTTCCTGCAGCGGTCACATGGCACCGCTCATTAAGTCATGAATATGCACATATTCATGACTTTAATGAGCGGTAGCACGTGACCGCTGCAGGACTGAAGCGCTGAGGAGAGCGCCGGGAGAAGAGGAGAGGCTGCAGGGACGCGCGGCGGAGGGGTGAGTATAGCTATATTTACCTGTCCCCGTGCCACCGTTGAGCGCTGCTCCCTCGGTCCTTGCTGTGAATGTTCAGGCAGAGGGCGCGATGACGTCGTTAGTGCGCGCCCCGCCCCCTGCCAGATCATTCACAGCCAGAGGAGTCAGACCGAGGGAGCAGCGCAGAGAGGACAGGTAAATATCTCAGGTGCCGGGGTCCTGAGCGAGCGGTGACACCGGCACCTGTCCCCCATAGCGCGCCGCTGTCACCGCTAGCTCAGGACACCGGCACCTGGCCCCCAGCGACGAGAGGTGAGTATGTCATTTTTTTTTGCAGCAGCAGCATTTGAGGCCTATACTATGGGGCATAATTGTGCAGCATATGGGCATATGGGCATATGGGCATATATGGAGCATATGGGGGCATAATATGGAGCATATGGGGGCATAATATGGAGCATATGGGGGCATAATATGGAGCATATGGGGGCATAATATGGAGCATATGGGGGCATAAGCTGTGGAACATATGGGGCATAATCTGGAGCATATGGGGGCATAATCTGGAGCATATGGGGGCATAAGCTGTGGAACATATGGGGGTATAATCTGGAGCATATGGGGGCATAAGCTGTGGAACATATGGGGGCATAATCTGGAGCATATGGGGGCATAAACTGTGGAACATATGGGGGCATAATCTGGAACATATGGGGGCATAATCTGGAGCATATGAGGGCATAAACTGTGGAACATATGGGGGCATAATCTGGAGCATATGGGGGCATAAGCTGTGGAACATATGGGGGCATAATCTGGAGCATATGGGGGCATAAGCTGTGGCACATATGGGGGCATAATCTGTGGAACATATGAGGCATAATCTGGAGCATATGGGGGCATAATCTGTGGAACATAATCTGGAGCATATGGGGGAATAATCTGTGGAACATATGGGGCATAATCTGGAGCATATTGGGCATAATCTGTGCCGCATCATATGTGGGTGCATAATCATTTTTCACCCTAGGCTTATACGCGAGTCAATACGTTTTCCCAGTTTTTTGTGGCAAAATTATGGGGGTCGATTATACACGGGTTGGCTTATACATGAGTATATACGGTAATTAATGATAATGTTGTTATCAAGACTTTCTTTACTGTCCACAATCCACATTAAACAAGCCAAGGAAAACTGCTCAGGGCATTTACCAAACCCAAAATTATGCAGGAGACTGGGTGCACGGTGGCTCAGTGGATAGCACTGCAGCCTTGCAGCGCTGGAGTCCTGGGTTCGAGACCCACCAAGGACAACATCGGCAAGGAGTTTGTATGTTCTCCCCGTGTTTGCGTGGGTTTCCTCCGGGTACTCCGGTTTCCTCCCACACTCCAAAAAACATACTGATAGGGAATCTAGATTGTGAGCACCATCTTGGACAGCGACGATAATGTGTGCAAACTGTAAAGCGCTGCGGAATATGTTAGCGCTATATAAAAATAAAGATTATTTATTTATGATAAACCCAAGATTACTTATTCAAGAAAACTCGTTTCTAGAGATTGAGAACATTTTCCATTTGGAGTCTCATAAACCTATGAATTGTCACTTGCGTTCCGCCATTGGCAATGACTCAGTAGAACATGGAGGATCACGTTCACCGGAATAATGGGTGAGGAGGGGGGAACACAATTCAGTGGGATTTGTCTTGCAATAGTGTGACCTTAGGCTGTTGTGTGTTTTATTTTTTACTATGAAAATCCAATCTATAAAGTTGTTGGTGAACAGTGTGTGGGCTGACACTGTATCCCAAGCATTGAGAAGAGAGCACATACAATTTTTATACTTTGTATGCAGTGATGCTGTGAGGCTGCCCGTCTTTCTGCTCTACTGCCAAGCTGTTGTTGCTCCTGGACAGGTTTACCTCACAAGTACATATAAAAAAGCATATAAAAGGTTGAAAGTAACCAGGGGTGTAAGAGGAGGACACATAATGGTGAAGTTGTCTTTATGCATCAGTCGTTGCTTCTTTCTTCCTACTCACACCCCCTCCCTATCTTATTCCACAAGTTTCACATGCATAGTCAATTGTGAAGATTAATGAAGTCTCAATTCCAGAGATAAGTATAACTAAGAGGTCACTTTGGAGGTTTTGGGAGAAGTGGAGGAGAGATACCCTGGTCCACATGTACATGAGTTGCATATACTGCTATTGTTACATACTGTTCTCTAGCCAAAAAGAACCCATTAATGTCAGTCGAATGACCTTGTATGGTCTCTTGAAATGTCTATATAGACAAACAAATGGAAAAGTAAAGATCGAATCATCGGGACACGAATTGTGCAGATTATGAAGAAGATTTTCAGACCTCTATCAGGGTCCTTTCCCAAGGAAAGCTTGTCAATTCTTCTTACAGTCCTCTTCCTTATGCATTTCTTGGTGTCTCTTATTTAACTAGTTCATGACCAAGTGCCCCCCCTTCATGACCAGGCAAATTTTTGTGTTTTATAGAACACATGCTTTCAATGCCTCTAAAATGGCTCAGTTATTCAAGTAATTTTTACCTCCTTCTTTTGCACTAGAATAGGAGGCTAATTTGCATAATTTTTATATTCCTTTTTTCCTGTTACAATGAAAAATAGGAAATGTGTATTTTTAGATTTGATGTTTTTTTTGTTTTCTTTTTAACGACAACAGAGGAGCGCTAAAATCATTTTAAACTGTGTTTGCCTTCCTGTATACATTTATTTTTATATATTGAACATATTTTTTCCAATGGGGCACATGGCTATACTTTTTTATTATTCTTGCTTTTTGTTATTTATAACACCACACTAACCTGGTGCACAATTACACCCAGGTATAAACGAGAAGTGCTACAAGGTAGATAATAAAACTTAAGTTTATTGATATCACAATATAAAATTATTAAAAATCAGGAAAAGTGCAAGATATGAAAGAGGGACTAAGACTAGTATAAATAACTAGCTTATTAGGAAAAAAAAATTACAAGTGATTTAATTCTGACCAGTTACAAACGAGCAATTAAAGCAATGAGAATGATTAGAGACAGACTTCATTATAAGATAAAACACAATAAAGTATCAATGTAACTGTTAAAACAAAGTGCAATGTGCAACTTTACTGATTTAACCCCTTAACGACTGCAGATACAACTTTTAATGGCGGCAGTTAAAGGAATTTATTCCTCAGCGCCGCTTTTTAACGGCTCTCAGAAATAAGGTTATAGCCCCCCAGCGTCAGAAAATATCCGGGGTCTCGGCTAACGGGGGTAGGTGAGTCCCCGGAGAACATGATTCGGGTCAGTTTTTACCGTCCCCAGTATTGCAATCACCGTTATTCACCGTAAAAAAAAAAAAAAAAGTCTGATTTCCCATTAATTTCTCTCTAGCATACTAGAGGAGAGAGAAATGGGGTCCCCCGAGCCCCCTGGTACCTCCGGTGTTCCCAGACCCTCCGGCTTTGTCCCCCAGCCCTTCATGTAATTTTCCAAGAAGAAAATGGCGAGCACATGCGCAGTGCACCCGGCAACAATAGGAGATTTTTCCTATTGGTTAATTTTTTTTTTAACTTAGTTTATTATACAACAACAAACAGATATATACATTTTGTAAATAGCCAGTGCAATGTATACCCAATTATCGTAATATCTGTAATGGAAGAAAACCAACAAGCTTGCATATTGAGTTATTAGTACAGATTCCAATTTCATAGGTCCTCACTCTCTTGCGAGGCCTATGGATAATCTAGGAGTAGTTACAAGAACCCGTTATTCATCTATACAAATGCCTGGCCATGCATAACCCAGAATAATACATTACAACCAACATATCTAACTTCCTACCCTGCTGCCAAAACAACTTCCATAGCACTGATGACATGATAAACCTATAAAGTATAAGCCAATATCAGGGGCGTAACTAGGAACGGCAGGGCCCCACAGCAAACTTCACAATGGGGCCCCCCCCCTCGCGCGCGTTGCCAATCCCGATCTACCCAAGTTGTGTTAAGAAAGATACCTTTATTATCCAAAATTAGAGGTTTTTGGAGTAATGATAGTGAAATAACAGAAAAGAACCAACTCCCAGGAAGCAACTGAGGTAGTGACGAAGGTAGGCTTTCTCCAGAGTAAATATGTGAAGAAACTTGTAATCCAGCCTGCAAATTGCTTTCAAAACGGATGATTTATTCAGTAGAACAACAGTCCGGTATACAGAATAATCTAAGATTGTTCTGTATACCGTACTTCTGCACCACGCCCTCACCAATTACACATGTGAGGAGTGACAGCCTCAGCTCTGCTACATGTGAGGAGTGACAGCCTCAGCTCTGCTACATGTGAGGAGTGACAGACTCAGTTCTGCTACATGTGAGGAGTGACAGCTCAGCTCTGCTACATGTGAGGAGGAACAGCCTCAGCTCTGCTACATGTGAGTAGGGACAGCCTCAGCTCTGCTACATTCGAGGAGTGACAGCCTCAGCTCTGCTACATGTAAGGAGTGACAGCCTCATCTCTGCAACATGTGAGGAGTGACAGCCTCAGCTCTGCTACTTGTATAGCAAAGCTGAGGCTGTCGCTCCGCACATGTAGCAGAGATGAGGCTGTCACTCCTCGCATGTAGCAGAGCTGAGGTTGCTACTTGTCACATGTAGCAGAGCTGAGGTTGTTACTTGTCACATGTAGCAGAGCTGAGGTTGTTACTTGTCACATGTAGCAGAGCTGAGGTTACTTGTCAAATGTAGCAGAGCTGAGGTTGTTACTTGTCACATGTAGCAGAGCTGAGGTTACTTGTCACATGTAGCAGAGCTGAGGTTGCTACTTGTCACATGTAGCAGAGCCGAGGTTGCTACTTGTCACATGAGCAGAGCTGAGGTTGTTACTTGTCACATGAGCAGAGCTGAGGTTGTTACTTGTCACAAATAGCAGAGCTGAGGTTGCTACTTGTCACAAGTAGCAGAGCTGAGGTTGCTACTTGTCACATGTAGCAGAGCCGAGGTTGCTACTTGTCACATGTAGCAGAGCTGAGGTTGCTACTTGTCACATGTAGCAGAGCCGAGGTTGCTACTTGTCACATGAGCAGAGCTGAGGTTGTTACTTGTCACATGAGCAGAGCTGAGGTTGTTACTTGTCACAAATAGCAGAGCTGAGGTTGCTACTTGTCACAAGTAGCAGAGCTGAGGTTGCTACTTGTCACATGTAGCAGAGCCGAGGTTGCTACTTGTCACATATAGCAGAGCTGAGGTTGCTACTTGTCACATGTAGCAGAGCTGAGGTTACTTGTCACATGTAGCAGAGCTGAGGTTGCTACTAGTCACATGAGCAGAGCCGAGGTTGCTACTTGTCACATGTAGCAGAGCCGAGGTTGCTACTTGTCACATGTAGCAGAGTAAGGTTGCTACTTGTCACATGTAGCAGAGCTGAGGTTACTTGTCACATGTAGCAGAGCTGAGGTTGCTACTTGTCACATGAGCAGAGCTGAGGTTGCTACTTGTCACATGAGCAGAGCTGAGGTTGCTACTTGTCACATGAGCAGAGCTGAGGTTGTTACTTGTCACATGAGCAGAGCTGAGGTTGTTACTTGTCACATGAGCAGAGCTGAGGTTGTTACTTGTCACATGAGCAGAGCTGAGGTTGCTACTTGTCACATGTAGCAGAGCTGAGGTTGTTACTTGTCACATGTAGCAGAGCCGAGGTTGCTACTTGTCACATGTAGCAGAGCTGAGGTTGTTACTTGTCAAATGTAGCAGAGCTGAGGTTGTTACTTGTCAAATGTAGCAGAGCTGAGGTTGTTACTTGTCACATGTAGCAGAGCTGAGGTTGCTACTTGTCACATGTAGAAGAGCTGAGGTTACTTGTCACATGTAGCAGAGCTGAGGTTGCTACTTGTCACATGAGCAGAGCTGAGGTTGTTACTTGTCACATAAGCAGAGCTGAGGTTGTTACTTGTCACAAATAGCAGAGCTGAGGTTGCTACTTGTCACAAGTAGCAGAGTTGAGGTTGTTACTTGTCACATGTAGCAGAGCTGAGGTTGTTACTTGTCACATGTAGCAGAGCCGAGGTTGCTACTTGTCACATGTAGCAGAGCTGAGGTTGTTACTTGTTACATGTAGCAGAGCTGAGGTTGTTACTTGTCACATGTAGCAGAGATCAGGGTGTCACTCGTCACTTGTAGCAACCATGAGGCTGTTACTGGGCCAGGGGAGGCTACTGGTGACTGAGGTCCCGTGCCCAACAGGGCCCAGGGGGAGGTTAGTGGTGACTTGAGGCTTGCGTCAAACAGGGCCCAGGAGCCCGAGGCCCTGTTGGAATGCGGGCCCCTTGCTACCTGGGCCCTGTGTTGAATGTGGGCCCCCTGCACTGCAGCCTGGGGCCTGGGCCCTGTTGAATGTGGGCCCTGTTAGATCCTGCCTGCACCTGCCCTCCCAGTCACCATTGAGCAGCCAAGCCTCTTCTCACTGTTGAGAGACTCACGGTACTCACCCTGCTCGCCCGGGCTTCCACCTGCTTGTCCAGTCAGCCTGCTGCTTCATGTGGTCTGCCTGGCCGTCTGCTGTCCGCCCCCACATGCACACACGCTGTGACAGACGGACCATAATGCACTGGGCCGCAGCTTAAAGCTACAGTGCTCATTTCTGTTCGCTGTCTGCATTTACATCACTGTAGTGTCTCTTTAAAACAACACAGTGTTGTTATGCATCAGCGTTCAGAGTCAGAAGCCTGAACAAAATGTTGGGAGGGGGCCCGAGCGCGGATCCATTTGCCAGCGTGCTCGGGCCCCCCTTTTTGCTCCTAAATCACAGGGCAGCTGCAGCAGGGACGGGCCCCCTTCTAGCCCGGGCCCTGTGGCAGCTGCTTCCCCTGCTTCCACTATAGTTCCGCCCCTGGCCAATATATATTTTCTCCACAGCTATTATGCTACTAACAAACCACTATCTATGCGCTGTTATAGTGAGATGAGATGCATTCCAGACATCCCAGATCTTATTAAACTTCCCCAAGCAACCCCTATTCTGGTATAGTGTCCACTCGTATGGTATAATTGAATTTACCAGTTCAATCCAAGCTCTAAGAGAAGGATGCTGATTACCCATCCAGCGTAAGGCCAATATTTTCCTGGCTAACAAAAGTGTCTCCCGCAGAAGAATTTTGACGTGGTGTCCCAATATCTCTTCCTCCAGCACCCCAAACAGACATACCAATGGAGTGAGAGGAACAGGAGTGCCTATGAGGGAGGTTAACAGCGTGGTCACCTCGCTCCAAAAAGATAGAATAGTTGGGCATCCCCACACCATATGTATGAAATCTGCATCCATTGTATGGCATCTTAAACATTCTCAGGATTGAGACCACCCCATCCCAAATAGCCGTAGTGGGGTCAGATATGACTGGTGCACTATTTACATTTGAGTCATTTTGTTATTGGCCGATGGAGACACCCCGATTGGAGAACCAAGAATCTCCTCCCAATCTTCATTTTGAATATCTGGAACTAGAGACCTCCACCTCTCCCTTACTAACGATAAAGCAGTCAGAGCCCGCGGACAACATATAAGTATATAAGGTAGAAATAAGACCCTGGGGGCCTTGTGATTTGAGAATCCCTATCAAAGGGAAGGATGATATTGCTTGGGTCATATTTCTGCTACGCAGATATGATTGAATTGCTGATCTAAGCTGTATGTATCGGAAAAATTGTGACCTTGAGACACTATTTAATCTGCATTTGTTCAAAGGACATTAGGACATTGTGATCATATAAATCTTTAATCGAGGAAACATTATATGAGTTCCTGAATTGAGTGGACGGGTGGTTTAGTAGCATCGGGAAACAGGAATTATTCCATAATGGCATTTCAGCTATAACGTCAACAAAGCGAACCACTGTTTAAGTTGTCTCCAGACTGACCCGTGCCAACTGGAGTAAGGGTAATAATCCAGAGATATTAGGTTTATCGGCCTCTAAAAACCCCAACAAGCAATCAGTCCCTGCAGCATGAGCCAGATGACTCTCCGAGTTAGGCAAACAATTATTAGGCATCCATCTACTCAGAGCTCTGACTTACCCGGCCAAGTAATATAAAAAGAAATCCGGCAGAGCGCCCCGCCCAACTGTTTAGACCTATGTAAGGAAGACAGTTTGAGTTTAGGTCTAGTCTTCCCCCATATAAAGGATGAGATTAAATGAATTAAGTCCTGAAAAAAAAGATTTAGGGATCAGTACTGCACTATGTTGGAGGGAGTAACTGAGTTTGGGGAGTAGGATCATTTTAATCAGATTAATACGTCCGGAGACAGATGGTGGTAATTTACTCCAGACAGCAAATTTAAGTTTAACAAGATCTATTAACCAGAGAATATTTATTTTTAAGTCTAGGCTACATATTTTGAAATATTTATTCCCAGGTACTTAAAGTTAGTTACAACAGGCAATTGGGATAACGTTTCAAGGTGATCCATTGGACCCAGGGAGAGAGGCATCAAGGCGGATTTATGCCAATTTATGTATAATCCCGAATAATTACTAAATTTGTCTATAGTAGCAATCACATGGGGTAGTGTTTCTTCTGCTTTGTCCATAAATATCACCATATCATCTACATATAAGCCAATGGTATCTAAACGGCCCGCTATTTCTATGCCTTTAAGGACTGGAGTGGATCTTATACGGATCGCCAACGCTTCGATTGCAAGCGCGAAAAGGGCCAGGGAAAGGAGGCAACCTTGGCTTGTTCCTCTTGCCAAAGAGAACGATTCGGATACAGAGTTATTTTTTATTATTCGGGCTTTTGGTTTCATGTACATCGCGCATATCTACTTCCTAAATTTGGAACCGAATTCATATTTTTGTAAGCATGCAGATAAAAAGGACCACTCAAGAGAATCAAAGGCCTTAGCCGCGTCCAGCGATGCCAAGGCCCATTCATTATCTGGCACTAGGGAACTGTACTGGACCACTGACTGAACTCTCCTAATATTAATAGATGTATTTTTCCCGGGCATGAAACCGGTCTGGTCCGGATGTGTTATTTCTAGTATCACCGAATTTAATCTAGTGGCCAGGATTTTAGTGAAGATCTTATAGTCCACATTTACCAGCGATATGGGGTGATACGATCCACATTCAAGAGGATCCTTTCCCTCCTTCCTAAGCACTATTATATTAGCCTCATAAAAGGAGTCTGATAAAGAACCTTCCTCCCAGGTCCTCTGAAACACCCTCAGAAGGAGTGGTGCCAAAACATCCCGATATTTCCTGTACATTTCTATGGGAAATCCATCTGGCCCAGGCGCCTTCCCAGAGGCCATATCCGCTATGGCTTCATTTATTTCCTCTATCGTGAAGTCTGCATCCAAAAAGGCTTGATGGGCGGAGCTCAATGTGGGAAATTTTATGTCTGATAAATATTCAAGGCAGTCGGAAGTGCTAAAACCCCCTATGGAACTATATAACGTTTTATAATATTCATGGAAACTCTGGAGTATATCACCCGTTGAGGTTACTATCGAGTTATCTAGTTTCCGAATTTGAAGTAAGGTATTAGATGCGTTGTGTTGGCGCACCCTAAATGCCAATAGCTTACAGGACTAGTTTCCTAATTCAAAATATCACTGACGAGTAAAAAATAATTTACGTTTAGATTTGGTATCCATATATTGAGTATATAATCTATGGGAGTTTAGCCATTCATTTCTATTTTCATTTGTTTAATTAGCTATATAATTTGCTTCCGAATCGCTCAATCGCTTCTCCATCTCCTCATCTTCCCTAGATGTCACCCGTTTCATATAGGAAATTGTGGAAAACAAACATCCCCTTAGATACGCTTTAAGGGCGTCCCAAAACAAGTTAATATTCTGGGGTTCAGGGTGGGACGAAATGAAGCAGTCTAATTGGTCTAGAGTTCTGTCATTGGGGCCTATCAGTTTCAGCCAAAATGGGTTCAGCTTCCAAAATAGATTACGACTCCTTTGACCAAATCTAAGTGTCAGTATTATAGGGCTATGATCTGAGATACCCCTGTTCCCATGTTCCACATCCCCCACCCACATTGCCAAGTTGCTAGAACCAAATATATAATCTATATGAGATAGAGTGCGTCTAATGGACGAGTGACAGATATATTCTCTCACGTCAGGATGACGTATCCTCCATAAATCCAACCAACCACTGCCCTCAATGAGCAATGATGGCGGAGATGGAGAGCAGGCCATCCCGGGTACTCCATCATCTAGTCTAATTCTATCCAGACCGTTATCCATGACTAGGTTAAAATCCCCCATGCACATAACTAATGAATTTGGATAATTTAAAGCAAAGCTTACCGCCTTTTTGACGATTGATATATTAGCTGGCGGTGGGTTATAGACACACATTATGACGTAGTCTTTCAAATCTATCAACGCATGCACGAAAACAAAGCGTCCCTCAGGGTCTTTCCGAGCCTCCTTGACCTCCCATCTAGTGTCTTTATGGATTAACAAAGAAACCCCTCTAGAGTAACTGGTATGAAACGCATGTATGGACCATTGTACAAGGAAAAGCAAACCAGCTCACCAACTACCACGGCAGGTGCACGGAACGACGTCTGACGAACGTCCAGGAAGGTCCAAGGAAAAAGAGGGTGTTCCAGCTCCTTAAAATTTCAAAATTGCTGTATGCGGCTTCTTCATGGAGCATTTACCACTTTGTATTTTATACCAAATGGATGAATAAAATTTTGAAATTTTAAGGAGCTGGAACACCCTCTTTTTCAATGGACCATTGTACCCATGGTTTCTGCACATAACGAGCCGAATCTCTGGTCAAGTGTGAGGACGATGACGTTTAATCTAGGAAAAAACCTTAATTCTGTTTCGGGGAGACCCAAGACCTCTCACATTCCAAGTCATGCATATTAATTCAGACCCCATGGTCCCTTGTCTTAGTATGGTATACAGTGTCGCGCAGACTGAACCTTACAGGCAGCATAATTAATATCTTGGCAGCAGTACCTATATAAACATCAATCAACAATAGTAAAACAAGAAAAAACAAAATAAAGTTCAAAGAGGAGCATAGTCCCAAGCTCCTGTAAAAAACAAAAAAGAGTCCAAAAATGGAGGAGCAAAATCCTGTGCTCCTATCGTGAGGTAAACAGGGGGATACCCTCACTGAAAAGAGCGTCCGGTATTGTTGTTGATTTGGACGCTAATGAAAAGAGCTCCAATCTTGTAACCAGTATGAGAATTCCAAATACCCGCACATATATCATGACTCCTTTTCACAAGAACCCAGATGGGTCTGTAGCCATTCAGATGCCTCGGCCAGATCCGTAAAAAATACAGAAGAACCTTCATGGACAACTCGGAGACGAGCTGGATAAATCATGGAGTATAGAACATTCTATCCTCGAAGCTGCTTCTTGATCTCCGTGAATTGTGCCTTTCGCTTCTGGAGTTCCATGAAAAAGTCAGTGAATATTGAAATTGTGGCGTTGTTAAATTTGATGGGACTTCTTTGCCACGCCATACGTAATATAGCAACCCTGTCCTTACAATTAAGAAGTCTCGCCAGAAAGGGTCTAGATGGAGCACCCGGAGGGAGTGGTCTTGTAGGGACCCTATGAGCCCTTTCCACAGAGAATGTAGAGGAGAATCCATCACTCAGAGTGTCCTTAAGCCAACTTTCAAGGAACTGCTCAGGCTGCTGACCTTCCGATCGCTCCGGTAAACCAATGATTCGAATGTTATTGCGGCGCAGTCTATTTTCCAGATCATCCGCCTTCTGTTTCCAAGCATTTATAGAGCCAGACACCTTGGTTAATCTGGCCTCCATGGGTGGAAGAGTGTCCTCTAAGTGAGATACCCTCATCTCCATCTCCGTAATGCACCCCCTCATGGCCTGCATATCTTGCCGGAGACGCCCCACCTCAGAGTGCACGTCCTCTATTTTCTCGGTCAAAGATGTTCTGGTCAGGGAAATGGCCTGCATTAACTGCTCGGATGCCTGCCTTAGAGTTAGATCCTCGGTGACGCCACTCTCCACACCATCAGAGGCTTGGTTTTTACGCTGATCTCCAGTTTTGGAAGTATTCCTAAGAGAACGTGTATTATCAGACGGGTCAGACCTTGCAAATTCCTTTAATTTGTCTGCCATGCTTGACCCCTTTGAGCGATTCATGATTAATAGTAATGAAGTATGGCAAGTTGACTGTATAATGCGAAAGTCCCCTCTTCCAGGAGCAGAAGCACCACTATTAGGGAATATACGGTATGGATGTGCTCATTGTACAGATGGCTACAGAAAGTTCACTTTAGGGAGACTTTGATTGATTGCTGCAGCAGGCTGAGAATAATTTACGGTCCTGTAGGTCAGGAGGTGCTGCTGTGTCACAGAGCCTGTATGAGGGCAGCAGGCAGAGGCAGGGGATCACAGACTCACGAGACAGCGGGAGAATAAGCACCAGGGGGGGCAGCTAAATGTCAGTAAGGGAGTGCAGGGCTCATTTTTCAGAGCTCTCACCACATCTTCCTTTTTTATACCTCCTGTGAAAAGACGTGCTGCTCCCCCAAGTCTAGGATCTGCAGTGCTGTGTCTCCTTCCTGACGGAGCACACAGCTAAGATCGCTGCCATCCTCCTCAGGCCTCGTGTCCCTGTCTGCACCCCTCAGAACTCTGCTCACCGGAGCTGTGAATCGTGTGTCTCCGGGCACCGGATGACTCCTGGGATCCAGGGGAATAAGATGTGTGCAGGTAATCACCTGTGAAATTGCTAGACTGACAGGATGATTAACAGGATGTGAGGAGCTCCTTATCAGCGCGTCCTCTCAGCTCACTTACATCGCCACGCCCCCCCTATTGGTTTATTTTGATCACTGTAACAGACCCTATCACAGTGATGAAACTAAAAAAAAAATAGTAAATCACCCCCCCCCCTTATCACCCCTTTAGTTAAGTAAAAATAATAAAATAAAAAAAAATGTATTTTTTTCCATTCTTTGCAGTTAGGGTTAGAGTTGGGGTTAGAGCTAGGGTTAGGGTTGTGGTGTTAGGGTTACGGTTGTATTGGGGTTTTGGTTGTGGTTAGGGTTGGGATTAGGGGTGTGTTTGGGTTAGGGTTGGAGTTATAATTGTGAGGTTTCCACTGTTTAGATATTTCAGGGGTCTCCAAACGTGACGTGGCGCCATCATTGATTCCAGCCAATTTTGTGTTCAAAAAGTCAAATGACGCTCCATCCCTTCTGAGTCCTGCCATGCGCCCACACAGTGGCTTTCCCCCACATACGGGATATCGGCGTACTCAGGAGAAATTGCACAACAAATCTGGTGGTCCATTTTCTCCTGATATCCTTGTGAAAATAAAAGTTTGGTTCCAAAGTTAATTTTTTGTGAAAAAAATAAAATCTTAATCTTTTCCTTCCACATTGCTTTTGTTCTCGTGAAGCACCTGAAGGGTTAATAAACTTCTTGAATATGGTTTTGCGCAGCTTGAGGGGTGCAGTTTTTAGAATGATGTCACTTTTGGGTATTTTCGGTTATAAAACGAGGTAGTGCAGTAAAGATCAGTGTAAAACATTCCTCCACTATCTGGTGCTCTGTTGCTCCAAATTAGCTTTAGAAGTGCACTGGTGGACTATCATTGCACTTGAAGCCTATGGCTCCTCTTGGCTGCTCCCTGCCACCACTGCCTCTGCTTCTTGATTGATAGTGGAGACAGAGTCTCTGCTGCATAACGTTACCTCTTAACTCCACTGTCAGTCAACCAAAAAGGAGCAGAGGACTGCAAATCCACCTACTGTAAGGGCCAACCAGAGCTCTTGCGAAGCTAATTTGCATAGTAATACAAGATGGATTTCAAAGCAAGGGCTAGCGGTGAAGCAGGTATCCCTAGAAATGTTTTACACTGCCCTATTCTACAGTACCTCTGATTACCTAGGGCGAATGTTATGGACAGATTCCCTTTATACTGATCATGCTCTGAGCAGACCCGGATGCATGGCCAGAGTATAACTATGATTTTACGATTTCACAACTATTAAGTGACTAACGTTTCGCACATTACGTGACTAATACCCTAGTGACTGTTAAATGCGACAGAACAATCATTTTGTGAGATTCACATATTTTCAAACCCAAGACTTCACTTTAGACTATTTTCTTACTTACCATCAAATTCTGCTAGCCTGGAAGTATCCTCTCCAAGGTCAGCAGTTACTGGCAGAGCTTGTCGAACTTTCAGATTAGTCTCTCTGAAAAATATGCAATGATATACAATCTGTCATATTAACCCTAGTATTAATCGTCTCATCCACCTGTACTTCATAACATTGTAATAACACAACCCTGGCGTGTAGCCACGAGGAGTGACACTGATTCGCAGCAGTTACACACCAGCATTAACAGTACCATTCTACCACGATATAGAGGGATATTTTGTCATAAACATTGCCATTAGAGGTGCCTTGCGCTGATTTATGCTTTGGAGCTGTCATTCCACACATATACAAAGACCAGTTTGTTAATGTTCAGTGTGCAGGTTATAATTACAACGAGGAAGTGTGTATTTCATGATAGGGGCTTTGGTACTTCAACTGTATTTCAATGAAATAACACGCATTTCCTTAAAGGGGTTGTCCACTTCTTTACACACCTTCTTGATAAGACCAAGGTGGTACAAAAGTTATAAAGAAGGAAAAATAAAAAAAGGCAATCACAGATTGCTCCAAGCATTCTCTCCTGGTATGAGGCGTCACATGTCCACTGCAGTCATTGACATTCCATCTGAGCCGGAAGAACCAGTGATTGGCCACAGAGGTCACATGACAGCCCCCGCGATAAGGAAATCAGGAGCCAAAATGGGGACTGTGGGAGTAGAAAGGAGGAGCAGCGCTGGGCCAGTAGGGATGTTATTTTTTTCACTTTTGAACCAACCTGGGAACCACTAAGTGTGTAAAAGTTGTGCACTACACCTTTAACATACATAGTACGTAATACTTTATAGGTAGCTAAGGAAAAATTACTGTATTTTTTCCATCTCAACTTTCTATCCAACATTCCATTTTAATCTATAAAGGAGCAAAGAGAATCTAAAGGGAACACTTAAAGGGAATTTGTAACCAGGTTTTTCCTACCCTATGTTAGAGCAGTATTATGTAGGGGCCGAGACCCTAATTCAAGTGCTGTACTGGGCTTCTTGCTGTGGTTTTAATAAAATCAGTTTTATGAATGACAGGTCTACTAGTTCTCTGAATGTTGTGAGCTGTATATCCCCAACCACACCACTGATTGTAAACTGTGCATAGGCAGAAAGCTGCCAGTCAGTGGTCCGCTATGGAAGGACTTAAAGCCTGGGTCTCACATAGCGATACACCAGCGATCCCGACAACGATATGCACGTGTCAGGATCGCTGGTGTATCGCTACATGATCGCTGCTGAGCTGCCAAACAAGCAGCTCAGGGCAGCGATCAGCACAGCGACACTGCGGGTAACATCGCTTAGTTACCCGCAGTGTACCTTGGATACCAGCGCCCTGATGCAGGGAGCTGGTATCCAAGGTACACAGCGGGTTTCTAGGCACAGCCCTGTGCCTGGAAACCCGCTGTGTACCTTGGTTACCAGCGGATCGCTGGTCTCCCGCCTGTCACACGCAGCGATGCGTGCCTGTCAGCGGGAGACCAGCGATCAAAAAAAATGTCCAGGACATTCAGCGACGATCAGCGATACCCAGCAGGGGGGCTGATCGTCGCTGAATGTCACACACAGCGATGTCGCTGGGGAGATCGCTGCTGCGTCACAAAACTAGTGACTCAGCAGCAATCTCGCTAGCGAGATCACTGTGTGAGACGGGGGCTTAACTGGCAGCAGGTTTACTAGTCACCTAATGATAATCTCCTGCTGATAAAACAGTGATTTTATCAAAATTACAGCAAGCAGACCAGTAAATGACATCACTGGAATCAGGGTCTTTGCTGCTCTAAGATCAGGCAGAAAAAACTAGTGACAAATTCCCTTTAATGATAAGATCTATAATAACACCTGTAAATATAGGACATTAGGCCTTTTACAACCTTTGACATGTATTTATGTCAAAGGTTATGTCCCGGTCTTTGATGCGGGCTTGCACGCCTAACCCTCATCTTTCCAAAGAAATGATGGGTGACTTACCGTAATCAGTCAGTCATAATGGGCCTTTAACAGCTGCGGATGGAACACTCCTCCACCTGCGCCTGTTAACCAGTTATATCCGACTATCGATCACTGACAGCGGGATATAACAAGCGCTGGCCAAAAGTATGTTATTCATCCCGCTGTTGTCATGACAGATGGGGGTCTGCTGATTACCCCAGTGCCTGTCATTACAATCCTCCTGTGAACTCTGGCCAGTGGCTGGCATTCATAGGAGATAGTGATCTTTACTATACATAGCAGTGCTCTAGCACTGCTATGTATATAGCACAAGTGATCGGACGATCACAGCTTCAACTCCCCTAAGGGGATTATTACATAGAGTAAAAAGTGAGAGAAAATTAAAAAAAATATATGAAACCCCCCGCAAAAGTTCAATTCACCTCCGCTTGCCCCATTAAAAATAAAGCAACTAAATAAAGCAATACACTTTTGCATCGCTAAGTTCGTAAAAGTCCAATTTATCATTTTGTAAAATAAAAAATACGGTAAATTAATCTGATCTGTAAACTAACAAGAAAAAAAAATGCCAGACCATTTGTTTTGGCCGATGCAACACTGCCATAAAATGCAATCAAAACATCGTATCTATCCCAAAATGGAATAGACAAAAACATCAGCTCAGGGTGCAAATAATAAGCCACTGCATAGCCCCAAATCTCAAGAAAAGAAAACAGCAACACAAGCAAAAGTTTTTTGGAACAGTTTTCAAAAAAAAATAAAAAATTTACCACTTCAATAAAAAAAAATAAAAAGAAAACTTATTTGGTATCTACGTACTCGTAGTAAACATGGTAAATAATTAAAAAATAAAAATAAAACACAATTGTGGATTTGCACTTTTTTGCAATTTCAACACACTTGGATTTTTTTTCCTGCTTTCCAATAAATTATATGATAAAATGGATGATGTCATTCACAAGTACAACTCGTCCTCCAAAAAACAAGCCCTCATACGGCTATGGGACAGAAAAGTAAAAAAGTTATGGCTTTTGGAAAAAGGGGAAGAAAAACACGGAAGTGCAAAAATTAAAAAATTACTAAGTCATGAAGGGGTTAAAGGGGTGTTCAATTAAAAACTTGTACATAAATGTGCTTTGGTGGTGTCTAAACAGGCCCGGTTAACAGAGAAAGAGGTTGGATTAGCTACTGAAATTAAAGGTCAGCCAGCCCCCTCTACAAAGAAATGGTCAAATAGCTACACAGTAAATTCTCTATTTTGTCAGCTCAAACGAAACTGAAAAAATAAACAAGACAGGAACAAAATAAAAAAGAAATACTTAAAAATACTGTCTTTACTATAAAAAAGCGTAAAAGCCATCCCACCAGCGTCAAGGTGTATATTACATTTAAAAAGCTCCCCACTAGCTGTGTGTTAGGACCATCCCGAACTTAGTTCACCTTGACGTTGGTGAGATTTTTTTTTTTTTAATAAAAAATGGTGTTTACTAAGTGCACAATGTTATTTACGTGCATTGATGCTTACAGCAGGGTATTTGTTCATTTTGTTTATGTCTTGGGTTTTGTTTGTCAACTCAAGTCTAGAAGTGGAGCTGCCAAACCCAGGACCGGAGGAACAATTAAGACATCTGGCATAACTATAGTGTTTACATAAAAAAGATCCCATAGAAAAAAGCCAATATACCGTGCAACAGGTAAGTGGAAAGGCTTAGAAGATGCATCACACAAAAATTATTATGGAGAAATGCAAACAATAAATTTAAGGCTAAGTTCACACGTTGCGGAATTGCCACGGAAATTTCCGCGGCAATCCCGCACTTCTCTGCCACGGGAAATACACATTTTTTTAGTATGCGTATTCCCGCCAGAAACTAGCGTTTTGCAAGCGTAATTAGCTTGCAGAATGCTAGCGTTTTCCTAGCGATCTGTAGCATCGCTTGGAAAACGGATTCACAGGTTGGTCACACGAGTCAAACATAGTGTTTGACACGTGTGACCAACTTTTTACTATTGATGCCGCCTATGCCGCATCAATAGTAAAAAGATCTAAAGTAAAAATAATAAAAAAAAAAATTAATAATGATATTCTCACCTTCCGGCGGCCCCCGTAGCCTTCCTGGTCCTCGCGATGCTCCCGGCCAATCCCGTTCCCAAGGATGCATTGCTACAGACCCCAGATGACGTAGCATCACGCGAGTAGCATCACGCGAGACCGCTACATCATCTGGGGTGATTCTCGCACTGCATTACTGGGAACAGGAGCGTCGCTGAGAGGCGGGAAGGCTGCGGGGGCCGCCGGAAGGTGAGAATATCATTATTTTTTATTTTAATTATTGTTTTACCAGGGATATGGTACCCAAGGCCTGGAGGAGAGTCTCCTCTTCTCCAGACCCTGGGTACCATCCGCACATGAACTGCTTACATTGCGCATGGTGGGCATAGCCACATGAGGAAAGTAAGCGGTTCAATGCATTCCTATGGCGGCGATTCCGCCGAGATTACGCGAAATTAATGAACATGTTGCTTTTTTTTCCGCGAAGCGTTTTTTTCACGGAAAAAAACGCTGCATGTGCACAAAAATTGTGGAATCCATTTAAATGAATAGGATGCTTAATGCTTGCGCTTTTTTGCCACGGGGAAAAAACGCGAAAATTCCTGACGTGTGCACTTAGCCTTAGAATCAGGATAGTATATAAAAATTTTTTTTTATAGTAGTATACTAGAGTACTCCAGCTGCAAAGCCAAAAGGCACTTTTTGGCTAAGCCTTTTTTATTTATACCAGGGTACATCTAACATACATAGACACATATTATATAAATTATATGTATACACAGGTGCTTCTCACAACATTAGAATATCATCAAAAAGTTAATCTATTTCAGTTCTGCAATACAAAAAGTGAAACTCATTATGTAGTCATTACAAACAGAGTGATCTATTTCACGTGTTTATTTCTGTTTATGTTGATGATTATGACTTACAGCCAATGAAAATCCAAATGTCATTATCTCAGTAAATTAGAATAATTAACAAAAAACACCTGCAAAGGCTTCCTTAGCGTTTAAAAAAGTCCCTTAGTCTGTTTCAGTAGGCTCCACAATCATGGGGAAGACTGCTGACTTGACAGATGTCCAGAAGGCAGTCAGTGACACACTCCACAAGGAGGGTGAGCCACAAAAGGTAATTGCTAAAGAACCTGGCTGCTCAGTGTGCTGTATCCAAGAATATAAATGGAAAGTTGAGTGGAAGGAAAAAATGTGGTAGAAAAAGGTTCACAAGCAACTGGGATAACAGCAGCCTTAAAAGGATTGTTAAGAAAAAAAACTGAAAAATTTGGGGGAGATTCACAAGGAGTGAGTGCTGGAGTCATTGCTTCAAGAGCCACCACACACAGATGTATCCTGGACATGGGCTGCAAGTGTCGCATTCCTTGTGTCAAGACACTCATGACCAATAGACAACGCCAGAAGCGTCTTACCTGGGCCAAGGAGAAAAAGACCTGGACTGTTGCTCAGTGGTCCAAGGTGTTGCTTTCAGATGAAAGTAAATTTTGCATTTCATTTGGAAATCAAGGTCCCAGAGTCTGGAGGAAGGGTAGAGAGGCCACAATCCAAGCTGCTTGAGGTCTAGTGTGAAGTTTCAACAATCAGTGATGGTTTGGGGAGCCATGTCATCCGCTGGTGTAGGTCCAATGTGTTTTATCAAGACCAAAGTCAGCGCAGCCGTCTACCAGGAAATTTTAGGGCACTTCATATTTCCTCTGCCGACAAGCTTTTTTTGGAGATGGAAACCTGGGCTTCAATAACACCTCATCAGTGCCACAGGTTGATCTTCTCCATGCCACGCCACATTGATGCAGTAATTAATGCAAAATGAGCCCCGAGCAAGTATTGAGTGCATATACTTAAAATACATTTCAGTAGGTCAACATTTCGGATACTAAAATAATTTTTCAGGCTGATGTTATAAAGTATTCTAATTCACTGAGATAATGACTTTTGGGTTTTCACTGGCTGTAAGCCATAATCATCAACATTAACAGAAATAAACACTTGAAATAGATCACTGTTTGCAATAACTCTATATGAGCTTCACTTTTTGTATTGAAGAACTGAAATATAATATATAATATAATATATATATATATATATATATATATCATACACATCACACACACACACATACACAAAAACGTGATCAAAATTGTTGGTACCCCTCATTTAATGACAGAAAAAAAAAAGTAATAATAAAAAATCTATGAAAATGAACAAATGAAAGTCAGATGTTGCTTTTCAACCATGCTTCCACAGAATTAAAAAACAAACAATAAAACTCATGAAATAAGCCTGGACAGAAATGATGGCACCCTTAACTTAATATTTTGTTGCAAAACCTTTTGAGGCAATCACTGCAATCAAACGATTCCTGTAACTGGCCCATTCCTCAAGAGCAAACTGCTCCAGTTGTCTCATGTTAGATGGTTGACTTTTCCAGACGGCATGTTTCAGCTCTTTCCAAAGATGCTCAATAGGATTTAGGTCAGGGGTCTTAGAAGGCCACTTCAAAATAGTCCAATGTTTTCCTTTGGGTGTTTTTAGCTGTGTGTTTTGGGTCATTATCCTGTTGCAAGACCCATGACCTGCGACTAAGACCAAGCTTTCTGACACTAGGCAGCACATTTCTCTCTAGAATCCCTTTATAGTCTTGAGATTTCATTGTACCCTGCAGATTCTAGACACCCTGTGCCAGATGCAGCAAAACAACCCCAGAACATAACAGAGCCTCCTCCATGTTTCACAGTAGGGACAGTGTTCTTTTCTTGATGTGCTTTATTTTTCTGTCTGTGAACATAGAGCTGATGTGCCTCACCAAAAGTTTCATATTTGTCTCATCTGTCCATAGGATTTTCTCCCAGATTTGTGGCTTGTCAACATGTAGTATGGCAAATTCCAGTCTGTCTTTTTATGATTTTTTTTTTCAACAATGGTGTCCTCCTTGGTTGTCTCCTACAATAGTGTGCCCCAACTCCAGTCCTCAAGGCCCACCAACAGGTCCGGTTTTCAGGATTTCCTTTGTATTACACAGGTGATGCAATTATCACCTGGGCAATACTAAGGAAATCCTGAAAACATGACCTATTGGTGGGCCTTGAGGACTGGAGTTGGGGAACCCTATCCTACGAAGTCCACTTTGGCTCATACAACGATGATAGTGCGACCTGACACGGATGTTCCTTGAGCTTGAAGTTCACCTTTAATCTGTTTAGAAGTTTTTCTGGGCTCTTTTGTTACCATTCGTATTATCCGTCTCTTTGAGTTTTCATCAATTTTCCTCCTGCGGCCACGTCCAGGGAGGTTGGCTACAGTCCCATGGAGCTTAAATTTCTGAATAATATGTGCTACTGTAGTCACAGGAACATCAAGCTGCTTGGAGATGGTCTTATAACTTTTACCTTTAACATGTTTGTCTATAATTTTCCTTCCAATCTCCTGAGACAACTCTTTCCTTCGCTTCCTCTGGTCCATGCTGAGTGTGATACAAACCATGTCACCAAACAGCACTGTGAGTATCTGTAGCCCTCTATACAGGCCCACTCACTGATTCCAAGATTGTAGACACCTGTGATGCTAATTAGTGGACACAGCTTGATTCAATATGTCCCTTTTCTCACATTATTTTCAGGGGTACCATCATTTCTGTCCAGTCCTATTTCATGAGTTTTATTTTTTTTTTAATTCTGTGGAAGCATGGTTGAAAAGCAAAGTCTGACTTTCATTTGTTCATTTTCATAGACATTTGATTTATTTTTACTTGTGTCAGATTCAAGTTATTTCTGTGACCATTGTGGATTTTTCTGTCATTAAACGAGGGTTACCAAAAATTTTGACCACGTGTGTATACATACTAATACAGTGGGGAAAATAAGTATTTGACACACTGCAGATTTTGCAGAAAAATGAAAGAATGAAAGAATGTAGAGGTAGGTAATTTTTATCGTAGGTACACTTCGTCTGTGAGAGACAAAATCTAAAAATAAATCCAGAAAATCAAATTGTATGATTTTTATATAATTATTTTGCATTTTATTGCATGAAATAAGTATTTGACACAATAGAAAAACAGAACTTAATATTTGGTACAGAAACCTTTATTTGCAATTACAGAACTCAGACTTTTCCTGTAGTTCTTGACTAAGTTTGCAGACACTGCAGCAGGGATTTTGGCCCACTTCTCCATAAGATCTTCTCCAGATCTTTCAAGTTTCAGGGCTGTCGCTGGGCAACATTGAGTTTCAGCTCCCTACAAAGATATTGGGTTCAGGTCTGGAGACTAGCTAGGACACTCCAGGACCTTGAAATGCTTCTTACGGAGCTACTCCTTAGTTGTCCTGGCTGTGTGTTTTGGGTCATTGTCATGTTGGAAGACTCAGCCACGAGCTACCATCTTCAATGCTCTAACTGAAGGAAGGAGGTTGTTGGCCAAAATCTCACGATACATGATCTCGTCCATACGGTGCAGTCGTCCAGAAAAGCACCCCCAAAGTATGATGCTTCCCCCACCATGCTTCACGGTTGAGACAGTTGTTGTGAATGGGTTTGAGATGTGTTCTGAGCAGAGGCTCCCTCTGGTGGTTACAAGCGGTACTGGTCTGTTCAGTGAAGATTGTGAGGACTGGGAATCAGGTGTTACTGACTGGTCTTATATAAGGGAGTCACCTTCCCATCAGGGTTGCCGGTGATCAATTGTTCTGGTCTGAATCCTTGATTCCAGTTTCCCTTGTAGCCTGCTGTGTCGTGTCTGCATCTCCTTCTAACAGATAAGACATTTTCTTCTTTTTGTTTCTGTGCTTTATTTTTGCATTTTGTCCTGCACTTCTGTGGGGGCCTTCTGGGTCCCCTCGGGGGGCTTTTGCCCTCTCAGTTTAGTTCAGCCACTGATGTTTTTACTTTTGCTTTTTCAGTTTTTTCAGTGGCTGCTGTTTTGATTTTGTTACACCAGAGAGCTAATTTAGGTGGTAGAGGTCGTGTGATCTCAGGTGTTTTTGAAATTAGTAGAGTTGGTGCTTTCAGGGTTTTTTTGGGATTGCAGTAAGTACCCTCCTATCCTTTTCTATTTGGTTAGTTTGGGCCCCAACGTTTGCTCATACTATTTTCTGTCTGTGTCAGTATTTCGTCTTGTCTAACCGCCATTACATGTTTGGGGGCTTGCTATTATCTTTGGGGTTCTGCTCCGGGGCAGATAGCTTTCCTATTTCTATCTTTAGGTGTAGTTAGTTTCTCAGGCTGTGACGAGGCGTCTAGGACCAACGTAGGAACGCTCCACGGCTGCCTCTAGTTGTGGTGGTTAGTCAGGGTACTGCAATCTCATAGATTCCAACTGCTCTGGTGTATTGCCTTTTTGCCTGCACTCCTCAGCTACCGAATCATAACAGTATCACCGGCCATAAAAAATTGAAAATTGTATGGTACTCACAGAAGGGAAAAAAATATTGTGAAAGAAAAAAAAAAAGGTTGTCAGAGTTGTCAGAGATATTTTTCTGTTTGTTGCATTTTTTTTTTTTTTTTTCCCTCTATCTCTGGGTGCTGGGGAGGATCTTTTCTCCCAATGGAGTTTGCACAGTTGTCTGGCCGTGTGGATCAGCTTGCCACTGAGGTTCGGAGTATTGCTACCTATCTTGCTAGGTTGCCTGTTGTGGAACCTAGGATTCCCATGCCAGATTTGTTTTTAGGGGATCGAGCTAAGTTTCAGAATTTCAAGAATAATTGTAAATTGTTTTTTGCCTTAAAATCTAAGTCCTCAGGAAACGCAGCGCAGCAGGTTCAAATTGTCATCTCTCTCCTGCGTGGCGATCCTCAGGATTGGGCTTTTTCCCTGACACCTGGGGATCCTGTTTTGAGTGATGTTGATGCATTTTTTCAGGCTTTGAGGTTATTGTACGATGAGCCTAATGTCACTGATCAAGCTGAAAAAGCCTTGTTGGCATTAAATCAGGGGCTTGATGACGCTGAGTTATACTGTCAGAGATTCCGTAGGTGGGCAGTCCTGACCAAGTGGAATGACGACGCTTTGGCGGCCCTTTTTCGGAAGGGGCTGTCAGATAATGTAAAGGATGTTATGGTGGGATTCCCTGTCCCCTCTGGTCTCAATGATTCTATGTCATTAGCGATTCAAATTGACAGACGTTTGCGTGAGCGGAGAAGTATGCGTGGAATAGTGTTGCCCTGTGAACCTGCTTCTGAATCCATGCAGTGTGATAGAGTGGTGTCTGGGGCACAGCGTCATGAGTTTCGAAAGCGCAATGGGTTATGTTTCTACTGTGGTGATGCCTCTCATGCTATTTCAGTCTGCCCTAAGCGGGGAGGACGTTTTGCACGTTCAGTTGTCTTGGGTAGTGTTCAGACTAAGTTTTTACTAACTGTCACTCTGATATGCTCTCTGTCCTCATTTTCTGCTCAGGCTTTCGTTGATTCTGGAGCAGCTATTAACCTGATGGATTATGATTTTGCTAAACGTTGTGGGTTTCCCTTGATACCCCTACAGAAGTCTATTCCCCTTCTGGGGATCGATTCTACCACTTTGGCTGAGAATAAACCTCAGTTCTCTACTCAGGTTATAATGAGGGTTGAATCTGATCATCTAGAGTGCTGCAAATTTTTGGTTCTGTATAATCTTCATGATATTATCGTACTGGGTTTCCCTTGGTTACAGTCTCATAATCCTGTTTTGGATTGGAAATCTGTGTCTGTAACCAGTTGGGGCTGCCAATGTGTTAATACCAACACTCCTGTTTTTTCTGCCTCCCCCCAGGCTCAGGATGTTCCTGACTTTTTGATTGATTTTTCTGATGTGTTTAGCGAAAGTAAATCTGCATCCTTGCCTCCCCATAGGAGCTATGACTGCGCTATTGAATTAGTGCCTGGTAGTAAATTCCCTAAAGGTCGCCTTTTTAACTTGTCTGTACCTAAACATGACGCTATGCGGTCTTATATCAAGGAGTCATTGGAGAAAGGTCATATCAGACCATCCTCTTCACCCTTAGGTGCCGGTTTTTTCTTTGTGGCCAAAAAGGATGGTTCATTAAGGCCGTGTATTGATTATCGTCTTTTGAACAATATTACTGTGAAATATCAATACCCGTTACCCTTGATTTCTGACCTGTTTTCCAGGGTGAAAAACGCTACTTGGTTTACCAAGCTTGACCTCAGGGGGGCATATAACCTTATTCGCATTAAGCACGGGGATGAATGGAAGACGGCATTCAATACCCCGGAGGGGCATTTTGAGTACCTTGTGATGCCCTTTGGGCTCACTAATGCTCCTTCTGTCTTCCAGTCCTTCATGAATGACATTTTCAGGGATTTTGTGGATAAATTTCTGATTGTTTATTTGGATGATATCTTGATTTTTTCCAATGACTGGGACTCTCATGTGAAACATGTTCGAACTGTATTCCAGATTTTGAGAGAGAATGCTCTGTATGTGAAGGGATCAAAGTGTCTTTTTGGCGTACAGAGGATCTCATTTCTGGGATTCATTTTGTCCCCATCTGTTATCGAAATGGACCCGGTCAAGGTTCAGGCCATCTGTGATTGGGTCCAACCTACTTCATTAAAGGTTCTTCAAAGATTTTTGGGTTTTGCCAATTTTTATCGTAAATTTATTGGTAATTTCTCGGTTATTGTTAAACCATTAACTGATTTGACCAAAAAGGGTTCTGATGTGGTGAATTGGCCTCCTGAGGCAGTCTCTGCATTTCAGGAACTTAAGCAGAGATTCACTTCTGCTCCTGTTCTACGGCAGCCTGATGTTTCTCTGCCATTTCAGGTAGAGGTTGATGCCTCTGAAATTGGGGCAGGTGCCGTTTTGTCCCAAAAAGATCCAGAGACCTCTAAAAGGAACCCTTGTGCCTTTTTCTCTCGAAAATTTTCTCCTACTGAACGTAATTATGACGTGGGTAATCGGGAGTTATTGGCCATGAAGTGGGCTTTTGAAGAGTGGAGACATTGGCTGGAGGGAGCCAAACATCGGGTGGTGGTCCTTACGGACCATAAGAATCTGGTTTATCTGGAATCTGCCAAGCGACTCAATCCTAGACAGGCCAGGTGGGCCTTGTTTTTCACACGTTTTAATTTTGTGGTTTCCTTTCTTCCTGGCACTAAGAATGTTAAGGCGGATGCTCTCTCGAGGAGTTTCCTTGCGGACTCTCCTGAGTTATCTGATCCTTCTGTTATTTTGAAAGAGGGTGTAGTTCTTTCCGCCATCTCACCCAATTTGAGACTTGCTCTGGAGGGGTGTCAGGAGGATAGGCCCGAGCGCTGCCCTGTTGGAAAATTGTTTGTCCCGGACCAGTGGAAAAAGAGTGTGATGTCTGAGATTCATTGTTCCGCGTTGGCTGGGCATCCCGGAATTTTTGGTACCAGAGACTTGGTTAGTCGGTCCTTTTGGTGGCCTACCTTGTCTCGTGATGTCAGGGAATTTGTGCAGTCCTGCGGGACTTGCTCTCGCTCCAAGCCTTGCTCTCGCTCTGGTGGTTTGTTGATGCCATTGCCTGTGCCCAAGAGACCATGGACCCATATCTCTATGGATTTCATTTCCGACCTTCCTGTTTCTCAGAGAATGACCGCCATCTGGGTGATTTGTGATAGGTTTTCCAAGATGATACATCTTGTGCCATTGCCTAAGTTGCCTTCCTCCTCTGAATTGGTGCCTTTGTTCCTTCAGCACGTGGTTCGTTTACACGGCATTCCTGAGAACATTGTGTCTGACAGAGGAGTCCAGTTTGTTTCCAGATTTTGGAGGACCTTTTGTTCTAAACTTTGTGTTCAATTGTCTTTCTCCTCGGCGTTTCATCCTCAGACCAATGGTCAAACTAAGAGAACAAACCAGACATTGGAGACTTATCTAAGATGCTTTGTGTCTGCTGATCAGGATGACTGGGTTTCTTTTTTGCCTTTGGCTGAGTTTGCTCTTAATAATAGGGCTAGCTCTGCCACTTTGATGTCTCCATTTTTCTGTAATTCTGGGTTTCACCCTCGATTTTCTTCGGGACAGACGGAGGCTTCTGTCTGTCCGGGTGTTGACTCTGTTGTGGAGCGTATGCAACAGATTTGGGACCAGGTAGTGGAGAGGTTGTCCCTCTCTCAAGAGAGGGCCCAGCGGTTTGCTAACCGGCATAGGACTGATGGTCCTCGGTTTAAAGTAGGGGACTTGGTCTGGTTGTCCTCAAAAAATATTCCTATGAGAGTAGCATCTCCTAAATTTAAGCCTAGGTTCATTGGACCTTATAAGATCATGGAGATTCTTAATCCTGTTTCTTTTCGTTTGCTTCTTCCAGGGAAATTTAAGATCCATAACGTGTTCCACAAGTCCTTGTTGAAGAGGTTTGTTGAGCCAGTGGTTCCTGCTGCTGTGCCTCCTGACCCTGTTTTGGTTGAGGGCAATCTGGAGTATGTGGTTGAGAAAATATTAGATTCTCGTTTTTCTAGACGGAAACTCCAGTATTTGGTTAAGTGGAGAGGTTATGGTCAGGAAGACAATTCTTGGGTGTTTGCTTCGGACATCCATGCTAGGAGACTCATCCGTGCGTATCATAGAACTCATCCTGACCGACCTGGTTGCTCAAATGAGGGTTCGGTGACCCCTCCTCAAGGGGGGGGTACTGTTGTGAATGTGTTTGAGATGAGTTCTGAGCAGAGGCTCCCTCTGGTGGTTACAAGCGGTACTGGTCTGTTCAGTGAAGATTGTGAGGACTGAGAATCAGGTGTTACTGACTGGTCTTATATAAGGGAGTTACCTTCCCATCAGGGTTGCCGGTGATCAATTGTTCTGGTCTGAATCCTTGATTCCAGTTTCCCTTGTAGCCTGCTGTGTCGTGTCTGCATCTCCTTCTAACAGATAAGACATTTTCTTCTTTTGTTTCTGTGCTTTATTTTTGCATTTTGTCCTGCACTTCTGTGGGGGCCTTCTGGGTCCCCTCGGGGGGCTTTTGCCCTCTCAGTTTAGTTCAGCCACTGATGTTTTTACTTTTGCTTTTTCCAGTTTTTTCAGTGGCTGCTGTTTTGATTTTGTTACACCAGAGAGCTAATTTAGGTGGTAGAGGTCGTGTGATCTCAGGTGTTTTTGAAATTAGTAGAGTTGGTGCTTTCAGGGTTTTTTTGGGATTGCAGTAAGTACCCTTCCTATCCTTTTCTATTTGGTTAGTTTGGGCCCCAACGTTTGCTCATACTATTTTCTGTCTGTGTCAGTATTTCGTCTTGTCTAACCGCCATTACATGTTTGGGGGCTTGCTATTATCTTTGGGGTTCTGCTCCGGGGCAGATAGCTTTCCTATTTCTATCTTTAGGTGTAGTTAGTTTCTCAGGCTGTGACGAGGCGTCTAGGACCAACGTAGGAACGCTCCACGGCTGCCTCTAGTTGTGGTGGTTAGTCAGGGTACTGCAATCTCATAGATTCCAACTGCTCTGGTGTATTGCCTTTTTGCCTGCACTCCTCAGCTACCGAATCATAACAGACAGTGCTCTTGGGGTTGTACTCATCCATCTTCTTCCTCCAAACACAGCGAGTGGAGTTGATGCCAAAAAGTTCTATTTTGGTCTCATCTGACCACGTGACCTTCTCCCATGCCTCCTCTGGATCATCTAGATGGTAATTGACAGAACAGAACACAAATGGGCCTGGACATGTGCTGGCATGAGAAGAGGGACTTGCGTGCCCTGCAGTATTTTATTGTTAGTTAGTGTGTTACTAACAGTAATGTTTGAGATTGTGGTCCCAGCTCTCTTCAGGTCATTGACCAGGTCCTCTCATGTACTTCTGGGCTGATTCCTGACCTATATCAGAATTATCCTTACCCCACAAGGCGAGATCTTGCATGGAGCCCTGACCGAGGAAAATTGACAGTCATTTTGTGTTTATTCCATGTTCTAATAATTGTGCCAACAGTTGTTGCCTTCTCACCAAGATGCTTGCCTCTTGTCTTGTAGCCCATCCCAGTCTTGTGCAGGTCTACAATTTTGTAACTGGTGTCCTTAGACAGCTCTTTGGTCTTGGCCATGGTGGAGAGGTAGGAGTGTGATTGATTGTGTGGACAGGAGTTTTTTATACAGATAATAAGTTCAAACAGGTACAATTAATACAGGTAATGAGTGCAGAGTAGGAGGGCTTCTTAAAGAAAATCTAACAGGTCTGTGAGAGCCAGAATTCTTGCAGGTTGGTAGATAATCAAATACTTATTTCATGCAATAAAATGCAATATAATTATTTAAAAATCATACAATGTGATTTTCTGGTTTATATTTTTAGATTCTGTCTCTCACAGGTGAAGTGTACCTAAGATAGAAATCACAGATCTCTCCGTTCTTCGTAGGTGGGAAAACTTGCAAAATCACCAGTGTATCAAATACTTATTTTCCCTACTGCTTACACACACATTATCCTGCAAACTTACCGTATATACTCGTGTATTTTTGGCTGAAAAAGACCCCCTCGACTTACACGAGTCACGGTCCCTGCGATAAAAAAAACAAAATGACATACTCACCTCCATTTGCTGGGGGCCAGGTGCCGGTGTCCTGAGATGTTCAGGTCAGAGGGCATGATGACATGTTTAGTGCGCGCCCTCTGCCTGAACACAGTCACTGCAGAGAGCCAGAAGACAGAGCGGCGCGCGGCGGTGGAACGGGGACAGGTGAATATCGCAAGCGCCGGGGGCCTGAGCCAGCGGCGACACCGGCACCTGACCCCCATAGCGTGCCGGTGTCCCCGCCTGCTCAGGACACCGGCACCTGGCCCTCAGCGACGAGAGGTGAGTATGTCTTTTTTTTTTTTCTTTAAATCGCAGCAGCATATGGGGCATATTTTATTATGGAGCATCTTATGGGGCCAGCAACCTTTATGCAGTATTATATGGGGCATATTTTATTATGGAGCATCTTATGGGGCCGTCATCAAATTTTATGGAGCGCTATATGGGGCATATTTTAATATGGAGCATTTTATGGAGCCATCATTAACATTTATGGAGCATTATATGGGGCATATTTTAATATGGAGCATCTTATGGGGCCACCATCAAACTTTATGGAGCATTATATGGGGCATATTTTAATATGGAGCATCTATGGGGCCACCATCAAACTTTATGGAGCATTATATGGGGCATATTTTAATATGGAGCATCTTATATGGCCATCATTAACCTTTTGTGTAGCATTATATGGGATATATTTTAATATGGAGCAACTTATGGGGCCATCATTAACCTTTGTGCAGCATTATATGGGGCACATTTTAATATCGAGCATCTTACGGGGCCATCATTAACCTTTATGGAGCATTATATGGGGCATATTTTTCTATGGAGCATCTTATGGGGCCCATCATGAACTTTATGGAGCATTATATGGGGAGTATTTTGTATGGAGCATCTTATGGAGCCCATTATGACCTGTATGGAGCATTATATGGGGCTCCTTATTCAATAGGGATATTCAAAAACATTTAACCTACTTATGTCTCAATTAATTTTACTTTTGTTGGTATCTATTTTTATTTTTGTAATTTACCAGTAGCTGCTGCATTTCCCACCCTAGGCTTATACTCAAGTCAATAAGTTTTCCCAGTTTTTTGTGACAAAATTAGGTGCCTCAGCTTATACTTGGGTCGGCTTATACTCGAGTATATACAGTATATTTTTTCATAGTAACATGTACTCTGAATAATTATCTTTGGTATGTAAATTGTTCACGTGTGTATCTTTAATAAAAACTTGACTACTTTCCTTTTTTTGCTAACCCCTTCACGCTGCAGCACATTTTCATTTTTTATCTTTCTGTTTTTTTCATCCTCCCTTTACAGACCCACAACTCTTACTTTTCTGTCCACATAGACATATGAGTGCTTGTTTTTTGCAGGACACGTTGTACTTTTGATTTTACCACATCGTGTACTCAAAAACGGGAAAAAAATTCCAAGTACAGTGAAATTGTAAAAAAGACCCACACTTCTGACATTGTTTTTTGAGAATTGTTTTTACAGTGTACATTTGGTGGTAAAAATGACCATGCGATATGATTCTCCTCATCAATACGATTACGGTGATACCAAACTTGTCCAGTTTTTTATTGTTTAAGGCTGGTTTTACATTAGCGTTTTTTTTGCGCAGCGCGCTCATCCGATCGCATGCGTCATGCACCCCTATGTTTAATATGGCGGGAGCATGGTTTAGCGTTTGCATGCGATCATCAGCATTTTCGTGCGCATGCGTTATTTCGAGGTGAGCGCCTTGGCGCGCACGACGCAACATGTTGCATTTTTTGGGCCGCCAAAAGTCGTTAAAAAGACGCATGCCTTAGCTTTGTGCACGGAATGCGCCAAAACAACGCATTACAGTCTATGGGATCGCTGGCGTGCGCATGGACATGCGCACGCCAGCGTTTTAGTACGCATGCGTTGTAAAAGATTACACATGTCTAGACACTGGTTTAAACCACCCTCTAAACAAAGAAACATTGTTTGGGGGTAGTGTATATAAAAGAATATGTTGGCACTGTCAGTCCACTACTTTACAGCCTGCTACAGACAGTTAGCCGGCTACACAAGGAGCTTTCAACAACTGGGATAATGTGAGTATAAAAAGCTAATGTCTGTCTCTCTTTTTTTCTCAATTTATTATGTACTAATGTCTCTTTTTTTTTTATTGCAGCATGTCTTCTGGAGAGGAATACCAGCCGGCCCCTGGTGAACTGGCCCAAGCAGAGGGTGGAGTGAGTACCTTCCTTCCATACTGATGGGTAAGTATTTGTTGTTGCATGTACATATGTGGCAAATTATTTTTTTTTCTTTTTCAGACCTCATCGTCCACGGTAGCTGAGGAAGAGCGGGAGCAGCCAGTCCGTGTGCAGGCGGGGAGACGGCCTGTAAGTATAGACTGACAGATTGTACTCTTTTTTTTTTTTTCCACTGACTTTTTTCTTGCCTGTTTTTCCTATTCAATCTTGCTTCTATTCTGTCTTGTTTTCTATCTTTTTCATTTCCAAATCAAAGATTAATGTTTTGCTTTCTTTTTTAGGCTCCATAACGGGATGAGGAACTCGCCCAGGACAATGATGCTGTCATACAGTTAGTCCAGGAGCAAGTCCCGTTGTGGGACAGCCATGATCCACTGGAGTATGACAACATGGTGATCCGGCGGCTCTGGAATGTGGCCGCAGCGCTGATAGATGGCTGGGACAACGCCTCTCCCCGGGTCCGCAAGGAATTTCGTAAGTATTTCAATGCTGTGTGATGCAGCAGTGACCTTGGCCGGGATCACACAACTGTGTATGATGCTAGTAACTCCTGCGAGTTTCTAGCATCACACATATTTGTGCTATCCCGGCCTACAGTGCATTGTCTAAATTTTTGTTTTCCACAGTGAACAAAGTCTGAACCCGTTGGCGCTCGATGAAGGACAGCTTCAACAGGGACCTGAGGCAGGAGAACCGGGTTGCCAGTGATGCTGCAGCAAAGACCACCCAAAAATATCTGTATCATCGGGCGTTGGCCTTCCTTAGACCGGTCCTTGCCACCAGATCGTAAGTATTTTGTTATTGTAAGTATTGTGTTGTATTCTGTGTTTTTCTATTCCACAGGAGTTGGCACTTTGACTATGGTAAATGCATGATGCTAATGTTTTTTTCTTTTCACAGCACCTAGAGCAGCACCCTGCAACCTGGTCCTGGAGCGGTTCTTCAGCGAGCTGCCTCGGACCCGTCCCAGCCATCCAGCAGCCAAAAAACAGCTTGTGAGAAGGCAACACAAGACAGCTGGAGACCAGGAAGCTGGTCCATCAGGTGTTCCCCTGAGCCAGGTCTCTGCCACTGGTTTTGCGGGGACTTCCCGCCAGCGGCAGACGGCCTCGGACAGGAATTTCATGCCCGAGTTCATTCACTTGAGCACGGTTTTTCAGAATGGCCTCAAGGCGCTGAGCGACAGACTGGAAAGCGGTTTTGCCCTAATGGAACAACGCTTTCAGGCTATCGGCTGTCGCCTTGACCATCTGGAAGCTGACCTCAACAGACCAGCGCACCATTTTTTTCACCAAATTGAACGGGGCATGGCGGAACACCTTAGTCCTGAGCTCCAGCTGACTGTGATGCAGGCCTGCAACACTGCTTACATGCAGGCTATGCAGCAGAGTTGGTACGTGCAGCAGCCAGTGGTGCCTTTTCCAACCGTGCCACCACTGATTCGCTTCGCCTCACTATCGACTTCTGCTTCATACAACTGCATGGCCACCAGCATTCCAAGCCATGCCGGACACCAGTACACAACAGCATGTCCCAGTGCTGGGACACTCCACCGCCACCACCATGCCAAGTGCTGCTCCTGCTTGGACATCCTCCACCCCTGCTTGGACCTCCACCCCCGCTTGGACCTCAACCACCTCCACCCCTACTTGGACCTCCTCCCCCTCCACCTCCAGGACTACCGAGCAGCAGCTGGGGGACCCACACTCGTTATTCGGGACCACGGACGCTGGCAGGACCTCCCATCACGACCAGCATGCAACAGCATCTTCTGGATCCTGCCAGGAGGTCATCCAGTTCCTGGAGGTCCCCCAGCTCACGGAGAGGTCCCCCAGCTCAAGGAGGTCCAAGAAGGAGAACACAAAGACTGGCAGCAGAATGCACAAAAAATTAAAAACTTTTGTTCTCCCTCCCCCCTCACTGTGTCTGACCCGCTGCCTTCCTCCACAACTTTCGTCGCCCCTTCCCCTCGAACCTCTTTGTTGCCTTCCTTAAGTCATTCCTCGTCCCTCCACACCCCCAAGTGCCCACCATCTTCCCCCAAACGTCGCTCCCGGTAATTTTTTTTTGGTTTTGTTTGTTTGAAAATAAATGTTATTTTGTTTTTCCCCAACTGTTTGGTTTAATTGTGTCTTTCGCCACCTACACACACAGCGCCGTACACACACTGCGACGTACACTTTGTGATTTTGCCACCACATAGCTCCAGTACTGACACGTGCTTCTTCTGTCAGTCCTGGAGCTATGTGTTGTTACAAACACAAATATATAACTTGTATTTTCACCAACAGTCTCTTCAGTCTGCAAATATTGGTAGACTGAATAGAGGATGGTGGGGAGTGCAAGGCATATCTATTCTCACCTTGCCAGGTATCATAAAGAGTGAATTGAGTATCATGTGTTTTGCCCATCATCATTTCACTCTTTGTGACACAAGGCCAGGGGATTCTAGATATACCTTGGAATTAACCACATCATCTATTCAGTCTGTGGCAAATAAACTGAGGAGATGATGGAGAAAATACACGCCATATCTACAATCCCCTGGCCTGGTATCATAACTATTTAGCACACCTGGCCAGGTGACTATACCTATGAGTTGTCATCTGCAGTGTCGCTTCAGTCTGCATCATCTATTGCACGCAGACTGGAGAGATGCTGGTGGTTACTCATATGTGTATTCACCTGCCCAGGTGTCATAAAATTCTGACGTCAGGATGCGTTTTTTTTGGCATCCTCACTTCAGCATGACACCAGGCCAGGGGATTGTAGAAGTTGTATATACTTTATCATCTCTCCAGTCTGCGTGCATACTGAAGCCACAGTGGAGATACTACAAATAATATTTATACTCATATGGTCAGGTGTCATAAAGAGTGAAGGATGCTAGTGCATCCCAAAATCACTATTTGTAACATCAGGCCAGGTGATAAATATTAGTTGTATCTCCACCGTCGCTGCAATCTGCTTGAACACAGACTGAAGAGATGATGGGTCATACAACTTTTCTCTGTAGACTCACCTGCTAGCAGTCCTTAGTCAGGATGCACAAAACACAGCATCCTGACTTCACTGGGTCACCTGGGCAGGTGATTATTGTATTGGAGTGTATAAAGACAGAGTGCACTCGGTATAGGTATCAAAACTGTTTTTTTATTAACATACACACAATAAAATTTTTTTACACCATTTGATCTTGCCATGCCACACGTCCCACATCAGATATAAAGTATGCCGCAAATTGGTCCCTCATTTGGCCAACTTCAACTGATGACCTGAGAGGGTGCTGAGTAAAATCAGGCAATGGGTTGGCAGCTGGTTCATCTAGTTCAAAGTTAGGGCGCTCTTTAGCCATCACAAAATTGTGAAGAATCACACACTCTTTCACCACCTCATCCAATGTTTCAAGTTTAAGATTAATGGCTGTGCCAAGAATGCGCCATCTGGACACAAGAATCCCAAAGGCACACTCTACAGTTCTTCGTGCCCTTGTGAGTCTGTAATTAAAGATTTTTCTTGTGTGGTCCAAGTCCCGGCTGGAGTAGGGTTTCAGCAGGTTTTGGCACATTTGAAATGCCTCATACCCAACCATTACAAAAGGCAGTGGCAGACCTTCGGTGTGGGGAAGAGGCCGTGGCAGGGGGAAATTAAAATGGTTGCCATACACCTATGGCCCATGTCCGAGTTCTTAAAAGTCTGAGAGTCATTGCCCCGGCCAAATGCCCCAATGTCCACTGCAACAAAACGACAGTCTGCATCCGCAATGGCCATGAGTACTGTAGAAAAGTACTTTTTATAGTTATAGTACTCCGATCCACTTTTTGCGGGTTTGGTTATCCTGATGTGTTTCCCATCCACCGCTCCTAAACAGTTGGGGAAATTGCAGACTGTCAAGAATTGTTCAGATATTTCAATCCACTTTTCCGCGGTGGGCAGGGGCATAATTTCAGGAAAGAGAACGTCCCACAAAGCCCGGCAGGTGTCCGCAACTATTCCCGACAAGGTGGATATTCCAAGCCGGTACTGGAAGTGGATTGATGATAGGGTCTCTCCAGAATGCCAGGAATCTGCAAAACAGAGGAAGAAAAATTGTGATTGTCTAGGCTTTGGCAAAACACTGACATGAAAAAAAATTTATGTACATGGCATAACAATAATTCAGCAGGCTTTTAGTAAATGAGAGAACAAAAACAATTATGCACGCATTTGTTTTTTAAACATTACGTACCGTAATGTGACCAGGAGCCGTTCCTCAGGAAGAATAGCACGACGGAGCTGTGTGTCCTGTCTCTGGATGGATCCTTCAACACGACCAGGGGAGGAGTCCCGAGGAGATAATTTGCATATTCCCAGTGCCTTCTGGGATAAGTGAAGAGTCTCCGCGATCTCAAGGAACACTGGATTTTGGCTGTTGCAGCTGAAAGGAGGACATCAGTAAACCAGGGGAGGAGTCCCGAGGAGATAATTTGCATATTCCCAGTGCCTTCTGGGATAAGTGAAGAGTCTCCGCGAGCTTTGGCTTATATTTCACCACTTGATTATCTCTTGAACAATAAGAACATGGAAGAGGCTAGGAGCCATGTGGTGAGCTGCATTTCTTGCTACATGTTCATAGACTTACCAGTGGAAAAGCCAAACTTCACATGCCAGAAATGCAAGCTTGTGTCCCTGTTGGAGGAAAAGTTGCAAAATCTGGAAGAGAGGTTATCTACATTGAAGACCATTAAGGAAGGTGAAGAGTTCTTAGACAGAGCAGAATTATCTCTTCATGGTACAGAAAGAGAAGAAATTCGAAGTGCAACTGAAGAAACAGAGGAATGGAAGCATGTGACCCAGAGAAGCAGGAGGATCAGGAGGCAGTCAGCACCAATTCTGCTCAGGAACCAATACCAGGCTCTTACACAGGAGAACGATGAAGAAATACATCAGGATAAGACTTTGCCCACAAACAACCTTATACGCCCTCAGAGTCCTCCTGAATGGAGAAAGAAAACTGTTGTGAAGAAGAAACGGAGAGTTGTTGTCATGGGCGATTCCCTGTTGAGAGGAACAGAGGCCGCTATCTGCAGACCGGATATAACCTCAAGAGAAATGTGCTGTCTTCCAGGTGCAAAAATTAAAGATGTGTCTGACAGGATATCAGGACTCTTCAGACCTAAAGATGACTACCCATTCCTGCTAATACATGTGGGGACAAATGACACCGCTAGAAACGACCTGGAAACCATCTGCAGTGACTTTGAAAACTTAGGTAAGAAAGTGAAAGAACTGGGAGCGCAGGTGGTCTTCTCTTCCATCCTCCCAGTGGATGGCCATGGAACAAGGAGGTGGAATAAGATTCTGCAGGTGAACAACTGGCTACGTCGATGGTGCCGTCAGCAAGGATTTGGATTCCTGGATCACGGAGTGAATTACCTATACGATGGACTACTTGCTAGAGATGGGGTGCACCTTACGAAGACTGGAAAACATGTATTTGGAAGTCGCCTTGCTACACTCATCAGGAGAGCTTTAAACTAGAACAATGTGGGAAGGGAAGCAAAACGCCAGCAAAAGCCATACACTTGACAAATACTATTGAGAACTCTGCTATTAGAAGTGAAGGGGAAGAACAAAGACAAAAAAATTTACATAATAAAAATATTGAAGGAAGAGAAACCAATCACAAACTAAAGTGTTTCTATACGAATGCACAAAGCATGGGCAACAAACAAGGAGAACTGGAGCTACTAACGCAGGAGAAGAAGTATGATGTCATTGGAATCACTGAGACTTGGTGGGACGATACACATGATTGGAATACAAGGCTAGAAGGATACAACTTATTTGCAAGAAACAGACTTGATAAACGAGGAGGAGGTGTTGCATTGTATGTTAGAAAAGCGTATATCTGCACAGAGATTGACGCTTCAGAGACTGGGAGTTCTGTGGAAACTGTTTGGGTAAGAATACAAGGACAGAACAATGGAAAGGACACCATTGTAGGCATTTACTACAGGCCGCCTGTGCAAGCTGAAGATATGGATGAACTCTTTATGCATCAAATGGCCAAGTTCTCCAAAAAATATGACATAGTGGTCATGGGAGATTTCAACTATCCAGACATTTGTTGGGAATCTCTCTCAGGCAAAACTAACAGGTCCAGGAAATTCTTATCCTCTCTTGCTGACAACTTTATCTTCCAAAAGGTAATGGAGAAAACAAGGGGATCTGCTACCTTGGATCTAATCCTCATAAACAGGGAGGAAATGGTGGAGGAGGTAAGAGTGGCTGGGACTCTAGGAGGTAGTGACCATGCTATTTTAGAATTTTGGATAACAAGAGGAGGAAGACCTGTGAAGACTCAGACGTCAAGGTTAGATTTCAGAAAGGCAGATTTTAAGGAACTCAGAAAGAGAATTGGAGGGATCCAATGGCTGGATATCCTTAAGGACAAAAATTTCCAGGAAGGATGGAAAATCTTGAAAAATGAGATTCTCAAAGCACAATCGTTAACAATTCCGAAAAGAGGGAAGAATGGGAAGCATTTAAGGAAACCAGGATGGATGAACATAGAACTTAAATACATGCTAAAAAGGAAGAAAGAAATGTTTATCAAATGGAAAGAGGGAGGCATATATAAAGAAGAATATAATGCCGTCTGCAGAACCTGCAGGGCACAAATCAGATTATCTAAAGCTGACAATGAATTAAGGCTTGCAAGTGACGTCAAAAGCAACAAAAAAGGATTTTGGGGATACGTCAAAAGTAAAAGAAAAGTCAAAGATGCTATAGGATTTTTACAGGATGAAAATGATGAAATGGTAAGTCAGGATGTTGAGAAGGCTGAACTTTTAAATTCCTATTTTGCATCTGTTTTCTCTCAGAAAGGAAATGTAACATCAACTGATCTTCACTGTCCTATTAAAGGAATAGAAGAATCCAGGATATCTATAAACAGAAAGACAGTGAGGAAACACTTAGCTAACATAAATGAATTCAAGTCTCCAGGTCCAGATGAATTACACCCCAGGGTACTGAAGGAGATAGCAGAAGAAATTCTTGAACCACTGTCCATAATCTTTGAAAATTCTTGGAGAACAGGAGAAGTCCCAGAAGACTGGAGAAGAGCAAATGTTGTTCCTATCTTCAAAAAGGGGAAAAAGGTGGCCCCAGGGAACTACAGGCCGGTGAGTCTGACTTCTATACCAGGAAAGATCTTTGAACAAATTATTAAAGAACATGTATGCAAGTACCTGGATAAGAATGAAGTGATTAAACAGAGTCAGCATGGGTTTGTAACTAATAAGTCATGTCAGACTAACTTAATTTCCTTCTATGACAGAATCACTGACTGGGTGGATCAGGGAAATGCTGTAGATATAGTATATCTTGACTTCAGCAAAGCATTTGACAAAGTATCTCACACAATCCTTATTGAAAAAATGACTAAGTATGGAATGGACAAGGCAACTGTTAGGTGGATTCATAACTGGCTTAGTGATCGGACCCAAAGAGTGGTTGTAAATGGCTGCACATCCAGTTGGAAGAATGTCTCAAGTGGGGTACCACAAGGCTCTGTTTTGGGCCCTGTATTGTTCAACATCTTTATCAATGATTTAGATGAAGGAATTGAGGGTAAACTGATCAAATTTGCTGATGACACAAAGCTAGGAGGGGTAGCTAATACTAGAGAAGAGAGAGAGAGGATTCAAAAAGATATACATAAACTGGAGCAGTGGGCAGCAACTAACAGAATGGTTTTTAACAGGGAAAAATGCAAAGTACTACATCTGGGCAATAAAAATGAAAAAAGCATATACAAAATGGGAGGAATAGGGCTAAGTAACAGCACATGTGAAAAAGACTTGGGTATACTAATTGATCACAGACTTAACATGAGTCAACAGTGTGATGCAGCAGCAAAAAAGGCAAATGCAATTCTAGGATGTATCAACAGAAGCATACAGTCTAGATCACGTGAGGTCATTATTGCCCTCTACTCCTCTTTGGTCAGACCTCATCTGGAATACTGTGTCCAGTTTTGGGCACCACATTTTAAAAAAGACATCAACAAACTGGAGCAAGTTCAGAGAAGAGCCACCAGAATGGTGACCGGTCTGCAAACCATGTCCTATGAGGAACGGTTGCAGGATTTGGGAATGTTTAGCTTGCAAAAAAGAAGACTGAGAGGAGACTTAATAGCTGTCTACAAATATCTCAAGGGCTGTCACATTGTAGAAGGATCATCTTTATTCTCATTTGCACAAGGAAAGACTAGAAGCAATGGGATGAAACTGAATGGGAGGAGACACAGATTAGATATTAGAAAAAACTTTTTCACAGTTAGGGTGATCAATGAGTGGAACAGGCTGCCACAAGAGGTGGTGAGTTCTCCTTCAATGGAAGTCTTCAAACAGAGGCTGGATAGACATCTGTCTGGGATGATTTAGAGAATCCTGCTTTGAGCAGGGGGTTGGACCAGAAGGCCCAGGAGGTCCCTTCCAACTCTACCATTCTATGATTCTATGATTCTACGACCAAGCAAAGACATGAAACTTTCTTGGGATATCCGGGTATAGTCATTAAATTTCACCGGGTTTGCCTGGAGCTCGCTGAAGAGGGTGTGGTACGCTCCACGCCTCTCCCAGACTTCAATAATCGGATGTCTCCAAAAACGACGCCGCTGCCGTCTTCACTCTCTCTCTCCCTTTGTTGCTGTCAAGCAAAAGCCAGAAACAGTGCGATGTCCAGATCCAAGTTGAAGCGAAAACTCTCCCAACCCAGATCCATGGTGACACAGGGAACACCAGCAAAATCTGAAGAATTCAGCTGTAACAGGGTCTATATAAAGAAGTCCCATGACACTCGCCCACTGGTGTCTCTTTGGTGGAGTCTGTTTCAAGGATTTTCCTCCTGTGAAATGTGACACTTTAGAGAACGCATGCGCCTAAAAAACGCAAACGCATGCAAAAACGCTTGATAACGAAAGCAAACGCTGCGTTTTTTTGTCGTTGTGCGTACATTGATGCGTTAAAAAAGCCATGCGCTTGCATGCGTTTTTAATTGCGCACGATGTGCAGCGCACAACGACGCTAATGTGAAACTATCCTTAGTGGTGAAACAAAAATCTGAAGTTTACAAAAAAAAAGTTGGGAGTTGTGTCGAAATTTTCCGAGATCCTGTCACGCTGTCTAATGATATGTATACAATGTCAGTAAACTATTAATACAGGAACAACACTCTATACAACAACTAGTATAGCAACATCAGCATGTAAGTATAGAATAGATTTACCTGACACGATATCTGCTGAACCCAGGGTTAATCTTGAGGACTTGATGAGCTGAAACAGGAAAGAGGTGGACCGGGATCTAACCTGACCCTAAACTGGGGTCCTAACTAATCCCTCACCTTGGAGGTACTGATAATGGTTCAGAGGTCCAAGTCACCAACCTAACCCTGTCTCCTATCAGACCCTGAACCCTGTAATCAGTCCTAAGAAGGATCCAGACTACCACCAAAGGGATATGGGCTGATCTTAGCTAAATACACAGATTAGACATATAAGACAGACAGGATAACACTCGCTTGCATACACACTCAAACACCAAAGGAACATAAATGGTCTGGGAAATAAACTCTAACCAAGTTGAGCTTAGAACAACTAAGGAGCTCACAACTAAAGTCTATACAGATTCATTCCTATCTGTGGTCTGCATGAAGGTTTCACTGGCAACTCCCCAAGCAGACAACCAGGAATTTAAAGGAAACCAATCAACAAATAATCAATTGCAGCCGGGAGAAACTGCACCCAGTCCCAGCACCGAGCACAGACAGAATTAACTCCCTAGCTGCCAAACACAAAGAAACAGCAGCTCAGCTGTGAGAAGTCAAAATGTGCAACCGCGACGATCTTCGTGGCAATGCACACATGACAGTACCCCCCCTTCTACGAGGGGCCTCCGGACCCTCAGGGCCAGGCCTGCCCGGGTGAGTTCTGTGGAAGGTCCGAACCAAACGATCTGCGTTAACATCAGACGCAGGGACCCACGTCCTCTCCTCTGGACCATACCCCTTCCAATGCACCAAGTACTGAAGGGACCGGCGATTCAGACGTGAGTCAATGATCTTTGATACTTGAAATTCCAAGTTACCATTGACCAACACAGGAGGAGGAGGTAGAGGTGACGGTATGACTGGTGCCACATACCTTTTAAGTAATGACTTGTGGAACACATTATGAATTTTAAACGTAGGAGGGAGGTCCAGACGAAATGCCACAGGATTAATTATGGAACTGATCCTGTACGGCCCGATGAATCTGGGACCCAGTTTCCAGGAGGGCACTTTAAGTTTTATATTCCTGGTAGACAACCATACCAGATCGTTCACATTCAGATCTGGACCAGAAACTCTCCTCCTATCAGCCATACGTTTGTAACGGTTCCCCATCGCACTCAGATTATTCAATACACCTCTCCACACAGAAGCAAGTGACGACGAGAAACGCTCCTCCTCAGGAACCCCAGAAGGGCCCCCCCCATTGAAAGTACAAAACTGAGGATGAAAACCATATGCCCCAAAAAACGGGGACTTACCAGTGGACTCGCTCCGCCTGTTGTTAAGAGCGAACTCTGCCAGAGACAAGAAAGAAGACCAGTCCTCTTGGTTCTCTGAGACAAAACACCGGAGATATGTCTCTAAGCTCTGATTCAGACGCTCTGTCTGACCATTGGTCTGCGGATGAAAAGCCGAGGAAAATGACAATTGCATCCCCGACGTAAACAAAATGCCCTCCAAAATTTGGACACAAACTGAGACCCCCTATCTGACACCACATCAGAAGGCAACCCATGAAGTCTCACGATCTCCCTAATGAACACCTGCGCCAGAGTTTTAGCATTAGGGAGTGCAGGAAGAGCAACGAAATGTGCCATCTTACTGAACCTGTCAACAACCACCAGTATGACAGTATTCCCTGACGACGGAGGAAGGTCCGTAATGAAGTCCATAGATAAATGAGTCCATGGACGCTCCGGAAGTTTCAAGGGTAAAAGGGTCCCAGACGGACGGGTATGAGGTGTTTTAGAGCGAGCACACACCCCACATGACGCGACAAAAGTTATAACATCTTTATTAGCATTAGGCCACCAAAACCGGCGAGAAAGGAGATCTAAAGTAGCCTTAAGGGTATGCCACACTAAACAATATCGCTAACGGGATCGCTAAAAAACGTCACTATTTAGCGATCCCGTTAGCGATATTGTTCAGTGCGGCAGCTTCCAGCGACGAGCTTCCTGCTGTGATCTCGCTCATCGCTGGAATCGTTCCGGACCCTATTTTCTCGTCGGCGCTCCGCTGGGTAAGTATCTAATCGCTGTGTGGCACCTTTTCTTAGCGATTTAGCGGTACTTTTGTACCGCTAAAGTCGTTAAGAAGATCGCTAACGGCGATAGCGTCGTTAACGATATCGCTAAATGTGGCCGCATTTAGCGATATAGAAACAATCCCGCTAGCGATCTCATTAGTATGCAACGCTAACGAGATCGCTAGCGGGATTGTTTAGTGTGGCAGTACCTTTACTCCCTGGATGTCCTGCTAGAGCAGAATTATGATGTGCCTCAATAACCTTTTGTCTCAACAGATTTGGGACAAACAGTCTCCCTGGAGGTCCTGCAGGGGCGTCCCCTGAGCCTCTAACACCTCCTCCTCAAGCTCAGAAAATACAGCCGACACTACCACCCCTCCTGAAGGATAGGACTCTGGTCATCCGTTTTCCCGGCCCCTGGGAAACTGCGAGACAAGGCATCAGCCTTTACATTCTTAGACCCCGGGCGATAAGTGACGACAAAATTAAACCTGGTAAAAAACAACGACCATCGAGCTTGTCTGGAATTCAGACGCTTAGCGGATTCCAAATACAACAGGTTCTTGTGATCAGTAATAACGGTAACCGGGTGGACTGCCCCTCCAAAAAGTGACGCCATTCTTCAAAAGCTAACTTAATGGCCAAAAGTTCCCTATTGCCGATATCATAATTCCTTTCGGCGGACGACAATTTCTTAGAAAAGAAAGCGCACGGATGCCATTTACCAGGGGACGGACCCTGGAACAATATAGCACCCACCCCTACGTCAGACGCATCCACCTCCACAATGAACGGCTGAGATGCATCTGGTTGGATGAGAACGGGTGCCGAAGCAAAACATTTCTTCAAAGAGGAAAAGGCTTGACAAGCTTTGTCCGACCATTTAGAAAAATCCGTCCCTTTTCTTGTCATGTCAGTGAGAGGTTTGACGACAGATGAGAAATTACAAATAAATTTCCAGTAGTAGTTAGCAAACCCCAAAAAACGCTGCAGAGCCTTAAGATCCCCTGGCTGATCCCATTCAAGCACTGCTCTCACCTTTTCAGGGTCCATACGGAAACCGGAGGCTGACACCAAAAAACCCAAAAACTGAAGTTCCTGTACGGCAAATACACACTTCTCCAGTTTGGCGTATAATTTACTGTCTCGCAAGATCTGCAACACCTGTCTCACATGCTCCTGATGAGACACAAGATCTGGTGAGTAAATTAAAATGTCGTCCAAATATACAACCACAAACAGCCCCACAAGGTGACGAAAAATGTCATTAACAAAATGTTGGAATACTGCTGGTGCAGTAGTCAGACCAAAAGGCATGACTAGGTTCTCATAATGTCCCTCCGGCGTGTTAAACGCCGTTTTCCACTCATCCCCCTCTTTTATCCTAATCAGATTATACGCCCCCCTGAGATCCAATTTAGAAAACCATTTGGCGCCAACAATTTGATTGAAGAGATCAGGAATAAGAGGGAGTGGATACGGATCTCGAACAGTAATCCGATTAAGTTCGCGGAAATCCAAGCAAGGGCGTAGGCCTCCATCTTTCTTCTTCACAAAGAAGAACCCCGCGGCTACTGGGGAAGATGAAGGTCTAATATGCCCTTTGGCCAGACTTTCAGAAATATAATCTTTCATAGCCTGCCTCTCAGGACCAGAAAGATTATACAACCTAGCTTTAGGCAACGTAGCATCAGGAAGGAGATTAATAGAGCAGTCATACACGCGATGAGGAGGCAACTCCTGACACCCCTCCTCAGAGAAAACATCCCCAAAATCCTCCAAAAAAGGAGGCAATGTACTAGGCACGACTGCACTGATGACTGTGTTCATGCAGTTGCTTTTGCAAAACTCACCCCATTGGCTTATTTCTCTGGACTGCCAATTAATCACAGGGTTATGTTTAACCAACCAAGGAAGTCCCAACACAATGGGAGTAGGTAGACCCTCCAACACATAACAAGATAATTGTTCCCTATGTATTGCCCCTACCCGAAGGTCAATGTTATGAACCTCATGAACAAAGCTACCTTGGCCGAGAGGCCTGGCGTCAATGGAGAATATAGGGATCGGTTTGACCAATACACTCAGATGCATACCTTGAGCCTGAGCAAACTGAGAGTCAACCAGATTAGCCCCGGAACCACTATCAAGAAGAACAGACAATCTCTCCACTCTCGTACCAACTACCACCTCCACTGGTACAAGGAACTGAGAAGAACTGGCGGATGAAATACATACTCCCAGGTTGTCGTCCACCACACAACCTGGGATTAACAGTTTTCCGGCGACTTTTGGCTCAACAAGGCACGGGATTGACATTCTCCAACAAAATGTCCCTCTTTCCCGCAGAAAAAACATCTTCAAGTCCTGCGGCGTACCGCCAATCCCCTCCTACGAAATGATGTCCCTCCCAACTGCATAGGCTCATCCGAACAGACAAGGGGAACCTCAACATAAGGGACTTTAGTGGTAGGTGGAAAAACAACAGGGAGTGGGGTTACCTCACCCCTCTCCCGAAGCCGTCTATCAGTACGGATAGCTAAGGCCATAGCAGCCTCCAGAGAAGGAGGAGACTCATACTGAGCCAAAACGTCTTTTAATTTATCAGAAAGCCCATGACAAAACTGGCTCCTAAGAGCTGGGTCATTCCACTGAGTATCTGTGGCCCATCTACGAAACTCAGAAGCAAATTCCTCTGCCGGACGATCTCCCTGCTGTATCTTACGTAATTTTGTCTCAGCAAGAGAGACCCGATCTGGGTCATCATATACCAATCCCAGGGCAGTAAAAAATTGATCTACAGACAGTAGAGCCGGAGATCCCGGAGGAAGGGAAAATGCCCAGGATTGAGGGTCCCCTTGCAGAAGTGAGATAACAATTCCCACTCTCTGCTCCTCACTCCCTGATGATCGAGGCCGAAGCCGAAAATACAATTTACATGCCTCTCGGAAGGTGAAAAATTTGTCTCGCCCACCAGTGAACCTGTCCGGGAGAGCAACCTTAGGTTCAACTCTGGTTTGCTCCAGGGGAGACAAAACTTTGGACTTAATGTCCGTCAGCTCCATGGATAATCCCTGCAACTGCAGAGCCAGCTGGGCTACTGGATCCATGGTAACTGGAGATAATTTTTATGGCCAGTGAAAATGTCACGCTGTCTAATGATATGTATACAATGTCAGTAAACTATTAATACAGGAACAACACTCTATACAACAACTAGTATAGCAACATCAGCATGTAAGTATAGAATATATTTACCTGACACGATATCTGCTGAACCCAGGGTTAATCTTGAGGACTTGATGAGCTGAAACAGGAAAGAGGTGGACTGGGATCTAACCTGACCCTAAACTGGGGTCCTAACTAATCCCTCACCTTGGAGGTACTGATAATGGTTCAGAGGTCCAAGTCACCAACCTAACCCTGTCTCCTATCAGACCCTGAACCCTGTAATCAGTCCTAAGAAGGATCCAGACTACCACCAAAGGGATATGGGCTGATCTTAGCTAAATACACAGATTAGACATATAAGACAGACAGGATAACACTCGCTTGCATACACACTCAAACACCAAAGGAACATAAATGGTCTGGGAAATAAACTCTAACCAAGTTGAGCTTAGAACAACTAAGGAGCTCACAACTAAAGTCTATACAGATTCATTCCTATCTGTGGTCTGCATGAAGGTTTCACTGGCAACTCCCCAAGCAGACAACCAGGAATTTAAAGGAAACCAATCAACAAATAATCAATTGCAGCCGGGAGAAACTGCACCCAGTCCCAGCACCGAGCACAGACAGAATTAACTCCCTAGCTGCCAAACACAAAGAAACAGCAGCTCAGCTGTGAGAAGTCAAAATGTGCAACCGCGACGATCTTCGTGGCAATGCACACATGACAGATCCATAACATTTTTATTTTTCATTTGATGGAGCAGTATCATTTTGTGGGGCGAGATGACGTTTTTATTATTAGTAGTAGTAGTAGTATTTTGGGATAGATGTGGTTTTTTGATCGCTTTTACAGCATTTTTTGTGGAATTGTGGCAACCAAAAAAAAATTAATTTTGGCGTTCTCGTATTTTTTCTGTTTACGGTGTTTACCGATTGGGTTAACTGATTTTATATTTTCATAGATTTGACTTTTGTGAATGCGGCTACACCAAATATCTGTATATTTTTATATCTTTATTTTCATTGGGAGGCGATTTGAAGTTTTATTTATTTTTTTTTCATATTTTGTAAAACATTTTTTTTTTTTTTTACATTTTAAGCTTGAAGATGTGATCGTCCAATCACTTGTGCTACATGCAGTGATGCTTATAGCAGAAATCACAGTCTCCTTTGAAGTTCTGCCATAGGCAGGATTTCAAAGGAGTTCCATAATGACAAGCATGGGGGTCATCAGCTGACCCCCCCAGCTGTTATGATAACCCATCAGCGACCCATGATCACGTCACGGGTGCGCTAATGGGCAGAAGTACTCAATTGCATGCTTTTTGGTGCAAGATAAATGCCGCTGTCAGATGTTGACAGCGGCATTTAACAGGTTAACAATTGTTAGCGGCAGGTCCTAGCTGTAATACACAGACATCGCCCGTCGAGTATGGGGCGGTCTCGATGCGTGAGCCAACACCGTACACCCACTTCCAATTTGTGTCGTTTATATACGGTGCATGTCATGAAAGGATTAAATACACCTTTATTTATTGTTGGAGTTTCTCCATCTTTTTGACTATTTGATGCTCTCTTTCTGTAGCAATGTTGCTTTTCCACTGAGAGAATCATTATCAAACTCATCCTTGTGATAAAAAAAAATTTTTTTTATTTAGTTTTGACCTTTTTGAGCAGGATGCTGGTCTTTTTCTATAGCATCTTGCTGCTGATATTGGGTAATTTTGCATATTCCAAGGTAGCAAATTTGTTTACCCATGAAAGTTGTAGCATTTAATCTACTGATAAATACTTGAAGAGAGCAACTATTACAACAGAGAATAAATATATAAATCTGCTCAGAGACCTATTCCTTTACAGTATAAGGCAGCGGTGGCAGTTTAGAGGCATACAATGGAGTGATAGGTTTCCTTTTATTAATTTAAAAACATGATGACCGCTTAAATAAATAAAAAACTGCATATATTATACACACACACACATCTGTAAATAAATGACGTGAAATGACTTCATTGTAAACAATAGAAACATCATATACTGTATATGTAAAATAAGAAGAAAAACGCTGCCGTCAGTAATGCAATTAAACTTTACTAGATGTTTTGATGTCCTAATTGCATAATAATTCATTCATTAATAATTTGGTGTTTACAATGGAAATATACTAAATCCACCTGACATTAGCTACAGTTGATTACGTATGATGTAGCGTACAAATAACTACTTACAATTGTTACTGAAATGTTAAACAACATTCATAACTAAATATGAAATCAATTACAAGGTTGACGAACATAAAAGCCAAAAAAAGGCTGTGGTGACAGTCAACGGATCATGTGCAAATGCAGAAGCCTTACAAAAGCGAGCTGGAAACGTACAGCACTCAGACTTTAGGTAACGTTTGTACATACTCATTTAGGTTGAGTAATTCCGACTATCCAAAATATGTAGGTGCCCTTTCATTTTAATCAGGCTTTCACACAGTAAGGACATTCATGCTCAGTTTCACACAGATTTCGGCGCAGATTATTTAAATCCACGTTAATTTCACCTGCAATGAATATGAATGGGATTTATATAAGTTTTCACTCAGAATTTGGGTTCCCGTGCAAAGATAAGTACAACACTACATATTCTGAGGATTCTGCTCAGAAAAGTTGACGGTCCCTTTGACGGTGCGCCGAGCGCACCAACATGCAACACGGTGCGTTTGGGCGCAGGTCGGCGCACAGTCAAAAGGACACAGGCGCCGGCAAACGCATACCTGCGCACGACCTGCGTACGGCCTGCGAACCCAATGCTAAAGATAGGGTGCGCAGGTCGCATGCAGCGTCATGCGCCCATAGGCGGAGCTATTGGGAGGAGGTGCGGCTGGGGGCGGAGCTTAGTGACGGCCGTGCGCAGACCGACGCAGGTCGGTCAAACGCTAGTTTGAAACTAGCCTTACATGTAATGGTTACCAGTGTGATATGTAATGGATACCAGTGTGATATGTAATGGCCGCTCTGTGCTCTCCTGATCTCACTGCACAGCTGTGTGTGATTATACCTGACACATCTGTAGGTTCATCTCAGCTTCCAGCTCACTGGCAGACAGGGTTGTAATATTGTTACAATACAGCAGAGCTCGGGGAGAAGCAAAAGACGGATTTTGGTAAGAACTTACCTGTAAAATCCTTTTCAGCGAAGGAAGGAAGAGAGACACAGTCATTACTAGAGGGTAGGCGGAGCCCAGATAGGATTGACACCTCAGATTAAAAAGAGTGTTGACCGGCCCCTCCAGCTCGGGCTCCTCCTACTCAGCTCTTCAGTCGTACCCAAGCTTAAGGAAGAACAATATCACCAGCGAAGCAACATAACCCCTTCTGAAGGACTTCAGAGAAAAAACATAAGAGTACAGGTTATGCATGCATTCGGCAAAAAAAAATCACACAGTTACAGGTGCTACTCACTGAACCTGACTACTGCGATAAGCTGGCAATGCTGGAACAGAGCCGTAGCGCGTCGACCTCAGTCCAGATAATCGCTATCAGAGAAGGGTCACGCTGCATCTGTAAATACAACAACACACTTCTGCCATGGGAGGGAGCTGTGTCTCTCTTCCTTCCTTCGCTGAAAAGGATTTTACAGGTAAGTTCTTACCAAAATCCGTCTTTCAGCTGCAGATGGAAGGAAGAGAGCCACAGTCATTACTAGAGGGACGTCCCAAAGCAGTCCAAAAATTAGGGTGGGAAAAAACCAAAATAGGCAGAAACCCAACAACCTAGATAAATGCGCCACAGGCGCCAAATACAAGTTAACTAAAAACTTTAAATTACCGCTGCCTGCAGGACCCTACGTCCTAAGGCCGCATCAGCGGAAGCACTGACGTCCACCTTATAAAACTTTGTAAATGTGTGGACAAAACGCCAGGTCGCCGCTCGGCAGAGCTGAGCTGCCGAAGCCCTTGATGAAAGGCCCACGATGAAGTCACAGCCCTCGTGGAGCGAGCTCGAATCTTAATCGGGCAAGGTTCGCCATTAAGACGGTAAGCCTCCAAAATGGCCGACCGAATCCAACGAGCTATAGAGTCCTTGAAAACTCGTTGATCACGCCTACGACCTGCTGTAATCACAAACAGGGAATCTGACTTTCGAAAACCTTGAGTAATAGACAAAATAGAACTTCAAGACCCGCACTAAATCCAATTTGTGCAAGTTCCGTTCCTTTGCATTCCCTGGGCCCGGGCAAAGCGAGGGCAACACAATATCCTGGTTAACATGAAATTGCGACACCACCTTAGGTAGAAAATCGCCCCGTGTGCGAAGCACTACTCGATCCGGGTAAAACTCCAGGAAAGGAGGCGAGCAGGAAAAAGCTGCCAACTCAGAAACCCTTCTTAAAGAGGTTACCGCCACTAAGAAGGTAACCTTCCAAGAAATTAAAGAAAGACTAGCAGAACCCATAGGCTCAAAAAGTATATGCTGAAGAGCCTCCAAGACAAGGTTGAGCCGCCAAGGAGACACAGGCGCCTTCCGCAGTGGAAACTGACGGGTTACTCCGCGAAAAAAGGAACGTACGTCCCTACGCGAGGCGATAGCCTTCCGAAATAGCAAAGACAGGGCAGAAACCTGACCTTTCAGAGTGCTAACTGCCAAACCTTTTGTCCAGCCCGTACTGTAGCAAAGCCAACAAATTGGGAATGGAAAAAAATCCTCGGATTCCTTGAAGAACCCGAAACCACGAAAAGACCAAGTCTTGTGATAAATCTTACTAGTAGCCGGACCTCTGGCAGCTCGCAGAGTGGCAATGACTTCGGCTGAAAAAAACTCTACGGGTCAAGTTTTCGGTCTCAAGAGCCACGCCGTCAAACGCAGAGACTTCAAGTCCGGATGACGAACGGGCCCCTGGGTTAACAGGTCCGGGCGAGGAGGAAGTGGGAATGGCGGTGCCGCCAAAAACGACACCAGTGTCGAGAACCACGTCCTCCTTGGCCAATCCGGGGCTATCAACATAGCCGGAATTCTCTTCCAGTCTGATCCGACGCAGCACCAGAGGAAGTAAAGATATCGGCGGAAACACATAGACTAGCTCGAAAAGGTCCCACGGAGCCACCAGAGCAACCACCGCCACAGCCTTCGGGTCCTTGTACCTGGACATGAAGGTCGGTAGTTTGGCATTTGAACCTGGATGCCATCAAATCCACTTGGGGAGTTCCCCAACGGAAGCACATCAGCGCAAAAATTTTCGGATGAAGACTCCATTCTCCAGGATCCATCTTCTCGCGACTGAGGAAGTCCGCCGTGGTATTCTGGACTCCTGGAATGTGATCGCAGAGATGGCTGGAACCTTGGTCTCGGCCCATAGCAGGATCCGAGACACCTCCATCATGAGGCTGGAGCTCCTTGTCCCGCCTTGGTGGTTGATATACGCAACGCCGTCGCGTTGTCTGTCTGCACTCGGACTGGTAGACCGCTTAAAGGGACTGTCCAGTGTTGTAGGCAAAGGAAAAATTGCCCTCAACTCCAGGATGTTGATCGGTAGAACAGACTCTTCCGATGACCATACTCCCTGGATCCAAAGATCATTCCAGACACCCCCCCAGCCCGTCAGGCTGGCATCGGTGGTTATGACCGACCACCTCGGAGGGAGGAAAGATTTCCCCAGGAATAACGCTCCTGGACGTAACCACCATCCTAGGGATTCTCGCACCCTGTGAGAGATGATGACGCTGCAATTCAGAGAAGCTTGCGATCGATCCCAACGACTCAGAATGAGCCTTTGGAGGGCCCTGGAATGAAATTGGGCAAACGGAAGTGCCTCCATGGACGTCAAACCCAGAAGGCGCATACACTTCCGAAAGGACATTGCTGCCGTAGACCTCATAATCTGTACATGTCGAAAGAGACATGCCCGCTTGTCTGGAGGAAGGGACACCACCGTCCGTACAGTGTCGAAATGCATTCCCAAAAACAGGATTGACTTCCAGAGACGACTTCTCCCAATTGACCAGCCACCCAAAATCCTCCAGGAGCTGAAGGGATAGATTGCGAGCCGTCCCCGCCTCCTCCTTTGAGGACGCCACAATCAGAAGGTCGTCCAGGTAGGGAAATCGTAACCCCCTGTCTTCGAAGAATTGCCATGAGGGGCGCTAGAATTTTTGTAAAAACTCTGGGCGCCGAGGCCAAGCCGAATGGCAGAGCCACAAACTGGCAATGGTCCTGACCTATGGCAAAACGAAGGAAGCGCCGGTGAGCCCTTCCGACGGGAACATGCAAATAAACGTCGCGAATGTCGATTGACCAAAAAGACGTTCTGCGACAGGGCTGCCACAACGGAGCGAAGCGACTCCATGCGGAATTTTCGGGATGTAAACATGCCGATTCAATCTTTGAAATCCAAAATAGGGCGAAATTTGTCCTCCTTTTTGGGGACCACAAAGAGGTTGGAATAAGAATCCTCTTCCCCGGTCCTCTGCGGAACCGGTATCACCACACCCTTCTGCAGAAGGGAATCGACCTCTCGTAGTAGAGCGGCAAATAGCTCGGCTCTGACGGAATGCGAGATTGGCAAAACCTGTCCGGGGGTCGAGAAAGAAACTATGAAGTAGCCTGCCAACACAACCTGTGTTACCCAGGCGTCCGACACACGGGAAACCCAAGTCGGTTTGAATTGGAGTAAACAACCCTCCACTCGAGAGCGCTCGAGTGAGACCCAGACGTCAGACCGCTTTAGCGGGTTTTTTGCCAGCTTCTGTCTTAATGGAAGTTCTGTTTCCAGGGTATGCGGAATTTCTGAGAAATTCCCCCTTTTTTTTTTTTTTTTTTTTTTTTAAAAAAGAGAGGAACGACCCAAACCCCCAGAGGGTTGACCGGATCATCCCCTGGACCGAAAGGACCGCCGACAACTACCGGCACTAGTCCTGCCAGACGCAGAAGTCACAGCTCTGCGCTGCGGTAAAGCTGTTTCTTTTGCCTCAGAAATCAGCTCTGTGAGGTCAGATTCAAATAGCTGACCACTTTGTAAGCTAAAGATAGCAAACCCTGCTTGGAAACCGCGTTCCACTGTCTAAGCCACAGTGCTCATCTGACTGTGACTGCCGAGGATTGCGCCCTGGATAGCAGTGACGCAGAATCCTTCAACTTGAAAAGCCCATCTATCTCGATAGAGGGGATCCATCTTGTCACGCCGTCCGTAGACGGTCCAAACGGCTCAGGGAAACTTTACAAGTACACATAGATCCTTAATACTGAATCCATGACCCGCGGCCTCGCAGATGGATATTGTTGCCATCTCCATTTTTCTGTCCAGCAGGTCCTGCAGACTCGCCTTCCTTTACCAGGATAAAGGGACATTCACTTCAGGAGATCCAATTAACAATCAACTCCGTAGAAAACGGATACAGATTGTAAAGCCGTCGCGACCTATGCGACTCCTGAAACATCCGGGCCGACTTACCAGGACGCCTAGTTACCTCTCTCTGGTAACTAACGCCCTCATGGCTCCAATAGTACGGTCCATGAGAGAGGCAGAGTGGCCCTGCCGATCCTCCTTGTCCGAAACGGACATCTTCGCTACGCGAGAAGGAAGGCACCGATTTGTGTCGCTTCCTTGAGAGGATCTAGCTGACACTCCATAACCTAGAAGGTCAGACAGGCCATCATAGAAACTAGCGAGGGCCTCCATTTTGACACCACTTGAACCTCCGACCGCTGCGCATGACGCTGTCGGGGTCTGCGTGTCAGATAGTCCGCATCTGACATGTCCTTGCACAGTATATGGCAGGTTAAACCTGTCAGTAACTAGAACAGTGTGTTTCTTAAAGAAAAAACAATCGCTGAAGGGTTAAAGCTCTTAAAGAGAGAGCTACCCCAGCATTAATAGTTAACCGCCTAAGAAGGGGTTAAAGTAGCAGACTCCCCACAACCTTGATAATGAAAAAGTTGTGCGAGCCCCAAGTGCCTCTTATAAGGCAGCAGCTGCAGGACAGCTTTTTATGCCACACTAACAGAAAAACGTTCCACAAGATCGCTAAAAATTGCGCTGTTTTGTATATCGCAATGACCGCCAAAGTTGTTAAGGAGATCGCCAACCGCTTATGCAATGTTAATGAGATCGCCCAGATTGGCAGCTACTAGCGACATTAAAAAATGATCACACAAACGATCGCATTAGTATGCGTCGTTATCAGGATCGTTAGTGGGAACGTATAGTGGCAGTATTAAAATCGCAGACTCCCCACAAACTCTTTATTATTATTGAAAAGAGTGTGCGAGCCCCTTATGTGATAACAGCCGCAGGACAGCGCAGTCTGTCACTCATTAGTGCCCCAGAAGGCGCCCGCGCTGTGGGGGTGAAGGGGTTAAGCTTCTGCCTGCGGGCTAGAAGTGACTCACCCAGCTGGTAACAGTGTAACATCTTGCCGGGAGGGGAGGAGGGAGAAGAGCCAGAAGAAGCTTTCAGCCTGCTTCTCTAATGGCCGCCGCGCTGTGCCTCCGTGTGCTCCATGAGGGAAGCCGGAAATGGAGACAGCAGAAAAGCGCGCGCTCAGAGCGGCGCGAAAATTCAAATAAAAAGGCGCGCACTCCTCTCCTATGTCCTGCAGGCATCCACCTGCGGACAAAAAACACAGTCACCGACATGTAATGTACAGCGGCTGCCGCAGCAGTCGCTTAAACACTCACACACACATTAATAAAAATGTGAGGTAAAAATGTGAGGTACTCACCAGCCGAATCGCCACAGGGACCCCCAGGGGTTTCTGGCGCTATGCCCATGCTTCCCCCCAGGGCGGGGGACGCAGTGACCCCTGCAGCGCGGTTTGCGCCCCCGCCAGGGAAGCCATCCTCATCCCCCCGGGCCGGCAGGGTTCTGCAGGGACCACCATTAGGGTAATACAGATCCGCCAAGGGAGAGGTGGGAGTCCAGCAGCGCTGAGACTCCTGAGACCTCTAGACCACATTTGGTGATCCAAGTCTCTTGTCCGATAAAAAATAATAAAATCTTCTGAGGAGCTGCTTCCAGCAGCGACTATCCTCTGAGACCTCAAACTGTAAACTGAAGAGCTGAGTAGGAGGAGCCCGAGCTGGAGGGGCCGGTCAACACTCTTTTTAATCTGAGGTGTCAATCCTATCTGGGCTCCGCCTACCCACTAGTAATGACTGTGGCTCTCTTCCATCTGCAGCTGAAAAATGTGTTTGTAAGGAGACAAAGTTCATATCTCCTGTTCTGTGTTAGTTTCTTGTCTCACACTGGTAACTCCCCTTCATGTAAAACAAGCTCTGGAGGCAGAGTTATCTTCCAGGAAGCGTCATCCCTATAGCCTGCATACCTCCCAACTTTTGTAGAGTAGAAAGCAGGACAGATCTTGCGGCCCATGGCAAAATTTGGCCACACAGGAGGAGATGTCAAAGGGGGTGATGGCAGTGAGACTGCAGGGTGTAGACTCAAATCCAGGACTGTCCGCTGTATCTGGGACGGTTGGGTCTATAGATGAGCGGATTGATTCATGGGTCTCTGGGTCAGCGTGCAGGTAAGTGCTGCCTGGCAGTTGGACGGGAGGCTGCAAATCTCTTACCATCCAATAAACTGTGATTTTAAAGTACAGCACAAAATATATTCATGTGGATGTATAGATGTATGGGTATTACCTATTTTTATCGTTATTTATTATTGTTATTATTATTGCTATTATTACATGCACTACCGACCCCATTCCCTCACATCTCCTCCAGTCTCTCTCCAGTTGTCACAACTCACCTAACTACAATCTTTAATCTCTCACTCTCCTCTGGCATTTTACCATCTCCCTTCAAACACTCCATCATTACTCCATTACTAAAGAAACCCACTCTCGACCCTTCCTGCACAACCAACTACAGACCGGTCTCCAATCTCCCCTTCATCTCTAAACTTTTGGAGCGCCTAGTCTACTCCCGCCTCACCCGTTACCTCTCCACTTACTCCCTTCTAGACCCAACAACAAAAACCCTCACTGTAGCATTGATCCACTCCCGCCTAGACTACTGCAACGCTCTATTACTTGGCCTCCCCATTACTCGACTATCCCCTCTCCAGTCCATCCTTAATGCAGCAGCCGGGGTCATCCATCTGGCTAATCGGTACTCGGACGCGTCCGCTCTTCGCCAGTCCTTACACTGGCTGCCATTCATTATAGGATCCAATTCAAAGTACTTGTTCTCACCCACAAAGCTCTCCACAGTGCAGCACCGCCTTACATCTCCTCCCTCATTTCTATCTATCGGCCTAACCGACTGCTGCGCTCTGCAAAAGACTTTCGACTAACCTCTGCACTAATCCGTACCTCCCACTCCCGACTCCAAGACTTCTCCCGTGCTGCGCCAATCCTTTGGAATGCTCTACCCCAAGAAATTAGGACTATCCACAATTTGCATGGTTTCAGGCGCTCCCTCAAAACACATTTGTTCAGAGCGGCCTATCACGTTCACTAATCAAAGTCATTCTATGTGTAAGTGTGTGTGTGTAGCCCATTCACTATCTCCATCCATCACTCACTCCTTCAAGATGGCTGGACCATAATTGTAAATGCACCATTGTATATACACACCTGTACTTTGTATCTCCCCCACCTCATTGTAGATTGTAAGCTCTCACGAGCAGGGGCGGCTTATTTTGCTTTAATTATTGTATTGGTAACGTTGTTACTTATGACTTGTGTTTTTAAACTGTTAAACTGTAAGACGCTGCGGAATATGTTGGCGCTATATAAATAAAGATTATTATTATTATTGCTATAACATCAATGGTAAAAATATAACAAAAAAAAGGTAGCAACAAAAACCACTTACCCATCAAGTTCAGCGGTTTCCACGTAGCACAGTCCATGTGGCTCACTACTGGACAGAAGGAGCATGTCGGCCTGTTTAATGGAAAGAATAATATTTATGGGTTTGGCAAATGCAATATCCAATTTGCTATGATAATACTGTGCTCTATCGAGCCAATGAGACTGCTACCTTTACCACTGTCAGCAGAACATGGGTGGCAAAAAGTAGGGCAGACTGCATGGCATCATTCATAGTGTGTGCAGAGGTCAATTACATTTCAGTGTACAGTGATCACACTTCTATATAAAGAAGACAACATTCCCATAACAGAATGAGAGAAATTACGAAGCAAGTGGTGAAATGGGAATTGTCACATGAAACCACAGATTACAGCAAATGTCTATTGTGCAACTAGCAGTTAACAGTAAACCTAGGATCAGATTATGGGCAAATACCCACACCCAGGATGACAACCCCAAAGGAACCATGGAAGGGAATCTGTTAGCAGGTTTGTACTATGTAATCAAAAGGCAGCATGAGGTATTGTCTGAGACACAGATTTCAGGGATGTGTCACTTAGTAGGCTGTGTGCTGCTCTTTCTATACAGTTTTATCACCAGGAATCACTGCCCGGAGTACAGCTTGACTGAGCCCTGGTCCCAATCCCTTCTTTGATAAGCAGCTCACTGTCAATAGACAAATGTACACAGAAAGCAGTGGTGTGGGACAGGTTGGCTTCCTGAGTTCGGCTACATCTAAAAACTCTTGATTGTGTCACCACTAGAGTTGAGCGATACTTTCCGATATCCTAAAGTATCGGAATCGGAATGGTATCGCCGATATCACTAAAAAATCGGCGATACCCGATACCGATACCGGAAGTCCCATGTAAGTCTATGGGAACAAAATATCGCAACTAAAAAAACCCCATTCTTTCCTTGTAAACACTAAATATACACACATAGAATACATATATATATATATATATATACATGTCATTGTGACATATATATATATACATATATGTATAGTTTATACACTTCTACATAGTAAAATATCCTTTGATTCAATTGCCGGGTAAAGCCGGCTTCAGTGAAAAGACAGAAGCACCCGACATGAAATGACACTTGGTGTACATAGGGTTAACCATGTCTTTTCATGTCGTTTGCTATCTGATTTGCACAAACAATTAAATCAGACTATGTGTGCAAAATTTCACACCTGTAGGGGTTAATTAAAGGTGTAAATTCGTTGTAAAAAAAACGGACTTTTTTGCTACGAATTTACACCTTTAATTAACCCCTACAGGTGTGAAATTTTGCACACATAGTCTGATTTAATTGTTTGTGCAAATTAGATAGCAAAGGACATGAAAAGACATGGTTAACCCTATGTACACCAAGTGTCATTTCATGTCGGGTTCTGCATTTTCACAAAAGCCGGCAATTGAATTAGCGGCTATTATACTATGTAGAAGTGTATGAACTACAAATATAAATATATATATATATATATGTGTCACAAATTCAATGACATGTATATATATATATGAGGTGTAAAATTGCTGAAAAAAAATGCGTGGGCTCCCGCCCTATTTTCGCAACCAGACAGACAAAGCCAGTGAGTGGGGGCAGATAATAATAGCCCAGAGAGGGACCATTATTTTTGGCCCCCCCCCAGCTACTTAACATCTGCCCCCAGACACCCCAGAAAGGGCAAATCTCTAATTAGATTTGCCCTTTCTGGCACTTTGCCCGTCTATTCCCATTGCCCTGTAGCGGTGGCGAATGGGTTAATAAGGGGTTAAAATGACCTTGCAATTGAAAGGTCACTTTAAGCCAGGTTAATAATTGAGAGCTGTCAATTAGACAACTATCAATTATTAATCCTATTGTATGAAAGAAAAATCAAACACACACACTTTAATAAAAAAGAAGTTTAATGAAATAATCACACAGTTTTTGACCATATTTTATTTACCTGCTAAAACCATTTCCTGTAATAAAAATAAAATAAAAAAGCAAAATTATTCTTACCTATCCCATGCACAGTCAGGTCCCACGGTGTAATCCTTCAGAAAGGGTTAATGTTTACTGCAGGGACCGCAGCTAATGCTGCAGCCTCACAGTAAACCCCAAATGAATGAGTTCCTCTCCTGCCTGACAGGAGAGTAAAGGCTGGGTGTCACATAACGATACACCAGCGATCCCGACAACGATATGCACTTGTCAGGATCGCTGGTGTATCGCTACATGATCGCTGCTGAGCTGCCAAACAGGCAGCTCAGGCAGCGATCTGGGACAGCGACACTGCGGGTAACATCGCTTAAGGGCCCGTCTCACATAGCGATATCGCTACCGAGATCGCTGCTGAGTCACTAGTTTTGTGACGCAGCAGCGAGCTCACCAGCGATATCGCTGTGTGTGACATTCAGTGACGATCAGCCCCCCTGCCGGGTATCGCTGATCGTCGCAGAAATGTCAGGACCTTTTTTTGATCGCTGGTTTCCCTCTGACAGGCACGCATCGCTGCGTGTGACAGGCGGGAGACCAGCGATCCGCTGGTAACCAAGGTACACAGCGGGTTTCCAGGCACCGCGCAGCGCTTGGAAACCCGCTGTGTACCTTGGATACCAGCTCCTGCATCAGGGCGCTGGTATCCAAGGTACACAGCGGGTTTCTAGGCACAGCCCCGCGCCTGGAAACCCGCTGTGTACCTTGGTTACCAGCGGATCGCTGGTCTCCCGCCTGTCACACGCAGCGATGTGTGCCTGTCAGCGGGAAACCAGCGATCAAAAAAAGGTCCTGACATTTCAGCGACGATCAGCGATACCCGGCAGGGGGGCTGATCGTCGCTGAATGTCACACACAGCGATATCGCTGGTGAGCTCGCTGCTGCGTCACAAAACTAGTGACTCAGCAGCGATCTCGGTAGCGATATCGCTATGTGAGACGGGCCCTTAAGTGGAAAGCTTAATTGATTGCTTTCCACTTTCACTTCAGGTCAGCCAGGGACACAATCAGTGACGTCAGAGGGAACTGATTAACAAAAATAGGGGTTCCCTTCGAAAAAAAAATGGCGTGGGGTCCCCCCTATTTTTGTTAACCAGCCAGATGAAGCAGACCGCTGAGGCCTGGATTTTCAGGCTGTTAAGGAGCCAAGATCCATGGACCTTGCCAGCCTGATAATACTAGGCCACAGCAGTCTGCATATCTTGGCTGATTAACAAAAATAGGGGATCCCCTCGAAAAAAATTGGCGTGGGGTCCCCCCTATTTTTGTTAACCAGCCAGATGAAGCAGACCGCTGAGGCCTGGATTTTCAGGCTGTTAAGGAGCCAAGATCCATGGACCTTGCCAGCCTGATAATACCAGGCCACAGCAGTCTGCATATCTTGGCTGATTAACAAAAATAGGGGATCCCCTCGAAAAAAATTGGCGTGGGGTCCCCCCTATTTTTTGTTAACCAGCCAGATGAAGCAGACCGCTGAGGCCTGGTTTTTCAGGCTGGTAAGGATCCAATATCCATGGACCTTGCAAGCCTGATAATACCAGGCCACAGCAGTCTGCTTAGCTTGGCTGGTTAACAAAAATAGGGGATCCCCTCGAAAAAAAAACGGCGTGGGGATCCCCCCTATTTTTGTTAACCAGCCAAGTAAAATGCAGACTGCTGCGGCCTGGTATTAAAAGACTGTCAAGGCCCATGGATTTTGGCCCTCAACAGCCTGATAATACCAGGCTACAGCAGCCCCACATTTGGCGCATCAAAAGATGTGCCAATTGTGGCACTTTACCCGGCTCTTCCCACTTGCCCTGTAGCGGTGGCAAGCGGGGTAATAAGGGGTTAATGTCACCGTTGATTGCACGGTGACAATAAGCCCGGTTAATAATGGAGAGGTGTCAATAAGACACCGATCCATTATTAATCCCAAAGTTATTAAATGTATAAAAAAAAGACACAGCAAGAAAAAAGTATTTTAATGAAATAAAAGAGACAACACAGTTTTCATTAATTTTATTACTCTCTCATTCCTGCGACGCCATCGATCTCCTGTAAAAAAAGAAAAAAAACAAACCAACAGTATACCACCTGTCCGACGCAGTCCAGAACGACAGTCCCACGACGATCCAGCTGTGCTACATCGCAATGACAGGCAGAGCCTGTCATCGCGACGCAGCACAGCTGATTACCTGCTTCCCCGGCGGTGACGTCATCGGACTGACTGCTTTACGGCCGGGATTACCCAGCAGTCACTGCAGTTATCGCGAGAAACTGCATGTGACCGCCGGGGAAAGAAGATTGCGGCCATGAAGCAGTGCAGGACGTGACCGCCGGAGATCTTCTGCCAGGTAAGTGCCGCTGACTCCTGACAGACCCGACCGACGGACACTGACAGTGACAGTGACAATCCCGATTCCGGTATCCGATAAGACGAAAATATCGGAACTCGGAATCGGAATTCCGATACAGCTAATATCGGCCGATACCCGATATTTGCAGTATCGGAATGCTCAACACTAGTCACCACTACTGCATCTAGTAAACTAAGTGATACATCGTTGGAATCAGAGTCTCTCTTCTTACATTATGCTGCTCTCAGATGGGGTCGCAAAAACCTGGTAGCAGATATTATGTCTCTTGACTGCTGATTTTCAGCCTCTTGCCTTCATTATATAGAGTATCTAAAAGTGAATCTCAACATTAATGGGGTTGGCTCCATTTTCAATGTATGTTAATGATCATAGAATCATAGAATGGTAGAGTTGGAAGGGACCTCCTGGGTCATCGTGTCCAACCCCCTGCTCAATGCAGGATTCACTAAATCATCCCAGACAGATGTCTGTCCAGCCTCTGTTTGAAGACTTCCATTGAAGGAGAACTCACCACCTCTCGTGGCAGCCTGTTCCACTCATTGGTCACCCTCACTGTCAAAAAGTTTTTTCTAATATCTAATCTGTTTCCTCCCATTCACTTTCATCCCATGATGATCACATGCTACTTGCTAATATAGCCCCTTAGCTCTCTAGATTATGGAAGTCATGCCCTATTGATTAGCCAGTCTTCTATCACAAGATGATGCTGACTGAGGAGCATATAACTGGACATGTTTCATGCTTTTCAGCCTCCTAAAGTATAAACATGAACCTAATAAAGTAGCCGAGGCGCAGACTGAATGGAGAATCTGGTGACATGCCCCTCTATCTGTAGTCATTGTATGGAGGGCAACAAAGTCAAGGCTGTTCAAGGCTCATTGATGTGGATCAGTGGCAACTGCTAGCTCATCTGGTCCAATCTCACAAAAAAGGAACATAGCACAAATTTGTGAAAAAGTAACGTTCATAAAAAGGTGTCGGATCACACAGTGCATTACAAACTTGGTGTGTGGGGTTATGCCCTTGGCAGACCGCTGTTCTTTATAAACCAGCCTACATAGGCACATGGACATTAGAATTGGACCATGCAGCAATGGAAGAAGGTGGTCTGAAATGATAAATCATGGGTTTTTTTTACTGCATGTAATATCTGTGTAGTTCGTGGGATGCTAGTAACTTGAGAACTTTCTATCAAGAATTGTTTTTTTTCTTTTCAGTACAAAAAGAACGACAAACAAAAAAAAAAAAAAGAAAACTGAGCAAATGAAACAGTTATGCAAACAGCCTTTCCTGGTTGCGTTTTAGAACCATTACATGGAGGACCCGGTCTAAAATGATTGATGGTTTCTGCCGCACAACATCTCTGCCATCTTTTGGCAGTAACACGGTACTACAAGCAGATCTGTTGTAACACTGACTCTCTAATACAAGCCATTAGGATCATTTTTGGTAATAAGGTTTTTTCGTATTTAATATCCTGTTTTGATTCTAAATCAGATCAATCTTGTATTCTTTGTAGAATATTAGGCATTCCAAAAAAAGAAAAAAAAACCTGTGTGCACACACTGGATTCATTTGAGCTTTTTCTGCTTTTGCGTAACGAGAAAAAATAAAATAGCTTTCCATAACTTTATACAGACAATCATTGGCACGTCATCTGAAATATCCATTGTCTTTCTAGCTTTTATATGGACCCAGAGAAAAAACTGGAATTAAAAATAAAGCAGTCATAAAAAAAAGATTCACCTTAGAATATCTGGAAAATACTTTTATATTTAGCCAAAGTGTAGAGAACAGGTGCTTATTGTGCCTATTCAGACACCTCTAAACAGCAATTTTAGGAGATGCACCTAGTAGCTCGATTGTGCTCTGTACTATGGGGAATAACAAACCAAGTCCCTTAAAGGGAATCTGTGAGTAGGTTTTTGCTACCTAATCGGAGTGCAGCATACTGTAGGAAAAAAAACAGGATCCATCGATGTATCACTTAGTTTACTGGGTGCAGTAGTTGTGACACAATCAGTTTTTAGATGTAGCATGCATAAGAGCTCAGTGAGCTAACCCCACCCACAACACAGCTTCCTGTGTACATTGTCTATTGGCAGCGAGCTGCTTATCAGAGGAGGGGGGCGTGGTCGAACCAGGGCTCACGTGCACTGTGGTCCAGGCAGTGATAATCTCCTGGTGATAAAACATTCATTGTATGGAATCAACAGCACACAGCCCAATAAGTGACACATCCCAAAAAACTGTCTACTTTATGCTGACCTCAGATTACATAGCAAAAACCTGCTGACAGAATCCTTTAACTTTGAAAATCTGAAAATAGATGCTTTAAAAAGGTTACTGTGTACTTCGGCTTCGTATAACTTACTGGCATGAATTAAAAAAGTCAATTTTTACAAGAAAAAACTTTTTTTTTTTTTTTTGCAAAGGACGCTTTAATTCAGGAAGTTCTGCACTAGAATTGTTTTACCGTATATACTCGCGTATAAGCCAAGATTTTCAGCCCATTTTTTAAGGCTGAAAGTCCCCCTCTCAGCTTATACGTGAGTTATATACGCCAGGGGGTCAGAGGGGGAGGAGGGGAGGGGATGTCAGATCATGCTCACCCCCCCTGGCGAGTCTCTGTAGCCCCCCTGCTTCTCCCACGATCTCAGGCTCCTTCCTTCAGCGGTCATGTGTTACCGCTCATTAAAGTCATGAATATGTGCATAACGTGACCGCTGAAGGAATAGCTGCCGAAGACCGCGGGAGAAGCAGGGGGGCTGCAGAGATGCGCCAGGAGGGGTAAGTATATGCGATATTCACCTGTCCCCGGTCCACGGCTCTCTCCTCTGCATCCTCTGGCTGAGATGTTCATGTCAGAGGGCGCGATGACGTAGTAAGTGCGCGCCACACCCTCTGCCTGAGGACCCAGAAGACAGCGGCGCCCAGCGGTGGACCGGGGACAGGTGAATATCTCAGGTGCTGGGGCCCTGAGCCAGCGGTGACACCAGCACCTGTCCCCCATAGGGCGCCGGTGTTCCCGCCTGCTCAGGACACCGGCACCTGGTCCCCAGCGACAAGAGGTAAGTACGGTATGTCTTTTTTTTTTTTTTTCATTTGCAGCAGCGGCAGCATATGGGGCCTATACTATGGAGCATTTTATGGGGGCATACTCTATTAGGCATCATATTGGGGCAAAGTCTATGGGGCATCATATGGAGGCATAATCTACGAGGCATCATATGGGGGCATAATCTATGGGGCATCATATGGGGGAATAATCTATGGAGCATCATATGGGGCATAATCTATTGAGCATCTTATGGGGCATAATCTATGGAGCATCATATGGGGGCATAATCTATGGAGCATCTTATGGGGGCATAATCTATGGAGCATCTAATGGGGGCATAAAATATATGGAGCATTTTATGGGGGCATAATCTATGGAGCATCTTATGGGGGCATAATGTATGGAGCATCATATGGGGGCATAATCTATGGAGCATCATATGGGACATAAAATATATGAGCATCTTATGGCGGCATAACCTTTATGGAGCAGCACATGAGGCATATTAGTCTATGGAGCATCTTATGGGGCCATTATTAACCTTTGTGCAGCATTATATGGGGTATTACTCTATGTAGCATCTTATGGGGTCGTTATTAACCTTTATGCAGCGTTATATGGGGAGTATTTTGTATGGAGTATCTAATGGGGCCACCATGAACTGTATGGAGCATTATATGGGGCTCCTGATTCAATATGGATATTCAAAAACCTTTAACCTACTTCTTATCTCAATTAATTTTACTTTTATTGGTATCTATTTTTATTTTTGAAAATTTACCAGTAGCTGCTACATTTTCCACCCCAGGCTTATACGCGAGTCAATAAGTTTTCCCAGTTTTTTGTGGCAAGATTAGGGGGGTCGGCTTATACACAGGTCGGCTTATACATGAGTATATGCGGTACTTGTGAACCTGGAAGAATGCTTCAAATCAGCATCAAGTAAAATCTTGGGACACACAGAAATAAATGAAAGTATGACTTACAACCACAAACTGATTGTTCTCCAGTCTGATGATATCGCCCGCTTTTACATTCATCCACTTCTCATTTTGCAGTCTGTTAAAGACAAAGAGAAATAAAAAAGGCATAATTGATTTTGTCTCAGAGAATTCCTGCTGCCATTTTCAATCAGCCTGAAGCCTCAGTAATTCTGTAACAAAAGGAACATGAGCAGTCAAGATGTAAAAGCATGACATTCCCGGCTGGCTCACTAATATGATGCCATGGAAAGAAATTTGGTGAACAAAGTGCAAATGAGGATGAATTTCCTGCCCATACAGCCATACAAACAATTTGTTTAGGAATACTTCCAAATAATTCCTACATAAGAACCAAATTTAACTTTAGAGGAGAAAAAAGCAAACTTAACTCAAACATATTTTTTCTACTTATTGGAAACAGCACAGAACTAAAGAAAGCTTTGGACCTCATAGTTTAACCGCTTACTGACTTCTTATCATTTCATTTTCCTTTCTGATAAATTAAAAAGCCATTCTATCCAAATTCACCAGACACTGGAATAAACGGAGGTCGGTCATGTTTCCTTGCAGCGTTTTCCCCTCGATGCACTATGGTCCCTGATTTGAAGTAATTCTTTACTGCACTGTAGGGTATGTTCACGTCTTACCTATGGCAAGAGAATCGGTGGCAGAAACCTACCAAATGCAGTGGGTACGGAAAGTATTCCGACCCCTTTAAATTTTTCACTCTTTGTTTCATTGCAGCCATTCGGTAAATTCAAAAAAGTTCATTTTTTTTTTATCATTAATGTACACTCTGCACCCCATCTTGACTGGAAAAAAAAAAAAAACAAATGTAGAAGTTTTTGCAAATTTATTAAAAAAAGACAAACTGAAATATCACATGGTCACAAGTATTCAGACGCTTTGCTCAGTATTGAGTAGAAGCACCCTTTCGAGTTAGTACAGCCATGAGTCTTCCTGGGAATGATCCAACACGTTTTTCACACCTGGATTGGGGGATCCTCTGCCAATCTCCCTTGCAGATCCTCTCCAGTTCCGTCAGGTTGGATGATGGACGTTGGTGGACAGCCATTTTCAGGTCTCTCCAGAGATGCTCAATTGGGTTTAGGTCAGGGCTCTGGCTGGGCCAGTCAAGAATGGTCACAGAGATTGTTCTGAAGCCACTCCTTTGTTATATTAGCTGTGTGCTTAGGGTCATTGTCTTGTTGAAGGTGAACCTCAGGCCAAGTCTGAGGTCCAGGGCACTCTGGAAGAGGTTTTCATCCAGGATATCTCTGTACTTGGACGCATTCATGTTTCCATCAATTACAACCAGTCATCCTGTACCTGCAGCTGAAAAACACCCCCATAGCTTGATGCTACCACGACCATGTTTCACTGTTGGGATTGTATTGGGCAGGTGATGAGCAATGCCTGGTTTTCTCCACACATACCCCTTACAATTATCACCAAAAAGTTCTATCTTCCTCTCATCAGACCAGAGAATCTTATTTCTCATAGTCTGGGAGTCCTTCATGAGTTTTTAAGCAAACTCTACGCAGGCTTTCATATGTCTGCCACTGAGGAGAGGCTTCCGTCAGGCCACTCAGCCATTAAGGCCCGACTGGTGGAGGACTGCAGTGATAGTTGACTTTGTGGAACTTTCTCCCATTCTCCTACTGCATCTATGGAGCTCAGCCACAGTGATCTTAAGATTCTCTTTACCTCTCTCACCAAGGCTCTTCTCCCAAGATTGCTCAGTTTGGCTGGACGGCCAGGTCTAGGAAGACTTCTGGTGGTCCCAAACTTCTTCCTTTTAAAGAGTATGGAGGCCACTGTGCTCTTAGGAACCTTGAGTACTGCAGAAATTCTTTTGTAACCTTGGCCAGATCTGTGCCTTGCCACAATTCTGTCTCTGAGCTCCTTGGCCAGTTCATTTGAACTCATGATTCTCATTTGATGTGACATGTACTGTGAGCTGTGAGGTCTTATATAGACAGGTGTGTGCCTTTACAAATCAACTCCTATCGGTTTAATTAAACACAGCTGGACTCCAATGAAGGAGTAGAACCATCTCAAGGAGGATCACAAGGAAATGGACAGCTTGTGACTTAAATATGAGTGTCTGAACAAAGGATCTGAATACTTATGACCATGTGATATTTCAGCTTTTCTTTTTTAATAAATTTGCAAAAATTTCTACATTTCTTTTTTTTTCAGTCATGGGGTGCAGAGTGTTGTCACGCTGTTACTGCATACAGGAGGTCTGGGGTCTATGCTGACCCTAAGCTGGGGTCCTGACTAATCCCTCTACCTGGAGGTACTGTTGATGGTACAGAGGTCCAGGCCGCCAGCGTAATCCCTACCTCCTGAGGATCCCTGAACCTCAGTGATCCAGTCCTGAGAAGGACCCTGATCACAACACCGGGGACTGGTAGGTATATGCCTAAACATAGTAATAAACGAACGAGACAGTACAAGGGGTAAACTAAAATCCACCTTGCATACAAAAGTCATACCACAGGAAACAGAGGGGACACCAACGGGTACGGAGATAAATGATAAAGCGAGGAGGGGAAAAAAGACCACACAGGTACTCTTAACTTCAGCCTTCACCATACAACGATCCGCTCTGCTGGTCTGCATGAATGCTTTCACCGACACTTCCCCAGCAGACAGGCAGGTATTTGAAGGAAACCAATTACCACAACATTAATTGCAGCTGAGCGAGGCTGGTCTAGTCCAGCACAGAGAGAGGAAGAATTAACTCCCTCTCTGCCGAAAAACACCCAGCACCAGAAACTCAGCTGTGAGAAGTCAGGGTGTGCAATCGCGACGATCTTCACAGCGACACACCCGTGACAGTTGTACAGTCATGGCCAAAAGTTTTGAGAATGACACAAATATTAATTTTTACAAAGTCTACTGCTTCACTTTTTCTAATGGCAATTTGCATATACTCCAGAATGTTATAAAGAGTGATCAGCTTAACAGCAATTACTTGCAAAGTCAATATTTGGCTGGAAAATGAACTTTATCCCCCAAAACAAATTTCAACATCATTGCAGCCCTGCCTTATGTTACACTCGGTCCCAGCGCTGGCTCTGCACTCCGTTCTGCTCACTCACCTGTCCCAGCTGCTCTTCGGCGTCCTGTGTCCTCCTCCACTTCCTGGCACGCTGCTGGCAGGCCTCCAGATAGTCTGCTTAGGACGCGAGGCCGCGCCCACCGTCTCTCTTAAAGGGGCAGCGTGCATTTTTTGAAATAGCTAATTAACCAATGGCTGCGCACTCAGTACTATATCTGGTCACTCCACCATTAGGGGAGTGCCGGAGCAACGTGTTCTATCATTGCTATTTCCGGTTCTGTTCCTGATCTGTATGCGCTGCGTCTGCAGTCTCTGTGCTTCGCTGATACTGTTTGTCTCCTCAGATCGTTGCTAACCTGTATCTGGCTATCTTGGACAATCTCGGCTATTACTGGCACAAGTGTCATCCTGTTCCGCCATCAGCCATCCGTACCCGTGGACCGTGACAAGGTCACTGAAGCCAGCCTTCTACCATCCGTTCTGGACCAGGACCTTACCCTTCTCCGTCAAGAACTTTCCACGGACTCTGTAAATACCTGTTACCCTTTTGGTCCCTCTGGGACAGCTGCCACGTGTCCGGGGTCTAACTGGAGGTAGCACCTGTGTCCTCCGGGTATTCCATTCTGGTCCTGTTCGAGGGGCCTTACTACGGGTACCCGGGGCTCACTAGTTACGCCCCCTTCTGAGCCCCCCGGACCGCGGTCTCGAGGTTCCACATTAAAAAATAAAAACGAATGTGAACTTCACCACCTCTGCCTCCGCTTCCATTCGTTACAGATTGCTCCGGCCGTGGAACCCGCTGGATCCCAGAGGTCTCCGACCACGGATCTGTGCCAGGAGGTGACCCGTTTGGGAGTTCAACAGGACAAGATCACGACTTATCTACGCAGCTTGTCTACCCGCATGGATTCCTTAGGGTCCTCGTCTTCACCTGACTCTTCTATCCATAATCAGGTACCAGTTCCCATGGCAAGTCAAGGTCCCCGTCTGGCGGCTCCTACCCGTTTCCAGGGTGACCCTACTCTGTGTCGGGGTTTCCTCAATCAGTGCACTCTACACTTCGAAATCTTGGGGCTTATGTTTGCTTCTGACCGAGCCAAGGTGGGCTTCATCATGTCACACCTGGGAGGAGAGGCCCTCGCCTGGCTAAACCCGCTATGGGAGAGAGGGGATCCGCTGGTTAACGATCTTCAATCTTTCCTAGAGGCTTTTCGCAGGACCTTCGATGAACCTGGTCGCACCACTTCGACTGCCTCAGCTCTGCTCCGCCTGCGCCAAGGTACTCTCACGGTAGCTCAGTATGCTGTTAAATTCCGCACCCTCTCGTCTGAATTATCGTGGAACAATGAGGCCCTGGTTGCTAACTTCTGGGAAGGCCTATCCGGAAGAATCAAGGATGAGCTGGCGGGACGGGACAGACCTAACCTCTTGGAAGAGCTAATATCCTTGGCAACCCGAATTGACCTGCGTTTTCAAGAGCGCTCCATGGAGATCAAGCGGGACAAAAGGTCCTATCACCTGGACTCTAGTTTGTACAAAACAGGTACTTCGCCCTCCGCCTCCGAGGCCATGGAGGTGGACCATGTAAGTTTGGCCACCCGCCGCCGGGAGGCACGTCGCAAGGAGGGAAGTTGTTCCTACTGCGGTAGTTCTGAACATTTGATCCATTTCTGTCCTAAAAAGTCGGGAAACTCCAGTGCCTAGGTCCGGTAGGAGGGGCCAACCTAGGTAGAGAACAGTCCTCTCCCTCTTTACACATCTCAGTCTCCGTGTCCTATGGAGCAATAAAATTCTCCGAACATTGTCTACTGGATTCTGGAGCTGCAGGGAACTTCATCCAGCAGGCGGTTGTGGATCATTACCGCTTACCAGTCCAGCGTCTTCCTGATCCGTTACAGGTGTCCGCCGTGGATGGCAAACCGCTGACCGAGCCCGTCCAGTTTCAAACCGAGTTGGTGGAACTCCGGGTAGGTCTAATGCATACTGAACGAATGCGATTTTATGTGTTTCCCGGTTTATCCCATCCCATGCTTTTAGGTTTACCTTGGCTCCAGATGCATGAACCAGTCCTTAATTGGAAAACTGGAGAAGTTCTGCGTTGGGGAGATACCTGCATGAATCGTTGCTTAACCCG